>OU452224.1:27830186-28430186 GCA_911728455.2 Marthasterias glacialis | reverse complement strand
GGTCCGCATGACAAACACCTGAAGAGGACCAGTCCAAAGTCACCAACTAGTACAGCTGCCTAGTTAATTGCTTGCCACTGCTACATGTATTCCAATCATTGTACAAATTACAATCAAGCTCCACACAAATAACATAATAATATATTATATTATGGACCAGTAAAAAAACTGACGGACCAGTAAAATGACAAGCTAACGGTTCCTGACGGCTACTCAATATAAAAAGTAAAGGGTAAACCCTGTAATAAGTTGGTATAAAATAGAACGAGTATTTGACCCTCATGCCTCACATCTCAATGAATCACTGGAGAGTAAGAAATGGTGAAAGAGTTTGTGGTTTAAGACTTCTTAATTATTATATCTCTTAATTTGTTTTTATTAATATTATTATTATTATTATTATTAATTTCTGGTAATGAAGCCAAGGATGCCTAAAAAAAACCTTAATCACTGTAGCTCAAAAGCCTGATGAAACCTGTAGATAAGGATGCTTGCTATCTTAACCAGAAACACCGAGATCTGGGTTCTTTTACGTGCACTACCCATCCTAGTACAAGGGACCTATGGCTTTATGTCCCATCCGAAGGACAAAGCAATTATGGTAAAGTGTCTTGCTCAAGGACACAAGTGTCGCGACTGGCCAAGCCGGGATTCGAACCCACATTCTGTAAACTACAGAACTTAAGTTCAGCGGACTAGACCGCTCGGCCACGACACTCCACAAAGTCCATCTCAACAACCACTACTTTTGTGACTTATGTCATTATCAAACCAACAGTTGAAAAATGACATCAATCCAAAGAGGCTGAACATAACCAAAGGGTTGAGAGTCTTTGCTGACAAACTATGATCCAAATTTTAGGAATTTACATTTCACAAAATTTGTTAATGGCCTCACGTTTGGACCCTAGCAGAGTCTTTTTCAAAGGCCGAATGACAACACAACACACACATGCAAGTATACTGGAGTAACAAAAGCAGTCATGTGGAAAGAAGTAAAAAGAGACTAGGCAGAAAGCAGTCAGAAGTTTACATTTCAACAAGCTTCAGGAACAGTATCCACAGTTAGAGAAATGCTAGAGAGCATAACTGTTTCATATGAAGAAAATAACAGCTATCTTTTCATCAGGCATACAACAAAACCCTGTATTCAGATTATCAGTCTGATCTCCTGTAAACACAAGATTTCATTTTTCTATCATTTCTGAGTGTTCCGCTGATTAAGTGAGATTACAACTTCATACTTCCTTTCCTTCATTGCTGCTAGCAATGTCAAATAATTTAAGGAAGTAAGTACTTGAAAATACATACTACAGTGTTGCTTTGCTTTATGTAAAAACACTGGCTGTTTTCTATAAGTGATAGGCCTATTCACTTAGCATTTTCTCACAGATTAGAGTAGTAAAGTAGTAAGGGAATGTATCAATCTAACTGCAAGGTACTAGAAGGTTCTTGACAGGTCAAAAGAAATGACTTGCTATCGGGCAATCTCAGTGGTCTAGTTGGTAAGACATCTGCTCTACAATGGCAAAGGTCAGGGGTTCGAATCCTACCCCAGTAACATGTCTGGTAGATTTTTTTTCCACAGAACTCGGGAAAGTACCGAGTTTAAAGTGCATACCACACATCGGTGCATGGGTAAACACAAATAATATTCTTTATCCCTGATATCTGTTCCTCAATAGCTAAGGCCCACGTATCTTTATATATTTATTGAATGAAATCAAGGATGTCTCACAAGTGAACTTATTCACCATCTGTCAAGCCTGAGGAAACCTGTAAACAAGGGTGCTTGCTATGTGAACCAGAAACACCAGGGTAATAGACCAATCCATTAAGCCCTGCCTACTAACGTATTGACCAATCACAGCCTTGACAAAGCCACTGAAAGTCCCACAAAAGTCCGACAAGCTAAAATGTCATTAGAAAAGTAAACAAACCGCCGCCATTGTTCTGACACACAACAGCATACACAACTGTTCATGTGCTAACTTTTGTATTTTATTTTTTCATATTTCTGGTGTTGCAAATCCCACAGCAGTGGTACCTGTACAGTCGGGTAAAAGTGGTTTAACAGTGTTCCTGTCTGCATTGTTCTCTGGACTCAAGGTACTGCTCAAAAGGGTACGAAACTAAATCCATACCGTTCACGAAAACCGTGTGTGTGTGTGTGGCCGCAATCGAACCACCACTGCGGTCGTAGCAAGACAGTCACACCATGTGCTTGAAAGGGCACGGCACGAAACTAAACCCATACCGTTCACGAAAACCGTGTGTGTGTGTGGCCGCAACCGAACCACCACTGCGGTCGTAGCAAGACAGTCACACCATGTGCTTGAAAGGGCACGGCACGAAACTAAATCCATACCGTTCACGAAAACCGTGTGTGTGTGTGTGGCCGCAATCGAACCACCACTGCGGTCGTAGCAAGACAGTCACACCATGTGCTTGAAAGGGCACGGCACGAAACTAAATCCATACCGTTCACGAAAACCGTGTGTGTGTGTGTGGCCGCAATCGAACCACCACTGCGGTCGTAGCAAGACAGTCACACCATGTGCTTGAAAGGGCACGGCACGAAACTAAATCCATACCGTTCACGAAAACCGTGTGTGTGTGTGTGGCCGCAATCGAACCACCACTGCGGTCGTAGCAAGACAGTCACACCATGTGCTTGAAAGGGCACGGCACGAAACTAAATCCATACCGTTCACGAAAACCGTGTGTGTGTGTGTGGCCGCAATCGAACCACCACTGCGGTCGTAGCAAGACAGTCACACCATGTGCTTGAAAGGGCACGGCAATTTAACTCTGGTGAGGGGCACTTCTATGAGGGCAATGTAAACTTGTATTGGAACTTTGCAAAAGGCACCGCGGCAAAAGCACAGGGCACCATGGCAATTGCTGTGGGTGCTGTGGGTTAATTTGAGGCCTGGAATAGTTTGAATTCATTTGGTTTTTAATTGTTAACAAATTTGGACAATCAATTTCATCATCTTGGATAACACGTTGACTCACACCATAAATATATATTCCTCTCTTTAAGACATAAATACCAACCTTAAGTTTAGGTTTCCGTTGCCCACCAGCACTAGGTGTTGGTGATACATCCTGTATGGCCTCAGGTGACATGTAGTTAAGAGTTCCTATCTGGCACTCTCTCACTACGCTGGTTTTATCAGTCTGGATAGCGTTGGCAATTCCAAAGTCTATTAGCTTCAAGGCACCCTCAACAAACAGGAAATTGGCAGGTTTCAAATCACTGTGGACAATACCTGAGAAAAAGGGAAATGAACAAATCAGAAAGCTGTCACCTTCTCTCTTCATGTATGTGCTTTTATGACTTACCCATAAATATCTGGGACAGTTTATTCATTCTGATTGGTCAAGAGGAGATCACGTGGCCATGTTTAAACGTGAGATATAGACATAGTCAGAGCGTTTAAACATGGACTGCGTAAATTGTGTCAAAAGAGGGCACTATCAGACGATTGCTCACAGCCTGCAAAATGCACGGCCCAATTTAAATTGGTAGCCCCATGGAGGTAGATGGCAGCACCCAAATTTGGCTCACCGTGTTTAAACAATTAGTTGAAAACCTCTTCACCACACTTTTATTCCCTTATTACTTCCCAAGTTAAAGCCCTTACTGAACATTGGTAAGAAAGAAAAACATAAATGGTATAAATACATAATGATGGTAGAAAACATTCCTTGAAATATTTCCGCCTGTAAAGTGTTATCATATTTGAAAAATAAATGAAACGAGATTCAAAAATTAATTTCGTCTCATGAGACCAGAACTCTGCCTAGGAAAGCAAACAAAAATGCTGATTACATTTTTACCATTTTCTTGCAAATGAAAAAACGAAATGAGCTTAAACTTTCCAAGGTAGGTTTAATTACATACATCTTGATTTGTGCAAAGAATAGAAGCATTTACAGACACTTTACCGATGTTAAGCTGGGGATTTTTCACTAAAAGGGGTTGTATTTCTGTTAACATGGTTAAGGGTGAAGAGGGTTCAATCAATAGACCGACCCATTAAGCCCCGCCCCTTTTAAACACATTGACCAATCACAGCATTGCCTACATCACCACTGTACATGTGGGCGGCACAATGTGCATCTCTTCAATGCCACACTGCCCGACATGAACGACCGTACTTATAAGTATGCGCACACATGTTAACATTTTTTGGACTTTCGTTGTCGTACCAAAGGCTGTGATTGGTCAACACGTATGGGGGTGGAGCTTAATGGATCGGTCTATTAACTGAGACCCACAGGAAATGAATAAGTTTCAAATCACAGTGGACCATGATGGGGAAAATTCAAATATTGATGTCACCTTCTTTTTTCATGTATGTGGTTTTATGACTTATTGGCTATCAATATGATGTATTAGTTAGTTTTTAAGTTAAGTAAAGAAGGTGGTGTTTAAGGTAAGGGTTAGGGTCCAATCAATTAACTGAGACCCACCTGCTTGGTGTACTACATCTACAGCATCCAACATTCCCCTCCAGTAGAACTTCATGTCTTGAGTATTAATCTTCTTTGTACTTAGGAAGGAAGCCAAGTCAATAGATCCGCATTCCATCACTAGATAGATATGAGAATCTGTTATCTCACTGTACAGAGGGAAAAAAACAGGGTTAGATTTGAGTTTCAACGATGACAGTAAAAGCAGACATTACAATTGTATTTGAGCAAGTATGGCCAACGTCAAACAGGGTTGCAAATCATACATGTAATACTACTTCCCACACTCAGCCAAAGTCCAACAGGGTTGCATATCATAGTACTACTTCCCACACTCAGCCAAAGTCCAACACTAGTCCCCTGAACTATTGGTACTCAACCAGCCACAGTCCAACAGGGTTGCATATCATAGTACTACTTCCCACACTCAGCCAAAGTCCAACACTAGTCCCCTGAACTATTGGTACTCAACCAGCCATAGTCCAACAGGGTTGCATATCATAGTACTACTTCCCACACTCAGCCAAAGTCCAACACTAGTCCCCTGAACTATTGGTACTCAACCAGCCACAGTCCAACAGCAGAGACAAGATTCACAGAACTCAACCATCCAAAGTCTAACAATACCCCCTGTTGGATTTTGACTGACCTGGGGTGGTATTATTGGACCTTGTGTTTGGTCTGGTCCGTTACCAGTGGCTAGCCACCACCCCAGTCATTACCAAGCAGTGAAGACCAGGCTCTCACATTGTTATTGCCTAAATATTTATTTTTTTATGACACAATTTGTAGAAACCACAACTTCGCTTACTGTTGTGCTTGGTAGTGAGTGCAGAGTACAGATTACACTGCTTTTGTCGTCTAATCCAAACAATAATTTATTGTGCCCTTTGACCTACTATCACTGTGTCACAGCAACAATGTCATATCCCCTGAAATAGCATTTACATTAAGGGTGAAGCTTGAAAGTGTCAATTCATCGGATGTGAATGCAAAACCACTAGGTGCCGAGATTCAACGTTTCTTGAGAGTTTTACTGCGAGATACAGCTTTGATGTAAAGTCAAGGTACCAGACGACATTCAACACTGATTAACTTTGACATTGCGCAGTTGTAAGGGATACAAAGCACAGACAGATACAATAATCTCATCAGCATAATTATTAACTATGGTAAGTTACTTACTAATCATAGAGATGAATGATGTTTGGACTTTTGCGTAGTTTCTGCAGTAATGTCACCTCATTGATGTAGCCTTGTATGGTCATCTGATCAGCACATTCTAAAGTCACATACTTGATGGCCAATACTTTCTTCTTGCTTTCACTGAAAACTTGATATACCTGAAATAAAATCATTCATCATATCAAAAACGATCATTTTGAATCATCCAGGCATGCAACTGCTTTTTGTGGGGGTGGGGGGTGGGAAGCCAGGTACAGCAAGACTTTCTACTGTGTTTTTTAACCAGGTCCCGACAGGACTCTTTTATTTTTTTCCGTCCAGCCTGACCAGATTATTTTCTCGTCATTGCTGGAATCATTTTTTCTTTGAGAGTATGTTGGCACAAAGAAACCTAAACTTGACAAAGCCAAGTGAACAAAGATTCTCTTAATTGCGCTGTGATTTTTGTTTTCTCTTCAGACAAACCATGAATTGCAAAACATCGGCCGTGAGCCACGACATAGGATTGGTACTAAACCCAGGACCATGGCTGGATCCCCAGTTCACTCTGACTTACCTCCATTGAGCCGAAATACAATGACTAAACAATTACGGAAGCCTCTTGATATCCTGTAATCCTCTTCTTGGAACAAAAGGACTTGAATCTGGGTATATCCAATAACCCCTGCATAATGGGCTAAAATCGGCAAAGTATTCAAAACCACCTGACCTCTTTGTGTGGGTGAAACGAAGCATTACGTGGCAAGTGCAAACTGTGCGTACGTTCCGAAACAAAATTTCTGGATGCCCATTATACGGGTAATCCGATTTGATAGTTACACAATGGTATGTTTAAACGTCGCCCGTTTCCTGGCTCAGACAGTATATGTGTGTGTACAGGTCATCTGGCATCAACTGGTTAATAGCTTATTCAATGACGGCTAAGAAACCCAAAACAGTGACATCAGCTGATGAGCTGAAAAGTTTCCTGATCATCTTGGTTTGTACTGAAGGATCCAGAGGGAGTGTTATCTTACCTTGGAAGAGCCTCCTTTACCCACTACTCTCAGTATATGATAATTAACCTTGTTGACTGTGATAACATCTTTTCTCTGGACAGGCTGTGGAGGCATCATGGCTGGGTTCTAGGAGGTAAAGGTCAAGGGACACTTCAAATGATTGGACTCCAATCAAATTTCTTTTTTCTGAAAGTCTATACCGTAATTCCTAAACGCAAAGGTAAAGTTTACATTGTGCCAAACTTTGATTGCCTAACACATTGTAGTACCCCCGTTCTTTTAAAAGATAATTTATTCAATGCAAAGTCTTGGATTATGCAACTTTTCCAAATACAACCTCCACTTTGAATATTTGTTCATTCATAACAAGTATTTCATGTCCAATACTTAAACACTATTAAGAAGGTATGTTGTATTTCTGTAAGTGTGGATGATCAGTCAAAGTCAGTAGATGCCTGCCACATCATCATCATTTCCACTGAGACACTGCAGGTGTTCTTCAAGTCATTTTGACTCCACACCCAGTTTGACTAACAGTGATTTCTCCATCACCAGATCACCTCATCAGTGTGTCAACTTGTCTATTTACTTCGGCCAACAGAGTCCAACCCTTTTCTTTATTGTAAAAATACATTTCCCAGTGTTCTTCCTGAGGTAATACACCCTTGAAAATCAACTAAGAACACAAATAGCTAAGCAACCAAATAATCATCATCACAATAGCATGGGATCCACATGAAGGATTGCATTCTCAAAAAAAAACTTTTAGTTAGGAATTAAAGGCAACTCACTGCTATACCAAAGACAAATCAAAGTGACATCCTTATATGGTCAAATTAATATCCTTCTGACACTAATTTAAAAAAATAAACCGTATACATTAATTGTTGTCAAGGAGCTAACATGTACGTTATTATGTGATGATACATTGGCAAAAACTCGTATAACGTGATTCAATTAAATATTTTCAATATTATAAACTCTTTTAAAATGGACTTAGACCTTACTTATAGTACATTAAAGGGCCCATGAAATAGGATTTTTTATTACCTGAAACAACTCTACATTCATTCTGATAAAATAATTTCACATTTTGATTGTGAAATTTTGGGGTGTTTCACACTTTTTTCTGGATTTTGTGTTTTATGCAAATTGAATTTTGCATAATTATTTATTAGCAGATATGTGATGTCATCGAAGGCAAAGATTCAACATCATGGTTGGTTCGTACACAAAACATTAAAGATTCTTAGTTTGTTTTTCAAATGGCAACTCCACTAATATTTGGTTGTTGTCTTATTGATGAGTGTTTAAACTTGTCAGTACGTATCTTGGGGTGACAGCTGTTTGCTTTTGCAAAATTTGGGATTTTGATTGTGTACATTTTTAATGCTGCTGTGAGACTTTGTTCCTATTATGAGTCACACAACAGAGCCCTCATGTGTCCAGTTTAAGACAGGTCATTTTTGAAAATTCAATTAGTACATTAACCCTTAAATTTAGTACACAAAAAAACTATTTTCCATTTTCCTTAAACTGTCCTCAAGCATGGATATTTTTTTAAAAATTGCTGCTCATAAGCTCAGAGTCATGGACACTCAAGAAGAAGGAAACAAAAAGGATCAATGTGGTGAAGGAGATGTGCTGCAGAAGAATGCTGAAAATTGGTTGGATAAAGAGGAAAACAAACGAATAGGTGATGGGGAAGGTGGACCGTAGACTGGTGCTGCTGGATAAGATCGGAAAGCTGAAATGTATCTATCTTGGTCACGTGATTAGAGGTGATAACATGTTGAGTGGAATGCTGATGGGGAAAATAGAAGGGAAGAAAGGAAAGGGAAGACCAAGACAACTATGGACGGATAACATCAAGGACTGGACTAAGATGGGTTTGGTGAAGCTAGTGACTGTCACAAGAGATCAGGTTCAATGGCATAGGATTGTGCGCAAAATGCAAATTGAAATATGCGACATAGATGATGAGGAGGCCCTTTAAGCTTTGCAGTAAGTTCAGTATCCAACTTGAAGAGAAAGTTTGCCACTTTAGCTTTATAATATCAAAGCTGAGAGTCATCTCTTGGTGTGGGGAGGGGGCAGGGGGAGAGATGTATTTCTTACCATCTGGTTGTACTGAGGAACACAGACTTGTGGTATGACACTTACTGATGGAGGCTGATGATAAGATCCATTTGCAACGGGAGGTGCTTGATGATGCAGTGGCTGGACTGTTCCATTTATTGATGGGTTGAGAAGACTCTGTGGCTTCACACTAGGAAACAAACAAAATCAGAATCAATAAAATGACAATACTCGACAATTTGATTAAAAAAAGATAAGCTGTTGAGATTAAGGGTGTTACTATTTTGTAATTTTCAGTCTTTGAAGTTTGATTTAGCACGAATATACATACATACATACATCCATTGAATATGTGTACTTAAGGTCCTAATGAAGGTTTGGCTTGTTCAGTAATCCCAGTTTCCAAATGAGTTCTTAGCACTGAACATCATTTGTAAAATGGAATTGAAGCAATAATTGCATTGAGGAATATTGAATACTATGATAATGATGAACACTTACATAATAAAGTGCCGGTATCTGCCACAGATGGGCGCTGATGTTCGCATTATTTTTAAGACAGGTATGTGGAGGTATATGAGACCCATTTTATTTTGCACCTTGGAAAGTTTTCATAGTGCTGTGGCGCAATCTGCAGCCAACCATGCACAAAAACACCAGGGCAAACACCTTCTCATAAGGATGGGTGTACTGGGTTCTTTTACGTGTCCCATCTGAATGACGAAGCAATAATGGTGAAGTGTCTTGATTAAGGACACAAATGTCATGACCTGGACTTGAACCCACACTCTGCTGATCAGAAACACCAGAGCTTGAGTCAAGTGCGCTAGACCACTCGGCTACGACACACTAATACTAAATTCTCAATGCTTTCGGACCCCTTCTGGATAAAACTCCACACGTTACTTGGGTGGGATGTGAACCTACGACCCCCACATTCTAGAGCAGATACCTCTCAACAGCTAGACCACAAAGGCCCTGTGATAAGAGACCAGTTTGAATCATGAAATTAGCAATAGTTACTGCACACAATCTAATTGATGTAATATTTGCATCAGGAATATAAACAAATATGAATGCGGTATTGTTTATAGTTAGTTGAAACTCCACATTCAATATACGATACTTTACATTGAAAATCATTACCTTTGCGAATGTAGTGATCCATTTTGTGGTTGCTCCTCGTTGTCTTTGCTTACCCCTCTACCACTCTTATGGAACTGTTCAATGTCCATTCTCGGATGCGCAATCTGGGATGGTACACTTTGCTGCATAGGGGTGTCCATACTGAAATTGTTGGAGAGTCGATGTACCTTTGGTTGCTCTACAGAAGGTGTTTCCATCATTGCAACTCCAGAATCACTGGAATCAACTTTAGGTGATTCAACAATGGAAGCAAGACGTTCATTTTTGATATTTTCTGAGGCTGGAGGTGTGGTCTTCTCAAGTGGTTTGATATCAGGTAATGGATAATCATCATCGCTATCATCAGGATTTAATGAAGGTACATCTGTTACTTGCAAAACTCTACGTTTAACTCTCTGTGGCGCTCCATAGTTTGGCCTTCACACAAAAAAGAGAGAACATTTTATGACAGCTAGCACAATGTGCAGATTTTTTTTTTTTTTAATTCAAAGTGTTGTCAATAATTGAATGCACGCTTCTTACCATCACACACATGTATGCCCCACAGCAATGAACTACGTGTACTCCTACTGCAGGATTGGATCACAGAGTTTTCACCAAACGGTTATAATTTCCTAAAATTATTACCTGTTTGTCCTTCTTGCTACGGCTCCAACACTTGCACTTACAGGAACAGGTAAACTTTTACAATCTGGCGTAGAGAGAGTATTTGGCTTCTTAATCTTAGATGCACTCTGAGTAATTGACAGCCCGGTGTATGATGACCAAGACTCAGACGTATTCTGCTCCTTAGTGTGTTCACTAAATGGGATGGTAAACTCCCTATCAGCTTGTAGACAAGTTAAACCTTTGTTGAATCGCTCTAGGGCTGTGTCGACCATTTGCGTTGGTTCAGCTTTTAGATTCTGAGCTTTATTCAAGATGTCAAAACATTTGTCTTTATCACCTGAAAATAACCATGTCAATAATTTCATTTCAAACTACATTCTTCTAAATTCCATTCATTTCAATAAGTAGGGCCTATTAATGCTCAAGCCAATCTCAACAACTTTATATCTTTAAGCAATTAAACATTGCAGGTATTAATATAATGTTTTCAGTCAAAACAAAGTAAACAGCCCGAAATCTCCCTAGCTTAGCGATTAGTTTGCATGACTTGCAGTTGTGCCATCTGCCACATTCCAGGGTGAGATTGTACAAAAATGAACAATCCTAGGAAATCAAATACAGTATCCTCTTGGACCAGACACCAAACTTGGAAATGGGACTAAAGACTCTCTACATCAAACAAATGAAATATTACAAGTAGATGCTTAGGCACAAATTCTCATCTTCAAGAAACAGTGTAGCAGGTCTTGAGACCGGTCTTGGTCTCAAAACCGGTCTCGAGACCAGTTCTGCCGGTCTTGTGTCTCGGTCTCGGTCTCCCCACCCTGTGGTCTCGGTCTTGGTCTTGGTCTCGGACCCTTTCGGTCTCAAATACTAATAGCTGGTCTCGCTTCGAGACCAGCCTTTTTACTTACCTTTATGCACTAACAGTTTGTTAATAGTTTTAATAATGTAAAATACTAAGTCCACAGGATTGATGTCTGGACCTAATTGAAAAGGCTTTTGTTTTTCTTTTCGATATGACAAGGAGTCGTGAATCCTTTGAAGTAGCTTGGAATTTACTATTGTTTCACAGTTTTTATTTGAGAATAAAACTGTGTACACAATCACTCATACAGTTTAACAACAAGACTCTTTTTATGTACTGTTTTCATTAAGGTTTCGGTTTCGGTCTCGGTCTCGACATTCTGGTCTCAGTCTCAATCTCGGTCTCGTTCTCGAACCTTCAGGTCTTGGTCTCGGTCTTGGTCTCTAACTGTTGGGTCTCGACTACAACACTGTCAAGAAAGTTTAACAAGCCTGAAGTTATACAAAGGCCATGGAGGCCATAGCCTTCGTTGCCCTGGTCTTGGCCTTGATGACTTTCAAAAGTTTCCCATAGACTTTTAAGCAATTTCAATGGAAATGCCCTTTGCAAAACAAAATGGCCAGGCCTGGTTTAAAGGTCACAGAAGACAATGAAGATCTATGAAAACATTCTGAAATCATGATAAATCCTGACAAATCAAAGGCGTGAACATCTTGATGCAGATGAGTCCTCAATTAGTGAAAACTGAAGCAATTCACTGATCCATTAAGCCCCACCCCCTAACATCATTCACCAATCACAGCATTGGCTACATCACCACTGTACACGTGGGCAGCACAATGTGCGTCTCTTCAATGCCAAACTGCAAAACATAAATATGCACACTATACACCAATCCGGGCGCGCAAGTGCTGGGCAATGCACCATTGCTGTGGTGTACATGTGCCTAGTTTTGTGCACAAAGACACGAGAAAAACAAGCTCACTTTTCACTCTTTATGGAAATTAAATGTCTTTAATCAACGATTTACGCAGTTTCCTTGACAGGACAGCATGATGTAACAATGTAGATCAGTGTCCGTAAATATTTGCAACCAAATAGAAACTGAATCATCCTGAAACGGTGCAGGTTATAGGTGATTTTAGTTAGATAGACGCAGAAACTGTACAGTCGCTGGTTTAATGTGTTACCTCGGCAAGGTTTTTTGTCATAATTTCAGTATACTTTCTGTTAAAATGTAAATATTTATCAAATACGTAGTACATCGTTATATCATGCTGTCATGTCAGGGAAATTGCGTAAATCATTGAGGAAGACATTTAATTTCCATAAAGAGTGAAAAGGGAGCATGATTTTCTGGTGTCTTTGTGTACAAAACTAGGCACAATAAACACTGCAGCAATGGCGCGCGGTGCCCAGCTCTTTGCGCGCCCGGATTGGTGTATAAGTATGCACACACATGTTTACACTTTCCAATAGGATTTTATTGTGTCAGACTTTTGTTGGACTTTCGGTTGCGTAGCTAAGGCTGTGGTTGGTCAATACGTAAGGGGACCAGGGCTTAAATTAATGATTAATCAACTGTTTGAATTTTTGAATTGTACCAAAATGACAAGTACATCTTTTATACATTAATGATGTCCTTACCTCTAGAGAGCTCAAGCTGGGCAGCTTCGACATGAACGATAGCAAGAGTTTTGATATTTGCTCTGGCATACTTGAAGATTACTCTAGCATCATCAAGATTATGGCTCCTAATGAACATTAACCAAAAAGATGAGATATAAGACGTGAGCTGTGACATTTTATAACACACTTACACAATTCAGAATGAAAGAAAAAATGTAAATTGTTAATGGTTTCACATTTAGACCCTACCAGAGTGTACCTTAACGGCTACACAACACAACACAGAAACACAAAATCTGAAAAACATCTTCAAGTTCACACCTTTCCACTTTAGTAGAAGTGACTGTATTAAATCGACCCCAAAGTATGGGCCTACCAGCATGACCAGCGTTGATTGCAAGGCTGTCTGTTTTGTGCTTTCCCAATTACCCATCAGTCCGCTACCATCAGACCATGGAACACAACCTAGCCTGCACCCCAGTGTCACCAGCAGACACATGTCACAGACCCACTCCAGGTACATAATCAATTTTAGCTTGCTTGAATTTAATCTTTAAAATATTTATCCAAGTAATATATCGTCCATAATGCAACATTCTCTCTTAACATCAATCTGCTGGCCAAATGCTAGTTAAAACACATGAGGATGGAGGACCAGTCAAAAATCTCTCCAAGTGGTCCGGCTGGCTACTGTGCAAAATCTGACAAGATATGTTGTGTTTTTTTTTTGTGTTTTTTTTTGTTTTGTTTTTTTGGGGGGGGGGGGTTTGGTCATAGGTTCGCTTTTCACTGCTTTGAGCTTTGATCTTGTTAAAAGATGACCACATAAATACACATTCATTATTAAATACCCGTTTATTTCATAAGAGCTAAAAAGTGGCAGTCAGATTAGGCATCTTTTACACATTCTAAATATTTCTTGTGAGAACAGTAATTTCTTACATTTTCAATTTTGCAAAGTTAATGCAAATTTGAGCGTAGGCTGGATTCTTCTTGTTCTTCTCCAAGTCAATAAGTTTAAGTGCATTATTAAAAGCACTACACAGTAATCGATATCTGTTAGTTACATTAGATAACTGTGTATCCATTACAAGATTCTTGAGGTAGACAAGCCAGTCTTCTGGTTGGCAACCAGCCTCCATTATCCTCCTTACTTGCGTTGTATGATCTGAAAATGTCATAAGAAATTGTCCAATGGTAAATTTTTAAAATGTGAAAGTGTGACTATAGAAAATATAACTTCTAAGCTGGGGGGAAGCTACAGGTTTAGCTGGAGATGCAAAATATAGGCCTAAAAGAATTTTAAAAAACATTAAATAGAATTTGGTCCACAACGGATGGTGAGGATGTAAATTCCAGATACATGTAGCATCAAAAAAATGTTACAAAATTGAAAGAATGGAAAGCCACCCACAACAAAGTCAGCCACAAATGTGCCTGAACCAAACTGGTCCACTACTGATCCAAGTGAGTTGAATCGTCACTGACACCACGAAGTAGCACACACGTACATACCAGAAAAAAGTAGCAATCGGAGAAAACGGCGTCTAAAGCTGAACGCTTTTTAAATCGCCACTATCCTTTAGAATTTCAGAGTGTTTTCAACTCGTTTTCTCATTGTGAACTCTGGATGCTTTGAACTTGATAAATATACTGCTTTTGTCCACTTTGCATTCTAAATTAACAAGCAATAAAGAAAAAAAGGTGCGTGCTACTTCGTGAAACCGGAAAAGAAGCAAAATAGACTATTTCCGATTTCACGAAGTAGCACTCTCCAATGTATTAGTAATGCAAACTTGTGCGCGCGCACAAGGACAGTGCTACGTCGTGAAATCATTTTGTTCACATTTTGAGTATAGTGCGCGCCGTGCATTTCAATGGTAAATGTTACTTGTGTGCTAGTTCGTGAAAACAAAGATTGTCAATTTCGGGCAAATGTTGCCATACATAATTATTATAATTAAAAAAGTAAAGCAAGTGAAGTTTTGAAACTTCATGAAATTGTAGGGCATGACGAATGTTGTATAAAAACGTACAAAACTGAAAACTGAAAAAAATATGGTTTTGTACACACGGTGTTACTTCGTGGTGTCGGTGACGGAATGCCTAGATGATTTGAAGTATGTTTATTCTTTGTTTAACCCTAACCCCACCCCCCCCCCCCCCCGAGGTGATTTACTAGGATCCTTCCCCGGTCCAATAAAATCCAATACCATATTATGGTAAACCATGTACAAAAACCTCTGGACTCTGATTTATGGTGGTATGCCTGATCCCATGTAAAGCATGATCAGTTTACTGGTACAGTACCCAGTCCAGCAGAACTAACAAAACATGCTTTTGGAGTTTGATGGGTTATGGGTGGTTTGGGTTAATAAGCTTTTGAGAAATTGTGACCAATATTCCAATCAACACTACATGTAAGTGTGAGGAAAGTCTTTTCATAATTATTTTTTCTTCTTCTTCTTCTTCTTAATATGAGCACTTAATGTTCACCGCCAAACTTGACACTGAAAGTCAAAGAATGTAACATGATATTAGACATCATGCATACATTCACTTTTTTGCATGTCGTGTCAAGCAATATACAATGTGATGTAGGAGTGATTATTTTGAGTAAAATAATTGTTTCTTAAAGCAAAACATAATTATAAATGCAGTAAGTTTCATAAAACGTTGACGTCAGGAACAGAGGACTTGGGCGAAGACCTGTTATTGCGTTAGCTAAGATTCAAGCATTTAGTCTAAGTTCTGTATTCATCTGATTCTGAGCACAACACAATCAACATGATTAAACAGGGCCATAAAATGGCTTTGAAGCACCACAAATTTCAAAATAAACAAAAAACACACAAATTTACGAAACAAAAACTGACTTTGTTGTGAGTGACTTTGCTACAGTATACAGGTGCCACTAAAAACCCTACTGTATTGCTAGGCGAGATGATTGATCAGCATTCAAATAAACAGTGTTGTATTTATAATGTACTATTAGAACTACAAATTAATAACATTAAATAAATAATTGTGCACACTACTAAAAGGAATGCAGGTCAACCGAATCCAAAGATCGGTCCCAGGTCAACTCGGTCCACGCCTACATGTAGGTCAACTTGGAGAAAAATTTCCGTATCCCTTTTTCACTGTTTTTGGACATTACCAGAAAATGTCCAATGTGAGTCAAATTTGCACGCTTTAAATTTGCGTGTGCGATGAAGATTGCGCATTGCCTTTGTCATGAACTGCATGATATAAAATGAGCTGATAAGCGTGGACGCATGGCATTGGATTCTGAAACTATGTTAACACTAACAGATCAGTCTATTAAAAATGAATTATATTCACTAGCTTTGTTTGTTGACAAGAGTGTGCCGCATGTAAATTAGATGCTTGCCCAGTTCCTGGACAACACCGTTTTGA
This sequence comes from Marthasterias glacialis, assembly GCA_911728455.2. Classification (NCBI taxonomy): domain Eukaryota; kingdom Metazoa; phylum Echinodermata; class Asteroidea; order Forcipulatida; family Asteriidae; genus Marthasterias; species Marthasterias glacialis. The sequence goes on along the minus strand of OU452224.1, from coordinate 28,413,830 downwards.
TTTTTTCAGACTTAATTCAAGACCCTTTTTTACAGTCTTAACAATTCTTTTTGGTCAAACTTACGTTGATGAAACATTACGTTGCAAGACTGACTTTTGATTACAACTAAATGTTGTACTGAATTGAATTGAATTGAATTGATTCGGTTTGCGCAAGGATTGAAGTTTGAAAGTCGAAATGCAATGCCTTGCTTCCCTATAAGCGCCCAATAGACCTAAATGCATCTGCTGCCATCTTTGAGGTCAAATGCAGCATCAAACGTGCGTTGTAGATTTTTTGACCTCAGCCCGTTCCTGTACTAAATACAAAGTCATAGTGACGTCATATCATTATGCATAAGGTCTATTATATAACTGCATTTTCTACCCTGAGGTATTGAACTGAATTGAATGAATAGGTTAAACGATTAACGATGCGGCTACTTTCTTAGCATTAGTCTATCACAAGCAGGTACCATGACAATGGGTTGGAAGGTAAACCCAATTGTTTACAATAGAGACGAATTCAATGGGCTTAATTTCAAATTGAAACCTATACTAAAATGAGGCTAATAATTTTCACTAGTTGTAGACATAGGCCTACATATAACGAACTATTAAAAAGCAATTTAATTTAAACACTACATTAAACTTTATTTATTATGCTGCATATTTTCTCTTCAACTTTCTTTTCTAACTTATTTATCAATCTAGTTTAAGTTTACTGGTCAAAAACAGAACATTTACCACCTTCAAATCCACAAGTCTGCGTTAAAAGTATTAATTCATTAATATATTAATTTGCATTTGCAAAATATATGGGTGGTGGACATAGACCCAGCAGGGGGCGCTAAACTCTGTTTTTGAGATTTTTGACATTACCGATCTGTAGTACGACTACGGTACAACCGATAATGTCAAAAATCTCAAAAAAAGGAGTTCAGCCCCCTAGTCCAGTTACTGGGTATAGCGTGGGCAGTTTCTTTTATGTCTTTCGGGTCTAGTTGCGATAATCGTAACCCTCCATCCTCCTGACGGTTATCGCAACTATTTCGGGTCCTGTTTTCCTATATTTGGGACATCCGCTCTTCTTCAAGAAGACACGATGTCAATAATGCCATGGTATCCCAAGCCAAGCAAACCAAGACAACACATCGTCCCAAAAAAGAAAAAAAAAAAACAAGAAGTAGGCCTACCGAGCCGAGTGAAAATGACTTATTTTGGTCTTTTCTTTTTGAACTTGTCCTATCTTTAATTCTCAGGTCAAATTTATCTTCTACATTTTTAAAGAAACGCTAAAATACAATAATGCAGGCAGCTTTGAGTCGAGATGGTTTTGAGTCGAGTTGTTTTTGAGTCGAGATGGCCCTATACGGTGACACTGTATACACCAATGGAACCACTGCAATGTCAACGATTTCATGACGAAGAAAATGACAATATTTTAGTTCAACAAAGTGACTAATTTAAATTTTAAATTACCAGTTTGCACAAAGTAAAATTCTACTGTCTTGTTACTTACCCATGCCTGGTATTTAAGCCTTGCCAAACGATGTAAAAGTAAAGTTCAGACCATCGAAATTGTAAGTTGTTTACTGACTTTAAATACAGCGCTGTTCACATGACTTGCATCTGTGATCTCATTGGATAGGCAGCGTTCATGATTAGTTGCCAAAAGAGGGCGCTATTCATCATTTGCAGGCCGGTGTGGAAGGAGATTCTGTCCGGCAGGAGATTCTTGTGTACTAACCACAGACATGGGTTATTTTATGTCTGTGGTACTAACTCCTTCTGATCAGAGCCGTATATTAGGCTCTAGTGAAATCAATCAATCAATCAATCATAGAACATTTATTTCAACATTGTTATGATAATACATAATACATACACCATTAAGTTAACACTATTATAACAACATATTTTAAAAGACGAAATAATCATTTATAACAATATTAACTTAACGAAGCTTAGTTTAAACATTATTCACATAACAACATTGGGCAAAGGGTGAAGCAAAGCTTTTGTACCCGTACCCTTGACAGACAAACACAGACTGGCAAATGACAAACGAAAAAAGGACAATGACAGACATATAGGAGCATAATTGAGCTATTGCTAAATGACAATTTTTCCATTACAGATTAAGAATATGATTGGAGCAGTTGTGTTTTTAGTTGTTTGGTGAATGTAGATAAACTTAATGATGTTTTAAGAGGGGTGGGTAGACTATTCCAAAAATGTGTACCTCGTTGAACGAGGCCATTTTTAAACATTGACGTTCTGTTAAAACTAACATAAATGTTCTTGTTCGAGCTGCTTCTAGTGTTATAAGAATGCACATCTGAAGTGAGAGTAAAACATGAACTAAAACAGGAAGGTAACAAATTATTTATATACCTGTACATGAATTTTCCAAGGTTGAGGTTATAGAGATCATTAAAGTGTAGTAGTTTCAGTTCGGCAAACAAAGGAGAGGTATGGTCCCGATAATGAGCGTTGAAAATTATTCGAACAGCTCGTTTTTGTAAAATAAGAAGTTTATCACAGGATGAAGAGCCACCCCAAGTGAGAATTGAGTAATTTAAATATGGGAGGACTAATGAGTTGTAAAGAGTTATTAAGATATTCTTTGGTAAGAAAAACCTCAAACGATTCATTATACCGATGGTTTTTGATATTTTGCTTGACACTACATCAACGTGACTCTTCCAGTTAAGATTTTCGTCAATATAAATGCCTAGAAATTTTGTACTTTTTACTTTTTGCAAGTTAACACCATTTAATATTAAAGGAACCGTTTGAGTATATTTCTGCTGTCTCGGACAAAATATTATATAATTTGATTTCAGTACATCTTTTGAATAAACTCCTCCAGGGGTCGATTTCACAAAGCACTACCATAGTAATTTGCATTGTGACATCACACTTTGCTTCGCAACTAAGAGTGATTCGCTAGTTAAGATCAATCTTAGCTCTTTGTGAAATCGACCCCAGCCCACGTTAATTTACCGTACGGTGGACTCATTACAGGACAGAATACCCTATGACGTACGACACCGGTGTCAGATGCAATTGTGTCCGCCATGCAATACTGTCCGCTCCGGACACTTTTGCATATGCAATCGTGTCCGGGGCTATGCAAAACCGTCCGACGTACATGTACATTGTGCGTCAGCGAGCGTGCATGCACTGAACGTATGTAAGCACATGTGCGGCATGAATATTCATGGTTATGATTGCAGCTTACTGCAACGGTTTCAGCGCTTTAGTTTTTCTTCTGTTTTAAATCTTTTGACATATTTATAAACATAACCCGGGGGTGTCATGGACAAGCAAAATTTCCACGGGCCCGCCGTGCCTGGGGCTTGTTTTTGCCGAATATTTGAACATAGGCTTCGAGGACCGTTTTGCACAGTGGCGGACACGATTGCATATGCAAAATCGTCCGGCGGACGGTATTGCATATGCAATAATGTCCGCCGGATAGTATCGCATAGAGGACATAATTGCATGCGACACCGGCCGTTGAGAGCACGCGGGCTGGAAAGAGTGAAGAGAGCTAAAAAGCGAGTTCGTCTCATTTTGTGCGGTGGTCGTCGTTTCACTGAGCTGAGCCGTCGCCAAACAAGTGGGAGCAGATTCTTCTGTTTTGCAGCAGCAGCACAAGTTGACACAAAAGTACGTATTTAACGATGATTTTATGTATTAAAGTTTGTATACATTGGTAATTAGGATGTTCTGTCAATAAGGTCTATTGCAGATCGCGACGACGAAATAGCGCAAAGCATGATGGGAAGACAAAGGGGGCAGTGCGCCGCCAAGAGATCGAGAACGTCTATTGTTTTGATCCTGTTGGGAAAAACCTTTCCTTCAAACATGGGAGGTGGCGATCGCTGCGCCGTTTATGGATGTGACAATGATCGGAGATATAAAGAGAGGTACAAAAGCAATTCTATTTAATTACTTGAGATGAATAAGGCGTGTTTCATAATAAACGTCTCCGACTCAGAATCAGATCAGTGTTTACACGGTCACCGTTTACAATTACAGGTTACACGATCGTCATGGTCGTCATATTTTATTAACACGTACGGTAACCGTGGGCTTTTGCTTTAATGCTGTTTTTCTAACAAGCAAGTACTACTAGTATACTACTAGTATTACTAGTAGTTACTCAGTTATTAGCATGCCAGTGACAACACGTGAATAAGCAGATACTGTCGAGTGAAAAGCCAAATAAAATAAATAATAAAGTTAGTGAATGTAATTAATTTCTTTAAATATAACTTGGGCAAACAAATTCACTTATTCATTTACTCAGTCTCAGTTAGAATTAATTTTTTTTTTAAAGAATTATAATTGTTTGTTGTCTGCATAACAAAATTCAGATACAATATAGTTGTTTTCCACTGGCAATAAAGATACATTAAAAACTCTGTAGTAAATCACAATAAAAGCTAGTAAAAATAGTAGTAGTTGTACATCACAAAAATAAAATAGAATACATTGCCCTTAAATGTAAGATTTAGATTGTCATATAAAATAGTCACAAGATACATGAAAGCTACTTTTAACCCAAACCTAAACCATTCAAAATCACATATTGTAAATACTATTAAACAGCACTTAGTCAAGGTTCTAAATACATATATTACTTTTGCATAAGTCTCGACCATCTTGCCAAAAAAAAATCATATGCTCTTAAAGTTGTTTTTAAATATTACACGTAGTTAAGCTTCACAACTATCAAATTGCTGCAGAAATTGCTTTGAATACTTAAGTTTGGGTTTTCTTGCTTGTTTTTTGTTTACCTTTAGGTACAAAATAATGCCTAATGCCGTAGGTGGCATCAAGTACCACAAATGCTCAGACCCCAAGTATTACCAAACCTGGACTCGCCTCCTCAGAAGAAAGGACTACACTGTGACAGCAAACACAAGGGTTTGTAGCAACCATTTCAAACATGGCCAGCCTTACAGAGCAGATCCACATCCAACCCTGTACCTCACTGGATATAAAAATGATCCTACACCAGAAAGACGCCAACTGAAACGGAGTAAAACGCCCATCCAACAAACACCAAAGCAACCAAGGAAAGTGATGAGGCTGGCCAAGTTTATGAACACTGCAGTTCAAGTGGATTCTGTGGATCTTATGACAGAGTCACTACGCGTCTATGCTGGTGACCATGATTATTCAAACCAAACATCTAATTGTACGTGCAGTGATGTTACTTGTGCAGTATGTTCAAAGAAAAGGGTTGAAGACCTAGAAGCCCAAGTCAGCAACATAAAATCTGAGTGTACAGCTGCAGAACAAACACTTCAACAAGCCAAGGAAGAAATCAAACAGCTTGAAGAAAAATTGGGACAACAGAAACGCTTTTCTGTGCAACAAATTGCACATTCTGATGAACTTATCAAAATGTACACTGGTATACCCTCATATGAGATCTTCCAATGGCTTGCAGATCAGGTGCGGCCACATGCACAAAAGCTGCAATACTATCGTGGTAAACAATCTATGGACAGAGATAAATTTTACCAAATTAATAACACAACTAAGCCAGGCCCGAAACGGACTTTTTCAATTAATGATGAACTTCTCATCACACTGATGAAACTGCGATTGAACTTGAGGGAGGGAGATATTGCCTTCAGGTTCAAGGTAGCGCAGTGTACAGTATCGCAGATCCTGTCAACTTGGATTCCCTTTTTAGCGAGAGAACTAGAAGGATTCATTTATTGGCCCTCCCAGGAAGAAACCTTCCAGTATTACCCTCATTGTTTTCATAAGTATGAGGGCTGTGTTCGCTGCATAATAGACTGTACAGAAATACAGATAGACAGGCCTTCACTTGCAGCTTCCAATAGCCAAGTGTACAGCCAGTATAAGTCCAGGCCAACCCTGAAGTGCCTTGTTGGCATAACACCAGGAGGGACAATCTCCTACATCTCCAAACCAGTTGGTGGATCAACATCAGACAAAGAAGTGGTTAAAATGACAGGTATTGTGGAACAATTTGACAAGGGAGATGTCTGTATGGCAGATAGGGGATTCAACATCCAGGAACTTTTCCTACACAAAGAAGTAAAATTGGTCATTCCACCATTTACTCGTACAACTAATTCAACAAAGCAGTTTACCGAGGCAGAGGATACAGCCACAAAGACTGTTGCAAATGCAAGGATTCACGTGGAACGTGCTATTGGAAGGCTTAAAGAGTTTGAAATGATGCAGGGACCAATACCGCTTTGCATGCTAGATCTTATGGAAGCAGCTCTTATTGTTTGCTCAGCTTTGGTTAATTTGCAACCTCCTTTGGTGCCTTTGACATCATAAAGACATTTAAGTAGGATTTGAAACTTTGCATGGTGGAGATAAAATCTAGTAAGGTTTGCGGTGACACCATGTAATAATCTCTTTTGAGTTGGGGTGGTTCTGAAAAGAACCGATTGCAACTCAATGTTTCGATCAGTATGCTCTAATCGTCTTCAGGTCTTCTGAAGACGATCAGAGCATACTGATCGAAACGTCGAGTTGCAATCGGTTCTTTTCAGAACCACCCCAACTCAAAAGAGATTATTACATGGTGTCACCGCAAACCTTACTAGATAAAGACAATTGCCTAAATAATAACTCTGAGATATTTTTTTCTTCTTTTAGTACTGTATAGTTTTTGCCACATTTATTGTGTTTTATTCAAACAAACATTGACATATTATTTAGGGGCCTACATCTTCTGATAATGAAAATGGTAAATGTATTTTAGCATGCAAAAAGAGTGGTGACTAGGTCTTTATTTCTTGTTTAAAACCTTACAGTGTCCCGGCCAATACGTTAAAGGGGCCACGGGACACTGACGGTTTTAAACGGGCGATAAAGGCCCTCTCCCCACTCTATTGCCTTATTACAGACTACTATAAAAGTAAACATTTCCACAATAAACCGATCCATTAAGCCCCGCCTACTAATGTATTGACCAATCACAGCCTTGACAACGCCACTGAAAGTCCGACAGAAGTCCGACATGTCACACTATGTGTCACACAAGTCACACTATGTGCTGTTGCTAAGGTAGGCGGGGCTCAATGGATCAGTGTATTAAAAGCTAGGACGAGATTTCAAAAGTGCTTAAGAGTCATTTTTGTGTGCAAAAATTGTATACATTATTAAGGCTCCGAAAGCATACACATTTTTCGTTTTCTTGACACTTTCTTGCACTTGTCACAATTCCATTTTGATTTCCGTCTACTTATGAAGAGTTCTTGTCCAGTAAGTCCTACACAGGAATAATGGTACCACAAGTGACACTTGTCACATCCAATACTTTGGTGACTATCATCAATGGGATTGCTCTCACAATCATCCCCACATATCCCACATGGATACAGACAACCACCCAATGACAACGTTGTTGAGCAGGATTTGTCAAGTTTATTTAGTATATTTTCCATTGTTTTATGCACTGCATTTTTAATTACTTGCTCCTTGACATGTCCAGTCCTCAATTCTGGAATGATTGCATTTGAAAAGAAGAAAGTAAGTTTAGGCATTAAAATACTCAAGTACTGGTTATCCAAAAGGACTCGCTCAACATGAATGTTGTCATTTGGTGAACTTGTGTGAACAACAAAATCACACCATTCATATCCTGTGGTATGTAGCTGGGTTTGTACTTGGGCGTAATATTTGTGAAGCCTGTCTAAATGTACCACATCATTCTCGCAAATTAGACCGGATGATTCCTTTTGTTTTACAAGTTCACTTATTGTCATGTGTCTATGTGTATAGGGATTTTTAATTTCCACGAGACCGTGCCCACATTCTTTGCAATTGACTATCCCATCAGGAGATCCTGCAACATAAGGAAACTTTAGGCTCACCCAAAGTCCAGTGTCTGTACACGACACACCGGAATGTTTTTTATGTAATCGGTGATGTGCCACGTAGTGTTTCCTGGCCATACCTTCACGATTCTTTCCCCACTGCAGAGCTGGGGATGTAGGGTTTCCATAATATCCCATGATACGTGCTACGCAGGAATGAGAACTTTTCAGTTTTGGAGGAGTCCCACTCACTGCAGCAGCGCAATCTCCTGCCACACTTGAGGTGATGCGTCCCTTCCTGTGTTCAAGCCACTTGTGACTTGATGCTTGCTTTGATGTGGAAAGGGCAAGCAGTTTCTGCTGGTGCTGGTTTATAGATAAATTGTCAGTGACCTCCTTGTTCACAAGCCTACAGCCAGGTTTAAGTTTTGAAAAGGCTTCGCTAACTGTTGGTGCTTCCACAGTTGTGTTGATCTCAACATGTTGCTCCACCTCAGAAATGTTGGGTTGCTCCCTTGATGGGTCAGGCTTCATTTTTGAGTACATTAGCAAACCAGTTTTCCCATTCGTAATTTGGGCCAAACGATCTAATTCAAATTCGGAAATGGGGCGATGAACCCTGTCTTTAACTACTCGTGGGTCGTATCTTGATCTGTATCCCTTACTTGCTTCAGTGTTCTGTGATGAAACATCTTGCTTCACTTGAACAATTTTTATGTCCTCTGCAAATTTGGCTGTATGAACTTTGTCACCCTTTTTTGGAGGAGCATTCCATACCATCTTCTGTGAAGTTGAAGAGTTGTTACGCCCTTGTTCCACCGCCTCAGCTACCGCAAACAAAAGTGCTGTGACATGCTTGCATCCAGCTTGGATCCTTTTAAACAAAGAAAAAGAAGAAAAAAAATACTGCTTCATGTGTCTGTAACAAAACATTGCATATTTTGGAACAAATATCACACAGGTAGTGGTTTTAGTGAAAGCTTTTTTTTTTCTTTTTTTTTCCTTCAGAGCAAAGTTGTTTTCTTGTTTCTCAGAAATCAGTTGATAAAGATAAACACTTCTCATATATTTTTTAGCTTGAGGTAAATAAAAAATGAGTTTGATAAATTGTTGCACAAAATTGTCTGTCAAAACAAGATTTGTCAACCATCAACCTAAATTTACATGTATGGCATTTTAGTTTCTCTAAAAATGTCCAACAAGAAGTTTGTTGTGTAAGCCATTAATTTTACTTATCTACTTGTCATTCATGCTTCTTTGTAAAGCCAAAAAAAAAAATTATTTTAGCCCAAAGAAGCCTCACTGTGTCTTTCCTTCGAGTCTCGTCTATATATTATACACCTGGTCCATTGCTACTCAACAAGTAGGCCTACACACATTCTTGTGTTACATTAGTTTAACATTAAATGTTTTAACTTACCCCACTATACAGCTACACTCCGCTGTTGTAATATGCCCACTGTCCTTGTTTAGCACCACCCATGAAAAATATGGATCATCATTGATATTGGTCTGTGGTATGACCTGCATAAAAATGAAGAGTAGCATGGGCTTCTGCGTCTGAAACCGAAACCAAAAACGAAAGCGAAAGCGAAAACGTAGACAAAACCGAAACCGACAATGATAACGATAACGACAACGATAACGATAGCGACAATGATAATGATAACGATAACAATAACAAAACTGAAATCGAAACCGAAACCTAAAACCGATATCAACAACGATAACAACAATGATAACGATAACGATAACGACAATGATAACCATAACGATAGCGATAACAAAACCGAAACCGATAACGATAACGATAACAATGATAACAATAACAATAACGATAACGATAACAAAACCGAAAACGAAACGATAACAAAAACTGAAACCGAAACCGAAACCGATAAGAATAACGATAACGATAACGAAACCGTAACCAAAAACAAAAACAAAAACGAAAATGAAAACGAAACCGATAGCGAAAAACGAAAATGAAAACCAAAACCGATAACGATAACAAAACTGAAACCGATAAGGATAACGATAACAAAACGAAAACAAAACAAAAACGAAAACGAAATATAAAAAATTTAATAAAAAACAAACATCCCCATAACTGAAACAAAAAACAATAAACGAAAAACAAACATCCCCATAACCAAAACAAAAAAATAAATAAATAAAAAAAAGCAAAAAAAATAACAACACACCCCTAAACAACAAACAAACAAACAAACAAACAAACAAACAAACAAACAAACAAACAAACAAAAGTAACCCTACTTTTATTTATGGCAATATCCAATTAAATCAGTTAGTGGATTAAGAAGAGGCCTTCATACCTTCCCACGTACAAAGCAATAGTTGATGTTTGGATTGATTCCATGGTAAGCCAGCCCTCGTACGTGGTTAGACATATAAAGACCTTTGCCTAGTCCCAGAGTTTTTACACCCTCGGTGTTTTCAAGCCCTACTTTACGTCCAGCTGTGAAACAAAATGTGGAAAAACAAATTATTCACGAATAAATTCAAATCACCAGATTTATGCGAGGGGTTTATAAGTATGCGATTGCGAACATCGATTATACAGTATGAAATACAAACAAATTGTTTAAGTATGTTTTTGTAAACATGTTCTTGTTAATTTGATCACACCCTGTCTACTCGTGGGTCGTATCTAGATCTATACCCTTACATTAATTCAGTGTTTTGTTATTGTTTCTCTGAGATCCCTGCCCCGGTAATCCCCTGCCCAAAGGGGGTTATCGACCAAGTAATCTTTCAAGTAACTTTCACATGGACAATTTTTAATTTTGTCCGCAGCAAATTTGGCCCGATAGTTATGAACCTTGTAATAATTGTAATGCTGCTTTTTGTTTTAGGAGCATACTACTAATACAATTGTCATTTTAAACTCACCAGTCTTTATATAACTGTCAATATGGGCCCTTGTTGTATCTGGCAAACTTGCTGGGGAGGCTTCCCACCCTTTAGAAAGGGATTCAGGTCGCGGTAATCGAATCATACCACCATCCAAGTTAAGCTTCCTTTCCTTTGAATTCTCAATCGCTACCTGGGCTTCTCTATCTGTTGGTTTTGCAACCAAACCAAGCTTCTCCGCCCAGTATGCCCTCTCGGCAAGTTCCCTATGTTTTTCATTTGTTACAACAACACCCCTGGCTCTCAAATACGACGATAATTGGTCTTTTTTTAGATTTAGAAACTTCCGAATTTTTGTACCATCCATGGTGGGCTTACCGATGGACCCTTTTGAGGTATTTTACACAAAGCCCGAAGGAATAAAGGACCCCAAGTTTTTTTACAACTTGGACCCCACACAGGAATTCTTCAAAAATGGGACTATTTGTCAATAGACCAACAATGACAGAACCTCACAAACCCGATTGGTAAGGTGGGCGTGTTCCCCCGGCCGGCCGTAACTAACGACGCCGTAAATTCTTCGTGTGTGTACGACGTGCACTTTGCTCTACATTCCTCTTCTTCCCTCGACACATGATCCCTTTCCTATCCCATCATGCCTCAGCGCAGGGCGCCACCTATTGAAATCAACCGATCGACAATAGACCTTATTGGCGTTACATGTCAGACAAAAAAATATCCATCCACACAGCCACAGCGATCACGAAAAAACGATTCAAAACAACGTTTTACTAAAGCATAACTCACGCTCTATGCACACATGAACATTCACAGCAGACATCATGTAGAGTTTCGAATAGTCAAGTTCTGTTACATTCGTGTAAATGACCGTCTACTAAGTACTAGCATAGAGCAACCTTGCTCTATGGTACTAGTAGTAGTACAGACGTGGGTGTCGTCTTGATAGGGATTTGTAGAAATGTTTGATTCGTTTGCTAAGCTATATCAGGTGCTTTTTCAGTGAAAACCACTACAGAAAATTTAAAGACCAAAAATCTGAGGGGAGTTGATCCTTTTTGAGATTTTGACATTTTATATCGTTGTGCTAGTAGACTGATGTCAAAATCTCAAAAAAAGGAGTACAGCGCTACAGTAACTGGGTCTACCTTAGTTGCGATAATCGTAACCCCTCCATCCTCCCGACGGTCGAAGACCGGAGGGTTACGACACAAGACTGATATTATCAACGTTATGGGCAGTTTTGACCAGTTTTTGCCAGACTCGTGATCAGATTCGTCCTTTTTTTCCTCTTTCCAAAATCATGACAGACATTCTAAACACATGGAGTTGATCTTTATTGTATGACAACGTCATCTGGAACCCTTAAAACAACATCATGAAAATATTTGGCAGAAAAAACTTACCAAAAGACTGACCAAATATATCCATAATCCATAGCGGGGCCAACTAGTGATTTTGAACGTCGCACTTGCTTGGCAACAACCAATCAGCGTGACCAAACCAAACACGCATCTGGACGAGCCATGGCTGTCGTATGCGTATCGGCCATTCCAGCTTGCAAACTCAACGCCTGTGTGTGTAAGCATGGATCCCCGGACTGTGTGCGCAGCATGCAGGTGCGTATGAACATCGTGCGTGCACAAACTACACAGCTCGTAGTACTGCCGTGTGGTGATTCCACACCCCACACGGCCACACACTGACTGACTGTGCATGCGTGTAGCATAGTGTACACAATACAATAAATTTGAAAAATCGAACGTAATATTCGCATTCAGAGAGTTCGTGCAACGGAAGCGTGTTTTACGGCGCACCAGCGTGGGAGCTAGCGGAACGTAAACCTTGGGGCATATCCCGCACATTCGGTGCCGTGTCTCATGGGGCCAGAGAGACAAACCCCGGGGCATGAACTCCCCAGCTTGCCGGTCTAGCCGTAAGCTTAGGAGCTTGTCAGAGGGGTAGGGTGCCAGACCAACAATTACGTTTTTTTACGACTGTTTTAGTCTGTACCCCTAACTATTATCCCCTAACAATTGTAACGAGTTGCCTGCGTTACACACACGCGGGACGATGACGGGGAAGGTAGAAATTAGACTAATTTCTACCTCCATGGTTTATCCCATACAGCTGATCTATCTTCTATGATAACTGCATAATGTCCAACCCCCCCCCCCCCCCCCCCCCCCCCCCAATCGCCACAACAACAAAAAACCGGTGGCGGTGGCTGCGGCCGGCCAGTGAAGTCACCGCCCGAAAAACGGGAGAATGCCATCGCTAAAGCTGCCAGGAGAAAGGCAATCCGTTGCAGCGAAGGCGGGAGGCTCGCTTGGCACATGCTGGCTTTCCCTTTGGATTTATCGTGTTTTTTTTTCTACTTTTTACTTTTCGTTGGACTGCCTTCTGGTTTTTCCTTGCGATGTTTTTTTGTACCGATCCTTGGATGTTGAAGAAACATTCTCCATTGCAAGTAAGTTCGTCCAGTTCATCGTACACAGAATACAAACTGTCCGTTTATGTATGTTTTTTTTTTACACGTAAATTTGAAAATTGTACAAGAGGCAGAATCACTGACATTTGACGGGGGGGGGGGGGGGGGGGGGGGGGGCTGGAGGAGCATAATAGGGCGTGCTATGTCTGAATAATCAGACATATACAGCACCACGACGACGATTATGTATTTTTTATTTACACGTGAATTTGTGCTGGATGGATATGAAGTCTGGACCCCATGCCTCGCTATTGTAATAATTCATACTTAAACAGAGCACCAGTCTACTTACAACATTGCGCAACATTGTCACGTAAACTTGACAATTGCATTGGTTGGAAAAGCGTATAAGCTGACCTTTGACCGTGTTTTGTTTTTTACACATTTTTCGTTAATTACGTGATATTTTGATGATTTTTTTTTACAACAACCATTTAAATATTATTGTCTGTTATTCCACATCACTAAATAAGGTAAACATTAAGCCGGTGTGTCCCTTTAAATCATTGGTATAGGCCCACAGAGCAAGCCTATAATGTAAACACATTGATTACTGATTATAAAACTTCTTCTTTTTGTTACACAGTGAGTGGAACACCAAGCTTACCCACTGATGAGGAGCTCCGGCTTTTGAGTTCTTATTTAGCAGATACGTGGGAACAGCTTGGCACCCTACTTGGACTAGATCATGACTGCTTAAATGCTATCAATGAAGACACAAAGGCTGTAGGGAAAAAAGCATATAAGATGCTTACAACTTGGAGAAGGACATATTCAGGTGGAAATGTCTACAAAACCCTCGCCGATGCACTTTCCCACAGATTAGTTGGTCGCAACGATCTTGCCGCAGAATATTATGGTAAATTTTTAAATAAAATGATTTATACTGCAACAAACTGGCGTTATGATGACCTTGCATCCACACAAATACTTTGAAAATTGTAATTTATTTAAGAAACATAAATCTTTGTTTTTTTTCTGTGGTTTTTATTTTTTAAGCATAAATGATACATTTTAAAGTTTTTAGTTTTTAAGTAAAATCAGAGCATCAGTCCATCAGTCATCTTCAGTGTCAGTATTATTGAAAAATCATTTTAGAACAGTTGTTTGGTTTGGCTTGTGTTAAAGTTTTATTTATTTTCATTTTTATTCATATATTTAGAAGTATTTATTTATTTATGAATAGTTATTTGTTTGTTGTATTTTACATGTATTATTTCTATCATTATTTGTTTTTACTTTTTTATTTATTCATTTGCTTGTGTTTTTTGGTTGGGACATATTCATATAATTTTGTTTTCTCCTCGTAATAGAGTTTCTTTTTCTGAACACTTGGTTTTGCTTGGCACAAGTGGGGTTCTGTTCATCAAATGTCTTAAAAGTTTCGGACTGACATTTTATTATTTCTGCTAGTCGTCCTTGTATAATTTCATTACAGTGAGGATACAAATTGTGGTAATCTATTTGTTTTTTTCTTCCTTCTGTTGACCGTATTGTTGATTGTGCCATCCGGTATGTCGAAAGATAAGCAGCGTTTTCATGATGCGGCTGGGGATTCAGGTCCTTCGACAAAGAAAGCCAGGAAAGGAGAGAGCAGTTCCAATCAGCAGGTGCAGTCTCATTCCAGCGGTGAGGCACCGGCCAAAGGTAGGTGTAAGATGGTTGCTGGGAGGGGCAGGCTACTTACTTCTCCTCCTGATGGCACTGATGTTGGTGCTGTTACTTCAAGTTCTACCCCCTAGATTCCATAACGCGAGATGCGAAATGCGAGATGGTAGATATTGAACACCGTAAGAGGTGCTAGTCAAAAGCCGTTCAAATGAACACTGCGGTGTAGCCAGGGATCACACTCTATTATACAATACAACCATACAGCTAGATCTATGGATGACGAGTTTGTGAGTACTTTAGTTTGCTGTTGCTGAGCTTGCTTAGTTGTTGACTTGATGAGGAAACATGCCCTGGTATTGGTAATGACTGATGGCCATCACGCATTCTTCTTCACACAACACATAGCCACTCGAGCGAAAGACACCGCCGACCAAAACCAACTAAAACAAAAGCTTAATTTCAGTATAGCCCTAGCCATTCCAGATGAGTCATTATTCGGGACTTGGTTACAAGAAAACAACGTGAACATCTTATTGACCCCTTGCACGCATGTCACACGCGCCGACTGTGCCACGCCCACCATTTTTGTGGTCAATAGGTTTACGTGTAAATGCCGTGTCTCCTAAAAATGCGCACTTCACTGAATAACTCAGTGACATTGACCACCAAAATGGCACAACCAAGATTATTGTGATGATGACTTCAGGTGAAATAGGTCAATAGTGGAATCATTCATTAAAATGACATTTTCAGCACCCAAGATTGAAGGTCATTCAAGTCCAACGGTTTCCAAACAAACCTGTAGCTATGACAAGTTTTTTAAAACCTTGCAGCTCGCCCACATGTGTTGGTTGTGTTTTAAAGACTACCCTTTCAACAACCTATGTGCTGCCGCTGGAGAATGCAGATTTATTTCAAAGTTTTGTGTGTATAGTACAAATAGACCTTTTTGCGATGTCACAGCCGTGAGTGTTGCTAATCAGATAGCTGGAATAATGCTATCGAATTAACCATATCACTGACAAATTAGTTGTCCTACCCGAAACAAAAGCACACCTTCTTTACAAAAATAAGGGGTTTTAAAAAGGGCAGATTTGTGCCTAATATTTATATACTTTTAATACTCGAAGCAGCCTACTGTATACAAATCAAAGGTCAATGTTTGCAAAGAAACGAAGTGTCAATAACAGCAGTTAATTTTAAGAAGAAGAATATTGAGTATTTATGTGGCGCTCTACGAAGCACACAGCGCCTTTAACAAAAATTCACAAATAAACCAAAAACGAAAGAAAAAACAGTTATAAACAATGCCTGAATATGGAGCAATTGTGACCCATTACAATTTTTTTTTAAACTGTACATCAAGGGTATTCGTTAAAACACAACTATTTCAATGAGGTAACCCATTACCCCAAAAAATTGAAGCTGTAAATCAAGGCTAAATTGAAAGATGCTTTGGTATTGTTTGATTTTTGTATTTTGTCCTCTTAATATCCTTACCCAATTTACAAAATGTTTACGTCATTTATTTGCTCAGTAGCTCTGGTTGGTGTTAAATCGTTGGTACAGGCCCACAGAGCAAGCCTATAATGTAAACACATTGATTACTAATTATAGAACTTCTTCTTTTTGTTACACAGTGAGTGGAACACTAAACTTACCCACTGATGAGGAGCTCCGGGATTTGAGTTCTTATTTAGCAGATAAGTGGGAACAGCTTGGCACCCTACTTGGACTAGATCATGACTGCGTAAATGCTATCAATGAAGACACGAAGGATGTAGGGAAAAAAGCATTTAAGATGCTTACAACTTGGAGAAGGACATATTCAGGTGGAAATGTCTACAAAACCCTCGCCGATGCACTTTCCCACAGATTAGTTGGTCGCAACGATCTTGCCAAAGAATATTATGGTAAATTTTTAAATAAAATGATTTATACTGCAACAAACTAACGTTATGATGACCTTGCATCCACACAAATACTTTGAAGTTTGTAATTTATTTAAGAAACACAAATCTTTGTTTTTTCTGTGGTTTTTCTTTTTTAAGCATAAATGCTACATTTTAAAGTTTTTAGTTTTTAAGTAAAATCAGAGCATCAGTCCAACGGTCATCTTCAGTGTCAGTATTTTCGAAAAATCATTTTAGAACAGTTGTTTGGTTTGGCTTGTGTTAAAGTTTTATTTATTTTCATTTTTATTCATATATTTAAAAGTATTGATTTATTTATGAATAGTTATTTGTTTGTTGTTTTTTACATGTATTATTTCTATTATTATTTGCTTTTACTTTTTTATTTATTCATTTGCTTGTTTTTTTGGTAGGGACATATTCATTTAATTTTGTTTTTGCCTCGTAAAGGAGTTTCTTTTTCTGAACACTTGGTTTTGCTTGGCACAAGTGGGGTTCTGTTCATCAAATGTCTTAAAAGTTTCGGACTGACATTTTATTATTTCTGCTAGTCGTCCTTGTATAACTTCATTACAGTGAGGATACAAATTGTGGTAATCTATTTGTTTTTTTCTTCCTTCTGTTGACTGTATTGTTGATTGTGCCATCCGGTATGTCGAAAGATAAGCAGCGTTGTCATGATGCGGCTAGGGATTCGGCTGACGGTAGGCGTAAGATGGTTGCTGGGAGGGGCAGGCTACTTACTTCTCCTCCTGATGCTACTGATTTTGGTGCTGTTACTTCAAGTTCTACCCCCGATCAGTTCCAAGCCCAAGCCACATTGTCCACTCCGCTGCCAACCATGTTCTCTGGGGTGGCAGCGGGTGGTGAGTATAATGATACTATTGGTAGTAACTGGGGTTTGGATGGTTCAAGCATGCGGCCTCGGCCAGTTCCTCAAATTGGCATAAACACTCCACAGGGGTTTCATGTTTCACAAGCCATAAAAGAGAAGGTTTGGGCAGGGGCATATGTGGATTTTTCTTTGTTGTACAAAGATACTGCTAATGTAGTGGTTTAGAGGGCCCCTGATCAGCACCTCCAATTTGTTGTTGACAATGGTCAGCTCGTCATTAAGAAGCCAGGGCCGTTGCGCAAAAGGTTGAACACACTCGATATGTGGCAATTAGCGTTCCATATATTTATGGTGATTTTCATTAGGAAACGTCCAATGCGCTGTGCAGAATTGTTGACGTATACTGAGATTGTTCACTTGGTTTTCATTCAATATCCTGGTTTGGGCTGGCACACTTATGATGAGCAGTTCCGTCTGATAAGTTTGGTTGACAGTGGCCACCTTATTGGCGCCAGCTTCCACAGGTTTCTCTTTGCAGGCCCCGTCTAAGCATGCGCAAGCTGCAGGTGTCAAATCCCCCTTTAGACCGGGGTTGGGCTTTGCGTATAATCAAAGATTATAGAGCACCGAAGACGCAAGATGGGAACTCGGGCTGAAACGTGAAATCCCACTGGAAGCCATTTCAGCAAGTGATTCTTTTGATACAACAATTGATCAGTGCAGACAATGACCATTGCAATCAGTGGGATTCACTTGCTGAAATGGCACCCATGCGTATTTCACTTTCCAACAACAGATAGAGCTCCTGTTCCCCATCTTTGCCAATGGGTGTGCTTTCTCTTGTTCACTTTTTGAAAAATTCAGTTTCTTTTTGGAATTTCATGTTAAGCGGACCACAGGCTCATCTCTTATCACTTGCTACCTTGAAGATTTTTTTATTTGATGGGTCTTCTGCTTCCGCATGTAATGATTTACTGCATGCGTTCACGTTGGCTTGTAATGCATTCGGTGTGCCATTAGCCTCTGAAAAAACATACCTTGGGCTGGAAATTGAGTATTACTCGCTGAAGTTAAGGTTCCAATAGACAGGCTATGACCAATCATGATACTGCTGCACTTTTTCCACATCAATCTCTGATTTGCGGCACCAGAGCATTCCATAAGATTTGTCTGTCGGTAGGGGCAAAGCTGGACTTAACTCTCATGGCTGGAGTTTCTAATTTATCTCAATGGCCTGTCGGCATTTTGGCCTTGAAGGTCATTGGGTTCAAGGGTGTTGGCCCAACATGGATAATTTCCCATCCATTGCGCTTTGGGAATTTTATCCTGTTGTTGAAGCATTTAATAAAGCACCAGTATCCCTCTATACAGAAATGTCATCACACAATGATGCATCACAGACTAGAACACCATCAGAGCAAAATGAAACGGATAAGTAAAAATTCAGACAAATATTAGTTTTGGTAAATGTTTTGTTTGGTGTTTGAAATACTTTAAAAATATTAACAGCTTGAATAACTTGAAAAATGTTTTTAAAAATTTAATAATTTGCATCAGGATAAACAATATTGATTTGGTCACAATCTTGTATAGTCTTGTATAGAAAACTATTTGTTTTGGTAAATGTTTTGTTTGGTGTTTTAAATATTTCAAAAATATTAACAGCTTGAATAACTTGAAAAATGTAATAATTTGCATCAGGATAAACAATATTAATTTGGTTTACCCTTAACACCAGTACGTGATGCACTGGACACTCGTTGCTTCCCATGGCCTGCATGGGGAAAACATACCACTCGGGTGGCATTCGAACCAAAGACCCCCGCAGATCTTGAAAATGTTTGCAGTTTCTGTACACAAGATGATGACCTCGAAACAGTTACTCCAAAAAATAGGTGCTTGATAAAACACTATTAAACAGACATTGAGACTTGTGTTTATAGTCAACCAGATTTGGAAAATTGAATAATGTGGAGTTATCCAGGAAATATTATACATGTATTAATGTATTAAGCTGTTCTTCTTGCTGATGTGCCTGAGTTAAAACAAATAATGATATCCCATCTCCTATTTTTAGACGGTAGTGGTGACAACATTTCAGAAGATCAGGAGCCGTACCCAGAGTACCGAATGGACCACAGGCCAAGAGGACTGTGTGTGATCATAAATAATGTGAATTTTCAGAACGACGATAAAACACGCCATGGAAGTGAAGTAGATGAAGGTGAGGTGAAGTTTTTTTTCCAACTAATGAGGATGTTATTGTTTTATGGAATAAATGAATTAAGTTTTCATAAAGACTAGGAAAAGTTCACAACATTTTCAAACCTATATCCAGACACAATATTTTGTTGGAAAATCTGATGGTTTATTCACCGGCCATCTCAAAGTTGCTAGGAGTAGTAAACTTGACATGATTTAAGATTTCATGCATAACATACAACATGTATCAATCTAAAGCATTTCAAAGAAGTTTGGGTCAATTTCATCTAAGTCGATTTTAAATGACAAACAATTTCTAAACCTTTCATTAGTTCTCCAAACCTAAAAGGGTCATTCCATGCCAACTCACCTGATGGGTTGGCAGTGACCGACTCAGATTTTGCTAATTTTTTTTAAACAATCCTCTGTGGGTGCAATGAATAAACACAAAATTTTAGATTCCTACCCCTTGCCGTTTCTGAGATATGGACCCCTAAAAAACTAGGCCCCGCCCCTTCTAATTGAATTTTGTGTTTTTTGTGTTTTTTTGTGTTTGGCAGGGGTCTGAAAATTGGTGCGCTTGGAAAAATGCCTAAAACACCCTTTTCAATTGGTTATTTCATAATGTAGGACATTACTGACAAATTTCTCAATTTTTTTCCGACAACACTTAGTATCCAGTCTATTTGTGCAAAAAAAAGTTGGTTTCTCAACTCCTTCATGTTCAGAGTTTAATTTGAATGAACGTGCATGCAGTATTTTGCCTATTGACAGTACATGGAGGCCTATGTCTTGTGTATAAAAAGTAATACAAGGCTCTTACATGCTGCTTGCAGTTTTCCAACCATTGTAACTATGAAAAGTTTCACGGGGATGTAAAATGTTGAATTCATTTATATATTGTATCGTAAATTGGCTAGTGCGCGATGTTCACATGCATAATGTCAAGCAGTACATCAAACGATTGGGGGGGAATTGCAACATTGAGGGCGCTAGGCACGCAGCGGCGGCAGCAGCGAGTATAAAAGGGGGGAAGAGCGCGCGGGTTATGGCAGTACAAGGATTGGTTTGACTGCGGCAACATCTCAAGTAGTGTGCGGATCGTGAGGCCCTTATTAAGGTGAGGCTGAGTTGGTTGTGACAATAAAATACTTGATAACTGAGAAGTGGATTCTCTGTCGGGTTATTTCTGCTGGACTGGATTGATCCCCAAACTTGAGGCTCTGTGTGTGAGGCGGTATACTTCAGCCTAAACGGACTTGCCCCCGGCGCCCCGCATCTAGGGAGCGCGCCCGCGAGACTTGGTGTGGTTGCCGGAGTGGTGACCGTAGCAGTGAGAGATTCGCCACAATATATACATTCCTTCAGTTAACTTAGAACTGAATTAAGACACAAACTGCAGAACTAGTATTTTTTTTAGAAACATGTACTCAACCATTTCAATTTGTCTTGTTCCTTCTGTAAGACTGGGGTCTCACTAGATATGTCAACTTGGCAGCAATGCATTTATATGGTCATAGGCTGTTGAAGATTTCTTGTACCTTTGCAGTTCAGGGGCACTGAAGGAGCAGAGGATGTCCTGAAATGGCACATAGCATTGATTTTAATATGAGGGTCATCTGAACCTCAAGAAAGACTACCAGTTCACTTAGATCTGGTCATGAACTGATATGCACATCATTATTATCATCAGACTTTTCATCTATGTGTCCAACCAACTACTCCTTATGCAAGTGGATTATCTACTAGGTTGATATTCAACATGTTCATCGGGGTCTGAAGTTGGTTTAACATGGTCACTAAGAGAAACCTTCCTGAAGGTGTTATCTAAAGACAGTCTACGCTCTCCTTTAAATTGAAGCTCTCCTTTAATAGCAACAGGCACAATTTTATCTAGTGAGATCCCAGTCTGACAAAATGAAACAAGATAAATTGAATTGGTAGAGTATACTGTGCATGTTTCTAATTTATCTTGCTATAAATGTGCCTGTTTCTGAAGGAGAGCTTAAAATGTTTAGGTCTGCAGATAACGTCTTCAGCTAGGTTTCTTCCAGTGACCATGTTAAACCAAGTTCAGACCCTGATGAACATGCTGAATATCAATCTGGTTGATACATCTCTTCCATATATGACAAGGAGTGATTAGATGGACACAAAGATGAAGGGTTTCATGATAATAATGATGTGCATGTCAAGTTCATGACCAGATCAAAACGAACTGGTGGTCTGTCTTGATGTTTAAATGACCCTCATATTGAATTAATGCTGTGTGCCGCTTCAGGACATCCTCTGCTCAGTAAGTGTCCCTGAACTGCAAAGACATGGATGTCACCAGTACAAGCTATCTCCTACAGACTATGACCACACCACTGCATTTCTGTCAAGTTTTAGATAATAGTGAGACCCTGGTCTGACAGACATTGAATTTGTAGAGTACATGTTTCTAAATGATGTCATATTTCCCAACCACTAGGTATGCAGTTACTATAATGTCTTGCTACATAAATGACGTGAAGGATTGTAACTGAATAAATTCAACATTTTACATCCCTGTCACACTTTTCACAATTACAATATGTTTGGAAACTGCAAGCAGCAGCAAGAGCCTTGTATTACTTTTTATACACAAGACATAGGCCTTCATGTACTGTACAATAGGCAAAATACTACGTTCATTAAAATTAATTTCTGAGCAAGAAAGAATTTAGAAACCATTTTTTTTTTACACAAATAAACTGGATACTAAGTGTTGCAGGAAAAAATTGAGAAATTTGTAAGTAATGTTCCACATTATGAAATAACCAATTGAAAAAGGCGTTTTTTGGGCATTGTTCCGAGCGCACCCATATTCAGACCCCTGCCAAACACCCATCAAAGGTGTGATTGGTCTATCCTTATTTCATGTCAGACCTATGCACCTAGTTGATAACCAAAGGTAATATCAAAGCAATCACACAATTCACGCGGGCACCAGGGGGTCTCAAAAATGATGAAAAGTTGTTCCGTGGGCTAAAATGTAGGTTTTTAAAGACTGATACCTTGATAGACAAATTTTCTGTACTACTTTTGACAGCAGATTCTAGTTGTTTGCATGCCAGTCAACCTGTGTACCAATTGGTAGCAATGTATCTTATCTCAATTTGGAGATGTAGGCCTCAAAAAGAAGCTACCAAAATCTGAGTCGGTCACTGCCAAACTTTTCAGAATTTTTTGTGATTTGGTACGGAATGACCCAAAAATGCATCAGTGTCCTCAATCACAATATGTTGAATGTGCGTAACACTTTATTTTTCTCACACAGATAAACTGAAATGTTTATTTGAGAAGCTTCATTTTACAGTGGAAGTGGAGAAGGACAAAACAGCCGATGAAATAAAAGAAGTGCTTGAGAAAGTGAGCAAGGAGGATCATAGTCAGTATGACTGTTTTGCTTGTTGCATCATGTCCCATGGTAAACTTGGTGCCATCGAAGGGAAAGATGGCAAACTTGTTAAGATACAAGACATGCTGGAATATTTCAAAAATGTAGAAGGACTCAACGGCAAACCAAAGTTATTTTTTATACAGGTATGTAAGCATCTTTGCCTTTGTTTTATTGCATCCAGTGATAACCAAATATAAATGTTTGGGTTGAGTTACTTTTTATTTTATTTTTATTTAAATTGATTCAATTTTTTTATTTTAAATTTTTGCTTATTTTGCAGGTTTGTTCAATATATGTCAATTTTAAGGGCATAATACATGATAGGTTTTGCCATGCTCTACCCACAACCAATCTATTTCAAATTAAAGGATCTGCTTATCCTCCAGACATATTCCATCCATTAATACTATGCTCTGGTCTCTTCATCCGCCCCCACCTCCCCCCCCCCACACACACACACACCAGTGGGTTTTCATCAAAGATTATAGAGCACCGTAGGCGCAAGATGGGAAACTGTGCCTTTATCTACTGTTGGAACGTGAAATACGCATGGGCGCCATTCCGGCAAGTGATTGCCTGTTTGCCACTGATAGCAATTGTCATTGTCTACACTGGTCCCCACGTTTCAGTGCTGTATCAATGGAGTTCAAAGCACAAAGAGACATAAACTTACACACAATATTGAACTTAAAATTTTGAATTATGTGATCGCTATATTATTACGTTCAACCGAACACCGTGAGTTTGTTCACAAACTCAGTTTCTAGTTGTGTTTAATCAGATGGCATGCACAAAGAGTTTTCATTGTTTCTTACAATAATTGTACCAGCCTGGTTGATCACTTTAATATTTGTTACTTGTATTTGATCTCAGGCTTGTCAAGGTCAACATCGCCAAGATGGAGTGCCAGCACTAGTAGATTTTTCTAACACCCCTGGAATAGGCTCAGGAATTAGCGTGACAGTACCAAAAGAGGCAGACTTTCTCCTCGGCTATGCAACTGTACCGGGTTATGTCTCATATCGATATGCAACCAGTGGTTCATGTTATATGACTGATTTGGTTGATGAACTGACCAAGTTTCATAATAAGAAAGATTTACTGACGATTTTGACCGAAGTCAATGGACGTCTGAGTAGACGCAAGACAAAAGAAAATGGACAGAGCAAAGATTTTTATCAGGTAGGTACAATATGTACCACTCTGCGGAAACCTGTCAACCTCCGCAATCTTCCAAACTGAAGTTAGTTTGTACTTCATTGTCAGCAGCTTAATTACAGTAGCTCTAGTGGATTTTAATGTCATTTCTAATTCATGATACATGTATTTTAGTTCAGGAAACGCAAACCATTGTTGGTATCTCAATTTAATATGATTAGATTTGTGTGTAATTTTATGTTACAATAAATGTCTCACATCCCACAATGATATCTAGTTGTTTGCAATTGTCACTTTACTGTAAACTTTGTTAGATGCGAAAATGCATAAAAACAACAGTTTGTATTTGTAGAGGTTATGGTCATATGTTTAAATTTATTATTTACTTATTTTTTTTTTATTTTTTTTTTTATACTTGCATTGGTTATCTTAACTGTTTCATGTCTGTAAAAGTGTATTACTCTCTTAAATAGTTAGATTGAAAATCACTGTCATTTGATTGAAACTCACTCTTTTCGATTGAGGCCAGGTACAAATTATTTGAAGTTTTCCCTAGTTTCAATCTAATACACTGAACTTCTATGAAAACTTTTGAGAGAGTAGTTTTTGCTGAAAGCATGAAAAAGCAGTGGAAGCCTCAAGTTGGCAGTCCTGGTTCCTCCCAAGTCATTCTTATTACTGATGACTTGAGAGTAATATTGAAAGCAGTTTTGAGCAACAACTCACCACTGTCTTTTACCGTAATTTGTATGGGTATATGGAATTTTATATTATTCTTGTTTAATCTTTTTTAGTCATCTTTAACTTTCTTTTCTAGAGTATTAAATATTGATGTAGTTTTTAAGAATAACTAATGTAAGGACACTTTCACATCAAGTACAGTACTTCCCCTAATAATTATATTTTATAGCTCTATCACCATGTGAGGTGGCCCATTATGCTCCATCATTCCCAAGGCTCGCTCCCATATTTCTTAGTAAACACACCACACTCATTCCTTAAGCCATGACTTCTAGGTCCCCTAGAACTGACCAGAAACTCCCCTGTTAACCCTTACGTCCTTCAACCTTAGTCTAGGAGACGATGTCAATAACCTTATGTTATTTCTGTGTGACATCATTTCTAAACCAAGGCTTCTCTTCCCTCCAGGAACCCCATAAAACGTCCCGCATTTTTCACTCCTTGCCTCGACTACTCATTCGAATCTCCTGTATGCCTCACATACCTGCAGCTAGGTCCAGCACCGCTGTATTATAAGTCACCTTATAAGAAAATAAGATAATAGGTATATCCCTCACAAGTTACACTGGTAGCAGCAGTGTTTTACTCGCAAAAGCCAGCTTTTGGATTGTATTTCCAGTGTTTTCTAATTTGAAACCGACATCGGATCGAGTGACTCTTTGTGCCAACACGTTGTTTATCTCAGAACAACTAGCTCCTGATGTCATCGTCCACCTTCTTTGCCTGATCTTCTTAGTGAGTGTCCCTTTCCTGAGTGCTGTTCCCCTCAACTGCCCTTCATCTTTCTGAACTTTCCCCTCCTTCGTCATCATCTTGGACCTTTGCTGTTAATAAGACTTTCCTTCGATTTCTGTTTCCTGCTCTTTGCACCTGTTTTCGGAGTGTTCCTGCCTGATGAGTTTGTGTTCCACCGTGTGAATAACATCTTAATACTATGCAGTTCTTTTATAGCAGTCTATCACTCTGGATTTGTCGGATTTGTTACCATTCACCGGTGTTCTGCCCTAAAATGTACATCTTTTTCGGACCAATTTATCATCTTTGAAACTGTTAAAACTGTTTGTCTGCTATTCCTGTGCCATTCTCTTAAAACTGTTTGTCTGCTATTCCTGTGCCATTCTCTATCGCCACATTAGCGTCATTTCTCTGATGGGAATAATTGTCCGATCACGAGCAAAAGGGGCATGGGGAAGGTTACATGGAAGTCCACAGCAGATGTTTGATTGCGTTTTATATGGATGCCATCTATGTTGTTAATGTTCTACGTAGTTTGTTCAAATAACTACAAAAAATGTTTGACTTTTCTGCATAATACTTTGTACATTCATTGTCAAGTAACAGACACCTTAATAGAGCAAGCCTTGCTCTGTGCCGATACTAACTTCAAAAGATATTAAGTAAACTTGAGTGCCTGGCTCGATTTCACAAAGAGTTAAGATTGATCTTAAGTGAGAAGCAATCTTAATTGCTAAGCAAAGTGTGATGTCACAATACAAATTACTATGGTAATACTGACAACTCATCTTAAGGTGAATCTAATAGTGCTTTGTGAAATCAACCCCTGGTCGAGTACTAAGATTGAATAAGAGGAGGGTATCAGACCCAAACACACTAGCCTCCTTAACTGTTCCTTTTTTATAACACAGAGAGATATAGAAATTCAGCCATGCCTGCCACAACCAGAATCATCAGTGCCAATGTTTGAATGTTTTGTTTTTTATAAATTATTTGTCACACTTTTTTTCTAGTTTCTTAGAAACGATAAATGAACTTTTATATTTTTATAATATGTCTAACTTTCCACAATTCGGCCTTCGGGCCGCAATGGATGTCATTTTTGTATTGATGTATTTTAAAAGAATAAACCATTAATGAATGAATGAATGAATACAATAGACCGATTGCTGGACAATTTTGACATGTGGTCACGTGACCTCTTAATGGGTAAAAAGCCATACAGCTGATGGCAAAATACGTGTAAAGAGATATGTCGTGACACGAGTGAGTACGAAAACAGTCAATTTTACTTTTGTTAAGTGATAAATTAGTTATCAGCCCCTTTATTTAAAGTAGTATGTTGTGGCATTAATTTAAATCACATCTCTGTTTCATAATTTAGCAGAATTCTACTAAAAAGAGTTTTTTTTAGCCATGCACTACCGGCGTCGAACGACTATTATGTAGCCAGCCGCCTGTTATTTCGTTTGTAATGTAAAAAAAAATTAACAACGTTGGAAAAGTGAGCATTAACCTAGCCTTGCAAAAATTCAAATAGTTAAAGGAATCACACAGTTTTGGAAAGCAATTTCTTTGGAGGATTTCAGCTTCAAAACTTTGAATTTTTTGTGTTGAAAAGTGTGTGGTGATAGCGGTCGTCTGGCCTAACGTTCCGTCGTCGTGCACTGTACACAGCGTGCACATTTATACGGTACTTTTAAAATTTTCAAGACTTGCTGAACTGTCCTTACTGGCTTTATTCAGCCACTCGAAGGTCTCTGGTACAAACTCTGGAATATTTTTCACAGATTTCGAGTAAGAAAAGCCTCGATCGAATAAACTAAATGCAACAATCATCATGTACCGTACCGCACTCTCCTATATCGCCTTGTGTGTTTACAGTGTATACCCAGAAGTAGTCACGTGACGCGGGTCGCGCAATCGGTCTTTTTATTGTTTGCCACTGTGGCTTTTGTAATTGTTTTATATAAACTTCGTGTGAATTGTAATGTAACTTCTTGTACATTGGAACTCTTTTGGCCTTCGGGCCACTTGTTTCAATTTAATTTTGAATAAACAAATAAACCAGAAATATATAATATATATTTCTTTTTTGCAAAATTAAGTGCCTGGTTGAGTACTAAGATTGAATAAAAGAAGTGGTATCAGTAACTTACCCTGTTTTTCTTTATTTGTTTTTTTAAATCTGATTGATTTACTTAACCCCAGTTGGTCACCTTTATCTTTGTTTTTCCATTTTTCCTACTAAATTTGTATCGTTTTTTACTTTTAATTTTACAATTTTGAAAATGTGGACAGCTTCTTTCCCCAGATAAAGGTACATGTAACGTAAGGTAAGATGTACATCAAGTACAGTATATCCCCCAATAATTATTTATAGCTCTATGATGTGAGGTGACCCATTATGCTCCATCATTCCCAAGGCTCGCTCCCATTTTTTAGTAAACACACCACACACATTCCTAAAGCCATGGTTTCTATATAGGTCCCTTTATGTAGACCAGAATATCCCATGTCGACCACACTGCGTCCTTCAACCGTATTCTAGGAAATGATGTCCATACCCTATGTTATTTTCGTGTGACATCATTTCTAATAAACCATGATTTCCCTCACCCCATAAAACAACTCCCAAACTTTGCTTCACATTATTACTTGCATTCTTGTTTCTTCAATACGACTCCGTATCCGAGGCAGCGCCGTAACTAGGGTAAAATTTTAGGGGGGCACAAGGGGGTGCACCATTTTTCCGAGGGGGCACTTTGGCCAGTTAAAACTGTAGTTCCCGTTTGTATTTTTCCTAAACAAGCCCCTTTTCAGTGTTTTCTGAGGTGTTGACGCAAAACAAATACATTATGTGTGTAAATAATTCAAAATAGTTCTAAAAACATTGAAATTACTACGTAAATGCTTATAAAATGTGACATTTTATTCTGGTAATTTTTAATCTCAAAAGTCCAGTTTTCAAATGGGGGGTGGGCACCTGGGGGGCACGGATATCAGTTTGGGGGGGTACGGATATCAGTTGGGGGGGCACGTGCCCCCCCCCCCCCCCACCCCTTAGTTACGCCGCTGCTCCGAGACTCCATCCATCCCAAACGTGCCTCTCATATATACTAGCTAGTTCAGCATGTGTTGACTTAAATCAAGTAAGAAGTTCTGACGTACAATTTTGTTTCCTGGGCATTATCAAAAAAGTAACAACATTCCACTCCGTTCGCCCGTTCAGGATTTAAATCAAAGTTAATCAGAGAAACTTGAGTCAAGAATAAACCTCTTAAAATCTCTGATAGCAATTGTTTCGTTGTCATAGTTTTGAGCATCCTTGTCTGAGTACGTTCCGGTTTTAAAATTTGTCTGCGTGTCTCTCAAAAGCCTCTCTGTGATGCGTTACAACTGTACTTTTAAACTTTTTTTTCTTCAAAGTATGGTCTCTCTCATGGCTTGAATTTTCCACGGTATGTAAGATTTCGCTCACCCCTCCGTTAACAATAATACTAAATTGGTATATAAACCTAACTTGAAGTCTCCATATCAAAAATAAGTAGAATACAAATACACTGTCTTACATCTTATTGCAATAAGATGTAAGACAGCGCATGTGTTTATTTTCCAATTTTCCACAGTGGAAACCGCGCGCAGCCAGCACCGCACAAATTCGCCTCTGCATGTCTTGAGAGCAACTGAAATGGAAGATAAAAAAGACATAAATGAAGCTGGCACTGCATTCCTGGGCTATGAGTTATCTAATGAATAAACATATGACAACTATAAATTCAAAAGAATATGTAAATGAGTTTACAGAGAAATAGTAGAACTACTTCTTTCTGAACCCAGCAAATAGTTGTTCCATGGAACCTCTTTCTGAGGAAGTAAACGGGCTGGTAGTACAGCGTTAAGTTTTGATCTCTTGCCGACAGTTTTTGTGGTTAGCCCCCCCCCCCCTCCCACCCACCCCTCTTCCCACCCCTCTGTCTCCAGACAAGCTGGCAACAAGACAATATGATGTGCCACAATGCTGAGGACCGCTAATGGCGGTTAAGGATTTCCTCAATGCTTACTCAGAAAAAGGTTTTTAAGGCAGTATAGCGTTGTTGACATCAGGCGCTACCCCGAATTGGTTCGGAAGTACCAGAAATGTCGGAAGTTTTGTGCGCCGATTTGGTTGTGCCAGGTGTCAACTGGTTATAAAACTGGTGCAAATTCTTTTTTTACAGCAAATATAGCGGGGGTGTATTCAGTTACTAAAAACAGAATTGTGAATTGAACAAACATTCAATACCTGCTCGCGCGCCAGTTGTATTTAAAGTGCACCGGTTCGTTTTTTCCCCATAACCTTCTTTTTATGCGGTGATCATCGTTTCCGTACAACACTGAGCCGTCACCAGTCAAGTGGGTGCAGATTCTTCTGTTTTGCTGCAGCACTAGCTCATACATAAACATATAGGCCTACACAAGTACGGTACTTAATTGACGACTAGACAAGTAAGTATGATTTTAAATGGCTCTCAAGTTTGTATTTTTATCTTGGGTCTACTGTATAGCCCGAGTGTTACTGAATACAACACTTTAAAACAAAAACGGTTTGGATATTATCTGGCGTGTGTTGTTAAGTGCATCAATTTTTATGGTTTTAAACCATATTTTGGTGGATTCAATTTCCATGGTGTATTACCAAGCAGGCAAGAGATAATAAAACCAACTGTGGATACTTCCTTTGGTCTGGTTAACTAAATAGTGTAGTTATTAGGACAAGATTAGTCAAGTTTTCTATTTTAGCTTCCAGTTTTTTTTGAGGTGAATTAAGGGTATTTAACAAAGCTAACAGATAGGGACCTGTGTAAAAATAAATCAATTTTAGATTAGCTATACAACATTACATAATCTAGCAAAACAACTGAAGGAAATGAGCAAGACTTGTTATAACATAATTGACAACAACTAAACGAATACGTAGGCCTATAAATCAAGACATGATTGCCAGGTAAGTTTTGCGATGGTCGAAATTAATGAGCGATATGAATGAATCACATCAATAGCACTCAGAACTAAAACATCCGAAGTATTGCTCAATGTGGCAGTGACTGCATTCAAGAACTCGTACTACAATAAGTATCTGCTAGTAGTAGGAGAAATCCACAAGAGGGCGCTACTTTTAATACAATAATTTGAACTGTACCGTACCTGAGAATGATTTTAATACAGTTCGAAGGAAATAGCTCATGTAGCAACAGCTACCGGCCCAAAGATGGGACAACTGAAATAAATTAGTAACGATGCCAATGATGGGCTCCAGATGTATCCCATAGGGGTTGACTTGGCCATTCCATATGGGACCCATATGATTCTTGGGTGCAGGATCCAGTGGGGCCCATGGGTCAGCCCCATGAGGGGCTAGATGGGCCCCACATGTATTCCATATGGGTTTTCTGGGCCAACCCATGAGCCCCATCTTGGGTGCAGGATCCACAGGCCCACATGGGTTAACCCATGTTGGACCCATTATAATGACCCATGGGACTTGTGTGGGCTTGCTACCTGGGACATGACTGTTAAGGTCTTCTAGGACTAGTAGGACTAGAGTAGAACGGTCAACACAACATTTGGCCGTTTTCGAGAATTTATAACAAAAAAATTAAAATAGGGTGACGTGATTTATCGGCGAAAAAACTAAGTTGGCTAGTTCTTTTTCGACAGTTGAACAGATTTTTTTCAGAGAAAAACTCAATCTAACACTTAATAAGCAAAGCTTTTTTTCATTTGTACTTTACAGTTTTGGTTTTGTTTTGTTTTGTTGGGGGACCTCTTTTGGTCAATATTGAAACTGCATTTTCCGTCTGCGTTTTTCTTAGCACTCTTGTATGCATGTAATAAGAAAAGTAGGGAAAGTACTAAATAAAAGTTTATAAAATGTTACAATTTACTGCGGTAAAGTTTTTAATATCATGCCTTTTGCCTGGAATTAATCTTAAAGATATAAACAAATAGTGACTTTGAGAAGTTATTACTTGAGCAATGAAACAGACAAAGTAAAATTAGCTTAAATTTATGTAATAAATGTGCTACGTTATTTATTTTCTTTTATTTATTTATTTATTTCCAGGCAACACAAAACATACATACAATATATAAAAGTAAAATGTAAAAAATTGAACCAATTAAAAGACTCATTTTACTCCTTAAAAGGTTGCTCTAATAATTTAGGGGAAAATGACCCGGAATCGCCTCAGCAAAAATAATAACAGAAAAAACAAAGGCGTCTGGTAAGTTTGATCTTTTTCTACCTTCATGGTTTGATGATGGAGGTAGAATTCTACCTCCATGGTTTGATGCAATCATAGGTTTCATTCCATTTTATTCATTAAACATTACGAATGTTAGAGTGAATATGTGAGCTGCAAATTATTTGTTTCTGCAGCCGCAAAATAGTTCACCATTGAACAACTGTGCTAGAGCGTAGCGACATTCGCGGCGTCCGTACCAAGGAGTCCACGCTCGCATGTGTGTGGCGGTCGTCGGTAGGAGGTTCAACAAAATTACAGAGCGCCCCCAATCATTAGAAATCAACTAGTCCGGAGCTCGTCTGAAACATGGCAACAGTGACAACACATTTGTGAAGTTTTACCAGAAAGTAGCACTGGTTTGAAAGAGAAAAACAACAAGGTACATATTTAGGAAGTATGAATTTGATAAGTTGTTTGCTCTCTTGTATATTATGTGACCTTAAATCAACGTATGATTCTAAAAATGTGACCACAAAGTAGTAAGTTGGAGCCTCTCAACTTATTCGATACTCGAAATGATCAAACCTAACGTTAGCTCCGTAACCGAAGTGTTGACGCCGTTGTTGTGGCCGGTCACACTAAAACAAAGAGCCAACAAGGCAACACGTTTAAAACGCCTTGAAAACCCCCCTTGAAGATATATACCCTTTAAGTATGTATAAAGGAGTCATAAACATAAAAATAACCTTCAATCGGTTGGACAAATTGTGTTTTTAACTTATGAAATAACGATTTTTTTTTTATCACAAAGCGAAGTTCGTCAGGTAGATTTTGACTTGTAGTACTAGTAGCACGAACGATAATGTCAAAACCTCAAAAAGGAGTACAGCGCCCCAGTTACTGGGTCTAACTGTCTATGTTTTCTTTGGCGGACAGTACTACTACTACTACCATGACTACTAGACCCAGTTACTGTGGCGTTAAGTACTCCCTCTCTCGTACACTAACGAGAGAGGGAGTACTTAACGCCCCAGTTACTGGGTCTACATGACTACAGTTTTTACTTTTTCAGATAAAGAATCGTTAAGTTAAAAACACAATTTGTTCAGTAGGTTGAAGGTTATTAGGATGTTTTTGACTCCTTGTATTTAAGTGGTTTATTTATCTTCAACGTTGGTGGTTTTTCAGTGCATTTCAAACGTGTTGTCGGCAGTTGTCGTCAGGATGGTTGCTGTTGCTCATGCATGCTGCACAGCCCTATGACTTTGTATACTGCTATGACATGTCAGGGAATTCGGAATTCGTAACTCTTTCATATTAACTGGTTGGCGCCGGCTGATGTGTTCTAGGAATCAGTTTTGCAATTCACGCTGCATGAACTTGATGTTTCTCGGTAGAGAAAACAAAACTCACAAAGCAGTAGAGAGAATCTTTGTTCTCTTGGCTTTGTCAAGTCAAGGTTTCTTTGTGCAAGGCCCAGCGGTTCTCTCAAACAAAGAAAAATGATTCCAGCAATTTTGAGAAAATAATCCTGTCAGGCTGGACGGGAAATAACAGAAGAATCCTGGCGGCAGCTGGTTGAGAAAAACGTGAAAAAGTTGCTGACTTTACGACGTGCTGCACCATAGAACAGTTTGTACACAAAACCACATTATGTCTGCCATCCACATCTTGGACATTCCATCACTTCCCATGATGCATTGCAGTACTAGACTGACTCTACAGATTGTTTAAAAAAATTGCCATGATTTAGTTCTTGTGTCTAAGGTCTGTTTCCACCCCACTCTTGCCATGTCGTATTCAAATATTCTGATCTTTTTCAATTCGACATGGCAGGAGCATGACGATTGAAACCACTTTTAGAATTTGGCGCGGCTGAGGCTTAGCTCAACCATGGCTCGACAGGCCCTGCCTTGCTATTGGTAAAGTTCAGCAAAAGCATGATGTCTAAAACCACTGCCGCACCAATGCCGCACTATTGCCAAACTCAAAAGATTTGAATTCGCCATGGCAAGAGACCTCAGTCAGTGTGGCAAGTTGTTTTATTATCCTTGAAAACAAGCAAACTTTAAGTGTCAGGATCAAACACTAAAAAGAAATAACATTTCCTTACAAATTATTGATACATTGACTGACAGCGTGGACCTTGTAAAATATGGAAATGTGAACATCATGATATTGGGACAATTTGTTTTATAAAAACCAGTGTTGATTCTTTGCAAACAGTGTACGATACCTGCCATGGCTTTGTTCTCCTTGACTTGATGTTTTGAAGAGATTGCCCCAACAACAGTCCTGGTCCAATGAGCTGGTAGTGTAGTAGTAGTAGATGTTAGTATTGTAGGCCTACATGTAGTAGTTAGGATGTAGCATGTACAAGTTATGCCTGTTAGTATTATCATAATAAAACGTCCTGATTTGCTGATCCACTGAACTAGAAAGAGGCTTCACCATTTCACCATTTCAGGTATTAACAAATCTTTATCTTGTGCCTCTGTGCGATAGTATTATTTTTTCGGAACTTTCAAATTTGCTAAATTTTTTTTTGGAAAATCATTGTCAAAATGAAACCCCCAGTAAACAAATCAAAGTCAACAAACATTCTCACAAAATGCTGGGCGATTTTTCGTTTGTGGAATGTTTAGTCCATGAGGCCGAACAAAAAAAATAGTTGTGTTTCCGGTTTCCGTCCCTAGAAAATCACGCCGACCCTACATCTTTTTATTCATAAAAACGATATAAAATAAAATCTTTTGGTGCCGACCCTGAACCTAATTTTTGTGCACATCGTCCTGGCCAAACCTTGGCTGTAAGCCACGGCCGATAATCGGCCATTGATGATGGTATGCTGGAATCTCTGACTTGCCTCCCATATGCTGAGTACAATGATAAACAATGGTGGCTGCCTATTGATCTCTTGAGTTTTTTTCAAATGAAGGTCTGGAATTGAAGAGTAAACAATAATCTCCTGAAAAGGGAAAGTTTTGAGCATGAACAGGGTTCTCTCCATTCTCGGGCCGATACACGCAAATTACAGGCCGATACGCAGAAATTACGGCCGTTACAGTCCTAACATAAAACCATTTTAAATGTTCCAGATTGCACAGTACAGCTTTTCAAACCAAACATAAACATTAAATAAAAAACATTCTAAGGACCTGCTACTAATTCAGCGTGCTTCGGCCACACTTTCGAATTTTGGTCCAGAATGCCCCACGGTTTTGAAAAATCCTGGGGAGAACCCTGATGAATTCCAGTACCCTTTGTCTCACTTTGTATTGGGGAAATGAAGTGTGGCATAGTACATGTAGGTGCATGTAGGTTCCAAAGTTGTTCAGAAAAGTAAGTAAACGTGCACCATTATTCAGTTTGGAAAATATTTGCTGAAAAAGACGTGGTTAATAGTTTGACCTGACCAATCATGGGAAACCCAAATAGAGTAAACACAGCTATGCAGTAACCAAAGTTGTAAAGGCCTATATTCTACAGTTTGATTAACATTTTTGGATGTCGGCTAACAAATGTTTTGAAAGTATCTTTCTTTTATGTAGTTTCTGTCCAGTCATCACTCTTTTTTTTTTGTTTTTTTTTGCAGAGAAAGATCTTTGATGATTCAAGACTGAGAAGCAAGATTGAGGATGATGGAGAAAGTGGAAGAGCGCCCTCTACATGACCTCTTAGAAGGAATATTCCAAGAACAGAAACATGACATTGACCTTATGACACGAGGTCATTTGAATCACAATCGTTTATGGAAGCCACCAGACAAGGCGACACATATCCCATGGGAGAGTTCTGGAAAGGAAATTCCATTAATGCATCAACCTTCCAAGTTACCCTCACCTCGTCTCTCAACAGAGCACCATGACCAAATGACTGATGCTATGTATAATTTTGGTGTTGGGACATCAGGTAGTATTCATTTACCAAATGTATCCAAATCACACAGAAGTGAACGAACAAGAAACACAAGCCCAAGGGAATTAAGAACTTCACCTCAGCCCAGGCCAGTAAGTAGGGAGAGAAAGTCCCCTGCTGATCAGCGACCAAACACCGTCGCATCTTACCTCAGTGATAATGTCTACGTTGAAGAGATGAGATTACCAGAGCTTATGCTTCCCACTACATCGAGTCAGGGTACCAGACCAAAGTATCCACACAGGACTGGATCGCCTAAGTCATTAGCTCCATTAGATATGAAGAAAGATGATGGCACCAATCCACAAAGACATCAATTTATTGAAAGTCATCTTGGAGGTGTTACTAAGAAAGAACAATTTCAGCGATTTGTAGATTTTCAGAATAATGTGATGAAGAAGCCAGATATGCTTGAACAGAACGTCTTATCAGGACGGAAACAAGTCCAACATCTTGAGAAAACATTACAAACAGTGAGTTTTTCATATATGAAATAAGATTGGCAAGCACTAAAGCTGTTTTTGTCTTGCCAGAAACTCTAAAAATGACATACTGTATCTGACGCCCAACAGAAAACAGACAGTTCTCAGAAATAGTACAATGGCAATGAAACTGAAGAAAACAAAAAACATTACCCATGATTTCAACATGTAGGCCAACTGTAGACTGTTTCAGAGATCATATATGATCTCTTAAACAGTCTACAGTTGGCCTACATGTATGTTGAGAAATATTTACTGTAGACTAAATGTAGGCCTGATAAGGTATTATAGACCTTTATCATGGTGCCGCCATCTTGATTTTCTCCCATTCAAACCAATGTAACCAAACCGAGGCTGGAAGGGCAAATAGTCTGGTTCCTTTTTGTACAATGTATATTAGCATCTGTTACTGTTATTGGATACAGGGAACATGACCAAGATGGTTGCAACATGATAAGCTCCTAGATGATGAGCAAATAAACCCAGTTTTAAGTTTGGGCAGGAAGTGCCTGGTTTTTGCATGGATTGATACATACTATGTAAAACTTGTAATTGTGATTTCAGGTGTAAATAGACTTTCTCTGTTTTGTGATGATAACATTACAGGGGTACAAGAGCAAAGGAATGGTCCATTATTGAGATTTAAGCCTGACACAGTATTTGTTGATACTTTCAGAAAGTTTGATTTTACTTACATAATTCAAATTGTGTTTACCAGTTTTGTTTAGAAGTTGTTACTTTGGGTTAAACTATGATGAAAAAGCATTTAAGCAATATCAGAAAATGTTTGTCTAAAATGCTGTATTTATGTTTTGTTTCTTAAATCTAGGAGTTAAAGTCTTTGGATGAGGTGCATCGATTAAGTGGTCCAAACTTCCATCGTCTTCAGATTTATAGTGACGTGTGGGAGGAGTTAATCAAGGTGACCCCAACTTTTGGTGACCTACTTGCTGGTATTAAGGTCAGTTGTCTTTTTTCAAAGTTATCATATTCATACCAAAACTAGAATGTGACTTGTATATTATCGCGTTATTTCTTTTTTTGCAATATTAATTCTCTCCCACAAAAAATTACCTTGCCAGCGTTTTTTCAAAGGCTGAAAGCTGAGTGGGTGCAAGTTTCCATGCCTGGGATATGTGAAGAACATTTGTTGCAAAAGAATGCTGCCAAATGATATTTAACCTGTTGCCGTCAGGATTCTGCCATTTGTTCTTGTCAAGCCTGACGGGATTATTTTCTCGGAATTCCCGGAATCATTATTCTTTGAGAGTACCGCTGGCGCAAAGAAATCTTAACAAAGCCAAGAGAAGGAAGATTCTCTTTATTGCACCATGATTTTTGTTTTCTGTTCTGAGAAATCGTCAAATTTATGCACCATGGATTGGTACTAAACCCAGAACCATGGCTGGATCCCTGGTTCACTCTGACTTACTCCATTGAGCCAAAAAAGAAAATTAATTAACAATAGTGAAAGCCTGTCAATATCTTTTAATCCTCTTCTTGGAACAAAAGGACAAACATCTGGAATCAGGGATCACACAGAAACCACTGCAAAATAGCCAAATTACAGCAAAATTTTCAAGACCATGTTTTCGCTTTGTGTGGCTGAACAGCGATGAGCAGGTCAGGAAATCCGACCTAGCAATTATGGAAATTTGACTTAAAATTGTTTATCCAACTTTCCACCTTGGATGTTTCATTTTCAGAAATCCGACTTCTGTTTTTTTTTTGTCTTGAAATGTAACATCAAAATATAACATTTTAAGAAATGTTCGGAATAAAGGCCCGCAAACGATGTTCACAATACACTATGGAGGAACGCACATACACTTGCTCTGAGTGACACACAAACGTGTTCACATCATTTCTAATAAACGGGTTGGTAGTCTTTGTTTTCTCGCTACACACCCTCTGTGGCAAAATCTAATAGTGCATCAAGCAATATCATTAAAAAACCTTGTAAACGACTTGATTAACTAAGAATATTTATCAGCACATGTGCTGTAAAAATAAAATATCCCGAATTTTGAAGAAACATTGCCGCTGTTGCGTACTTTAAATCTATCTACAGCATGGGTCATCGCTGGTTCACGCCCTAATGCCTTGGACAGCATGGTTGTAAGTCTGGTTCCATGACCAAAGATTCCCCGCCGACTCTTGTTAAAAATTGTAGGTCGAGTATCACCCACGTTTAGGAGTAACATGACACAACATTTTAAATATTCATCACTTGTCATTGGATAAGAAATGAAGCACTGATGACGTGCTTTGTTTACTTTTAAAAAGCCTGGGATAACTTCACCGCTTGGAAAAATGTCACACACATAATCAAAAATAGTGTTGAATTTGTTGGAAACAGACCAACCAATAACGGAATGTACTTTCTTTAAATAGAAAGTTTCCATTTTTTTAAAATTTGGTCACAACGTCTGTCAACAAGACTAAATGTTTTGCCAACCTTTGGCCGTCCATGCCGATACTATTCAAATTTTGACGACAATCAGTTCAGAACATTTCGGATATTTTCAGGAAGAATTCCTCCGTTTTGGTCACGTGACATTGGATGTTACCCGACTCTAAAATCGACAGAGAATGGTTGAAGATTATTGGGTCTGGGAACCAGACTGGCATGGTTTTGGATAGCATGGTTAGTCGGTGCACAGTTCCTCGGAAACTTTGCTTGTCGGCTAAAAACTACACTATGTGTAGGTTTTGTTTCAATTACTTGTAAATGATAATATGTAGGATACCCTTGGTAAAAGAAAGGATTAATTTACAATTCTAATGCAAAATGTTTTCTTTCTGTGTTCATTTTTTTATTTATTTATTTTTTGCGGGCCAAACACTAAAATTTGAAATGCAGTGATGTTTTGAACCCATTGAGTATCATGCGCGATCATGTAATCAAGATATTTGTGGACTCCAAATTTTGACACTCGTCAGCCGTGTCGCTTGCTCAATTAAATTTACAATCTCATCCCTGGGGGGCAACGAAGCGTTAGGGGGCGTGTGTGCATGCTTTGTTCTTGTCAGCAGTGGAATGTCCAGTGACCTTTGTTCCGGCATTCAGATTTTACACAATGGCGTGTTTCAACATCGCCAATTTGCTGGATACACGTGGCGTTTATTTGTTTCATCAGGGCTAAAGATAGGCCTAATGGTGGAGCGTCGTGGCCGAGCAGTTAAGATCACCGGACGCAAGTTCTGGTGTTGGTGGCAGCAGAGTGTGGGTTTGAATCCCGGTTGCAGCACTTGTGTCCTTGAGCTAGAAACTTTACCATAATTGCTTTGTCCATCGGATGGGACATAAAGCCGTAGGTCCCATGTACAAGGATAGGTAGTGCACGTAAAGGAACCCAGAACACTCATCGTGGAAGAGTAGGGGAATTACCCCGGTGTTTCTGATTCACATGGCAAGCACCCTTATCTACAGGTTTCCTCAGGCTTGAGAGCTACAGTGATTAAGTTCACTTATGAGGCATCCTTGGTTTCATTACCAGAAATGTATAATAATAATAATAATAATAATAATTATAATAATAATAATAACAAACAATCTGTTTTCATTTATCTCTAATTAATCTTAAGTTCTACAGTTATTGCAATAAGTACTGCAAAATCAGTCACAGCAGTTTAGCACATTAATTTTAGGAAACTTAGCAAACTGATACTTTCTTTAATCTGGTTTTGTTTACGGTGTGGAAACTTAATTTATATTATATAGTATACACTCATTGAACAAAGATTAAGGTTTCAACAGATTCATGTATTCATCATTTCTATTACATTAACCGGTGCATGAGTCAGCTACATGGAGTGCATGACATGGGCCGTTTACGATACCATGGCTTGGGTTCTGTCTCTGGCTTGGGCTCTGACTGCCTGATTGAAGCCCTGTATGGAAAGCGCCATTTTCGAAACAACTGATGGAGCCCAAGCCCCAAACCCAGGCTTAAAAAAGCCTTGGTTCGTAAACCTCCATAGTTGTCATAGTCCTTTGGAATCAGCACTTGATATACATGTACGTGTGTCCTTTTTACATCAAAATTAAACAAAGATGACCACAGCGTAAAATTGGAAAGTCTTCTATTCTAACAAAACAGAAGATTTATTAATCTTGTACAAGTCTAAGTTGTATTCTTGTATAATGCAACATTAAATTCTAAATAATTGACTGATTTCTTGTTTTAGTCCACAAAAAGAACATAGGCCTACCCCGTCACAGTGTTTTAAGCCTGGGGAAGTGTTAGCCTACAACAATATTTTAAATTAAATGAAGGTTACTTCTTGACTGAAGAGTTAGTATGTCTAAAAATTTTATACTTTTTGTTACATGTTCAGGCCTGATACTTCACGGAGGCAACGGAGGCAATTGCCTCCGTTGCCCCTGGTCATTGCCTTGGTGTCCTTGAAATGTTCCAATAGAAATTTACAATTTCCTCATAGAGGTGCCCTGTACCATGGAGAAAATGCCTTGGTACCCTTGCCCTTTCAAGAACGAAGCAATCAGACCTGCATGTTGTTCTCCAGTACTTTAAAAGTTTATTTTTTTTACGAAGAATTATCCTTAAGACAGGTAGGAAATCTATTTGGCTCATACAGGACACATGTATTTCAGGATTAAGGGTTTCATGACAATGAGTCAGACTTGACCCAAATGACAATGAGTCAGAATTGACACAAGTGACAATGAGTCAGACTTGACCCAAGTGACAATGAGTCAGACTTGACTCAAATGACAATGAGTCAGAAATGACCCATATGACAAAGAGTCAGACTTGACCTAAATGACAATAAGTCAGACTGGACCCAAATGACAATGAGTCAGCCTTGACCCATATGACAATGAGTCAGACTGGACCCAAATGACAATGAGTCAACCTTGACCCATATGACAATGACAATGAGTCAGACTTGACCCAAATGACAATGAGTCAGCCTTGACCAAAATGACAATGAGTCAGACTTGACCCAAATGACAATGAGTCAGCCTTGACCAATATGACAATGAGTCAGACTGGATCCAAATGACAATGAGTCAGCCTTGACCAATATGACAATGAGTCAGACTGGACCCAAATGACAATGAGTCAGCCTTGACCCATATGACAATGACAATGAGTCAGACTTGACCCAAATGACAATGAGTCAGCCTTGACCCATATGGCAATGACAGTGAGTCAGACTTGACCCAAATGACAATGAGTCAGACTTGACCAATATGACAATGAGTCAGACATGACCCAAATGACA
Organism: Marthasterias glacialis; assembly: GCA_911728455.2. Taxonomy (NCBI): domain Eukaryota; kingdom Metazoa; phylum Echinodermata; class Asteroidea; order Forcipulatida; family Asteriidae; genus Marthasterias; species Marthasterias glacialis. The sequence continues at coordinate 28,372,140 of OU452224.1, read as the reverse complement.
ATGAGTCAGAAATGACCCATATGACAATGAGTCAGACTTGACCCAAATGACATTGAGTCAGACTTGACCCATATGACAATGAGTTAAACTGGACCCAAATGGCAATGAGTCAGACTTGACCCAAATGACAATGAGTCAAACTTGACCCAAATGACAATGAGTCAGAATTGACCCAAATAACAATGAATCAGACTTGACCTACATGTAAATGACAATGAGTCTGACTTGACCCAAATGACAATGAGTCAAACTTGACCCAAATGACAATGAGTCAGACTTGACCTGAATGACTCGAGACTTGACTTTTACTCAGTTATTGAAAACTTAAACTACGTGTATCAAGGTTAAATACTTTTAAACAAGCTTGTACATGTACATGTACATGTACTTGAGCTTTGAATTACTGTGTTCAAATATTCACGAGTAATTAAGGAAACTACATGTAGGCCTATTGCGGGAAATGCATTCTTTATTATATTTTATTTTCCACTGGGAGTTCTGTAATGTAGCTCATTATTTAAATATTCCATCGTCTGCATGCGCCTTCATAAGTCATACATTTATTATCCAATTTAACAAAGTTTACAAACTAACATTGTGTTCTCTAATTGACTTAAACCCAAGCAGAAAATATCTGTAAATAATTTTTGTTTAGTAGGTCAAGCTGATTACTGATTGTATCCACTGGGTACCATTGTATATAACATGCTGAACAGCGTGAAGTTACTCAACCTTGATAACAGACTATAGATACATCTAACAAAGAATCTGCATTGCAGAATGTCCAAGGAAAGAAACACCTTTCTCCACAGGGACTGAAATGACAGCTATAATTGCATTGACATCAGCTTTGCATTGCATAGTTGGTCTCTGTGGGGACTATTGACGTGATAGATATTTCATTATTACACGATCTGTTTCATGGGCTCTAAGTGCTGTACAAAATCTTGGTTTGTTTTTGACTGTGAATGAAATTTTATAAACTTGGTTTTTAATATAAAAACAATTTAATTTATTGAGCGCCTCATGCTGGTCCAACCCCAAGGCCCTTTAAAACATCAAAACTACTTAAAGATTGAAAAGAAAATTAAAAACAAAGTACAGAAAATACTAAATTTATGTATGTGAACATGTAACAAGACAGAGAAATATAGAATGGTACATTAAAATCAGCAACAGAGTTTTAAAAATGTAAAATATGAGTGAGTTACATTGTAGATCATGCACATTGTGTCGTAAGCAATTTCCCCATCCCTCTATCTAAAGCCCTTCATTACCAAAGCCAATTCCCAGATACTTCCTGAAGAATTGTAACCCCACTGCCATCCCATGCTCAGTTCACACTTGGTGCAATTTTTCTGGAAAGAATTATAATCACTCAGTCTGCCCACCCTGGGGTTATCTCACTTAACCCTTCTCCCAAGCAGCGGCAGCTATTTCCTAGGAAATTGCTATTTTCCAGGAATTTACCAGGGTTAGCAATTCAAGTGTGAAAAAAATCAAGTTGTCCCATGAGTTTGCCAGCATCTTGAGCAGTTCAGTGTAATGTGTGGTTGTCATGGCATTGTAATGAATCACAGGTTCCTTACAACATGTATGTTGTTGTTAGTTACAGAAGTTTTGCAGTAGCCGACTTCCAACGAAGATCTTGACAGTATTTTATCCAATATCTTAACATTTTTGAATAAAAATATTGGCATGTTCCTTGAGTAAACTTGTTAGTTTTAAAGTTTTACACTGGAATATGCACCTGAAAGGCTTTTTTAAATGGATTCATCATGAGGTGAATATAGATCAAAACTTGTTTTTTTCTTGTAGCTGTCTTGTAATTTGTAGTAGATTGTAAATTTTACACATATGCACAAACACATGTATCAATATTAAAAACATACAAAAATAACTAGTAATTTATTAAGTTTCGTCCTTTATCGATTGCATGTGCATTATTGTATTGCTCATACTGCCCTCTATGGTGTGTAATTAATGTTGAAATGCTAATTCTTAGAGTTGAAGATGAAGCATTTGGGGCATTGAAGACTTCGATTCATCAAAGTACTGATAACTGTAACATTTCTATAATCTCATTTAAACATCCATTAGGCCTAGTTAAACTTACAACAAACAAAATTCTAGTTTTTTTTAAATTAATAATAGTATGCAGTTATTATAATAATAAAAGCACTTTATCAAACCTGAGGGCATCTTAAAGTGCTCATCATTTTTTTCCCAAGGTTTGTGGAGCTACATGTTTGTTTGAAATAAGACCCATTCATTTACACTAGAGCACCATGTAATGGTTTACAAGGTTTTTCAATTGAAACATTTTATTTTGGCAATTCAAAAAACTGTTACAAAAATAAAAATGTAAAATCTGTATTTAAAGTAACTTACATGTAAGTTACCAATCAGCTAAGTTTAACATAATTGTAAACAAGTTGTTTGTATAATAATACTAAACCTGTAACTGAATTGTGAAAAAACAAAATGAGGTTTGGTTATAATTTGTTTGAAGCTAAGTATGTAAAGACTCATTTTAGAATATCTAGAATATTGACCACTTTGCAATTTTTTTCGAGAGAAACAGAAACTTTTATTTCAACAGCTTCGTGAAACAAAGTTCAAATTGGTCGTGACTTGTTGTCTGAGCACACAATTTGAGACAGCACAAGGGAATTGTGGCTGCTCTTGAGCTAGTTCTGTGGCTGTCTCCAACACATCGGCATAATTATCATGTATAGCAAACCACTAGGTTGTCATCAGATGCTACTGGTGCAGTGCTAATGCTTTCACTGCATCACTACAGGCAGTACTTTCTCTAGAGGTTCTTGGTTGATAACATCATCATCATCTTCGTCGTCATCATCAGTCAGTGTTCTAAGAGGTGTTTTCTTACAGTCGGTGTCTTGTAATTGTTTCTTGGGGGAGCTGACTAAGTTGTATTATGGTGTCAAGACTTGGAACCGTAAAAAGCACCAATTGTGGTTCTTACAAGCTTCAGATACAGGTACATGTAGGTTCAATAAATATTTATTTATATTTCTGTCAAATTTGTGACTGATGTCTAATTTACAACTTTTTTTACAACTTGCTGATGATAATAACTTATCGATCAGTTTTCCTTATTGACAAATAAAATACACCCTTGTACAGTTCTTGTTGGCATATTTTTGTAAAATACAGAAAATATATAAATAAGCCTCAAATGTGATAATGTCAACAATGAATGATTTCCTTAGTATCCTAACAAAATGTTATCAACAAATGTAGCAGTTGCTGCTAAAAACTAATCATTGTTAGTGTTTAGTGTGCGCAAAACATGGTCAGTCCAAAATTGCTGTTTTTCTATTTAAGATTGAAAATATGTAGATAAATATATTTTTTTTAAAATGCTTGGTGTAGAGAATGTATGTCAATTCATAATTCTTATTTGGATATTTTCTATCAGATGAATTGAATGGCAGGACTACAGTATGTACTGAATACATGTATTGAAATTGTTCTCCCTTTTCCAGTTTTTTAAATATTCGTTTTTTTTCATATAACAGTTAATTGATATCTGAGAGAGAGATAGAGTGGCATGAAAGTAAACAATTATTGAGGTGTAATAAATGTAATAATCACATGAGTGATAATAAAGCATTTATAATGCACCATTGATCTAGTTCACTGATCTGAGGTGCAGATGTTAAAGACAGGCATGCTCAGTTTTTGAATTATGAGAGCCATGATCACACCTTGTAAGGGTTTACAAGGTATTGCGATGCAATCTGCTGCCAACAATTCTAGAAACACCAGGGTAAGCCTCTTCTCGTAGAGTATAACTCAAAGGTTCTCTTGTGGCATTGCACAACACACGGGACTTACCGCTTCGCATGCCATCCATTGTCTTGCTCAAGACTGGGATTCGAACCCACACTCTGCTGATCAGGAACAAACATGACAGCAGAGCTTGAGTCACCGACCATGACGTACCAATGGATGACACACAAAGGGACACAAAATATTATTTTAGTTTTCCCTGACACTGACAGTGTAAAGGAATACTCAATACGGTTATTAAAGCTCTAGGCGTATTGGTTATTTATACACATGGGCAATAGACCTTTATCATGGTGCGGCCATCTTGATTTTCTCCCATTCAAACCAATGTAACCAATAGTCTGGTTTCTTTTTGAACAATGAATATTAGCATATATTACTGTTATTGGATACAGGGAACATGTCCAAGATGGTTACAGCATGTTAAAGGTCTATACAGGCCTGGTAATTGTAACTGTGTATGGGCAAGGCCATTGTCTGTGGTAAAAGGCACCGTTCTATGAGGAAAATGGCAACAGGGCACCAAGGCAATGACCAGGGGCACAAGTGCTGAGTATCAGACCTAGACATACACAGTCGAAGAATCTCTGTCCTGCTAGATATTTAATAGGACCTCATAATTGAATAATCATATTCCGTGGAATTTCCTCAAAACAGACAATAAAAAAATGTCACAGAAGTTATGAAGAACCATCCACGAAGATGTAATCTATGTTATGTAATAGCTGTGATGGCTCATATTACATAGTACATGATGTACTGGGTTCTGGTTTGTACTGCTTTGCTGAACTGTTAATTTAAGTTGATGAAATTATCTCTGAACGTCATCATGGGTAGATTTGGGTAGAAATTTCTCAATTTCATCCATTTTATTTAATGGTTGAATGCTTTAAAAGGATTTGCAGTAGAGGAAGAGTAATGAACCATTTATGATGAAAATGCAATTAAAGTGATTATAAACTTCTCTCCTAGCTAGATTTTAATTTGCCCAAGCTGCAAAACAGCCCAAGTAAATACTCTCTCGCTGCAAACCTTTAGGGTCAGTGACATCTCAATACATTCTAGAGTCAATGAACTAAGGTTAACCCAGGTCGCTACATGTATGAAGCTCCTAAACACCGAAGACACTTTAATGCTTTCTTTAAAAAAACAACATTGTATCAAGAAATATGCTGAGAGCTGACTCTGATTACTGATTTCATACTAGTACCAATCCTAAGAGCTGACTCTGATTACTGATTACATACCAGTACCAATCCAGAGAGCTGACTCTGATTACTGATTTCATACTAGTACCAATCCTAAGAGCTGACTCTGATAACTGATTTCATACTAGTACCAATCCTGAGAGCTGACTCTGATTACTGATTTCATACCAGTACCAATCCAGAGAGCTGACTCTGATTACTGATTTCATACTAGTACCAATCCAGAGAGCTGAGTCTGATTACTGATTTCATACCAGTACCAATCCAGAGAGCTGACTCTGATTACTGATTTCATACCAGTACCAATCCAAAGAGCTGATTCTGATTACTGATTTCATACTAGTACCAATCCAGAGAGCTGACTCTGATTACTGATTTCATACCAGTACCAATCCAGAGAGCTGAGTCTGATTACTGATTTCATACCAGTACCAATCCAGAGAGCTGAGTCTGATTACTGATTTCATACTAGTACCAATCCTGAGAGTTGACTCTGATAACTGATTTCATACTAGTACCAATCCAGAGAGCTGACTCTGATTACTGATTTCATACCAGTACCAATCCAGAGAGCTGAGTCTGATTACTGATTTCATACCAGTACCAATCCTGAGAGCTGACTCTGATTACTGATTTCATACTAGTACCAATCCAGAGAGCTGAGTCTGATTACTGATTTCATACCAGTACCAATCCTGAGAGCTGACTCTGATTACTGATTTCATACCAGTACCAATCCAGAGAGCTGAGTCTGATTACTGATTTCATACCAGTACCAATCCAGAGAGCTGACTCTGATTACTGATTTCATACCAGTACCAATCCAGAGAGCTGAGTCTGATTACTGATTTCATACCAGTACCAATCCAGAGAGCTGACTCTGATTACTGATTTCATACCAGTACCAATCCAGAGAGCTGACTCTGATTACTGATTTCATACTAGTACCAATCCAGAGAGCTGACTCTGATTACTGATTTCATACCAGTACCAATCCTAAGAGCTGACTCTGATTACTGATTTCATACTAGTACCAATCCTAAGAGCTGACTCTGATTACTGATTTCATACCAGTACCAATCCTGAGAGCTGACTCTGATTACTGATTTCATACCAGTACCAATCCAGAGAGCTGACTCTGATTACTGATTTCATACCAGTACCAATCCAGAGAGCTGACTCTGATTACCGATTTCATACTAGTACCAATCCAGAGAGCTGACTCTGATTACTGATTTCATACCAGTACCAATCCTAAGAGCTGACTCTGATTACTGATTTCATACCAGTACCAATCCAAAGAGCTGACTCTGATTACTGATTTCATACCAGTACCAATCCTAAGAGCTGAATCTGATTACTGATTTCATACTAGTACCAATCCTGAGAGCTGACTCTGATTACTGATTTCATACTAGTACCAATCCTAAGAGCTGACTCTGATTACTGATTTCATACTAGTACCAATCCTAAGAGCTGACTCTGATTACTGATTTCATACCAGTACCAATCCTGAGAGCTGACTCTGATTACTGATTTCATACTAGTACCAATCCTAAGAGCTGACTCTGATTACTGATTTCATACTAGTACCAATCCTAAGAGCTGACTCTGATTACTGATTTCATACTAGTACCAATCCAGAGAGCTGACTCTGATTACTGATTTCATACTAGTACCAATCCTAAGAGCTGACTCTGATTACTGATTTCATACTAGTACCAATCCTAAGAGCTGACTCTGATTACTGATTTCATACCAGTACCAATCCTGAGAGCTGACTCTGATTACTGATTTCATACCAGTACCAATCCAGAGAGCTGACTCTGATTACTGATTTCATACCAGTACCAATCCAGAGAGCTGACTCTGATTACCGATTTCATACTAGTACCAATCCAGAGAGCTGACTCTGATTACTGATTTCATACCAGTACCAATCCTAAGAGCTGACTCTGATTACTGATTTCATACCAGTACCAATCCAGAGAGCTGACTCTGATTACTGATTTCATACCAGTACCAATCCTAAGAGCTGAATCTGATTACTGATTTCATACTAGTACCAATCCTGAGAGCTGACTCTGATTACTGATTTCATACTAGTACCAATCCTAAGAGCTGACTCTGATTACTGATTTCATACTAGTACCAATCCAGAGAGCTGACTCTGATTACTGATTTCATACCAGTACCAATCCTGAGAGCTGACTCTGATTACTGATTTCATACCAGTACCAATCCAGAGAGCTGACTCTGATTACTGATTTCATACCAGTACCAATCCAGAGAGCTGACTCTGATTACCGATTTCATACTAGTACCAATCCAGAGAGCTGACTCTGATTACTGATTTCATACCAGTACCAATCCTAAGAGCTGACTCTGATTACTGATTTCATACCAGTACCAATCCAGAGAGCTGACTCTGATTACTGATTTCATACCAGTACCAATCCTAAGAGCTGAATCTGATTACTGATTTCATACTAGTACCAATCCTGAGAGCTGACTCTGATTACTGATTTCATACTAGTACCAATCCTAAGAGCTGACTCTGATTACTGATTTCATACCAGTACCAATCCTGAGAGCTGACTCTGATTACTGATTTCATACCAGTACCAATCCTGAATGCTGACTCTGATTACTGATTTCATACTAGTACCAATCCAGAGAATGGACTCTGATTACTGATTTCATACCAGTACCAATCCTGAGAGCTGACTCTGATTACTGATTTCATACTAGTACCAATCCAGAGAGCTGACTCTGATTACTGATTTCATACTAGTACCAATCCAGAGAGCTGACTCTGATTACTGATTTCATACTAGTACCAATCCAGAGAGCTGACTCTGATTACTGATTTCATACCAGTACCAATCCTGAGAGCTGACTCTGATTACTGATTTCATACCAGTACCAATCCTGAATGCTGACTCTGATTACTGATTTCATACTAGTACCAATCCAGAGAATGGACTCTGATTACTGATTTCATACCAGTACCAATCCTGAGAGCTGACTCTGATTACTGATTTCATACTAGTACCAATCCAGAGAGCTGACTCTGATTACTGATTTCATACTAGTACCAATCCAGAGAGCTGACTCTGATTACTGATTTCATACTAGTACCAATCCAGAGAGCTGACTCTGATTACTGATTTCATACCAGTACCAATCCTAAGAGCTGACTCTGATTACTGATTTCATACTAGTACCAATCCTAAGAGCTGACTCTGATTACTGATTTCATACCAGTACCAATCCTGAGAGCTGACTCTGATTACTGATTTCATACCAGTACCAATCCTGAGAGCTTACTCTGATTACTGATTTCATACTAGTACCAATCCAGAGAGCTGACTCTGATTACTGATTTCATACCAGTACCAATCCTGAGAGCTGACTCTGATTACTGATTTCATACTAGTACCAATCCAGAGAGCTGACTCTGATTACTGATTTCATACTAGTACCAATCTAGAGAGCTGACTCTGATTATTGATTTCATACTAGTACCAATCCAGAGAGCTGACTCTGATTACTGATTTCATACCAGTACCAATCCAGAGAGCTGACTCTGATTACTGATTTCATACCAATATCCAATTTGAAGATCCCCCATTTTGATATTTGCACATAAGCTGCTGTTTATTGGTTTGACTAAAACTTGACCAATGGATTTGATGACAGTTTTCCAGGGTGGTTGTATTTGTGTGTTTATTTGAAACTAGTGGAATGGAATAAATCCACAGATTGTACTGAGCATGTCTGATGGTGAGAGGCCAGTTGGAATCCTCTTTTTCTAATATAGCAGCAGGTTCTGCAAACAATTTAATTGATGTGATAAACGCTCTTGGCATAAGAATATAATTTTATTTTTACTCATACACCGATGTTTATTTTTATTTGTTTACAATGTTATGTGTGTCTTTCATTTTAATTTATATTCCCGGTTGTTGACAGTTTTAAATTATGCATTGAGGAGCAGTGAAGAATCTGTGATTCGTAATGCACTTTAGAAATGCTGTTTTATTACTATTATTATTAGGGCATCACACTGGATGCTTTATCCCCGATGCAATCATTTTGTCAATTCAAGTTTTGCAAAAAGGATAATACCACAGGGCAACTTTGGAACAGAAATTTTGAGAACAAATTGCATACAGAAAATTCAGTTAGAAATGCTTCATACACTTGTGCAGATCTATGGTGACACCGGCCCTAACCTTCCCTCATTCTAATCAGGATGTTGTCTGATGTTGGGAGTATCGCTTCATCACTGGGCCAGGCATGCTTGAACATGTACCAATCTTACACAATGTCTCATCACAGCACATCACATAAAACTTTCTGCTTGTCTTGAAGACTCTACATGATTTTGCACCCTCCTTATCTTGAAGAGCTGATTCAGCGCTAGAAACTATCCCGATGTCTTCGTTCATCATCTCTCAACTTGCTTACATCCCCGCCTCAATCTCTTTCTTACGGTGTCTGAGCATTCTAGGTAGCTGCCACTTCACTCAGGAACAACACCCTACCCCTTAAGATGGAACTCACAATTACTTGGTGTTTTTAAAAGTCGGCTGAAAATGCAGATCTTTTTAAGCAGCATTATACATGTGCCACCTACGTTGATGTTCCTTTTGTGTGTTTTTTTGTAAATGTGCCTCAAAGTTTTTTTTCCCTTTTGAGTGGTTTTTTTTTTATTGCTCTTATGGTCTTTGTAACAGTTTTAAGGTGTTTAACTAAATTCTATCACTTTGTACAGCCCTTTCAGGTGGTTCACCCTGCTTGAGGCATTTTTAAAATCCTGTTATTATTATTATTATTATTTAACTAGTTGGTGTTGTGGTAAGATGACAGTTTTGCAGGATTTAGGAAGATCTCTAGCCCAAGACACTAGGGGGTGATGAAGATTGATTAGTACACATTACAGTAAATTATTTGTTAATTGCACACTGTAGGTACGGTGTACCTTAATATCAGTACTCACAATAGAGAAAGCCACATAGTAATCCATCTTAGTAACTAGTGTATTTCTTCCAGTAGTTTTTAATTAAGCAGAGTAAGTCATTTCTCCAATTACTAAGATTAAAAGCAGAATGAGGTTTTATATCACCCAGTGGATGTGAGAGTAAAGAAAACGAGTAATAATAATAAAAAGTCAGTGAGTTGTTGGATGGAAAGAAAAGTATGGAGTTAATGGATAAAAAATGCCAGACTATCCATGGCTTAGTGCATTCTTAATAATAAGTGTGGCTGAAATTGACTTGTGAATGAATGAGCTATTTCAGTTATTGAAATGACAGTTTAATGCCACAGTTTACATTGACATGAAGTTTTAATGGATCCATTATATATGATTGATTGCTCTTACGGTCTTTTCTCAATGCTCTTATAATTTCAATGTGGAGCTCTGGAAATTTTCCATTTCAGCATCACAGATGAGAATGAAAGATTATTTGAACTGGAAAAAAACACTAAATAGAGGTAGGATTGGAAGGGTTGTTTAGGGGAAATGTCAAGCTGATTGTCAGTGTGAGGTATAAATCGACAATTGTTGACTTTATCTTTAAATATTGACTCGTCTGGTATTAGTATTGATCCTTGAGTGTTTAACAATACATCTGAGGTTATTAATCTTAACTGCCAACAATCTAAAGTAAGACAATAAAATAATGTCAGGTCTGATTGCTGCGTTCTTTAAAAGGGCATTTTTCTGTGAGATAAAGGGCACCTTCATAAGGAAATTGTAAATTTGTACTGGAACCATTCAAGGGCACCAAGGCAATGACCAGGGGCAACGGAGGCAATGACCAGGGGCAACGGAGGCAATTATAGGTAATCACTGATTACTTTCAACAGAATGGTTTTGAAACTCTGCCATTGATTCAGCTCGCCTGTGATTTCTCCCGATCTCAAAATTTACTCGTATGTGCATGATCTCCATTTGTCTTAAAAGAAGCAGTGAAAAAAAGGAAGTGGCCACATTTTTATCAATTTTCTCCATACCAGAAAAAGGTCGTAAGTTTGTACGACCTTTTTCCGGGCACAATCTACAACTTTTTGCCCCAGCAGAAGGTCACAAGCAATGATATGGCTCTTTTGAAAAAAGTAAGGCATAACAGCCATAAGTAGTTGAGAAAAAACTAGCAATTAGATTGATTTTCAACCTGTTGCCCCTCTTGTAGCCTTATCAAGGCACGCCAGCTGAACAAAATGGTTTAGTCATACTTTGCCCGACTTGTACATGTACATGTAGCTGAATGCCTCAAACTTCAACACACCCCCATGCTCACAGTACGTAGCTCCATAGAAATATACAGTACAGGTATCTTCAGGCCTACGGGTCACAGTGCAAGTCACTTTTGAGGGTCCCTTGGTTTCATTACCAGAAAGATTTAATAATAATTAATAATAATAAATACATATAAACTGTACACGACTGTGTGTGTGTACATGGGTGCATGGACTGTGTGCGAGTGTGTGAGTGTATCATTCTGATGGACTTCATGTGTGTTAGCCTTTCGCCAAGGCCTTCGTGGCTTAGACATCTGTGTAGCCACGAAGCAACTGCAGCAAAGACCAAGTCAGCCCGCACGAGTGGCCAAGCCACGAGGGGCCTTTTCCAACTTGTCAGGAATTTCTAATGTTTTTCTTTATTTCTCAGTTTTTGCTGCCCCAACAGGGTAGCAAAATTCCCAGCCAATCAGAAGCGATGGGGTCAGCGCACTTTAACCTCATCCGCTTTGTGATTGGGTAACGTTTCAGCGCTGTTCTGTTTGAAATTTTATGAATAATTCAACATCAAAAACCGCAAAATCAAGTCGGAAAAGGCCCTCGTGGCTTCGCCACTCGATCGTGCACGCTGACTTGTATTGGTCTTCGTGGCTACATAGCTGTCTAAGCCACGAAGGCCTTGACGAAAGGCTACGTGTGCGTGGATAACTATTGCGAGGCAAAGAGATAGGACAAGACACCCTTGATCAAGGTGATCCCTCATGGGAAATAAATGAAAGTACACAATGATAAGAAGAGAAGATCCTACCGATTGAAGACTCCAAAAGTACAAGCTTCAATTACAATAAGTCGACAAAGATGCAGCTGTGTACCCTGGGGATAATACCCCTCAGGTTAAAACTTCAAGAGTGAAGTAGAAACATTCAGAATGGCTACAATGTATGGGTATTGACAATTTACATCAACCATTAGACCTTAGAGTCACAGTGGCATAGCCAGCATCGTTTTGGTACTGGTGGGCAAAGGATTGGGGGAGGGCACATATATTTGTAGAGGGGGCAATTTCAATCAAAATGGCCTATTACAGCAAATTTCACGGTGTCCAGAGGCTGAAGAGTGGGGGGGGGGCAAGATGTTCTGCTGGGGGGAGGGGGAGGCAGCTGCCCCCCTTTTGTCCCCCCTACCCCATCCCCGGCTACGCCACTGTATTGTCATCAAGAAAATTCATACTGATACTTGCATCTCTTGAGAAAAACAAGAAGTGATCACGTTTCACCTTTAGTAAAGATGTATGTACATCTGGTACATTGTACAACAGCATTTTAGTTTCCGACCTATAGTGTTCTGGCAAAGAATCAAAGAATTCAAAATGATTGTCGTATGGCTATGTCACCTTGAGGTAATTTACTGGCAACCTGTTCCATGCAATCCCTAAGTAGAGACGACTTGTATTTCAAATTAATACATACATTTCTTGATGATGGAGGGACACTGATAGAAAAAAGGAAAGTCTCTTGTTTTACCAAAGTGTGATCTATTGCATGCAGTGCAGGGAGTTGTCTCCAAGCTGCCTGGAAAATTGCCTGGTATTACAAGGCCCTTTGCATCAATTGAACTGGATGCATTTGATTGCAGCACATCCCAGTCATTCCAGTCTACTTCACACTGAAGTCTTTTCCTGAGGTCCGCTTCCTTTTACCAAGAATAAAATAATTGAATCTCAAATATGTGTAATAAGGTGGCATTGAAATTCCCATTTCTGAATATTTTATTTTAGTTTGAACATGACATCACATGCCATAATCTTTAAAAAAAAACTACCACTGGCTCGCTCAGTACTCACCGGTGCCAGCAACTCAACTCCTGTCCCATTGAAACACTTAATGCTAAAGGATTGTTCTTGCATAAAAAATCTCATGTTTTCACTGGGGTGGGGGAGGGGGGGGCTGGCATTGCTTTTTGTTTATTTATGGAGAGCCCCCCTGCATCAGTGTTGAGTACTGTGCAAACTCATTGAGAGGATATCCCACACAGGGCACAGACACAGCTCGCAAGGCAGCAATACCTATTTAGCTTTTCAGTGGGGGGCCCAGGCACCATGTTTTTTTAATGATATACTGTATGTATCGAAAAAAAATTATGGGGGGCACCTGGGAGGCACTGGAATTTTGTGGTGGCATGTGGCTATGTAGCTGCGGCCATTTTGAAGAGCTCTTTTGTATTTTAGTTTGTGTAAAACAGTAAGGAAATATGTGCGTCAAGATGGGTGAACTATCATAAGGAAAGACTCTAGCAAGGCTCTGAAGCATGTATCCCCATCATAAACAACACCTTACATCATGTACATGTGCTTGGACTAGAATGTACAATGTGCTCAGACACCATGTTAGTTTAATATATTGAACAAGGAACAGCGGTTTAGATTGGGTTTAAAAATAGTAGCTTTATCACCAAACATGCTTAAGGTAATCTTATGTCAAACTGTGTGTTACTACAAAATAATTGCTGTGAATACACTTTTTGCATTGTCACATTGTATAATGTACGTATGATGTACGTATGATGTACGTCAAGTGCTTTGAGTAATATGACTAATTTTCAACACTTCAAACATTGTGACATTTATTTATTAAATATACAGAATTATACAAAATATTTAAAATACAGAGTGTTTATTTATCATCTGCAAAAAATCTTTAAAGTGGATTTTAGTTTACTTTAGAGTCAACTGAACATGAATTGTCTAACGGGATTCAGTTAGTACTGCATCTTCTTCACGTGGACATCAATGTGAGAGAAAAACACACCTAGAAATCATTTATTAGTATTACTGACATAGCAGCCTTCAGTATGTCTTTGTTTTAGCTCACAAGCTCCTACATGTAGAACAACAGGTGGATTATAATTGATTGATTTTTTCTGTATCCCTCTAGAATGAGTATGAAGTGTACATGGGTTCATTACTGGATACCCAACCTCAGAAACACAGCCAGGTCTTGGTTCAACAAGTTGAAAACTTGGCAAGTGGTACACCCATTGCACCAGGGGAGGTGAGTCATGCACAGGAGAAAGTCAAACTGCTTGAAAAGAAGGCTAAGGAACTACTGCAGGAAAATGACAGGTGAGGAACTAAAAAGTTCAAAAAGAAGGGAAATTATCTCTGAAAAAAATCATGCATGCACAAAGAGATTCATTTTGTTTTACCTTTAACATTAGAGAACATTTTGCTCTCCAAGTCGCCCGGAAAAATTATTACAACAAGAAATTAGAATGTCATGGATTTGATGTTTTCCTTTAAAGGACTCAAAACACTGAGCTCATTGCACTTGGGACAATTTCGCGCAAAGACAATTGTCTACTATTCTTCGACTAACTTTACCCGAACTCTGTCTAGTCACCTATGGTTGGTCAACGCTAGTCATCTATTTGAAACTAGCCTACTGACGGTGGTTGCTCAATGGTTGCTTCTCTGGTTATCACAGGGTTTGTTCGTTCTTAACTGTGACAAACAATAATAATAATAATAATAATGACAATTTATTAAGCGCACAAATCCACAAAAGTGCTCATGGCGCTTGTACAAAACTACATGATAACTAACTAAAAAACACAAAATACAACGATAAAGCAGAAAACCCAAGTAAACTACATTATGCAAATGCTTCAATAAAAAGATGAGTTTTAAGGTTCAGCACGGGAACCACGGCAAAATAAAAGTGTGAGTAGGCATATGTTTATAACAATGCAAATATTATTACTGGAGGCCGCCATATGTTGACATTACACAGTTTAGCTCAAGCTAGTTCGACTAGAGTCATTCGCGCTTTAATATTAAAGCACATGCGCACTATTAGACACAAACCAACCATTGGTTGACGATGGTTGCTGCGCGAACTTGCCCATGTTTTGTCAGTGAAAGGTTAAGCAATGTTTGTTCAATGTTTATTGGTTACTAGTTTATCAGCAATTCTTCAACCTCAGTTGTTTCCAGGGAGCAGTGTTGCGTACAAGAATTTTATAAAAGATTTTCGCCCAGTTTGCGAATTTCAATCATGTAACTAAATCTTTCAGTTGATGTAAAATATTTGTTTGATATTGATTTTATAATTATAAATAAATAGGTTTCATTTCATACTAGTATTATACTCGATGAAACTTAGTTAAAACATTAAGAAGTAATCAGGCACAGATGCTCAGTTATGTTTCAAATACATCGAGAAGAAAATGGCTCAATTACCTAATGAGTTTGTGGGTAAATTGTCCATCAGATATGTTTTTACAAGTTTTTAAGGAATGGCTCTCATTTTATTCCATTAAGTCAATCACTTTGTTATAACAAGGTCTTGTATCCAACTGTTATTTTATGACGAACATTATAAATGATAAAAGAGGATGTTTTATTCTGAAAACTGCAGTCAAAAGCAGGTTTTTAAAAGTACTTTATTGTATTGTCTATTTTAACCAATATTCTAGGCATACTCCTCACTTTATCCTCACTTTTCTATTTTTATTATTAATTTCTAGTAATAAAACCAAGGATGCCTCAAAAGCAAACTTAATCACTGTAGATCGGAAGCCTGAGGAAACCTCTAGATTAGGATGCTTGCTATCTGAACCATAAACACAGGGGTAAACCCCAACTCTTTCATGATAAGTGTTCTGGGTTCTTTTACGTGCACTACCCGTTCCTAGTACAAGGGACTGGCGGCTTAACGTCCCATCCGAAGGACAAAGCAATTGTTGTAAAGTGTCTCGCTCAAGGACCCAAGTGTCGGGACTGGCCAGGCCGGGATTCGAACCCATATTCTGTAAACTATGGAACGGCGGACTAGACCACTCGGCCATGACACTAAAAAAAAAAGACTGAAAATCGCAACGCCAAACTTTTTAACAAAGGGATATATGTTCGTGTGTAATTGTCATCTATCATATGTATGGCAATCTGCACAAAAACTGCCTTTATTCAGACTCCAAGTTAAATTCATTATCATTTTGGCAAAAAGATTAAATCAAATCTGACAGCTCATCGATTATATACAATGTAGTTCATTTGTAAGTCACAATCATTTAGAGAAATAATTCCATCCAAAATATTGTGAAAGATGAGGAAATAGTATTAGATGACCCATAAATCATCACTCATGTTTTTATTGTCACAATCAAAATATGCCAAAATGTTCACCAAATTCCTGACAAAACATTAATTATTCACCCAGAACTGTCTGGTTGTTGGTTGTTTGTATGACACGTACATGCCATGTACATACATGTACAGGTTGTAGTCACTGTTGTTGTTGAAAATTAGGGAAGGGGCATTAAAGGGACACATTGCCTTCGGATTGGGCGCTTTGGGGCAATAAAAAGCACTTGTTAAGCAATTTATAAGGTTGGAAAGATATTTTAAAAGTAGAATATAATGATTCACACAAATATCCCTTGAAATTGTGTGGTTTTTGTTGACCCATTTTGTAGAACCACATTTTTTACTCCACAAAAAGGTGGACCTTATGTTTCTATGTAGAGCATGGTGCCGCTGATTGTATAATCTATAGGCAAATGTTTTTTTTAAATCACTACTCATGTTGTATTGCATGAACAACTCTAAAAAAAGACAAGCCTAAGGAGCAACTCCAAACAGCACAATTTTCAGAGATTTGAAGGCAATGTGTCCCTTTAATTTTCCCTCCAAAAAGACAAAGATGCAAAAACAATTTGTTATTGCCCTCACGTTTCGACCCTAGCAGAGTCTTTCTCAAAGGCTAAAATCCACAAAGACAATGACTGTATCACTTCATAGTACTTGTACACAAAAAAATTATTGATAAATGTTTTAAGTGGGGCTGACTTGTACAAGTCTTATCTGAAGTACTGGTTGTAGAGACAAACTTCCTCTATACCCTAGACATTACAATGCTTCTTAAAATGTTTCCGTAGAAATTTAAAATTCCTTATTGAGATGTTTTTTTCAAAGGAAAAAAAACGTCCTTGCCCTTACAAGAACAATCAAAGTATCCTGCCAATCCAAAGCCTTTTTTATTGGTAATCATTGGTTGATATGCATAGTTTTTTTCTTATTAACAAAAGAAACATTTTTTTGTCACCCCTGCAAGCCAGAGATAAACTGTAAAATAATCCTTATTATTCCTAAAAAATCTATCAGGTATTCTATGCCAGAGCTAAATGTTCAGCTACAGATAATGAGATTGTAATGAAATGACTATGAAAACCTAATCATCAAATAAAACAACTTAAAAAAAAAACGTCTCCTTGAGTTTGGAGGAAATGAGAGTATGTTTAGGTGTGATTGAGATACTGACTTAATCAGTTCACAATCATTAAGAACAAAGTCCACTTTCTTTCTGTCTCTCATTGCATCCATTGCATCTTGTTTCAGGTCTTTGTACTCATTTGATAAGTATCTAAGATCAATCAAACCATTGATTTAACTCGTCATTGTCTCACTAAGTGAAAGATCAAATTTACTCAGCGCTGGGATTGTATTTTAATAGATCTTGCTATTGTTGATAAACCGCGCTGGTTGGCATGGACAGCTAAATGTAGCAAAACATTCAAGTCTTGTTGGCAGAGGTTGTGACCAAATTCAAAATTTTTGCAAACTCTCTATTTAAAGAAAATACATCCCATTATTGGTTGCTTTGTTTCCAATCAATTCTAAAACAAAAATTGAATATTTGTGTGAGTGATATTTTTGCAAACTGTGATTATTTGTTTTTGCTTTGCATTGATGGCTTCCCGTAGTTTTCTCCAACCTTGGTTGGCAAAAACCCAGGCTGTGACATTGCCAAAATAAGGTCTAATATTGGTTTGTTAAGAGTTGTGCATGGACTGAAGGTTAGCGTAATCAATTATTGAGGAAGAGGGAATTGGAAAAGATAGAATGCCAGGCAAATTGTGTTCCATGAATTAGATTAAATAATAGACTTTAAGTAACATTTTTAATAGTTTGAGTAGGCCTATAATGTATATTGTAATTGTCACGTTGGTTAGAGGTTTTATTCAAATGAAATAAAATTAAAATATGGCATTCATGTGTTGGGCAACTCAATGGTTAATACTGACCTCAGACATCAGAATTTTTTTTATGATTTTGCAATAATAATAATGGTTTACATTTTTATCTGGCCAAATCTGTTTTTTTTTTATGGTTTAAAGTGCTTTCCAAACCTACATGTAACTTGTGCTTTAAAGGGTAATAACATTAGATTAAAAAGAAAATCCTACAAAAAAAACCAGTTCAACCATTTAAACACAATATACATGTAAAACATCAGGATGAAAATTTAACTTGGATATTGATCAAAATCTTTCTTAACCATTTCCATACCGTGGGCGACTTTTGTCAACAGCACCCATACCCACTCATCTTTACCATCGGTGACTTTTGTTGACAGCACCCATACCCACTCATCTTTACCATTGGTGACTTTTGTTGACAGCGCCCATACCCACTCATCTTTACCATTGGTGACTTTTGTCGACAGCACCCATACCCACTCATCTTTACCATTGGTGACTTTTGTCGACAGCACCCATACCCACTCATCTTTACCATTGGTGACTTTTGTTAACAGCGCCCATACCCACTCATCTTTACCATTGGTGACTTTTGTCAACAGCGCCCATACCCACTCATCTTTACCACTGGTGACTTTTGTCAACAGCACCCATACCCACTCATCTTTACCATTGGTGACTTTTGTCAACAGCACCCATACCCACTCATCTTTACCATTGGTGACTTTTGTTGACAGCGCCCATACCCACTCATCTTTACCATTGGTGACTTTTGTCGACAGCACCCATACCCACTCATCTTTACCATTGGTGACTTTTTATCGCCCAAGCTAACACACAAAAAAGCACCCAAGCCTAAGCACAAAGGCCATTTGTTATAAAGCTGTAGTTTTGTCCATGTTCACCCTCCATACCCCAAGTTTAAAGATAGTAAAATAAAATGAGGTTGCTTTTGTGCATCTCTTCAAATTGGAGTGGAAAGATCCGAAATGCCTAACACCTACAGAGTGCCATATTAAGGTTATGTACAAAAAAAGTGTTTGGGTTTACAGATAAAACTGAAGAAACTTAGACCAAGAACTTAGACATTTAATGACCGATTTTAATGATTTTGTTTATATATATGAAAGGGCATTCAAGAAGTAAGACATTTTTCTTAAACAATATCTTCCAGATGATTTGTAATAGAGGTTGTCAAATTTGCCTTTGAACACAAGCTTTGTGCTGTGTAAGAATGTGTGCTTCACGCTTGAGTGATCAAACAATGCGGTAACCATTGGTTGTTCATGTCAACACAAATCGGTAACGAAAGGCCTGAAAAAGTTTGTCTTAAGTTTACTTCTTAAGAGATTGACAGTGACTTGATATGGTGTGATCAATGATGGCTTTCACCACATCAAGTGAAGAAAATCATTTAAACAAAAAGTGAAAAAATAAACTTAGCTGTTATATAATTGCAAACAATTGTTAATGGCCTCACGTTTCGACCCTAGTAGAGTCTCTCTCAAAGGCTGAATGACAACACAAAATACACATACAAGTAAAAAAAAAAGTAAAACAAATGTTTTGATATACATGAACAGAATCTCGATCTAAGTTTTGCAAGTTACCTTTGTCGGTTACTTAATGACTGTTAACACTTCAGTTTATGGGCAGGTTCATATTTGTAAACTAATAAACAAAAAGGAATATTCAAACATTGCACTCGTACATGTAAGTTTGCTTGTCATGGTCCTGAAGCACCTTAGTTGCTAGGTTGTGATCTTGAAGTCACCAGTATCTTATTTATTCTCATTATTTTTCACTGCATGGTTAGACGGCGAGGTAATGTGGGGTCCCAAAGTCTGGTTGATGTTAGTTTTAGGTTAATGTTTCCCCACGTTGAAGAATTACTGACAGGAATAAAATGACAGCTTCTCACGCCTCCAAGATAGCGCAGCAACATTAAACATGCTGGCTTGAAAAATAGAAATACAAACAAAATAAAACTTTGCCCGGCATTGCAAACAAAATAAATTTTGCCAGACATTGCAAACAAAATAATAATTTCTATCTGACAACACAAAACAGACAAAGATTGATTTAGGCTTATTATTGAATTGATAAAAATGCAGAGAATTTGGTATTTTAGTTTTTACTGCATTTTGTTTTTCTTTTGATTGTAAAGGATATCAACCTGAAACATTTATTTTCTCAAAATATAACAGATTAAGAAAGAAAGTTCGTGATGAGCAGGATTCATTAGACAATCTCCCTCTTCCAGAGCCAGAATCTAAGACACAGAAAGCCTTAAGAGCGTCTCGTCATCATCGTGACGATAAACCAAAAGGTATTGAGGAACAAATACTAGAGCTCCATGCTGGCATCTTAGCTCAAATGGATGAGTTACAGACTCTAAGATCTGAACTCAAGGAAGGTTACGTCCCTGCATCCGTCTGTCAACATCTTGATCAGTGTGTACGAGACACTGAGGCAGATGTCTTGAAGGTCTTGAGTACCAATGAATATCTCGAGAAGACTATTCAGGTAAGTGTAGTGGAGGTTTGAAGGAGTTACTTGATGGCTTTCTTTAAGTGGGTTCAACGGCTTGAAGGAAGGAGCAAATAATCAAGACTAACTGGATTTCAACATTTGAGAACTGTTTAGAAAGTTGGTTCAAGTATCAACTTTCCCTTGAGATGCTATCACCTAGAGATGCTGTCACAATAAACCAAGAAAGACCTTCCAGACCAATAAAAAGTGTATTTTTTCTCATAATACATATCTGAACCACATTATTACAATTTACATGTAGTCTTTTTTTTTACATGTGAGTTACTACTGGGATTTAAGTTTTGTGTTTTAATTTTACATTAGTTCAAAGAAATGAAACATTTACAAGCCTGTGTTTTTTTGAAACAATTACTTGTACATTTGTTGTGCATAATGAAAGAAAAGGGTCAAATTACACCACCTTACAGTCACATGACCACCACAATCACTTCCTATAAACCATGTTAAATGTGTATATTGGGCAATGAAATACTGGATACATTTTGTTTATAAATGTTTATCTACTTGAAGAAACACAATCCTTTGTTTATGTTAGAATTTGTCTAAAATTAGAATGCTTCGAGTCTTAGCAGGATGGTGTGTGTATACAAACCCCCTTGTACATAAATTTGCAAAAATGACTAGTCACATCGTTATCATCATGTACCTACTCCTAGAAACCCTACAGCTTAAAATGCATGGTAATGGGAAACTTTTGGTCAGTTCTTTTCCACAGTTCTCACCAGTAGTACGCATGCTTAGAATTACGCGCCTAGTACTGAGCATGTGCGGGCATGCTCAGAACTGTCAAAAAGGCCCATTGTGTATCCTATTGTCATGACACATCTTTAATACAGGTTACTGCTAGGGGTGAATCTCCCTACTGATTTACTCTCAGTATGGTAGTGTGAGCACAGACATTATTATTATTATACATTCCTGGTAATGAAAACAAGGATGCCTCATAAGTGAACTTAATCACTTTAGCTCTCAAGCCTGAGGAAACCTGTAGATAAGGGTGCTTGCCATGTGAACCAGAAACACCGAGGTAAACCCCTACACTTCCATGATAAGTGTTCAGGGTTCTTTTACGTGCACTACCAATCCTAGTACATGGGACCTATGGCTTAATGTCCCATCCGAAGGACAAAGCAATTGTGGTCACGTACCTTGCTCAAGGACACACATGCCACGACCGGGATTTGAACCCACACTCTGCTACCGACAACTTCACCAGAACTTGAGTGCGGTGATCTAGACCGCTAGGCAACGACACATTCCAGGGATGTTGCCTAAAGCATTGCCACAAAATAGGCAATCTCAATTGGTTGGCATACATGTACATGTAGGTTGCATGTATACTATATTGCACTTCAGAGAATAAGTGCTTGTAATGTACATACATGTAGGAGATGACCCATGCATTGAGGTTTCTTCTGATGCCGTTTGCATTTCATTATGTTTAGTGCATCTGTGTGGCCCTTTGCAGATATCTATTCACCATTTAGTCAATCTTTTCGAAAATTCGCTTAGGCCTACAAGTTTTTAACAGAAAAAAACACGTGATTTTTGTCAAGCAAGACAATAGTTTGGTTCTCTTAGAAGTTGTTCTATTGATGCTATAATGTTGGCTGCTGAGTAAAGCACTACCCAGTATTCTTAAATTTCATTACCTGAGGATGAATTAGGGCAAACTTTACTTTCAATTAAAAATCCTGAATGAAGCTGGTCAGTCTATTATCAATAAGTTCTTGTTAAATGCACTTAGAGTGCTTAAATTATACAATAAGGCTCAACAACAGGAACCACGTCCATAAAAGCAGATTTGTGTACTTCTTCAGAGGCAACCTAATAATAATCATATCCGATTAATTATCCACCCTGCAAAATTTAAATCGTCATAGAAATTTGTCAAGCCTGAAATTATAGATGACCTTTGGTCTTGACCTTGGTGCTCCTTCAAAATATTATCTGAGACTTTAGGATTTGTCGATAAAAGTGCCTTTCGGAAATGGCCTTGCCTTTTTTTCTACTGATGTCTTGCAACCCTCAAGAAAATTAGGTGAAAATTGAAATGTGAATACCTCTTCTCCTTGGAGATTGCCTGGAACTGGTTGCCTGTAAATTGCATTGTGTGACATAGCCCTAAGATAAAATTACAGTTTTTTTTAACCAGTCGTTAAAATAATTATCTCCCATACACAGTCACAATGTAAAAATCATTTTGTAATCAATTTTGTTTTTACATTCCTTTTTTTACATCAAAGGTTGTTTTGTTTTGGTTGATGAAAATACCAATGTAAAATTTGCTTACTTTCTTTAAGTTCTAAGATTTCTGAGATCAAAGTCAGACATCTCAAATTAAAAGTTAGTGATGGACTACGGTACCACATTAGGAGAATGTCAGTCAATTTCATACTGACACACATATGACTGATAGAAACACAAAGTCGATCCATAATAGATCGATCCATTAAGCCTCTCCCTTAACATATTGACCAATCACAGCATCGGCTTCATCATCACCACTCTACACATGGTCAGCACAATGTGCGTCTCTTCAGTGTCACACTGCATGACACGAGCATGCACGCTATAAGTACACGCACATGTTTACATTTTCCAGTAGGATTTTATCCTATCGGACTTTTGTCAGACTTGCGGCGGCGTAGCCAAGGCTGTGATTGGTCAGCACGTAAGGGGCCGGGGCTTATTGATCCGTCTATGCCCACTCATCAGAAATGTGTATTCCAGCACCCTCATCTGTTGAGTCTTGTACTAGGGGCTCTGCCTTGTTAAGTGATTTGTAATCAGACAAATAGTCTAAATGGAATTTCAATCCATATTAAGAAGTTGTCAACTAGAGCAGAGTCTAGTCGCTAGAAAAGATTCCCAAGAAGACAACCCTGAGACGGTCTGGTAATGAATGCTAGTGATTTCCCATGTGATCAAACTCTGTTTACATGGGAAGTTGATATAATGCATTCATTGAGATTAACAAACCATTGTGGACACTGCATGCTACAATACAATCCATTTTTATTAACATTCAGGTTTCTTGTCCAGAATTGTAATGGGACTTCATTTAAAAACCAAGGGACCCTCGGAATGTAGACTAATAACAATGTGCTTTGTCTTGTTGTGCGTTATAACCTACATACAATGTATCAATCATAATATAGGCCTACTGGTTTTCTTTCTTTGTGGTTTGAGTTTGTTTTCATGAATTTGAATGGAAAGATCATCATTCTTGCCTGGCTCTACGCTGGATGGAAGGATAGCACCACAGGGTCCTAAGACAACTGGCTAGAGTCCAGTAACTTTAGCACTGGGCCAGCAACCCATAGGGCTTGAAATACCTACAGGACAACTGGCCAGAGTCCAGTCATTTTAGTACTGGGCCAGCAACCCACAGGGCTTGAAATACCCACAGGACAACTGGCCAGAGTCCAGTCATTTTAGTACTGGGCCAGCAACCCACAGGGCTTAAAATTCCAACTAGACCACTGGCCAGAGTCCACTAATTTTAGCACTGGGCCAGTAACCCACAGGGCTTAAAATAAAATCTAGACCACTGGCCAGAGTCCAGTAATTTAAGCACTTGGCTAGTATAGAATTAAGATCACAGTCTAGTGTTTTTCCAAATACATACTTTTTAAGATTGACTAATTACTTTAGCTTTTAAGTCGACACCTCCTTCTAAAAATTCAGCAAATATATAAAAAGAGAATAATTTTTGGGGGGTCTTGCAGAAATATTTAATTTTTCTATTTTAAAATTTCTGAGCTGTACAAGACCCATGATTTGTCTTGATATGCAAGCCGTGTACCATATTAGAGTCATAGAGTCCTGTTACATGCTTGTCCCTAGGCCACATTTTTGAAATCTTAAGACTTCTTTATCAGCGATGACAAGTTTTTCTTCTGTCCTTGTTTACTTGCTGGGAGTAATCACATACATGTTTACAAAGACATTCCTGTCTTCAGTACTAGTACTTTCCCCTCAGGTAATCTGTATTTTTTTGCTTCTCGATTTCCATAGCAACTGGAAGCAGATTTGGAGAAATTGATGCATAAATCTAACGCCGATTCCAACGAGTCAAGGTAAGTATTATAATTGAAAGGCTCTAATGAGAAGTAAAGCCTTCTATAGTGTCTTATTAGGCTTAGAGGAAGTGCAAAGATTGCATCAATTGATCAGATTAAGAAAGTACAATTCTTCATAACTACTATGTAATGTGAAAAGGACAGAAGTCCTTATCCTTTAATCTGCTGTTATCATGGAGGAAGCTAGCAGTCACAATTAAATTTGTACCTCAATAATGAACAGATCATTTTCCTCATTTTCTTTGCATGCAGGAAAATTTGGAAGAGCATTAATATGTTATCAGCGGGGACATCTCTTGAAGAAGATTAAGCTAACATTATCATTCAGCTGGTGAGAGCTGGGTCTTCCTTCTTCAAACCATCTGAAGTGACTCATTCTACAGAGAGGTGCTTGGTGATCAAAATTCAAAAATCTTGCCTGAAGGCAAATCTAGAATTCATAAATCCCTAAAGTGACCAATTTCATGAAATTGGAGCTTGCTTGGAAGTTTAATCAGATGTTTTTGTTTTTTGAAGTTTTGTGTTTTGCTTCACCAGATTTTCATTCAACGACAGTATGTGATGTGAAATTTATTTACTCATAAATGGTGTTAATTATGCACTGGTTTTCAAGACTAATAAGTAAGCTTCTAATAAGTCTAGCTGTCACAGTCATCTCCCAAAAATGTACTGTGGTGACAATACGTATCAGGTGAACTCAGATAGAAATTGTTAACCAACAGAAAGATTGTGAAAGCTGGATCCATGCTTCATGCGAATGTGAAGTGAATTTGACATCTCATTTTTATATTCATACTGGATGTTTCACAACAGTCGAGTATAATGTGAGTTAACTCCGCATTGCATTTGTATTCACATGTGAAGTATAAAGGGTCCAATTGGCTGCTTATGCACAAAAAGTAACTAAGCACAAAACACATACACTAATTGTTACTGATATCCTGCATATATTTTGCTTAGCAGACGATTGTTTAATTAGCACTATTGTCTTTTTAATCAGCTCTAACAAATATGGTGTTGGGTTTTATATTCCTGACATGCCTGGCACCATACATTGTAAGTTCTAATTCTAATGTTCTGTCATTGCCAATTATCTTTGCTACAGCTAGCTCAGCATCCTAAATATTAACTAACCTTTTTTGCACACATGCAGTTGGTTTGTAAGCCAATATTTATTGAAAATTACTAATATTTTATTTATAATGTATTGATGAAATCAGGTATTTCTTTATCCATAGTTTAACTCTTTCACTACGGCACGCCACTCACAGCGGCTCAATGAATTACTTCATACGCCAGAAAGCTGCTGCCAGCGTCTCGAAACAAACAAAATATTAAACAATCCCGTCACAGCTGTACATTATATTCTGTAGTGAAAAACTAAAGGGAGATTTTGACTTGGCAGAGTCTTGAATGATAATAGGATTTTGGCTAAGCAGATTTATGAAATTAATCAGAGCTGCGTTTTAAAGAATACACATCAGCTTTAGTGCTAAACACAGACAGTAAATCCATTGCTGAGCATCCTGATATCTTGATGATACCAGAGGGATGCATCCAGTACTAACCAATCATTAACTACTGTTGACTTAAATTAGTCAGTCAGTTACTTATGGCCAGGGTAATAATAAGTCTTGTTACTCCTATCAGTAAAAGGCTGTCTTTGTACATTTTCTTTCAGGGTCTGTATGTTTGGATGATGGGTAGACCATAGAGCAAGCACAGCGTTAGACTCATGGCTAGACTGAAGTTTTTCAGGGACAGACCCAATAGAATGGATTCAGAAACACGTTTTCTTCTCAAATTTAAATGTGTTTATAGGTCAAATATAGGATTGGTAAAGCTGATAGTGCGGTGTTCGTACTTTTTGTGATTCAATATATACATAAAAAAAAACTGTGAAAATTTGGGCTCAATCCGTCATCTATGTCTGAGTCAGGAGAAAATAGTGAAAAACAGTGCACACTTTTCAGCATGTAAACAAATCCTACATTTCGATTGTCACAACCAAAATTAAAATCGGGTCAAATTTTCTTTTTTCAAATTTGACAGTATTTCAGACAGAAATATTTCTAAGTTGTGGCTTTTGTAGAGAGCACCTCGTGTGATCTTTATAAACCAGTGCCATCATTTGTTCCGGAACAACATGCCATAAAATCCACAGAAATTTATAGACTTACTACATGTATTTGTGTTTTTTACCCATACACTGATGTGTGTTAAGCATTGTATACTCAGTACTTTCCTTGAGTCCAGTGAAAAAAGTCCACAACCAAAACCATTACAATAGATGTTAATTTTTGCATCTGGGATAAAGAATATTAGTTGTGTTTTTTACCCGTACACCGATGTGTGTAGGCACTGTATACTCGTTACTTTCCCCCCGAGTTCTGTGAAAAAAAATCCACAGGCACATCCCTCGGGTGGGATTCGAACCAACGACCCCACCATGTCTTACCAACTATACTACCGAGATTGCCTGGCAGCTAGAGGCAGTTCAAATCCTATAAAATATTTTAACATCCATAAAAATTCAAAGAATTGCTTCAAATGCCAAGAAGTATAAACTGAAAAGTACAAAATAATTAGTAATCATGTGTACATAGTTCCCTGATATGAGATGTTTTTAAGAAATATTATTTTGTAGTTGAATGCACTATCTCATATCTCTAGTTTCACATTACGGTTTTACAAAGTAGTTAAACAAAACCGCTCAAAATTTGTTTGAGATGTGGTCTCCTTTAAAAAAAAAGAGAGAACCTTGCTTGTAATTTTCATGTGTCATCCCCACCGTGTATACAGCCACAGGCAAAATTATTTAATAGGATGATTGCTTCTTGTACTAAACTGACACCAACGAACCTTTCCAATATAATCCGTTAATCCATCGGAAAGGTTCATCATCAAGATGAATTAAATGTTGCACTTTGTTATTATTGTAAGCACCACCTGGATGTCCTCTATATTAGATTACAGACACCTCTAACACCTCAGCTGCTCTACCCCGTGTCTGATTTTCCTGTTTTTTTTTCGTTGTAAAGTAAAATTTTGAGCAGAAGGTATGTTTTAGCATCATGTGAAAAGAACTGAGTTTATTCTGTGATATTTTTCAAACACAAAAAGATTATCAATAAAATTCACAATGTTACATTTATTTCTTTTACAAATGTAAATAAATAGTAAATAAATTTAACAGGGTGAAAGCTTCTTCATTTAAAAGAAAAGTATTCACTTATTCATTTCATCGGTCCTGAAAATTAATTAAGTGGCTAGGTGCCTGGTAATAAGGTAGTCTTGGCCGAAGACGTCAGTAATCAATAGTGAATTGTGTATTTAGGCTGATAGTAATTCGTAACTACATGCCCTCTTACAACATGATTTAACCAACTTGACCAGCTCTCACCAACGTCTTGAAAATCCTGGAGCATTGGGTTCACTTTTTGGGGGGTTTCCTCCCCAGCCTTTTCTAGGAAACCAATCAGTGCGCCATCGCAGGAATAATTTTTGTTGTTATCAACAATCCTGGGTCGCATAATAGTTTATGTAAATTTATTTCTGCGGTCGCAAGCTGATTCGTTCCCTAGGAAAGGCTAGGGAGAAAAATGAAAAAAGTGAACCCGATGCTGCTGGACTCCCAAGACGTTAGTGAGGAATGGTCAAGTTGATTAAATCATGTTGTAAGAGGGCGTGCTATTCCAAATTACTACAATCCTCACTGACGTCTTGGGCCAAGGCTGGTACTAAGGCAGGTTTCATGACTGAATTGTCATATTAAATATGAGTTACTTTTTGCATTACATTTACATTACAATTAATAATAGATTCACCAACAGCGCCTGCACCATTTAGACTCCTGCTGTTCCCATCGGCATCAGATGAGCTCAGTAATGACATGGTTCTACTACCACCCAAGAGAACAGGCAGTTTTATCTGCCGGAATGTCAAGCTTCAAGTACTTCCATAATTTATCATTCATTCAGGTAGTATTTATTACTCACATTAACTGTCATGTATCTCACAATATTGCAAAGCAGGGATGAGATTCCGCAGAGTTTTTCCACAATTATTGTTGTGAACATTTTTCACTTAAAACAAAATATATTGTCATTTACATACATCCAGGCCCTTGTAAAGCCTTAACAAAGTACTTGTACAGTATTTTGACTACTCCAGGGTGCTTGCACTGTCTATTTAAGCATAAAATGCTGCCATTGATCTGGGTTATGGCATGGTTGGTAGCCACCAAACCCTCCATTGGTGTTTCATGGATTTTTCATTTTCATCCACTCCGATCCCTGAGCAAAGGTACAAAAATACACCTGTCATCAGTCTTGCTACATATTGCATCTAGTGGAAGGGGGTATTTAGAAGCTTTTTCCAGTCTCTCTTGCTTTTTATTATATTTTTCAAAGGCACTTTCCTGAATGCAAAACATTGTAAAAATAAAATCAGCCATTGCAAACTGCTTACCAACCAAAAGGATCTATTGTATAAATGCAGACAATTGTTAATGGCATCACGTTTCGACCCAACGGCCCTCATATGGCCAAACAATGTAACTCAATTTTTTGTGGTTTTGAGATTGATGCATTTTCTGGGTAAAATGAGGACGCTCTTCACTTCTAGATGAGTCTCAATTCTGTACGTTGCTCCGTTTCCGAGATACAGCCATCTGTCTCGAGCCTTACAGCCATCTGTCTCGAGGCTTATTTGGCATTTTTGAAAGTTTTGTTGTCGTTTTTCTCAAAATGCCCATTTTCGAGTTGCATTGTTTTGCCATGTGAGGGCCGCCAAGCAGAGTCTCTCCCAAAGGAGCCGTAGAGAAAGACTCTGCTAGGGTCGAAACGCGACGCCATTAACAATCTTTTTGCAAAACATTGTGGTAAATTTATCTTTGTAAATATATAAAATAAAGTTAGATTGATCCTTTTAATTTGGAGGTACATATATTCCTAAGAATAACCAAATGAAACCGTTCTTTTTTTCAATGTACATTGTTGAGATTTGTAAATATACTAACATTATGATGGGATTGGTGACTTAGGTATTTTTAAACATATCACAGAATGTACCTGTTATTATTAAAAGTATACATTTTGAAGTTTTATCCATTAATTGGATTTAGAGTAATGTGTTATTTTAGTGATGTTAAACTACCAGTTTATCTTATGAAATTAAATGGAACCAATATTTGGGTTTTTGATTTGTGTTAGAGCAATGACAGTTCAAAAAATACTTGCATAAATAACGATGTCAATTGTCCATCATTTCCCCTTTTCACTAACTGGTTCATTGAGCTAAATGCAGGTCTGATACTTCACAGAGTGAATTGCCTCCACGCCCCTGGTCTTTGCCTTGGTGCCCCTTGAGTTGGTCCAGTGGAAATTTCAGTTTTCCCACAAACGTGTCCTGTACTATTTCCGTGGCACAATAATCCGAAGGTTGCACATTCAAATCCTATTCCTGTCAATTTTTCTTTGTTCAACCCAAAATTGAATTCAAATTTATCCTGTCAGTTTCCCTTGTGGTTTTTTACTTGCATTGTACAACAGAAAGCTAAAACAGATCTAAATTTTAGACGTTAGAAGCAACGCATCCTTGAACCCAAACCACCCCAACCCTTTAAAATTCAAAACTTCAAGTTTTGTTTGATTCTGTTGGACTGAGGTTTGTGCTGGTAAACTAACAATGCTTTACATGTGATCAGGCATACCACCATAATCAGAGTCCAACAGTTTGAGTGTGAGTTACCATATAGAGTGAAAGATTCTAATCAATCAATGTCTAGGGACGTTGAGAGGTACGTACATACATGTAGGGTTAACGTGCTCCACACTTCAGCATCAGGCTCCATGATGCATACAGAGTAATAGATGATCACCATTTAGCATTCAGCTTTGCCTCATTCAAATGGGTCATTTCAATAACCAGGCCCTACACATCTCTACACCACACCTGAATAGCCCAAGCGCCATCTTAAATGAATATTGCAATGCATCTTGGGAAACCGAGTACAGCTTAAAAAGAAATCAAATTGCCAAGATGGACGCCATGATGTAGTTCACATGTATACATGGAGAACAATGTCAGGCTTTAGATGTTGTGTACCGCATTGCCTCCAAATCGAACACGCCATCAAGGTTGTTGATGTTGTTTGGACTTGGATTTTACCTAGAATCCTTTGCTAGCCAATCATTTCTGGTCATGCGCACTGGGCCATGCACATGGACTATCTAGCAACTTTGCTTATAGCTATTGGTTGCAAAGTGAACATTAAAGAGCAAGACTTTAAGACGTTCCAGTCTCAACCACTGTCAAAGCCAATAATACAGTCATGGTTTCAGTCTCCATCTTGGAGTATTAAAACACAACCCAATGAGAATCATAATGAGGCTACATTGTAGATGTTCTTAGACTGGTGCCTCTCTTAGGTAATGCCACACTTTGTATTGATGCCAGTAAGGCATCTCACTCCATAAGCGAGACTTTTTATTCTGTCTAGACTTTTTATTCTGCATCTATCCAGACAAAACCTCAATAGTTAGCTTCATCGAATGCTTTCCTTGCTTTCTTCAGCTCTTCATTCATCATCAATAAATCCTTGACTCGAGCATATTTCCGAGAGTCTTTTCGAATCAAGAAGATCATATCTTCAACTTGTACTCTGCCAGGCCGGCCAACCTCCATGGCTTTAAGAGTCTGTGGATGAAGGTTCAAAGATGGTGGTCAGTAAGTGTTTCATATAAAATATACAGACAGAATTTAAAATATACAGAGCTCTTACATATTGTTAGTTAGCAGGTCTGATTGCTTCGTTCTTGAAAGGGCAAGGGCACCAAGACATTTTCTTCTTGATAAAGGGCACCTCTATGAAGAAATTGTAAATTTGTACTGGAACATTTCAAGGGCACCAAGGCAATGACAAGGGGCCAGGAGGCGATTGCCCCCGTTGCCTCCATGAAGTATCTGGCCTGCGTTAGGATTCCAAGGGTTTATTTATTTATTGATTTATTTCTTATTTTATGCCGGGTGAAAGCCACTCATCTCCTATAGGTCTCGGCATAAAAACACAAAGATACAAAAAGCAATACTAAAAAAAATACCCCAAAAAATACAAGACAAAAACCCAAGGCAACTGTGAAAAAATGTACAAAGATTACGAAGACTAAGTGTGTTTTGAAGGGGAGAACATCAAATCACAGAACCTTCAATTCACATAGTTAAGTAAAGCTTAACAAATTTGTGAATCAAGTGGCGTTTAGATATTTTTCTTACCATCTCTGTGATGAAGTCCAGCACCAGATCTTCCAGTAAGTCGACTGACTCGGTGTAAGGATTCTGATCATCACCAAACCCATACATCATGCATCTCACTACATCCAACAAAATGAAACAAAGAGAAGACGCTAACTGACAGTAACAATGAAACATCAACTCAATTCAAATCTATATCTTCATTTACTTCTTTACAGAGTTAAGTTGTTAGAGTAAGAAAGAACCTAAGTAATTAACCCAAGGGAGCTAGGATTAACTTAAAAAGCAGCTCCAACATGTCCAAGGACTTGAACTAAACTCTTCCATCCCATAGTCTGTAACATCACACTTGTTTCATAGAATTTTGTAAGACGTGGGTTTTTCACATCCTCCGAACACACTGCATCCTTCAGAATCAAACCAAGATGAGCAGACAATTCCTCATTTCCTCCTCAAGACATAAACCAAAGATTGGAAACCACCCATGGAAATTTAGTGATGATTACTTTCTCAATGAAGGTACATGAATAATATGTGATATTATTATTAAAACATCTTAAATGAAGTGAACACAGCACACTACCAGGTCCAACACGAAGGCAATGAAGCAATTGTCACCCCTAGTCATTTCCTTGGTGCCATTTGAACTGTTCAAGTAAAAAAAATGTTATTTCCCTAATTAGAGGTACCTTTCCTGCAAAAAAGAAGTACCAAGCATGCAACAGTACACTGTATAAACTACAGATGTGTAAAGTCTCCTAAATTTGAAGGAGTAAAATATTGATCATAAAATACAAATATTACAAAGCATCCCAAACAGAATCAAGAACATTTGAGAATTTGAGTATATTGTTCATTCTGCAACGTCCTATATATAATCTTCAAATTATTGAACCAAATGTCTTCAAATGAGATTTCAAGATACATACATTCCTTGGAAAACATTCTCTTCTTCTTGCCTCCTTCTCCTTGTTCTGTTTCACTGGCTGAAGCATGATCACCACTGTCCTAAAATAAAACATGAGAGGCAAAAGTTAATTTAACTTAAAATCTGTTACATGCTTACTTCCTTTATTGAATCAAATTCTACTCCATGGAAAAAGTGCAACACACAAAAAAGTTCTACTAACTACATGTTGTACATGTATATTGTGAATTCTGCCCCAATAGCAATAGCATGAATACGTGTAGATGTAGTATCAGCATTCACGCCCCCCCCCCCACACATTAAAGGGACTGTGTCGTCGTGATCACAGCGAGTCTGTGGCTAGACTGAATTATAACCTCCATATCTGTTATTGCACGCACACGCGTGCGAGTGGCAGTCACATCACAGAATAATAATGACGGCGACCTTTGTGATACGACGGTCGAGGCGGGCGCGTGCAGTAACTGGGTGAGAGTTCATGTTTCTGGGTCCAGAAACAGGCAGACTATAATCATGACGACACAGCCCCTTTAATATTAATAATATTACAGAGAATTTCTACTGCGCTATACAAAGAACACCTGACAGTGAAAGGGGGTGGGGGAAAAAATACACAAAGGGGACAGAACAAATTAAACAAAACACTCAATCCTGTTCACTTTGTGGTGAGCTCATCTGGATGTCTCTAAACTACCTGTGATGTGGAGTTAGAGCCATGCCTGAGTTTTGCTTTTTAAAGGTTTTGAGTTTGACAGTGGTAACGGCAGAAATGCCGATAACTCCTATTCTCAACATTATTGTTGAATTGCCATTGGGCTCAGCCAAAGCTGAAGTCGCTTGATTTGGCTGTACCTTAAGATCAAGGGTGATGTATTTTACGACTAAGACTAGGAATAAGACTTAAAACTAAGAAAGAGCGAGCTACAAACATCATTCATCTTTCATCATTCATGACTCATGTGTATTCACATGCATTGTGGACCGAGTCATTATGGTCAGTAAGAGAGAACATAAGAATGACCAATAATACATTGCTTCTTTAAAGTTCTATCAAGATTCTAACCAATGTCTGATTATCACATGACTTTCAAGAAAACACCGTTTCTCACAATAACATGCACATATTCTATAATTAAATTCCACTTCAAAACTTAAAAGAATGTTTGAACTTTAGTCACTGGAAGTTGGAGGTGCCCAGGCTTGGAACATCTTGCAGCAACATTTTAAATCTCTGCATCCAACAAATTTTTATTTTATACACTTTCGTAACTCAAACAACTCAGCTCAGTTAATGTCACTCTCCAGTGATGTTTTGTATCGTATTGTTTTGTTTTACTTCAGTGTGTTTTCTTTTTTTTTAAATAAGTTTTCGATTATTATGTTCTAATTAAAAAAATATTATGTCCTTACTCGGAATACTTTATTGCATTTTAGTTTTCATTGTGAGACGAGGGATCTATTTATGGGAGAGACCCAGTAACCAGGTAACTGGGGCGCGCGCTGTACTCCTTTTGAGATTTTGACTTTATCTGTCGTGCTGATACTAGATAGTGCTATAGTAGAGTACGACAGATAAAGTCAAAATCTCATAAAAAGGTGGACAGCGCCCCAGTTACTGGATCTAGATCCACTCTGTATAAATAAATACTAAAAATAGTTCTACAAAGGATAAATTATTTACTGATGTAAATTAGACCCAGTAACTGGGGCGCTGTACTCCTTTTTTGAGATTTTTGACATTATCTGTCGTACTACTAGCGCCCCAGTCCGTGGTACTCCTAGAACTATGAGGTTCGTTCCGCTATCGTCTCCAGGGCCTCAGCGAACACGCAATTCTCGCAGCGTTTTAGCCATAAGGAAACGGTCGTTGAGTATCACATTCAAAATGGCGATTCTAACGGCAAATTTGATATAATGCGTGATAGTGGGCTAAAAATCATCGATTTGGAGGACCAAAAATGATCGTGAGTACAATTAACTGCATTTTATTTCACCGTAGATACTTGGAGAAGCCAGTAGGCGATTTTCAAGCAATTCTGTCGAGTCCTTGTTGAAATTTTGACAATTTTGTAACTGATTCAGAAAAAAACCGCTTCGGACTCCGAATCGGAGCACTTTCCATATATACCACGGACTGGGGCGCTAGTACGACAGATAATGTCAAAAATCTCAAAAAAGGAGTACAGCACCCCAGTTACTGGGTCTAGATGTAAATAAAACATATCGCTACTTTTTTATTCCGTCTTCAACTTTGCAGCTTGTCTCAGAGTGAGGCCCAAATGTACATTTATCTTGAAAAAAAAAGTAGTTTTAATGCTAATGATTAATTAATTCAATCTGTACAGAAAACATCGTGAAGAAGGTCGTTGAGCAAACATAACATACACTTTAAAGTTTTAACAAAATTAACAAAATTCACCTCGCTGGGTTCCGCCATTTTAAATGTCAACAATGTTCAAGAGAGGGCGCCCGACCAAACGCAGAGCAGCAGAGTGATTGTATTTCGCTCTCGACACGATGACCTCTCTGTACACATGTGTCTGAGTGATACGTTATGATGTAAGGATGACTAGACATCCACCAACACCTGTACGTGCATTGATGGTGGTGTAACTTAAGCTCCATTGTTCAGTTGTTTGTACAGTCTACTTTACTACGATTTTGTTACGTAACTACAGGGTCGAAGGTCTTTTGCTGGCAAGCTTTAGTCCGTCTCCATTAACTAAGTCCCGGCTTAGCTCTGCAAAAAGTGATCAAAAGTTTAAAAGTTGACGTGGATCCAGCTTGTAATACTAGGAAGAATGCCTGAACCTATTGAAACGCAATCCGAGACTGTGGCTGTAGCTGCCGAGGCTGAGGTGGAAAAGCCAAAGTTGAAGCCATGTTGTGCCTGTCCAGAAACGAAAAAGGAAAGGGACGCGTGGTGAGTGTAAAAAAATGGAGGTAGAATTAGACCTCCATGGTAAAAATGATTCCATTAATAATTGAGCTGCATCTGGACTACTATTTAACGAGACGAGTCATTGATATTGTACTCAATGATTCAATAATTGAATAATTCATTTGAAATTTTGAGTACAAAACGCCCGAAGTACAGTACAGTACAGTACAGAGTACACTAGGACAACTACTGATATTATATTTTTATTTATAATTTCAAGTAACAATCATTGATAATTTTATAAATGATAGATTTAGAAATAGATTCAATCAAATGGAGGACAACTATCAATGATCAAACGTCCGGATCAAACCATGATCAGTCTAACATGTCTAATATGAAAAACAGAAAAAAATAAGACTAACAACAGCACACTTATTTGACTAAAAATAACAATGTTGGCAAATTTCCTTTCTCCATCCATTCATGCACATTGTATCTGTTCCGTCCCAACTTGACAATCGCCCAACTATAGTTGGGACTGGTCCCAACTTGAGTGTTGCAGTTGGGACTGGTCCCAACTTGAGTGTTGCAGTTGGGGCGCCCCAAGGGATCTCCCATGCAGCTCTACACGGAAGCAGAGCCGGAGTCAAAGGCGAGGTTTGGAAAAGGCCCTTTGGTTGATAGTATCGGTCTTCTAGGCCGCTAACTAGTCACAATTAATTATGTATAGAACATGTGGCGGACACATGACAGGTGACGTTTTCAGTCTCCAAAGTACGGATTTCGGAAACCAAAATTATAATTCGTCTCAAATGTTATCAAGTAGAATAAAGTGGTCTTAATAACTACATACTATTATTATTTTATTTTTCATTCTTGTCTTAAAATAATTGAAGAAATGAACATTGTCATTAACACTTTCAGTATTGTGTTGCCGTTTATGCGGACATATCACATTCTGTGGGGAGAGGGTGGGGAAGGTACTGGCTCCGATGGCACTCTGTATTTACTGCAATCCCAACTATAGTTGGGGCACCCCAACTGTAACACTCAAGTTGGGACCAGTACCAACTATAGTTGGGCGATTGTCAAGTTGGAACGGAACATATCCATACAGCCATATATGATTGATATAGAGTTTGTAAATAGTGGTGTACCATCTAGCTGTGTACAGCTGATTGAGGGGAAGTCCATTGAGGGAAAGTGGAATGGGCCCCTGCGTAGACCCAGTAACCATGGTAACTGTAGTGCTGTACTCTTTTTTGATTTTGACATTATCGGTCGTACTACATACTACTACATGTACTAGTTCTATTAGCAGCACCCCAGTAAGATATGTACATAAGTACATTTTTAGCAAGTGGACCATGGAGTGGATTTAAAACAAATCTGTGATACCCGGTTCAAAAAAATTGCTGGAAAATAGCCTACTGGCTTCTCAAAATATCAAAGATAAAATAAAATGCAATTAATTGTACTCAGGATCATTTTCTGTCCTTCAAATCGATGATTTTTTAGTACGGCCGATAAATATCAAAATCTCAAAAAAGGAGTACAACACCCCGGTTACGTAGTCAAGTGCCCGGGCTTGCCCGGGCCACTTCTTTTTGGTTGCTACATGTAAACCAACCAAGTTTTTAAAATAACTTTATTACTAATATTAGTTTGTTTTACTTGTTTTCTTTTACAAGGATGATATTTACCTGTGTAATATTATACACATATGGACTGGCAATGAGGACAATAGTGCACGTCTATGCACCCCTTGGGCCTGTGAGTGACCAGGAGAGGGTCCTATTTCCCGAGGCCGAAGGCCGAGGGAAATAGGACCGTCTTCTGGTCACTCACAGGCCCAAGGGGTGCATAGACGTGCACTATTGCCCGAATAATGCCGGTCCATATGTGTTTTATAACACACCTCAGTCTAAAATGTAATGTGAAAAAAAATATTTTCAGGACGCACAGTTTTACAACGGTAAACTGTTATGAGCATTGTAAACCTTTTGAGGGCGCTGTTTACCAGTCAATAGTTTTTGGGTTTTTGAAACTATTCCCCGCTTTGCAAACTATTTCCCCCAAATGAAGCGCGTGCGGTGCGTTGACGCGCGTCAAGATCACGGTGGTGCAGATTTCATGCAATAGGCTATATAGTTCACCCCACGTGACCGTGTTTCAGCCAATCAGGATAAAGACCCAGTGAGAGGTGTGTTATAATAATAAATATAATGTAATAATGGAAACATTTTCAAAGACAAAATGATCGAAGGGGCCCCCGGTGGGTCCCATGCTGCAAAGAACATGACATGTACTTAGCTATGCCACTGACTGAATACAACAATGAATGACAGGCACTGGAGGAGTGCTAAACTATGAAAGACAGGCACTGGAGGAGTGCTAAACTATGATCCTGGAGGTCAGTCCATACAGAAAGAAAGACCGTGTCATCAGGTCAATAATGTCTGGTCTTTTCTCCATCAAAACAGAAAACTAAGTCATTCATAATCATATGCGTAATAGAAAGATCAGTAATTAAGATGTCTATTCTCTCGTACAATGTAAGAAGTGGAGAACACATGAGAATGAAATAGCTATTCATAATGTTAACATGAAACCTCAGAGTTCAAACTATGTCTACGCAAACATCTCTTTAATCTCATCTTATTTTAATGTAAATAATATCTTGCTTTGACCACAATAACACCAATGTGTGATGAGCATTGTATACTCAGTGCTTTTCCAATTCCTGCAGAAACAAATCCACATGCACACTACTCTGGTGGGATTCGAACCCACAACCCCATCTTTCTAGAGCAGATTAACCATTAGATTACCAAGCATGTCTAGTAATAAGAGGTCATTTTGGATCCTTTAATTAGCAACAGTTACCATGGTTACTAGGCTATGCCACAGTTGTGC
This sequence comes from Marthasterias glacialis, assembly GCA_911728455.2. Classification (NCBI taxonomy): domain Eukaryota; kingdom Metazoa; phylum Echinodermata; class Asteroidea; order Forcipulatida; family Asteriidae; genus Marthasterias; species Marthasterias glacialis. The sequence goes on along the minus strand of OU452224.1, from coordinate 28,333,206 downwards.
CCATGGTGGTTGGTGCTGGAAAACCAAACCTGTGTCATAGGGTACTCAGCCCTCCGGGTAATGTGGCCACCATTACGGTAAATTAACGTGGGCTGGAGGAGTTTATTCAAAAGAGGGCGCTATCTGAAGGAGTTAGTACACAATTCGCCTTATGCTTGGACAGAATCTCCTGCCGGACAGAATCTCCTTCCACACCGGCACTCAGGATCTGCTGACTACCACTCAATATTTTTCAAAGTAGACTTATTATTTCCATTCACGTAAATGCTAACAGATTATGTCTCAGTCATCACCAGTAATTTTTGAGGAATTTCATAAAGATGTTTCCATAGATACCATAGCCAACTTGATATTTTTTTGGAATGTGCACGTACACTTATTATCAGTAAAAATTATCTTGTTCGGTATTCACACCTGGCTGTAAAGTGTAGAAGATTCTTGTCTTCAACAGCTTTGGCTTCTAGTGACAGCGGACTCTAAAGCTTTAAAGGATTTTTCAAGGTTTTAGATGCAGGCTCGTCACCGTTACACGATGGCTGTTTTTGTGGCACATAAGATCATGTACACAATCATGTACACACAAACAACGTGAAACAAGTCTTTTTCTCACTGTGAGAGATAGCCAACAGCTATTTTTTCATGACGAGCCTGTGTCTTTAATCAGGCAGTTCTCTTCACATTTGATGAAATTGTTTTTATACTGTTACCAATCAGTATTACATTTTAACATTTAGATATTTTTTTTATACTTCTGCAGTATAATGGAGAAAGGTGAAACAGAGTGTGGGGATCTCATTGAAGCTCACAAAGATTGCATGAGGAAAATGGGTTTCAATATATAATAACCGACAAATTTATAATGGTATGTATGTTTTAATAATTCATAATGTAGCCGCCAGAATATTTTTTATTTTATTTTTATTTGTCTGTGCTTGCGCAGTTATTCGCCTTTTTTTGCAGCATCCCGCTTTTGCAGTCTCAACAGAGGGTGCATTGCTAAAAAGTCTTGTTTTTTTTTTTTTGTCGTCAAGCCACACTGCCCAAAGTTACTGCCAAAAGAAACCTTCATTTTTTAAGACATTCCTTAGTCATAATCCTGATCAGCTCAGCAAATCGAACCACCACCTCACCTCAACTCGCTTCACCTCACCTCACCTTTAATAAGAAGCTAGAGTTACGCCACCACAAGCGCCATAATTAATTAAGTCATCTATGGAAATCTTTATTGCCACCTTTGTAAACCACAACTTTGTCGTCACCTCTTGAAATTATTTACAGTCAACTTCATCCAGAATCATCAACCTAGTGTATTACTATCAATTATCCAGATTAAGAACTTGCATCAACACCTACATCAGTCAGTTTGTATATTCATCAATAAAGAACAGTTTTTTAGAAGTTTCATCAGGTGCGACTCATTGCTGAGCATTTTATTATTTATTGACAATTCTACTACTAGCGACGATCTGTAGCATTACAGGCTACACATAAATGTTAGTTTCAACCTCAAAATTAGTCAGATTATTACCAAATCCTGTTCTAGTCAATTTTTCTTTGTTTACCCCAAAATTTAATTTAAATTTAACACCCAGTCAGTTGGACCCTTGTGGTTTATTTGTTTTGTTCCAGTAGTTTATTTTGTGATTCAGCAAAGTAAAGTATCTAGGACTAGGTTTTGTAGAGCACAAACTGTTTTAATTTTGAATGAAACAGTTAATCCAAAACTTGTTTTACCATTTAATGTATCACCAAATGATCCATTCCAATCCCTTTCATTTATGGCATTTGATCAGCATAATTGTACCTTAACACTTGTTATTTATTTCTTTCTATTAGGATGTTGTTAGTTTTCCAGGCCAGAATAAAGCATGTCATCTTACCATAGTGTTGAGACTTTGGAGTGATGCAGAATGCATGGAAGCTGAGAGGAGTTATGAGAACTGAAGATTTTTTAATTATTTACGTATGTTTCCCTGGTCCAGTTTTGTTGTTAACTTTTCCTTTGATTGAGTGATCATTGAAATTTAAAACAAGATCCATATTCAACATACTTGATTGTATAGCCCTGTTCACACCAATGAGCATTTTCGCTAGAAATAAAACCCCAGAAAATTCCTGGGGAAATTTAGCCCCACCTTATCCCAGGTTTGTTTTACACTTGATGCATTTTTCTTGGGGGAAAATAAAGTCATTGTGGTAACCTTGGGGTTATATTGCTAAACCCTATTCCCAAGCAGGGCTACATTGCAGCTATTTCCATGTACATGGATATTTCCCAAAGAGTTTACCAGGGTTACCATACAAATGAGAAAAGGTGAAAGCAGATTTTCTTGGGAATATCCTGGGAAATTTGTCTAATATGAAAGGAGCTAACATATCTGTGAGTTTAAGCACTTGATTAAATCAATCTTTGTAACTGGAAAAGCATATATTGATAAATGGTTACAAAGTTTATGAGTAGACACATCACAAATTTATCTATCAATAATCAAAGCTGATAGAAATAATCTGAATTAATATCTACTAATTCAACAGGTGCATGTTTGTATAGAAGGAAAAATTACTAGATCAGATCCTTTTGGATACACATAGAGTATGAATCAATTTTTACTCAGTATCATGTATTCAAATGATTCAATGAGTTAATTTTTGCGATTGACTGATGTGAACCTAATCATTGACCGTTTTTGAAACCATGGCTTAGGCTTAGGCTCTGGCTTGGGCTCTGGCTTTGGCTTAGGCTCTGGCTTGGGCTTAAGCTCTGGTTTGGGCTTAGGCTCTGGCTTGGGCTTGGGCTTAGGCTCTGGCTTGGGCTTAGGCTCTGGCTTGGGCTTAGGCTCTGGCTTGGGCTTAGGCTCTGGCTTGGGCTAAGGCTCTGGCTTGGGCTTAGGCTCTGGCTTGGGCTTGGGCTCTGGCTTGGGCTTGGGCTTAGGCTTGGGCTTAGGCTCTGGCTTGGGCTTAGGCTCTGGCTTGGGCTTAGGCTCTGGCTTGGGCTAAGGCTCTGGCTTGGGCTTAGGCTCTGGCTTGGGCTCTGGCTTTGGCTTAGGCTCTGGCTTGGCTCCATCAGTAATTTTGAAGAGTGTATACATTCAACATGGGATTTCAAAGAGGTAGACAGTCCCCAAGTCGGAAACCAAGTCTCATCTGTGGTTTTGAAAATGGCCTTAAGAGTGGAAGGCTATGGCTGCGGCTTCTTGGTGCAGTGACATTTTCTGAAGTATAGGCATATGCATTGACCCTGTTAGTCGTAGCCATAGATAACTTCGCAAATACTTGTTACTCGCATGTTAGCCGTGGAATGAGGTGCATGCTGGTCTAGTGAGCGTGGTTAGTGACAAAATTTGTATGACTAGACCAGCATGCACCTGGTGTAGTTTGATCCACGTCTTACGCGCGCCTTAAAAGTATTTGCGAAGTTGTGTATTGTTTGGTTTTCATCCATGCTTGTAACTCAGGGAACCAAGAAACTAGTTTGTATTCTTGGAACAGATACTTGTTTTGTTAACAAGGGTTTGTAATTAGTGAGTTAGAACACAATATCAAGCCCAGTTTACTAATGGAATTAATTTCAAATGGGTTTGAATTTTTGCAAATCTTTTTAATAAACCACTTGTGATTTCATGGTTCATTGTGTTACGGTGCTTTGAAAACAACGAATAGAAAATCTTTTTGAATTGTTTCCCGATTAAATTTCAATTTTGGCTTGATTAGATCAACATTTGATTGCAAAAGCAAAGTAGATAAATAGATTGTTTTATTTTGGTGTGTGATGTAATCATTTTACTTCCAATGCATCTATATTTCTGAATCTCAAAATCTCTCTAAGAGAAAATTAGTTTCATAGTTTAAATTAATAAGATACTCTACATCTACATGTATATGCAATAAAATTCTAGAGTTTTGTTACTTAAAAAAAATACAAAGTAATTTGACTGGCAGGGTTCTCTTGCTGTTAATTCATCAGTATTTAGCATTTTATGCTATGTTAAAAGCCACATACTGCATTAGCCTTTCTGTATTACATCAAATATGAGAATAGTTTGAGTGATTTAAACACCAACTTACATTTGCTGGTACCCTGTCTTCCAAGGAGGAAGTGAGAATAACTACGCATCGTTAAAAGTACCATATTACATGTATATTGAAGTTAGTTCTTGTTTCAATTTTCAAACCACATGAACTATTTTGAAGGGCTCTGAAAGACAGTGAATTCAAGGGGGTTTCACTTGAAAGACAGTGAATTCAAGGGGGTTTCACTTGAAAGATTGTGTATATAAAGGAGTTTCACTTAAGTTTCAGATCATAGAAATGATAAGTTGAAAATCAACCTGAAACTTGACTCAAGATGTTTGATAGTTACAATATATTTCACTTTTAATTTACCTGTGCTTTGGTTAGAGGAATCTTTAAGTATCAGTATCGTGTACTTACATCTTGCTCTACAGTCAGTTTCATAAATCTCAACTGTAAGTTCTGTATACATTAAGTTATTCCATAATGTTATTGTGTGTGTGTGTGCGGTGGTGTGGAACTTACAAAGATTTAGAATTCTTTAAAAATAGTCTTTAGTTCTTTAATTTCAAAATTCAATACAGTGTTTTATGAAAAGAAGTTTTTTTAAAGTGTGAATTGCATTTGACATCAGGAGGGTTAAATTATAAGAAAGCCCTAAAATTTAATGATTTGAATCAAAAATATATTGTGGTGATTCAAAATCTTCCTGGTCACCAATTTTCATCCATTGCAGAATTATGCATGTAGTAATAAAATTAAAGAAGCATTGTTTATTACAGAAAAAGGTTGAATTGTATTTCCATGTGTCAAAAATGCTTCATTGAATATTTAATCAAATTTTCTTTCAATTATAAACCGAATACTCTCAGTTTACCGAGTACAAGTACCCCCGCAAAATAAGTAACAAATAAATGAATAAAAATAAGAAATAAAATTAAATAGAAACAAATCTTGATTTTAAAGACAAAAATTTAAGTTCCAATTCAGTGGCGTAACCAGCAAAGAATAACAGGGGGGCAAGCAGGTGGACAAGATGTTCCCGAGGGGGGCTGGTTGCCCCCCCCCCCCCCCCCTTGGCTATGCCGCTGTTCCAGTTCCATCATTTTTCTGCTTTAAGAGGTACATGTACTATCTTGAGTTCATATTTTGCTTGCCACGAGAAAGACATTTGCCTTGGCATTGTTTTTTCAAGCAACAATATGAGTTTGGGTCAAATTATATATTGGGGACATTTCTTGAATTTCTTGAACCTATACCGTAATATAATTTATTGATAAACTCCCCCCCCCCCCCCCCCCCCCCCCCCCCGTGACACATCTCTGATCTCTCATAAACTTCAATTCATGTTCTATATGGTATACAAGGGTCAAGGTTTGAGGTTTATTTCCACATTATCAAAATCAATCCATGATAAAGCCATTACAAATAATACAACATTCCACAAATTGTATCCCTGGATAACATTGTTAGAAAGTAAATATATTACAGTGATGTGAAGTTCTGAAGATAAAGCTGATCAACCCGTTAAGAAGCAAAGCTTTTAAGCATGCGCCCCAGACAGACATGCTCCTTGCCCCTGAGTCAAGAAAAAGACAATGACCAATATTGAGTGGTCGGTCACACGAGGTTGGGTCTCAAAGAGTGTGCTGTATACACAGTAAGTCTTACAAGTTCATGTACAAGTACATGCAGTAATCAGTAGCCACTAACTGTGAAACGACTATATTTTTTGTGTTTTCACACACCGATGTTTGATGATTAAGTACTATATACTCGGTGCTGTCCGTCGTCTTGCATAAGTCTAACATACTACTACTCGGCCGGTGGGATTCAAACCCACGACCCTGCACTCCAGAGCAGTTCTTGAACCACTAGACTACCGAGCATGCCTGTGACAAGAGGTCAGTTTGAACACTTTAATGTTTTTACATGTATATATATATATTGGGGGGGGGGGGGTACCATACGTCGATGTTTGGGAAGCATCTGTTGAGATGCCATGCACATCCACCGACCCCGCAATGTACATTGTATGATGCAGAGAAGAACTGATACATACATAAAAGTAGCAGACGACGCTGGAATAGAAAAAACGCTTTAGTAATATACCTGTAATCTCATAAACGCTCTGATAATGTCAACTTTTGTTGTTACCAGACTATTTCACTGGTTCTCGCTGTTTGACATGGACCATGCATGATATAACATGCATGATCGTGCGAAATATGTACGGGTACCAGCAGCGTAAATAGTTTATCAAATTTTTTGTGGTTGCTAGAAAGCGCGACTGGGGGAAGGGTTGAAGAAAAATGAACCGAAATCCAGACGGTAATTTTGTCCTTCATGGACGCCAGACACCAATAAGGTAAAAACGTATTTCATTATCCAATTGTTAGGAATACAGTCGACTCTCGTTAATACGAGGTCCGCCGGACTGTCCTGTTTTTCTCGTATTAACCGAACCTCGTATTATCCGAGCGCGGTATTAACAATGCACAATGCATGACATAATGGACGCCCGTGTATAAATGCACCCGTACTGTAATGGACACTGCATAACTGTGATGATTTACAGGTACATGTACCCATGGAGGTAGAAATTAAATTTCTACGTCCATGATGTACCATACAAACATACAACATTTAGGGCAAATAAAACTGTTTTGATTTAATTAATTTATTTCGAAAGTCAATTTATGAAACAATTTACATTTTTCATGACTGAAAAAGGAACGCATATGACTTTAACTTGCCGTTCTTGGCAGCCAAGTTTCGGTCGCAACGGCCAACATGACAGTTGAATGTTGATTTTCATTGGTTGTCACACCGTACCTTAGTAAGTAATGCGAGATAGCTCATAGCCAAGGCGGGATACCAGCGAACAATAAACGGTCTAGTGTCCACCTCTCATCTGCGTTGTACAATTACTACCATTTAATAGACTGGTACCATTGCCAACGCTCAAATAGCACCTCTATTGATCATGATCAACGGAGCTGTAGCACATGTTTTGAAAGGCTGGGACGTCAATTTTTCACCTCCATGAAGGTAAACTATCGATGCCCAACAATTGATTCCCCAAACTCGTTATAAAAGTAAGACAAACAATACATTTGCTCGTTACGGGGCCGCAAGAATACCTCGTATTATCCGTGTTCTCGTTATGACCGTGCTCGTATCATCCGTATTTAAATGCATTAAAACACGCACGGGGCAGTTCGGGACCGGCAAAATACCTCGTATTAACCGGAACCTCGTAACATCCGAGCTCGTATTAACGAGAGTCGACTGTATATTTAGGCAATGTTATCATTTGAATTGACTGTAAGAAATGATAAACAATGAGAGTTATTTTCGTTGTTATGGACGCTTGGCCTTCTTGAGCTAAAATTGAAATTGAATACCGTCGTGTGGCTAACAACGACTAACGTTACTGTCAATTAAAAAATAAGGTTTTGAAAAAGAAAGAACAAATATGAGTGGTGACTAGTAATACCCTAGCTGGTACTGTGCGCATACTGTCAATAGTGAGACAAATGAGACAAGAAAAAATACAAATAAATATAGAAACTTTTCATAAAATAAAGAATGATTGAATGATAGAATTAGAAATAATTTATAAAGAAATATCTTGTGAAGTGATGAGTCGTTTTCATCTGAATTGATCTTGAGTTTACATGGTTTATATTGCCCTTCCATATTGTTATTGTATTTTGTTTGTATGTTTTTAAGCATTTGCTATTTTATAATGTTTTATTTTTTTATTACAGTAATGATTATGATTTTTTTAATTAACATTAATTCATACTTGTAGTTGTACAGTAGTATTACTATTAGGCTACTCTAGTGTACATAGTGTTGTACAGTACAAATGCAAGGTTCTGTTCCACCTGAAATGTAGAATAGAAGGCCCATGACCATGGTTGGTTCAGGTCCTAGGAACTATATATTATTGTACATGTAAACATGTACGGAGTTAGGCTATTATTAGGCAACAGTATAGACCCAGTAACTGGGGCGCTGTACTCCTTTTTAAAGAATTTTGACATTATCGGTAGTATGATTGATAATGTAAAAAAAAATTAAAAGGAGTACAGCGCCCCAGTTTCTGGGTCTAGCAACAATACTATTACTTAGTATAGTCAAAGATACTAGAAACACAAGATAGGACACTTGTGCCATTTTGCACGGTAGCAGATGTAAACGCCTTTATACCTACATGTACATGTACCAACCGCGTGGTGGCGCCCTTCCCCATGACCCATGTGTCAATTTTGCTAGGTTTATTGGCACAATTTATTGCTGAACACCAAATTTTCGATCTGCCTTCATCTTTTTTAGTTGGTGGGATTGTTTGGCCTAAGTTTTTCCATTTAGTAGGCCTTACTTGTCACACAAACGATCTTTGGTTTTACCTAAAGGACAGCAGGCACACCCATTTTTGCGTTTCATGTTTCTGAATAGAGTGTCCTATCTTGTGTTTCTAGTATCTTTGGTATAGTCATAATTTCTGCCTTCATGGTATAATAGACCTCCAATTGAAAATCTCACTCACTGTCCGACTTATGTCTTTATGATTTATCTTGCAAATATAACACATGGATTTCAACGTGTTCTTATGAACATGAAGTCTCTTTCCGAGTAGATGTGCAAGATGAAAGAATGCAGTCACAATTTTTCTCTCATTATAAATTTTAATCACAGTCCCGCAATACAGACAAGGTAATACTAATATTAATTATTAATGCTTGTCAAAATTAATTTAAAACAAAATATTTTATTTAGAAAATTTTTTATTTATTTTTTATTACAGCATCGACAAACCAAAGGATTATCTGACTAATTCCCAGCGAACAATCAGTACAAGAAACTTATCGCAGACCACGCTATACCGTCCAGATAGCAGAACTTCAAGTCGAGACACTTTACGTAGTTCTTATAGTACCCTAAAGAGACGGCCAAATAAGGAACTCTCGTCAAGGAGACATGATAAAGAGCAGCAGGATTCAGATTCAGTTTTCGATGCTGAAAGTCTGTTTGGATCCATGAATGGAGGTACAGAAGCAAGAAAACAGCGTAGAGAACGACTTCTGTTTCCAAGGGACAGTGAGCTAAGTTTGGATCTGACAAACCTGAGTAACAGTCTCAACAAGAGTCTTAATAAAAGTGTCAGCTTCAGTGAACATTTAGTTCATACAAACGGCTCAAAGTACAATGATGAAGATGAATCGGAAGACAGCTTTGAGGAAGAATTACAGAAATTGATTGAAGAAGACAGAAAAGAAAATCAAAGATATGAAGAGAATCTTGCTGGGAAGCCAAAGAGTAAACAAGAATCTCAGTGGTTTACCGAACCTGTCCATTTAACCAAAGACTCAGAATATCCTGTGTTTCAAAGTTTAGGCCTTGACATTCCTCGTACCTCTCCAGTCAACCGAACTGCTGGTATGGTAGGAACAGAAATTGCTCAACGTAAGATTGCAAATCAGATGCATTTGAATGATGCCACACGTAGTTATTTCCCAGTAACTCTAGGTGAAATGCCATCCATCATGAGAACTGTGACTCCACAACCGCCGAACACTGTCAGCAAAAAATATGCACAAGCTCAATCAACAAAAGAATCAAGAAATAAAAAAAGTGGACGGTCATCATCAACGAGGTCAAGCTGTAATTCAACTGTTGGACAAAGAAGTATCCGAAGTAGTATCACTACTTATGACAACCCCAAAACAAGCGCGTTGTATGACTACAACTACTTGAGAGCATCTCAGCCGTTAGTTGATCAGACTGTAACAGTGTCTCCATATCAATATGAACTTGCTCAACTCAAGATGGAAAGATTGAGACTTGAGGAACAACGACTATTAGAATCCAAACGGCAAGAGGAACTTGAACGTATTAGAGGCCCTACTCCCAAATGGTAGGTCATAGGTCAGACATTAGTCAGGGTGATGAAAGAAGAGGAAGGGAACTGAATACATTTTGACTTATCACTTTTTAGTTTTATTGAATTTCGGAGTCTATAAAATACTGAATTTTGCATAATTTTTTACCCCTTTTTAAAAATTTTTGTAGTTAGATAAAAGTTGAATGAAAACATTTTTATTTTTTTATACAGGTATGAACTCAAGACACCACAGTTTACGTATGAGATGCATAAAAACAACAAACTCTTGGAGAGCAAGAAGGACTGGCAGAGTTTGATGGATTATCGAGAGCAGCTTTCAAAATCTTCACAAGATTTTTCTCAGTCAAACCTTGGCGGATCTTTGTATTGAAATCCATCCTTGTGAGCAATAGACCACCATCTTGGTCATGTTCCTTGTATCCAACAACAGTTACAAATGCTAATATTCATGGTACAAAAAGGAACCAGACTATTACTCCTTCCAGCCTTGGTTTTGGTACGAGGGAGAAAATCAAGATGGCCGCACCAAGATTAAGGTCTAGTAGGGTCCAACAGTGCCTACTTGTAAATTGTAATTATCCTCAACCAACTGTTTCTCAATCAGTTTGTCGTTAGAAACAGAACTCGATTGTCACAATGAGAGAAAATACGGGAAGTGCAGGGATAACACGTTACATGTACTCTTCATATCAACTTTTTGTTTCTACATTATACTCAGGTTTTGTGTATCTTGTACTATTTCTGTGTGAGCAATTACAATTTTTATGAGACGTGGCCTTAATTAACACATTTTTCATAAACTATTTCATAGAGAATTCATGGTGTGTGCCTTGTAATATTTTATGAAGCTATTTATTAGCAATGGTGTGTAAAGAAGAGAAGTTTAGAACTAGTCTATACATGTAGAAGTTTGAGAATGTATTTTCCCACTGTTAGTTTTAACGGGAAAATATAGGTTCAGTAAACAAATGTGTACATGAAAAAACAAATCTGTAAAATTGTTGGGCTCAATCCATTGTCCGATTCAGGAGAAAATTGTGAAAAATCGACGAACACTTTTCAGCATATAAACACATTGTCCTTAATTTTGATTGTTACAACCGAAATTAAAATCGGGGTCTTCAAACTGCATTTTCTTGACTTTGACAGTATTTCAGACAGAAATATTTCTATGGAAGATTGGAACTGTTATGAACTTTATAATCAGTAAGCTTTCAGACTGATACTAACGAAAATATATTTGGATGAATACCAATCCTGTATTGTACCTTTAAGTTATTGTTAAGCATGTTAAGTGGCAAACCATACATGTATATTTCTTTATCTCAAAGATGTCATATTTCAACTTGTATCATTTAAACAGCATTAACTCATCATCTGCTAGTGAGAAATTTACCCCCCTCCAAATAAAACAAAATTGATAATCAGGGTGCGTTCAGAGACACCACTCGATAAAAATAAATAAAAACAAGTCAAACATAAACCCAAGAGATTTATTATAAAATTGTAACTCTAACAAGAACTTCAGTTCTATGTACACTGACGATTTCAGTAATAATCATTAAACTAATAGTACAGAGTAAATTAAAATTTAACTACAAAGGAACCTTGAAAAAATGAATTTACACATTAAATCTTAACATTTTAAACTTTGTGGTTTCACACGAAAAGAACTTTATACAGGCCATAACATTCATACATTAATTAACAATCAAACCATTACGCTCTCAGAATATATATTCACTTGCTGACTTGCTTATTTTAAACCAAAATCAAAAATTAATATTTTCATTAGAAGTGTACTTTTGAATTTTCTTTATTTCAATAAATGATTTATTTGAAATATGTTTTTTAAGCGTCTCATATAGATTAAAGTGAAAGCCCAATGTTAGAATTAAATACTGCAATGTCTTCTAATGCTTTGTTCTTATTTTGATTTTGTCAAAATAGTACGATCTTAAAGAATGTTTACAACATTGGTAATTGTCAAAGTAAGGCTGCCGATGTCAGGATACTTTCCGCAACTGTGCAAGTCTAATTGCCCAACATTAGTTGTGTAAGTTGCACACCACTCACCAAATAAATCTTGGCAAGTGGACTTCATGCAGTTGCATAAAGTTTCATGAAATCGGCTGCTGGAGGGCTCAATTTCATAGAGATGCTTGAGCAGAAAATTTTGGTTAGCAATTTTCTGCTAAACAGGGAACCAGTCACAGGCGGTATAATGTGGAGTGGTATTTTGGCTGGTAACCTTATTCAAGTCTAATTGCCCAACATTAGTTGTGTAAGTTGCACACCACTCACCAAATAAATCTTGGCAAGTGGACTTCATGCAGTTGCATAAAGTTTCATGAAATCGGCTGCTGGAGGGCTCAATTTCATAGAGATGCTTGAGCAGAAAATTTTGGTTAGCAATTTTCTGCTAAACAGGGAACCAGTCACAGGCGGTATAATGTGGAGTGGTATTTTGGCTGGTAACCTTATTCTGGTAAGCATAATTTTGTTGTGCTGGGGTACCTTTTTTCCTTAATTAAATTTGACCCAGCTAGTATCGGCCATTGGAGTCACAACAAAATAGCAAAAAAAAATATATATATATATATATAAGTTTTTTATTTTCACTGTTCTGTGAAACTGCAAAGTGTTGAGTCTAACTTGAATCATAATGTGCAAGATTTTCAGTGTACCGTATGTCTCTTTCCATCCACCACTGATATGATGGAAGCCAATGAAAACTCTACCTTTGCACAGATTATATTTTAATGGGTCTGGTCTATGTCTTAGGTTGATATTAAATTCTGGTTGTGGTTAGGATCGGTTAAGCGATGCGAGAATCCCACCTTGCCCAGTCCCCCCCCCCCACCATTCAAAGTTAGACGGGGGAGGTGGGGTGTCGGTGACAGCGCGAGCGAAACGCTACAAGTTGCGCCCATAGTCGTCAAGGGAGGGCGCCCTGCCTAGAATTTTAGCTTGTGCGCTAATGGAGATCGATCATGTACAAGTTAGTTTGCTATGGTACATTCATACCAAAAGGCAAGTGTATGTACATAATGCAGTGTTTAGGTCGCGTTGAACTTGAAGTTTGAGGTTCTGAGCTTATAATATTACACTCACTGTATATCCATGGTTTGAAACAACGTTGACCGAAAGTACTATTAATTTGGAACTCAAATCCTCTTAAGATGGAAAAAGAAATTACTGGACCTGCTGGTGAGTTGATTGGTAACTTAGTAATTATTGGGATTTAAGATATTGTTTATTTGGGTCATCTTGATCAAATAAAAAAGTAGCGGTTGGATTCGACATCAATTTTTAATTTTACTTGAAAACGAACGTTTACTATATAAATAAGTTATAACGTCAACACGAGTTACGGTTAAACTGTACATCGCCACGGTTGTTAAATAGTTGAAAAAATTGTTTTTAAAGTACAAAAATGGAAAGTTAGGTCTGAAATATGTTCTACTTACAATGTAGCTAGCGTAGCAGAAAATTACTATTCTGATCAATGAATGAATGTTGTTTACAAAGTTACGTCTGAAATATGTAACGTTAAGCTAGCGTAGCACGCAGTATTATGAATGAATGTTGTTGTTTACAAATTGAAAGTTAGGTCTGAAATATGTTCTACTAACGTTAAACTAGCGTAGCAGCATTCTAATCAATGAATGAATGTTGTTGTTTACAAATTGAAGTGCAGACCTGTTGATATTTCTGGTCATGTCACCCTCTCGCAAAGTTGCCCCCTGACACACTGACACAGTCGCCCCCTGTCAAACATAGCACCAGTCAATGTCAATTAAGAATATAATTTAACCTGCGAGGACAAACCACTCCATCTCGTGTACGGGGAATGAGCGAGTAGACCCAGTACACGGGGCAAGAGATCAATTTGCGCACTCTGGAGAAACTCCTCATGGTAAAGTGCACTGAGGCTAATGGACGTCAAATACAAAAAGGGGCGACTCTGTTGGGGGGCGACTCTGTTAGTGTTAGGGGGTGACTTTGCGGGGGGGGGGGGGGGCGACTTTGTAATTGAGGGGGCGAGGTTGTTGGGGGGGGATGGATTGCTTTTGTCAGGAAGCGACATTGCGAGGGGGGGGGGGGACATGACTAGCACCCCATGATGATGAGGCTGAGGCTGAGTTTGTTTTATTAGCCTTAATTATAAATACATTTTTTTACTAGCTCAAAGTAGCATTGTTTGGGCTGCACCTGCACTATATTTGTCTGTATTTTATAAGCGCATGTGTGATAACAAATAGTTTTTTCTTATCTTCAAGCAAATGCGCCACTTTTGAATTTACAGTGAATTTACCAGAGGTTTTTGCAGATGGGAACAGTGCATCAAAAAACAGGGTGTAATATGGGCCCGTGCGGTATACCTATATATCACACTCTATATCACAACTGTTCAAAGGCTTTTCTTATGACAGAATCTGATCATTGTGACTGTGAGTCTATGCAAAATGTGTTGAAGTATTACATGATATGTCAAAAGCAAGTTGAAAATGAATTTTTCCCGCATGAGTTGAGTTCTTTCATTCCATTCTCTTTCTTTTGCTGTTTTTCCCTCTGAACTTAAGATCCTACTGGAATGGAACAACATGCCAGGATTCTTCAAGAGTTATGTCGTTTCTGTGGCGAGAGATGTATCATGAAAGAAAACAAACGGGGCAGACTGAAACAAGAAAGCAAGATACTTCCTGGTGTTGAGATCTATCCATTGATTATAAAAAAAATTGGTATAGATATCAACACTGACCAGAAATCTCGTCATCCACCTCATATCTGTTACCCTTGTTTTTGGAAACTTCTGTATGAAAAATGGTCACCAAACAAGGCTGTGTCTTTGCCAAGCTGGCCAGAGCATACGGAGGGTTGTAATATTTGTCTCCAATATAAAATACAGTGCAAGAGGCGAGAGTCTTCGGATCTGCAGCTTGATACACCTATAAAAAGACGAAAAACACGTCATGATGGTAACCATCTGAGCAATCAGTCTCCAGAATCTGTGACTGGAAAAAATCAAACGAGGATAACTGGCCCAGAAGATGATAACCTTCATCCTATAAACACTCCCACGTTGTCTGTCTCAAGAAGTGATGCTGACAAGACTTCCACAGCAAATCGTCAAAAAAATGATCCATTACGAAGAACTGGTGTGTCCCTAAACAAGGACCATACACAGTCTATTGCTGTTGCTGTTTCCAAACATAAACAACTACAAAGAAATCAAACATCAATGGAAAATGATTACTTCATTATTCCATCAAGTTTAAAACAGGACTCAACTAAAAATGATGCAGTTAAGATCATAGCCAAAAATAGAAAGGGCAACTTCTCTTTTGTATCACCTTCTGTGAGTGTAATGCAAAAAACATCATCCACGAATTTGCAGTCGAGTACCAACCAGTCAAGTGTACCTTCCCCTAATGAAATCACCACGATGCCAACACCAGCCAGTAATAAGATCGTGCAGGCAGCAGCCTTTGTCCGTAATAGTACCACTCAGTTGACCACAACATCTTCTAATACAAGCCCTCAGCTGACCACACCATCTTCTAATAAAACTGCCGAGTTGACCACTTCTACTCATGATCAAAAGTCCAAGTTATCCACTCTCACCTCTTACAAATTAGTTTACTATACTAAACCAACTCCTAACACAACCGCCCAGTTACTCACCCCACCTCATAAAAATGCCACTTCCACTGCCAGTAAAACCACACTGGTAACCACTCCTATTCAAGAAACTGTCAAGTTGACCACTCCCACTTCTAGTAAAACCATGCCGACTGCTAGTAAAACCACACTGTTGACCACTCCTACGCAAACTGTGAAGTTGACCACGCCTACTTCTAGTAAAACCACGCTGTTGACAACTCCTACGCAAACTGTGAAGTTGACCATGCCTACTTCTAGTAAAACCATGCTGTTGACCACTCCTATGCAAACTGTGAAGTTGACCACGCCTCCTAGTAAAACCATGCTGTTGACCACTCCTATGCAAACTGTGAAGCTGACCACGCCTACTTCTAGTAAAGCCCCGCTGGTAACCACTCCTACTCAAGAAACTGTCGTGTTGACCACACCGACTGCTAGTAAAACCACGCTATTGACCACTCCTATGCAAACTGTGAAGTTGACCACACCTACTTCTAGTAGAACCACGCTGGTAACCACTCCTACTCAAGAAACTGTCAAGTTGACCACTCCCACTTCTAGTAAAACCATGCTGTTGACCACTACTACTCCTCAAGAAACTGTCAAGTTGACCACTCCCACTGCAAGTAAAACCATGCAGATGACCACTCCCACTACTAGTAAAACTACGCTGTTGACCACTACTACTCCTCAAAAAACTGTCAAGTTGACCACTCCCACTGCAAGTAAAACCATGCAGATGACCACTCCCACTACTAGTAAAACCACACTGTTGACCACTCCCACTCCTCATGGAACTGTAAAGTTGGCCACACTCAGTCCTAATAAAACCCTGCAGTTGATCCCTCCTGATAAAACCTCCCCAGTGACTACTCCTACTGCTTACAAAATATTTCGGTTAACCAAAAAAATGCCTAATAAAACTGCAAAGTTAAACATTCCTCATGAAACTGCCAAGTTGACCACACCCACTCCTAGTAAAACCATTAAGTTGACCACTCCTACTCCTAATAAATCCCCCCCTTTAACCACACCTAAACCTTATAAAAACATGCGGTTTGTCACACCCACTCCTAAGAAAACAACCCAGTGGACTTGTAAGAAAACCCAGTTGACCACACAAACTCCTAATAAAACTATCCGGTTTACCATACCCACTCCTAATAAAACCACTCAGTTGACGACAACATCCCCTGGTAAAAATAGCGAAGCATCCCGTGAAGTTACCATCCGGTGGACTGCACCACCAGACCATAGTAAAAACAAACCAGTTAGTTCCCCTGGTTCGAATAAAACTACCCAGCTGAACCCATTTGCCACAAATAGGCCTAACACCGCTAAATTAAAGAAACGGCTGAGTAACCCTGCTCGCAATGATACGGATCAAGAAGTTCATCCAGACCTTCCAGATGAGTTCTTGGATTATATCCTTCAAAAGCCTCTCACAGCCCCCCTCACTAAGAAGATGGAAAAAATGGCTACTCACTTATTGCAGATGAAATTGAAGCAATCTGGTGGTATGACAGCAGACTTTAAGACTGATGGCCAGGTAAGTTCATTATTTATATGTAATTGCACATTTGTTATGCTTCAATCTTTCAGTCAAACTAAGGCCATCAGCCATCTTTACATTGAATGGGTCAAACCATGGGCCAAACTAAGGCCATCCACCATCTTTACATCAAATTGGTTAATCCATTGGTCAAACTATTTTATGAACATGTAGAATCTACCTGTACATCGAGTGTCTTTTCCTTCAAACAAAGTCTCACCGAAAATAAGAAAAGGATCTTGTTCATTCTCTTTCTCTTTTTCTTTTGCCCTTGTTTGCACTACAGGACCTGACAGCTTTACTCGTACCAAGAAAGCAGAAGGTTAGTACACGTAAGGCTGTGGATAGTCAGACTGCATTCATCAAACAAGTTAAAAAGATCATTGGAGAGTTTGATGCTGCATCTTCTCCTCTGTGTCCAAGATGTCATAAGAAAGACCAGCTGGTCAACAAATACAGAATAGCACTGTCTGAGGAGAGGAAAAGGAGACTAAGAGAACGTGATCTTGAAAGGTAACATGTTCTAATAACATCACTGTCAGTTTGGTATTAATCAATAGACTAATTTGCGCAACCCGTGTCACGTGACCTATTGTGGGTATTAAATGTAAACAAACACAAAGTCCTTCATAAAAATAGTGCGGTACGGTACCTAATGATTGTTGCATTTGTTAAATCATTGGAGGCTTTTCTTTCTCGAAATCTGTGAAAAAATTTTCAGAGTTTGTATCAGAGACCTTTGAGTGGCTGAATAAAGCCAGTAAGGACAGTTCCAGCAAGTCTTAAATATTGTACAAGTAAACGTATAAATGTGCACGTTGTGTACTAGTGCACGACGGAATGTTAGGCCAGACGACCGCGATCACACACTATTCACCACAAGAATTTCAAAGTTTTGAAGCTGAATCATCCAAAGAAATTGCATTCCATAACTCTGTAATTCCTTTGCCTATTTGAAGTTTCGCAAGGCTAGGTATAAATGTTCACTTTTCCAACGTTCTTTACCCTTTTTAGCAGTAATTTAGGCCTACATTACAAACAAAATAACAGGTGGTTGGCTACATAGTTGTCCGATGCCGGTAGTGCGTAGCTCAAAATAAACCTCTGTTGTTGTAGAATACTGGTAGTTTATGAAACAGTAATGTGATTAATATCATTGTCACAACAAACAACTTTAATAAAATACCTTAGCAACTGTATTACTATTACCAAAAGCTGACTATTCACATGTAGTTTGCCATCAGCTCAGATGACCCACAATAGGTCAGGCAATCGGTCTATTGCTGCCGGGAATCATCCATTTTTTGCTGTCCAGTCTGATGGGATTATTGTCTCGGAATTGACAGAAATAAATTTTCTTTGAGAGTACAAAGAAGCTTTACAAAGCCAAGGGAACAATGATCTTGTTTGTAGCACCGGGAATTTTGTTTTCTCTATCGAGAAAATGTCAAATACATGCACCATGAATTGCAAAACCTTGGATTGGTACTTAAATCTGGAACCAAGGCTGGATTCCCTGTTCACTCTGACTTACATGTGTGTTTTACCTCTGCCATTGAGCTGAAATACATGTATAATGAATAAACAATGGTGGAAGCCGCTGTATGTCTCGTAATCCTCTACTTGGAACAAAAGGCCAAAGGTCTAGAATCAGGGACTACACACTAATTCCCACAAAATGGTCGAAAATCTGCGAAATATTCAAGACTGTTTTGTCTGTTTTCTCTCTCTTTTGGTGAAACTAAGTGTTACACGGGGTGTGGTTGCTCTCTGCATGCTCAGCAGTGGAATGCCAGGCGCGACTGTTGCTCTGGTGTTCTGATTTTACGAAATGGCATGTTTCAACGTTGCCCGTTTGCTGGTTCAGACAATAATTTCGTGCAAGATCCAGTGCCAACTGGGTATTGTAACTGGAATGCATGAATGAGTTTGATAACTTCTAGAAGGACTTGCATATCCTTGAATTCCTTGCTGCTGTCAGATTAAGAAAATAAATTTGGAAACGGAATATTTTGATGGAGATTTTAAGGTCAATAATGGATATTAGCCATTGTGCTTACTGTAGAAGATATGCACCTAAATAATCAGCATGAAATAAATGTTGTTGAATTGAATTGAATTATTTGTTTTACTTCTTTCGTAAATATCTGATTAAATTTAATTGCGCTAGTAGGTTAAATAAGTATGTTATTGTTTGTTAAGAAAAATGGATTTAATAGTAGCACCATCTAGTTTTCAATAAACTCAATATTCATTACTTATGTTTTTGTGAAAAAGAAAGGGAAAACAGTTATCAGGAAGTTTATACTCATTCATATCAGACTTAATTTAATTGCGGCCATAAAAATAACAATTTAACAGTGGTTTGTGGGATCTCTAAATACTATTTTCTTAACTTTGACAGTTTCAAACCAAAATATTTCTCTGAAGGATTGGTACTAGTGTGAACTTTATGATCATTGAGCTTTCAGATGGAAATTAATTTCCCTCAAAATGATCAAACTTGTACTTGATTATTTGTAATTTTTTCCCCTATACTCAGTATACTCAGTACTTTCCTGAGTCCATACACCGATGTGCGTTAAGCACTGTATACTCAGTACTTTCCTGAGTCCATACATCGATGTGTGTTAAGCACTGTATACTCAGTACTTTCCTGAGTCCATACACTGATGTGTGTTAATCACTGTATACTCAGTACTTTCCTGAGTCCATACATCGATGTGTGTTAAGCACTGTATACTCAGTACTTTCCTGAGTCCATACACCGATGTGTGTTAAGCACTGTATACTCAGTACTTTCCTGAGTCCATACACCGATGTGTGTTAAGCACTGTATACTCAGTACTTTCCTGAGTCCATACACCGATGTGTGTTAAGCACTGTATACTCAGTACTTTCCTGAGTCCATACACCGATGTGTGTTAAGCACTGTATACTCAGTACTTTCCTGAGTCCATACACCGATGTGTGTTAAGCACTGTATACTCAGTACTTTCCTGAGTCCATACACCGATGTGTGTTAAGCACTGTATACTCAGTACTTTCCTGAGTCCATACACCGATGTGTGTTAAGCACTGTATACTCAGTACTTACCTGACTCCTGTAAAAAAATAGTAACATTCTTCTCCCTGATGCCAAAATTAACATCTATCAATCTTGTACTTTGTACTTAAACAGAGCTGGTCTCGCTGGTGGTGATGATGAATTTCTGAGGCTAGCCAAGTAACATCCATGATCCTAGGACATGCAGGACCAACAAGCAGTGGCAAGTCAGCTGCTGACACAGCACCAGACAATACTTCATCAAGAAGGGAAAGGTGAACACGCAGTTCTGTCAGCTGTTCCCAAAACTAAACCAACTAGACAGTGATGATCAACCTACCAAGGCTAACCAAGGTTTGTCCATGAGCTCAGGACTGACAACCAGGATCAAGTCAGCTGCTGACATAGAACCTAACAACACTTCAACAAGAAGAGAAAGGAGAACCAGTTAAAAACTAAACCAGCAAGTCAGTGATGATCAACCTACCAAGGCTAACCAAGGTTCGTCCATGAGCTCAGGACTGACAACCAGGATCAAGTCAGCTGCTGACATAGAACCTAGCAACACTTCAACAAGAAGAGAAAGGAGAACCAGTTAAAAACTAAACCAGCCAGTCAGTGATGATCAACCTGCCAAGGCTAACCAAGGTTCGTCCATGAGCTCAGGACTGACAACCAGGATCAAGTCAGCTGCTGACATAGAACCTAACAACACTTCAACAAGAAGAGAAAGGAGAACCAGTTTAAAACTAAACCAGCCAGTCAGTGATGATCAACCTACCAAGGCTAACCAAGGTTTGTCCACAAGGGAAAGGCAATTACATACCAGGGGTGTATTTTACAAAGTGCTAGGACTAGTCTTACCTTGAGTTAGGACGAGTAACTAGTCCTAACTTATAGGGTTAGTTATAAGTTAGGTTTAGTCGTAAGTTAGGATTAGTCATAAGTTAGGACTAGTCCTAAGTTAGGACTAGATTTGTGAAATCCACTCCAGGTCTCCTTACTAGGTCATTTGCAATTACTGAACACTGACATACAGGTTTTAGTCAATAATTGTGAGAAAAATTCGGTTGAAAAGTTCAATCTGTTATCAGGCATTGCATTATTCAATTTACAATATTTAAATTTAGCGGCAAAATGAAAAAAGAATATTCAAGCAAAGACTTAAATTTTTGTTTGCTTCAGTGGAACAAGCTGTGAACGCTGTATATTATGACTTTGTTGTAATCTTGTGGTTTGGTACGTGTATCAAGCAAAAATCTCTCCTGGTTAGGTACAAATCTTATTGCATGAATTCAAAGTGAACAAAAAAATTGTGTTTTTTCCCTAAACTGAAATCAAAACCTTGTTGCCCTGATGTGATACACCATGCCCGATATGTGGCAGAGGGAGGCCCCCCCCCCCCAATTATTCCCATTCTCGAACACACTTTTCCCCTCTTGTACAGAAGCATCCCCCTGAAATCCTTAAAAGAATTCCAGAGACTTCCAGAACACAATGAAGACACAATAGGAGGGGGGGGGGGGTTCACTCTGACGCATATCGAGCACCAAATGTGATGTGATGAACTAGATTAACAGATTCCATCTGCTAGATGTCAGATTCTCATTTTTATGCAGCTGAACAATCCCTTGTAGTTTGTGTGGAAGTTGTGGGTGTAAGGTGTGATTGGAGATGGGCAGGGCATTCTTGGTTTGTCTAGAGGTGCCAAGACATCATTGGACCACAACGTATTAGGTAGTAATTTATTTTTTATGTGTTACTGGATATTGTATATTAATAACTACCTCCTTTCATGGTTCAAAGGTCAATGGCTGGGGCAGAATATTTTACATTGGTTTAGATCCACTTCAGTAGCCCATATGCACAAGCGCCATCTTGAAAATATCATACCGCAATGCATCTTGGGAAACCAAGTATAATTAATAAGGGGTGCACGTTTTGGCGACCTCAATCAGAAACTATGTTTGAGCTTTGATTATTGGTTAAGCGTTTTTGTGTGTGCGGTTCAGCGGAAGTGATGCAGCTGTCCAGACCAAACCCTAACCCTGTCCAAATCAAGTGACTTTGACTGCAGCTATGGCTGCAGCAGCAATATTAAAAATGGGCCCATTCAGCTAGCTATAGCCACCAGGGCTCAAATTTAAGGGGAAAGTCCCCTAGATCGCAGGTCTTGTAGTTCAACAAGTTTACTAGACCAGAAGTTATTTTACCAGAGCAGAATTTAAATGAGAAAAAAAACCATTAGTTAACATTTTAACTGTTGTGACTTTTAATTTGAACAAGCATTAAGAAAAGACTGATCTCATTTGTCTTGTGGGTGAGTCAGTATACTTTCATATAGAATTAAAAGATTTTTTTCAAACGACAGTCAACATTTGAACAAAAACACAAGACCACTGGACTTGTCCAGTCATGAATTTACTGGCCTGGTGCTAAAATCACTGGTCTTGGGCCTGTGCTCCAGTGTAAATTTCGAGCCCTGGCCACCGCTGAAGTCGTTATTTTGGACAAGGTCTTTGGTCATGTTCCGCTGGTCGACTTAATTGCAGGTAGTAAATGAAGGAGATGCTTTGGATAGTTAACAAAATCACAGCAAGGCCAACTTCTTGTTATCATTTAACTCTTTCACTACGGCACACCGCTCACAGCGGCTCGGTGAATTACTTCATACGCCGAATAAAATAAACAAAATATTAAACATTTCCGTCACTGCTGTATTTTTATTCGGTAGTGAAAGAGTTAAAGCTACATTTTGTAAAAAAAAGCAAGTTTTCTCCGACTGTGAACAAAGGTTCAGTAAACTTTGTGTAAATATTCTCGTTCAGTTTTAATCTATAATTTAAAGTTTTAAACATTGAATACACCGAAGATGTTCTTTGTAAATTTTTTGTAGAAATGTACATTTTCCACAGTGAAGACCTCTTGAAGATATCATGACTCCTTCATGAATGAAACTGAAGGCCAACATTAGATCGTGCAAGTCTTGTATGTATTTGAATATTTTGGGGATAAAGAATATTATTTGTGTTTTAGGTGTATGAAGCACTCTGTACTTTGCCCAAGTCCCGTGAAAAAAAATCCACAGGTATATTGCTCAGGTGGGATTTGAACCCAAGACCTTCGCCATTCCCGGTGGTCTAGCTGTTAAGCCCCGCTCTAGTATAGCAAAGGTTGTACATGTAGGTTCGAATCCCACCCAAGTAATATGCCTGTGGACATTTTTTCACAGGACTCGGAGGAAGTACCAAATACAGTGCTTAGCAAACATCTGGAAATGAATAAAATAAAACTAAAATAATGTAGTAGACTATCATGAGCCCAACTTTCAATAAATACCAGACTTGCACATTCTAATATAGTCATAACTAAAAACATTAAATCATATTTTTCTAAAGATTGAAGCGATTGGACAAGCAGACTACAAAAGCCATTGTATAAAGACATTTACATTAATTTTATTGTAAATTGTAACAATAGTTTGAAGTTTTCATTAATAAAGTACAAGTGTGCACCTCGCATAATAATTACTGAGTTTGTTAATTTCGTGAAACAATAGATGTAAAGGTTTGCAAAATAATTTCTTTTTGGAAGTACTCTTAAAAAGCAATTTTGTATTTCTTCAATTTATAAAATGAATGTTAATAGTAATGAAACAGTACATATAGACATAAATTAGGGTTAAAATTATTTTAAAAGTTCTTTCCACAAAACAAATTTTATTTACAAACAAGAACACAAAGCCCCCCAAATTTCTCTCCTCAATATCTTAAATTAAAGGTAAATTACAGGATTGGTAAAGATAATAGTTCAGTGTTCTTACTTTGTGTGATTCAATATATTCATGGGCTCAATCCGTCATCTGAGTGAAGAGAAAATGTTCACACTTTTCAGCATGTAAACACATTGTCCTTAAACTTCGATTGTTACAACCAAAATTAAAATCAAGGTCTTCAAATTCTATTTTCTCAAGAAATATTTCTGTGGAAGATTGGTATAAAACTCATAACCAGTAAGCTTTCAGACTGATACTAATAAAATAACTTTTTTTATGAATACCAATCCTGTATTTACCTCTAAATATTTCAACCATTATGAATGATAAAAGGTGGGGATTAAAATAAACAAAGACCTGAACAAAGGACTGATGACAGGAAGATAAATCTAAGGGACAAAGCTTTTTTAATTATTTGTATTTATTTCATTTATTTATTCTGGTTGTGAAGCCAAGGATTGTCAGAAAAGCAAACTCAATCACTATACTAGCCAAGAACCCCATGGAGAGAAGACAAGGAAGGAAGTTTCAGTTTTAGATGTGGGAGGAACACCACATAGTGTCCCCAGCAGGATTGGAACTTGGGTCCTAGAGGTGGAAGGTGAGAAAAGATACCACTACGCCAACACCACGGCTATGCGAGGCCCCATAAAAAATAGTATGGGCTTAACAAAAATAATAAACCATGCAACTTTGATTGATTTAAAAGCCCGAATGATACATTTAAGGAAGTAAATTCAGTAGCTGTAAATGAAAAAACCAAATGACAAGAATCATATCAAAAAGCAAAATGAAACACAACTTGAAAATAAATTCTTGAATGGAAAAACAACTTTGCAAAGGAAAAAAAATGTGACATGATTGTATCAAGAAATGGATAACTTATTATTAACCAAATAAAATTCTGTCTACTGCATTTACTTCATAGAATTATATAAAAGGACTAGAATGTATACAAAACCATAGACACAGCCCAACAAGAAGCATTTATGACCATTGAGAAAATGGCGCTGACCAATCATATTACACTGGTCACTCATCAGTTTACACAGCAAACGTTTTCTTAGTGGACATTCGTATGCAATTGACCTGTAGGGATTTTCGCCCATGGTGGGTCAGCGGAGTTCCCTGCGCGACATCGCGAGTGCTCCCTCTAGTTCTTATATAATAACTCCTTGATTTACTTCCTCTTGACTTCATGGATTCATCAGACCAGTGTTTAGGTTTAATGTTACTGGATGTCATTACAGATCTCCAGATTGGAACTTGTATTCATAAGTGATGTAGAGTCGTCTACAGAGTAGTAAAACCATAATTATGGTGATGATAACCATCAACACTAACGCCCATCTACCTCCAGAATTGTCCTGATTACCCCTCGGGTTCCTTTGGGGGTCTGTCCTGGCTTGTGTCGTCTGGTTTGCACCCTGACTAGTCACACCAGTCGAACGTTGTCTAAGCTCATTACTATTCACTACTTGTGGTGCTGTGCTCTGTGATTGGTTAGCTCCAGTTGAGCTGTTTTCTGATTGGCCAGGTTGATTGGTCACATGACTCGTTGCCTGACTGGAAGGAACAGTTTGTTGATTCCTGAAGTTTTGTGGGTATGGGAACATTGGTTGCTGGAAGTGCATACCCATAGCAGCAGCAGCTTGTTGATTGAAGGCAGCATAGGGATTAGTAGTAGAGGTGCTTGGATTAGCTGCTGACTGAGCTGAGGCTGAAGGGGGATTACTGGCTGCATTCCCCTCTGACTTCTTGCCTTCTTCTTTCTGTAAGAGGATTAAATAGTGACAATTTACAGTAACACGTAAACATTGTACTCATCCTCTTCTTGGCAGAAAAGGACAAAGTTCTGGAATCGGGGATTGCACAATAGCCAAAAATTGTAAAATTATTGGGCACCATTTGTGTGGGTGAAACAAAGCATTAGACAACGTGTACATGCTCTGTGCATGCTCAGAAGTGAAATGTCCGGGCGACCTTTTACACAATGGCATGTTTTAACGTCTTCCGTTTGCTTGCTCAAAAAAAAAATGATTTCGTGGATACATGTCAGCCAGCTCCAACTTTCTTTATTAAATATCTGATAGTATACAATGTTCTTATTAGAAGCCATCTTACCTTGAAGCTGATCTGAGATGCAATTTCTGCCGCTTCTCTCTGAGTCTCTCTAGACTTCTCTGTTGACGTTTCTTTGGGAAGAATTGCTTTATTAGCTACCTTACATGCTGGACACATCCATTCCTGGGATCTAAACAGTCAAGACAGACGATCAAATAATTATTCCAAGAAAGATGACAGAACAGTAAGTGGTTTAATTGAGAACAGCTCCGTGTGACATTGTACTTGAACAATTCTCTTCGCCCTGTTCGATCCCCGGCGAAAACAATGATTTTAGGGGGGTCAGGTTGGTGTAGTGGTATCTTTCCCCGCCTTCCACCTCTAGGACCCTGGTTCGAATCCAAACGGGGGCACTATGTGGATTGGGTTTTCAGTCCCTTCCTGATTGTGTGGGTTTTCCCTAGAACTATCTAAAACTGAAACTTCCTTCCTTGTCTTCTCTCCATGGGGTTCTTGGCTAGTATAATGATTGAGTTCGCTTTTCTGAGAATCCTTGGCTTTACAACCAGAATTAATAAATGAAATGAAATGAAATAACAATAGTGTACATTTATACTGTGCCAAATTATCACATCTGGTGGACATTGTTCAGAAATAGTTTAATGAGGTGAAGCAACCATAATACAACACCTTGAAAGGTATACAAGGTGAGGTTGCACATATTGCTGCCAGACAATGCCAGAAACACCAGGGAAAGCCCCTTTGGAATGTGTCCTGGGTTCTTTTACGTGCATTACAGAACAAAGAGGACCTACGGCTTTACATCCCGCATCCGAAAGATCAAGCAATAACGGGCACGTATCTTGCTCAGGTACACAAGTGTCAAGACCGGGACTCCAACCCACACTCTGCTGACCAGAACATCAGAAGTTGAGTCCGGTGCACTTGACCTCTCAGCCACGCCACAATTGTAATAATAGAAACAGGAAATACATCCAAATATTGTCTGAAAAGACTATGATTATTGCATAGTGTTCTTTCAAGCCACAGTGAATCAAACTAAAAATCTTTGGCTATTGCTGTGACTACTGGCTTCAGCAGCACTACTGATAGCCATAGCCATATCTCAATTCTTATTGTAATGTCACCTCTTAGCCAGGACTTTCCGTTCTTCTGGAGTGTAGTCTAAAGATCCTATTGCACCTTCTCCTTTAGTTGGCATGAACCCAATAATGGCAAGCATAACTGTACGAACTGAAAATCAAAAAGAAAATATGTCAGATTTAGAGTAGGGCTTGCTGCATGTTTGTTGACATTTGTATTAGTTGTTCTTATATTGTGTGTTCTTTGCTTCAGATGCTGATTGTCATTGCTTGAGGAGAATGAAATGACTGTTGGAAAGTAGATAGTATCTAGCCTCACTACCATGAACAGTGGGCCGTATCGATACCTCTCATCACTAACACCTGGTAGGGATGTACTGAAAAACAACGCTGATTGGCTCCCAAAAGTGACTGCTTTGTGTGCACGCTTGTTAAAAGCTTTCCAATGATAGTGGGCATGTCAAAAATGCAAGCGTTTTGACGCAATTCCACATCAAATAAATCATATTTTTACACGGTCATACCCCATACAGCTAGACATATCACAAAAACAATGACAAATGAGAGAAGACCAATCGCTTTATGACTTGATACCTCTTTTGCTGGCTACCATACCTGAGTGCACACGTTGAGTGAATCGGCCAAAGGCCTAATTAAAAGGTGCTATATTAATTAAAAGGTGTCATATACTGGCACATTTTAATTAACCAATTCCAGGCGGTTATGAGCGAGCAAGGCATGATGGGAAACATGGCGCGGCGAGATCGATCACCCCTGGGAAAGAGGTTGAAAAAAAGATGGATTGGCCACTTCAAAAGTTATCCATGTGAATCAACCATAAAATACAAAATAAGACATCCTGGCTGAAATTTGTACACATACTGGAGTAGTCTACCAAATTCCCTGTCAAGGACAGACCAGACAGGGCCAGTGCACTGAAACCTACATCGGAGAAACCCAGAGATCTCTCAAGGCTAGGTTTTTGGAGCACCCCCGCCCCAGTTCTTCCTCTTCTGAAGTTTCCCAACACATCTACATCAAATCACCAGGCCATCATGTGGACATTTCCAAAGTAACTATTCTAGACAGAGACGTACGACACTTCGAAAGGGGAGTGAAGGAGGCAGCCTACATCAGAGCCTACAAACCCTCCCTGAACCGAGACAGGGGGGGCGGTACAAACTCCCAGGAGTCTATGATGCGGTTTTGGGATCACGTGTCCGCAAGGTCACAGATTCAACATCCGTGTCATCCTGCTGATGAAGACCGAAGTATCGGTTGAAAATTTCAGGTATGAATCATTTTCAAGTGTTGTGATCAAAAGTTATCAAAAAAATCATACATCTATTAGTATTTGACACTGAAAATAACCTTTTTAACATTTCTTGTGATAAACCATAAATTCCTTGAAAAGTCTCGTAGTAAGAAACCTTTACAGAACTGTACTGTTGTTCAAATTAAAGTAAGAGTAAATGAATAAATAATCTTCTGAAAGAAATAAGAACTTACTGCTCCAAGATGGCTGCCATGTTTCAGGATGATGACCAGATATTGACAAACAGATCTTGGTATTCACTTCAAATCTACCAGTGGGCTGAAAGATTACAAATACAGAAATATTAACACTCAACCCAACACATTATACCACAACGACAGTGTGAATGCATTCAAATAATAAAATAATGAAACATTATTCATATGAATGAGGTATACTTCATCAAAAGATGAAGTACATGTAAAGTGCAGCTCATCTCATAGAGTGAGTTTTCAAGTTAAAGAGGATGGGTCATGTTAGAAGTCTCTCTTTAAAAAAAGTTTTACATCCCTAAATACACCTATATCTACCACGAAAAAATGGTGACAGGATTATAGAATGCATGGTTATTCGTTTACAAAGGCAGTTTCCGAGCCTCTTTTCACCCCCCCGCCTCGAGCCAAAATCAGAAAAACAGAAGTCGGTGCCTGAAAGTTGTCTCCAGAAATTCTAAAGAATAGTGACATCGCAGGAAGTACTCCTCTGTCAAACGGCTGTTTGTTGTTACTCATTGAAGCATTGCTCAGTGCAGACCATCCGGGGATTCAGTACTTCCAGTGACGTCATGATTTGTTTGCTGCCCTCATTTCCAGGATTTTGATAAATTTAGGCGGCGGGCTAGTTAAAGGAGTCAAAACTCCCTGCAAATATCACTTCTTTTGTCAATTTAATGTCACAAAAAAGAAGTTTGTCCGATGCAATAATTATAGAAAGCAGAAAACTAAGCAATAACGTCAACATCAATCACCATGGCCCATCCTCTTTAAAGATGAATGTTCAAAAAGGTTGTACACTTGGATTTAAGTTATACAAATACAGGAAAAGATAAAACACAAACAAGTATATGAGAATTGTGAACATAAAACAAATCAGTAAAATTATTTTCAAACTTCAGTACAAGAATGAAAAAAAAACCCTACAAAACTAAGACCAAGACAAGGAAGAATGTACAAGTTTAGTTTACCATCATTTACAAACAAACATGAACTGAGATGGTTTTCTCATAACACAGGCCATATATTGTAACATGTGATATTCTAATTTGTTTCCTGCTTACCGTGAGGACCATGATACCAGGGTTATGTGAATTCTTGATTTGATTCCTGCTTACCGTGAGGAGCATGATACTAGGGTTATGTGAATTCTTGATTTGATTTCTGCTTACCGTGAGGACCATGATACTAGGGTTATATGAATTCTTCATTTGATTCCTGCTTACTGTGAGGATCATGATACTAGGGTTATGTGAATTCTTGATTTGATTCCTGCTTACCGCTTACTGTGAGGACCATGATACTAGGGTTATGTGAATTCTTGATTTGATTCCTGCTTACCGTGAGGAGCATGATACTAGGGTTATGCGAATTCTTGATTTGTTTCCTGTTTACCCTGAGGAGCATGACACTAGGGTTATGCGAATTCTTGATTTGTTTCCTGCTTACCGTGAGAAGCATGATACTGGGTGGTTTCATGGGATACTCTGGTGGCAGCGTGATCCTTCCATGATATACACCACCCTGGAAGTCTGAGTCTGGTGGACCTCGTACTGTAAAGTGCCATTCAAATAAATTGTCCTGTACAATGGTAAGAAAACAAAGATACTAAAATGACTCAAATACAGATTTCCTTGTCGCTGATAGGAGAATACAAAATATTAAAAAACGATTCCAAAAAACAAATTTGAGGATTGTTACAATAAATGTCAGTGGTGAGAGAGAGATTGTGTTTACCTCCAAGGGCTGTGCAAAACATTGTTCTGTTGGTTCACTCAGTTCCTGTGCCTCCTTCATTAAACGCTTCACAGCTAGAAAACAAACAAACAAACTTTTCATTATTACATACACAATGTACACTGTATACATTCAGTTCACCTGTCTCATTACAAATTTTGGGGTGAACAAAGAAAAACTGACTGGAGTGTGAATTGAATTACGACTCCAAGATTAATGAAACTCCGTTCTGACAATTCAAACCTCCTCATTGAGCCTAAATCTAATCGTTCATGGGGTGACCGATCTTTTTCTCATGCTGCACCGCGTCTTTGGAATAAATTGCCATCACGTGTCGAATCATCGATTTCTTTAAACGAGTTTAAGAAGAACTTTAAAACTCATCTTTTTAATGAAGCATTTGCATAATGTTATTTACTGGGTTTTCTGCTTTATCTGTTTATCGTTGTATTTTGTATTTATTAGTTAGTTATCATGTAGTTTTGTACAAGCGCCATGAACACTTTTGTGGATTTGTGCGTTTAATAAATTGTCATTATTATTATTAGTAGTAGTATTTATTATTATTATTGTCATCGTCGTTGTTGTTGTTGTTGTTGTTGTTGTTGTTATTATTATTATTATAATTATTAATGTAGCGGCACTCTTTGTTCAGGGGGGTCAGGCAGAAGCCATTCAACCTGACACTGTTGTGTAGCCAGGGATCACACCCAAGAATATGATACAACCATAGTTAGAGCTGGCTATCATATATATAAATAGTTCTATGAACATAACCTGCAAACATGGCAAAGCAGCAGGACTGGGATCACCTAAAGGGGATGCAACATTTTTAATTTCAAATATTACAGTAGAGTGCTGAGTACGTTTATAGCCGGTGGTCACATTTGGCACAGAATCAGACAAGTTTCCACATCCGACTGTCACTTTTTAAGGGAATTTTTAGATCTGTTAATGGATGTTGGGCTTTATTTCCCTTTTCTTTAATATTCCTCTCCAGGAATAGATAGCTAAAGCACTAATTATTGACCTTTAACAAAGAAAAAACAAGCGGACATTTCATTGTGCGGCCGGAACTTTCACGCATTCATGCCCACAGGAACTCAAACGGTGTTTAGCGAGTAGGGTCGTCAAGCCCGACGTAACGTTAGACGTGAAAATTGCTTACTTTTCATGATTTCTACATTTTGTAATCAAGTGCCTATTGCCCTATTCCTCTCTGTGTATATTGTAACAATCTCCTGTTCTTATCAGGTCTACCTCAACATGACACCAAATAAAACACTCTCACTGTCTCAGCCAAGCAATTCTCGTTGTTTTTCTCTTTTTTTATTGTACGTCTTGTCACTCCAAACTCCAAAACAAGAAGAACGCTTAGATCCCGTCTTCCCAACGGGACGGGAGTCCCGACCCTTCAGCAGGGGCTCGCTACAACACAGCTCCACAACGGTGCCGTGCTATAGCGCCCTCCAGGAGGCTGCTCAGTAACACGGCTCCCACCGGGGCCATGTCAGCGCCCTCCCATCATCGGCCAACTCCACTCCGGAATCGTGCTGATGCCTTCTTAACTTGCCAACGGGCCCGGCCAATCGTTACAATATTCAATTCTGTCAACCTTTCTGGACAGGTAAGAATATATAATTTGACCTAAATTAAGGGAGATAAAGTGGCAGCCGGATACGGCATTTTTGCCCTGGCAAAATATACTTAATATGTGTATTCAGAATTCATTATCTCATCTGTCTGTGAGTGTGAACAGTTAAAATTGTGACCAAAAGATAGAGCAAGAAGGAGTGTGTGGTTGATGACCAGATGACCGACTCACTTCGTCTTCGCCTTCGGATTTTGTATTGTATTTCAGTTCGAGATCTGAGAATCCCTACATTTAAAATTATGTCAAAACAGAACAAAATGGTTACCAGGACTTCTTCTGGAATACTGCCTCTCCATGTCTGTTGTTTGAGCTTCTTGAGGATGTGACAAGAGATTGGAATTGACAAAACCTATCCCAACCTCATTCTGTCCATGATTTGTGTATAAATGATACAAGTAGTCGGAAACTTAATGATTTGTATTGAATATGTGTACATAGAAGGTGGGGACCAGACTTCCTGTAAATAAAACAATTGGTGCAAGATATGCGGACAGATTTTCCAAGGTACATGTTTGAGTAGGATCCTACTCTACACAACTGGTACTCTTCACAAGTATCTCACATTGTCAATGACGATTAGTGTGTTACCAGTGCTTAGTCTGTTCCCCATACCATTGAGATGTCGTGGACCAGCAAATCACGTCGTAGGTGGATGGTTACCACACAAAGTACGTGGCAAGAGCGTGGCAATATATAGCGTGGTGCAACGAAGTGGACATTTTTGTACACGTGCAGCATTAAATCCGTCCACTTCCACCGTTTCTATCATCAGTTTATCACACATCAATATCATTTTTATTCCAAGTTATGGATTTGCCAAAATATTAATTGCTTGTAGCTTATGCCTTGTAAACATGCCACCAAAGAGCAAGAAACCCAAAGTGGACTTCTTTGAACTCTTGCGGACTTTTAAGGAGCGTGATGAATTATATCATACTTATTCATCTGCCTGGAATAAGGTTTATTCTTCTGACTTTGTACAGTCACCGGTTTTAACCTTAAATGAGAAGTTTGGACTTGTTGTCAGCAAATTTGGGATTACATCAGTAATACAGGTGTTGGACGCAATACGAGACTCTGATGCACGGGAAGTATGTCCTGAATTTGTCAGCAAAACTCTTGGGTTTTCAATCACCCTGTGTGAGGTCGTTTTAAACTTGAAGCTTCAACTTCAACCTCCGAATCCTACGCCAGCGCCAGTGGTAGTCGCCGTCACTGCGACTGATAGTGCTAGTGCTAGCCCAACAACTACTACTACTAGTAGATGCAGTAGTAGTGCTAGTAGTCCAACAAGCTCTTCTGCGACCTCGACAAATGCTACACCAGTCACTATCTCGGCTACTCATGCTACTACTGGGCCTACTGACATGACTGATGATGGTGATATTGCTACTGCCAGTGCTACTGTTACTGTTAGTGCTACTGCTACTAGTGCTAGTACAACTTCAAGTGCTACTGCTAGCGAATCCCCTGCTAGCATGGCTAGTACTAGTACTACTACTACTAGCGACGTCCTCAGTACCACCAATACCATATTATTTGCTCCACCAAGTTTGAAGTGTCTGAAGTGTTTTTCCAAACTTTATAAAGATCACCAGCCAGTCAAAGTGAAGTATTTTACTTTGCAAGGACTGAAATACGGCAAAAAGATCAACCTAAAATGTCGATTCTGTGAAATAGTATTCAAGTATGACATGTATGGAAGCAACAGAACATTTTGGACTTTCTACGAAGAGCAGAGAATCGCCGTTGAAGCTAATGATTGCGTTTTTGTAGAACGCCAACTTTTCGAGTTACAGTGCAATTTAGCGTAAGTTGTAATCTTGATATTACTTAATTTTGTGCCCACATTTCCAAACTAAAAATATGGTTAATTGGAGTGCATTCATCTTGACTGAAACAGGAAAAAATGTATGCAACCGCCATGTCTTACTGAAAGCTGACAACACTGACGACCCATCATATCAGTGTCAACAACACGCCGACAAGATCTACATACCTTAAAACCCCCACAAATAAATGAATGCTTTATTTGAAAATGTGTTTTCATTTTCAAGTAAAATGAAATGTACGTAGACCCAGTAACTGGGGCGCTGTACTCCTTTTTTTAGATTTTTGACATTATTTGTCGTACTAGCGCCCCAGTCCGTGGTATATTTGGAAAGTGCTCCGAAGCGGGTTTTTTCTGAATCAGTTACAAAATTGTCAAAATTGCGACACAGACTTCACAGAATTGCTTGAAAATCGCTTACTGGCTTCTTCAAGTATCTACGAAGAAATAAAATGCAGTAAATTGTACTCATGATCATGTTTGGTCCTCCAAATCGATGATTTTTAGCCCACTATCACGCATATATCAAATTTGCCGTTAGAATCGCCATTTTGAATGTGATACTCAACGACTGTTTCCTTATGTATATAAACGCTGCAAGGAAGGATTGCGTGTTCGCTGAGGCCCTAACTTTCATATTGTTTTCCGCGCAGTCAACACAGGATACCAGGCTGTGTGTAGTGCCAATGTTCGCTGATGCCCTGACATTCATATTGATTTGTGCAGTCAACGCAGGATTCCAGTCACATGTATGAATGGTGATAATAGTGTGGTTTTCCTTTTTCCGGATAGATTCCGGTAGGTTAACTGCGCCAAAATCCCTATCCGGTTACTATACAATTATATTATCTCCTAGTTAACTAATAAAATATTGAACTTATTTATTACTTTAAAAAATTCTATGTCCTTTTTTCAGGAATCATTCATGGGTTAGTTTTGTCGGATTCTCGGAATCCTACAATGGAACATTCCGCCTGACAAGGAGCACAGGTAAATTAGTAGACCCAGAACAATCAATTTGAAACTAATATCATTCTGTTACTTGTTCATCAGAACACAACAACCCGTCACATTCCAACAGTTCTGTTTAATTATGTTGGACTGGCTATTCCTCCAGCCAAGAGAAAGGTATTATCATTGGGTTTTGCATCTCTCTTTGATTACGAATCCCCATGTTTGGGTGACTGGTTGTTGCAATCAAATCAGTAGAAAACCAGTTGCAGTTGAGGAAGATTACCAGTACTAGTATATTTTTTGTTCATAGTAAGCTTCCCTAGCCACAAACAATTTGGGAGAGTTTGAATGAGCAACCCACAATAACAATACGGCTCAAATTGCTTCAGTCCTGTTGATTTTAATGGATAAAAGGATTACCAAGTACAAAGACCTCTAGTCTGGATTGAGATTATAGTCACAGTTTCTTTGTGTAGCCACTGTGGACCTTCCACACCTCTAAGATGATGATATTTTAATTATTGCATGTGATAAGTAGTAGTTACGAAAGATATGCAGTTTTGTCTTAGTTAGTTCCACTTTTCTTTAATCGTTTTTTTTTTATTTTGCCTTTGTTTTGTTTATGAACTATTGTAAATTAGGTTTTGGCGCCAAGCTTGTGTCTTCAACTTTTTTTCGTGGCGAGTTGGAGAATGAAATGCGGTCACTGAAGCAGTTGGACATGTTTCAACTGATGACAGTTGACAAAGACAGGGAGAAGCTTTTTCAGAAGATAGAAACTATTCGGAGGAAAAAGCCTTATGAGCATGTTAACTGCCATCCAAACTGCAGTGCTAAAGGTATTGAACTCTTATAAAAAATAACATTTTCAGTACATTTACATAACAGTAAATTTCAGGAGAGTTTAATGGATTTTAAAACTAATTCATGTCATAAGCTGACATCAATGTTGTTAACTGATGTGAAACAAAGACGACAACCAATTACTATGACATTAATGCCCTGCTCTGTGTACAACTTTTTTCTTTTAAAATGCACTAAAAGGTTGTGGACGTGTGTTCGTTGTGGATGGCATCTGGAAGTTGAATTTTCCGCATTGCATGCACCGAATCAAGGTAAGTGTTATTTGACATGTTCTGTTATGCTCTCAAGGCATATGGCTTGCACATGTGTATCCAATCTTATATTCTCTGCTTGACCACGGCAATCAAAATTGATGCATATTTGACACGTTTTATATATACTTACGGAGAGATACATAATATGGTTAAAACATAAAGCCATTTTGTGTTAATTTGGTCCCAGTACTTATTGCCTCAAACAGTTTAAA
This sequence comes from Marthasterias glacialis, assembly GCA_911728455.2. Taxonomy (NCBI): domain Eukaryota; kingdom Metazoa; phylum Echinodermata; class Asteroidea; order Forcipulatida; family Asteriidae; genus Marthasterias; species Marthasterias glacialis. The sequence continues at coordinate 28,297,041 of OU452224.1, read as the reverse complement.
CATAAAGCCATTTGTTTCAAATAAATGGCTATTTTACACTTACAAGTATTTACTTGATTAGAATCTGTATGTACTAATGTGAGTAATGTGTCAACTTGTTACGCTAATACTCTGAGGTGCCTTTCAGATCTAGCTGGAAATTGTTTTTAGTTGTCTTTTGGATAATAAATTGACTGACAGAGGACATGCGAGACAAACTGTTCATGGTGATATGATGCATACATGAGTAACAAATATGAAATTTAATCCCATAGTGTTCCCTTTTCTTCTTTTAATTTGTCCCTCTGTTGCAGTATGGCTTAAATTAACTGCAGAGCATCTTAACTTCACACATTTCTAGGGGCCCATAAGCAGACCCTGGACATCATACTGTAGTGGCTTTGCTTCGCTTTGTGGCTATGACCACCCTTTGACCTCAACTTTTTTAGCACTGCCCATGGCCCACAGTTGAAAACTATTGGTGCCCCCAACTCAAAAATACCATCCGATGGGCCTGTTCGTGCCAACTCAAAATTTTTATTTTGTGAAATTAATTGATGTAAATCTCAAACACTTGTATCATTACTATACAGAGTTCACCCAAAGCAATCACACTTCCAAGTCTTCCAAATGTTTGCACTTCATCTCCTGTTCATGGAAAGGCTTTCTGCCCTCTCCACTGTGAGCTTGTTGAAAAGTCTAATATACCAACTGGGTTGCATGATTTTCTGAAATACTGTGGTGCCTCAAGCAGTGACTCAAGTGGCAGTACAGGTGAGTTCTCTTCTCAAAGTTAGTTCATTTTTAGTAATCCCACAAGTTATTTTATAAATGCAATGTTACGGAAGTCAACACTTTTTTTTAATCTACAAATCACAAGCGTGCTTTCAGTTGGGTCGCTACAAATTTTAAAATACACAAATTTTTTTACTATTTTAGTATTTAACTTTTCTTTTCTAACTGCGGTTGCCTGCTTCACAAAATTGTCGCTGTTAGTTTATTATAATATTTATGATCAAATTATTTCAAAAGTAGTTCTCTATGTCTACAATTTCTCCCAAAGTCTTGCTCTCAAGGTCATGCTCCGAACTATCTTTTTGAGCTTTGTTCCGCTGATACCCCTGGCAGAGATGGTCTGCGGTCCTGTGTTGATAAATCGCTTCTTGAGTACAGGCCTTTCAGATCTGCCGGCTCCAAGTCTTTTTCTCCTGATGGACTGAAGGATTGTAATAAATTACCGAAAACCTCAAGGGAATCATCATCAACTGCAGGCTTCAAGAAACCTGAAACATACCGTTTTCATTCAGCCTTGTCATTAATCCTTTGTGTTTCTGTTCTTTTGTCATTTTTTATTATTGTACAGTGCTTTGGTCATTGTTAAAGGCACTTTATAAATCCCTATGTTATTGTTATTATATTTTGCTATATTTATAATCTGTTTCTGTAGATGGAGGAACACCCACTGTTGTGAATCCCAGCATATCTGATGAAACTGAACTTGTTTGTGGTCCAGAAAATCTTTCCGACTTGGTTGTTGGAGGTCAGTAATTAATAATTATCTTTCTTGATTTCGTCTTTGATCATACCAATACCATGAAGTGTCCACACTTTTTAACATACACAGTCTCAATGTAAGTGTCATTTAAAACTCGTTTGTGATATGTTGCCATATTCTCTATAGACCCCTCACATGTTATGCCATAAAACATGTTTTGTTTTGTCTGGCAAATTGGAGTGGTAAAGTACTGTTGCATTTGTAGCATGAACTTTAAGCATTGTACAATGTACATGTATGTGAGCATTGGTGTTAAAACATGCTTGTCTACTGGTATGTGAGATTTTTTCAAGACTAAATTAAGTATTCTGGTGTAACATCTTGCAAGGGGTCTATCTGCTAAATACACCTTTTCAATTCATACCACAGCGGTTAAACATAATTTTTTCAATTTGCATTTAGAATTGTACACTGAAAATATTGGCTTGTCTAAAAATTTCCTCTTTTTTAGGGGGTTGATGAGTTGCATGCTTGTCCACAAAGTCACACATTTTACCGGCAGTACACAATGCGCAGGACCTGTGGCTTTACGTCCCATCCGAAAGGCGGATCAATAGTGATAAAGTTTCTTGCTTAAGTAAAGACACATGTGTCATGACTGAGACTTAAACACAATTTTCTGATTAGGAACACCACAGCTTCAGTCCAGTACGGTTGACCGCTTGGCTACAATACGCCATGTAGGATAAGATACAAAAATGTTCCACAAACAATGTACACAAGCTGTGTTACATTGTTTAAGCATCATTCAAGTATGTCTTTATGTTTATCACTGAGATACTCCTTTCTTGAAAAATGATACAAGCGGAACATTGCAAGAAAAACACCTCACTGTCTTTCATGCTTGTATACTTGTAAAATTTGCAAGGGTAATGAATTTGTGCTTTTGTAACTGTTGTTATATAGGCTGCGCATTGCTGCGTGTCGTCACAGTGTGTATTCACTGTTATGATTTGTCGTATGACTTTTTGGAAATTGTATATATGCACTGTTGGCCACTGGTTTATATTATGCGTCCTGCATCATGTGTAGTGACTTGGAATAATTAAAAAGTAAATTTTTTTTCTCTCTGTTTATTATGAACCCCTTTTATGCTACCCTTGAAGTACTTTGTACGAGAGAACTTGGGTCTGGGTCAACATTACTGATGTACTCGATGAATGAGATGATGATCCGGGATGTACTTTTTTCCAATGTGGTTCCATCAGTTTAAAAAGTTAAACTATTGATTACATTTTGATTTTGCCTTTCCATTTTTCAGGAAAATCAGGGTTGTTTTTTTTTTAAAGGGGGGTGTAGTACTACAGGCTTAGAAAGTTCAATATTAATTTTTATTTCTCAAAAAACTACAATACATGTCTTTGTCACTTTTGAAAAAATGTACATTTGAAAGCATGTTCAAATGTTGGCGGTTTTGCTCACCAACTTTGAATTTGTACACCATAAAACACACGTGCACAAAAATGACTGTGCATCTCATTTTTGGTATAAGTGATTTTATAACAAGAAATTAATAAAGCAGTGTTAAAACAGCCATAACAAATTTTAAGTTGATGTTTTCTTTCAGATCAAACTATTCAGACGGTAGATAGGGCATTGGAAATGATGGCTCCTAGCAGTGATGGTGAAACAGTCATTGAAGCTCAGGGTTAGTATCACTGTGCAACAATCAATGTGATTCACGTTTGGTTTATTTCTCCTCAGAAATTGGTTTTTTGGGGGGATGGTAGGGGTTTCAAAAAGCCAAACCAAACATAATGGGTTTTAAAATGAAACCGCTAAAAGGCGAAAACTGCTCAAGTTTAATCCTCTTGTTAAAAAAGTAAACAATTAATGAAGAACAGGGTTGTGCTTGGAAATGTTTATCTGTTTGAAACTGGTCTTACTGGGCCATTTTTTGTCAATTGCAATTACCAAATATTTCCTTTTCTATGGTAAAAATACTCTTATGAATATTTACAATAACAATAACTATTACAACAAACACTTATATTGGCCAATCCATAAGACACGCTCCTGGGCGCTTAACATTAAAATAATTAAACCAAATCATTTCATGTAAATGATCCTATTTACATTCTCAGGTACTTCAACATTTGTGAATGAGAACCCAGTCCAAGTTTCACGCATGATGGAGGAATGTGTGGAATCAATTCCTTCATCTTGCAAGAAGGATACTGGGTCAAAGAAGCGCCTTCAAAAATGGTCGCGTGGACATTTGTTTGTTGTCCGAGCTGGTGGACACATTGAGTATTGGCAGTCGTTATTCGTGTAAGTTTTTATTGTGGCTATTGTTCAAATACCATATCTCTCCATGTTTTTTGTTGTTGTTTTTTGTTTTGTTTTTTTACATGTCTCTTGGTTCTTGTAAGGTATGGAATATAATTTGTATTAAATTTATTGACAATTTACCAGTATTGGTGTATAACGAAATTGATATGTGTGACCATGTTTTAAAATAGTTGTGTAGACAATGCATTTGTTGTCGGTTCTACGTCGGAACAACTTTATTAGTGACGTACATTCACGAATGTGTAGTGAGCATAATCATTTAAGAATATTATTATAAATTAAGCAACTAAAAATGCATTACTAAAGATTATATGTTATTAATAAAAGTTGCTGAAGATTATTTTTGGATGGCATCATTTAGTATGAAAACAGAAAATAAATAGTTGGCGCGCGGGTTCCCACCAAAGCCTTTATGGCACCTGCCATCTTTTGAACGGTGATCAATCAACGAAATACTTATCAGAAGCCTCAAAAGTTAATGCAATGATCATGAACAATTATTTCTTATCTCTCCTTTACCTCTTTGATATGTTATACTAAGTAATGAAAATACTTGATAAACTTTGAATCCTACACAATGGCAGGAAATGCTAATCCCATCTATGAAACCTTCATTAAATAACACAACCAAAAGGTACTGATAATAATACATGTAACTCTTAATTTGCGCAAATATAAGTAATGCGAAATATAAATAAATAATACCGAAATAGAAAGTATAATACCTTTTTGAGAAATATGGGCAAAATTTAACTAGTGATGTACATTCACCGACATCAAATGACAGAATGATCCTAGGTGGAATAATTCAGAGGGCGCTCGATCTGGGATGACAATTAACTATTAAATTGGAATAATAAATAAGTGGGAAGTATATTGAACAAATATAGGTTTTTTTTTTCCGTCACATGTTTGGATTTTGTTGTATGTCAAATTTGATTCATATTCTGTTTTAATTTTTTTTTTACAGTTCTGAATCACCATCGCAGGTATTTTTAATACTCCTGGCATGGTTGTCTATACATCTAAAAAGAGTTCCGACAGATGAGTGGACCAACCTGGCCATCGTCTATGACAACATGTGCCACGTTGACAACATGATTGTTGCCCGCAAACAACTCCCCCTGCCGTGGCCATGGTCCCGTATGTGGATGGCTCCACATAAGTGCATCGATAGACTCCACATACGGAACCATGTAGATAAGGAGTGTTTGTCCAAGTACCAGCCAAAAGATCATCTGAGGGATGCAGACAACACACTCAGCTGTGAACAGACTTTCGTCTGGCTGTCCAGATATAAAAAAATAGTCTGTGCAATGCCAAAATCACACCATTTGTTTTACATCCACAGAATGGTTTTGAGGAGAAACTTGTATACGGAATTCTGTTACAAGCAAGGATGTGATCCAGTTCTCCCAGTCGTCAAAAGCTCTAAAACCTCTTAAACCACATTCATCTTCTACGTTTTCTTTAACTCTTTCACTACGGAATATAATGTACAGCTGTGACGGAATTATTTGTAATTTTCTTAATTTCCAGCCGGTGTAAGCGGCTCTCCAGTGTTTCAAGTGATTAAAGAGTTAAAGATGTGTTGCCCATACTTGGTACGATTTTCGCAAAAGACATCAATTTTCGACAGCGTACGAAATGTTCATGTTTAGTCACAATATAAAAAAGTTTTTTATCAATTTTGATAGCCAGGATCCTTGAAATAAAATGTTATCAAATACGTCCATTAGCATACACAATCCGATTGGTTGGGCAAAACCTCAGCTTCTGATCACTATGTGCATGCACACTACGTTTTCTGAAATACTTCTTGCGCCAGCGCATGTGAATGGCGATAAATATGCAAATGTTTTCAGAAAGTTGTTTCACATGCGCTATAAGGGATTAAGGGTTGGCCATCCTATTATTATTATTATTAATTTTTTTTAATTGATGCCATCAAGCAAGAAAGTTTTTGCTGAAGGTATCACTTTTCCTCAATTACATGTATTTTCCCTTATCCCGAAAAACAGTATTTTAACATTTCGTTACATCAACACAAACATGGTCAGTGCGTCTTTAGCCTTGCTTCCTAGGTTGCATTGTCACATTAGCAATAATTACTCATGGCTGGTGGCTACACATCAACGGAGGGTCGAAACACGGACCAGAATGTTCATGGTTGAATGACGTGTGAATGTTTGTGTGTGATAGAAAAGTAGACGTCCCATAACGTTAAGTTGTGACCGTTCGAAGGAAGTAAATTACATCGATGTTTTCTTAAGGAAAACAAAATACATGTAATTTGATTTGTATCTTTCTATTTTGTTTTATCATGGTGTGTTTCATCAATGTTTGTTTGTCGGTGCGGTTGGGGAGGACTGCTTTTTAATTCACTTTCTTCAAGAATAATACCACTGAAGTTACAACAGTATATATTCACTCCTCAATTTCTGTAAATATCCTAATATCAATGACGCAAACACTTGAGGGATGGGGGCATAAGATTTACAGTATTAAACTGCTTGCAATAAAAGCTGCTGTGGAGTCCACCATCACGTATGGTACAGACACATGGACTTCATCTACACAACTGGAAAGATAGCAGGATGGTAATTACACCAGATTACTGAGGAATATTTACATGTGCATTGTAGCAATGTTAAAGTATGCCACTGCTGAAGACGTATTTCGCACATGGTTTTGCACTATGGTCATTTTTGTCTGGTTACCTGCATACCAAATGACAACAAGGGTTCTTCACACAACATTAAAAGGTACCACACGTGTTAACATATTTCGCTAATTTTTTAAAGAGATCGCTCTCAATCTACATTTATAAATTGTTGCAAGGGAACCTTTTCATTTCATAGGATTTTTTTGGCTGTGTGTCCGACTGTGTGTTTTTTGTTCTTTGATTTTCTCACAGTCGTTTTTTCCATTCACTTTGTGCTTTTATTCCTATTTTAATTAAAATTTCCACTGTGTAATTGAAATGCAACAACTCGGCTCCTGGTCGCAACTTTTGCTATGTTTCTTTCATTAAACTACTCTACCATTTAAACGATCTATGGGCTTTCCCTGTATTATGCATGTTCACATACGTAAACAATTGAAAATTACCCATTCGTTTGTCTGCCGTGGCAAAGTCTTTTAAACACACGCCATGGCATGTTTAATTGGATGGCAACATGAAAGTAACGTACAATGTACTATTAAAATTAATCACAGGATGTGGTTTAACGGAAGATGAACCCAGTATTTACGGGGTATGGTAGTATGACTAGAAAGATTAGGATATAAAATACCAATATGTATGCTAGGAATGAATACTATGCCCAGCGCCGTAACTAGGGTAACATCTTAAGGGGCATAAGGGGGTGCCGTTTGCATTTTTCCTAAACAAGCCCTTTTTCAGTGTTTTCTGAGATGTTGATGTAAAACAAAACACGTGTGTGTAAATAATTCAAAATGGCTCTCAATTACTACATTTTATTATGCTAATTTTTAATGACAATATTCCCGATTTCATAGGGTCGCCCGGGGGAGGGGGGCACGGACATCAGTTGGGGGCACGTGCCCCTCTTAGTTACGCCACTGATTATGCCTAATAATGTTTGATGCATTAACAAATTGCCAGCGCTAATTGGACACGGGAATTTTTCTGTAAGGGTTGGAATGCAGCTAGCTGGAAGTGCATTGAAACATTCATAATACTGAATGAAGATGCATCGCCCTTGTTTACAAAAGTATGTTATTCTACGACCGAACATTGTTGACACGTTAAGTCTTTCAATCTTTTCTATATAAACACTCACAATCCTGGTAGGCTACAAAAACCTGCTGCTCGATAAAACTAATTTTAGGAGCGAACGTTAATATCAAGGAAGACGGGACGCTCGTGACGTTTTTAAGAGGTAGCATGTAACGCCATATCACGCTACAAGCCAAGTTGCCCGATCTGAAGATCGGGCTTTGAGTGGTCGGTGTTGGGTGAAAAGAAGGGGGAGGGATAGTTTGGGTATAAAGTGGTTAGACTGAGTTACACAATCGTACCATCATAACCGGCAACATCTCCATCGTAGTTCAGGTGATTTTAAAGTATATTGTTGAGGTCTTTCATTTTGGAACGTTATTTTGTTAATCCCTGTTTTTCAAATTTGAATTACATGAGCGTTCACTCGGTCGGACCATAAACATACTGCTTTTTTCTATACGCCAGTTAATGTCCATACATTACCTAAATAAGGCCGCGGGAGTATGTGGCAAAATCTTAATGGTCCCGATCGAAGTCCGCTGCACGACAAAAAGCTCTAAATGGTGCAGAAAAAACAGCGATTTGCCCGTTACGCAAACACCAAATCTTCGGCGGAACTGGAAGGGCGACGACGACACCCTCTGGAATTTCCCATACATGGGTACCCATCTTGTGCCGCGGGACCCACCTGTTACGGTTGCTATGTGCGACATACATGTTATGTTTCTGCTGTTATTATATTAGATCATAGAGCAAGGACCATTATTACCTTATATTAAATTGGATGCCTTATGCAAAATCGACGCATGGGGAAGGGCGCCATCACCTGGTGGGTAGGTATAAATTAAGCAGGCAACTTATACGCAGTGAATAAAGTCATAGGAAGATGACAGCATGTACAGTGGCAAATTCGCATTAAAAATGAACAAAAAAGAACGAATATTAAAATAATGATTATTGTGCAATACACATCTTAAAATTAAAAAACAAATTGTTTTTATGATTTACAAGCAGTGGCGTAACTAAGGGGGAACGGGGGAAAGTGTCCCAACTGATGTCATTTCCCCCCCCCCCCCCCCCGGGTTCACACCAATTGTAATTAATTTGAAGTTTTGATATTCAAAATTTACGGTATTAATTTTTACATTTTTTTAAATTTACATAGTAATATCAATGTTTTAAAAACTATTTTTCACTACACGCAGAATGTATTTCGTTTAACCTTATCACGTCCGAAGAGCGCTGTAAGGTGCTTGTTTGGGATATACAAACGAAAACTACAGTTTTAATTGGCTCAAAGTGCCCACCTAAGAAAAATGAATGTGCTCCTAAAATTTTACCCTGGTTACGGCGCTGTTTACAATGGGGGTTGTCGCAAAATGGATACATTATTTGGTATTTTTTCTATGTGGAGAACAAGATTTAAAGCTACCGCAAGTCACCACAGTCTTTGTCCATTCACTCTTAATCATGACTTGCAAGAAGTTACAGCACCACGAGAATTATTGGCAACCCCTCTGTTTAACGGTAGGTATAAATAAAATAAACATTTGTTTTACTTTAAAAAATTAATTTAAAAATCATCTCTTATAATTATTGTCAATACACATCTTAAAGAGCTAGCTAACAAACGTCGTAACACTACAGATCAAGTAAGTTGATTGAAAGGATCCAATAAAAACTGTTTCCCTCTTCTTTTCTTGAAAGGCAGGAACTACAATAATTTTTCAATTATTACCCTCACACATCCTTAACTATTTCATTGCACTCTTGGTTTATGCCATGGCCTTATCATGTCATTTCACGTGTCATTTAGCCATGCCATTTATATCTTTATTGAATTGATATATTATATCAATTCAATTTGTATTGAGGATAACGACAACGCTCACAGATTTGTTTTTAAAAAGTAACTCTAAAAATATAAACACAATTTTAAAAAAATCAAGGTGATTTCTGTTGTCCGGAAATTCGATGTTCCAGTCGTTTGTCAATCAAAATGTTTCAAATATTTTTCGCCTTGACCTTTTATTCTTTGTAGCAAAGGCAAAGGAAAGGAACACAAATAATTTAACATCACTTTTCCTAAGAATTATTGACATACTGCATGGCCGAAAATAACATTTTCGTTCTACCATCAACTTTTAGCAAAAGTGTTTTTAAAGTATTTCTTGCGCAAACGATCTCATGTTTTACCTAGCTAACAGCTGATGTACTTCCATTTCGCGTTTCGTATTTCCACAGAGTTACTTATCTTGTTCTGTAGTATCTTCTATAATATCAAACAAATTATTGTTGTCGTATCGTACCTACCTCTGCGGCGCCCTCTCGTGGCAACGCACTCAACTTATTTCCCGTTGGAATCCCTACGGGAAATAAAGAGACCGGTAAGCTTTCGTTTACTAACGCATCAAGCATGTCGTCCTAACGGACTCCGTGCGAGGACAGTGTGCGTGTGCTCATGTGTATCGGGGTGCGACTGCGTATCGTCCTTACGGACTCCATGCATGGCTTACTCGGGATAAGGAAAAGCGCAGACAGCCTTGGTCAAGGCTACGGTAGTTGTGGTGTACGATACATGATAATTGTTGCATTTGTTTGTACGATAGAGGCTTGAAATCTTTTTAAAATATGTCGGGGTTTGTACCCGAGACTTTCAAGTGGCTAAACAAAGTCAGTAGGGACAGTTCCAGCCGGCGAGTCTTGGAAGAATGTACAAGTAATGTAGAAAGTGCACGATGTGTACATGGCCAGACGACCGCGACCGCGCACTTTTCAACACAAGAATTTAAACCAACATTTAGAAGCTGAATCATCAAATAAAAGTCTTTTCAAAATTGTATGATTCCTTTCCCTATTTTCAATTTCGAAAGGCTACGCGGTGTAAATGCCCACTTTTCCAGACGTTCTTTACCTTTTTTACAGTGATTTAGGCCTACATTACAAACACAATAACAGCCAGGTGGCTACATAGTCGCTTGACGTCGGTAGTGCATTAAAAATTAGCCTCTTTTGTAGTAGAAAACTTGTAGTTTTTGAAACAGTGATGTGATTAATATCCATGTCACAACTTACTAGTTTAATAAAATGGCTTATTAAGTCCGTTATTATAACCGCCGAACTTTGGTGTGAATTTGTCGGTCACCTAAAAAATTATTCATTTGCTCGTAGTTTGCCATCAGCTCAGATGATGTAGACACAATAGGTTACTTGAGGAGTATGCAAACATTTGTCATTCAATCGGCCTTTAGTGTCTGTACGCATGCGTGAATGTAGTTAGCTTATTTCATGGTGAGCTACACTCAACAAGTATCACATAGGAGTCAGTAATCTGTTTCATCAAAACACGGTGGGGATTCTGGGGGGACTAATTCGTAGTGCGAAAACATTTACTCACTTTTAAAAGTGTTCCGCCACTGGTGCCAACCTCAATTATAGCAAACCCCGCCGGCAATCAGGAATATAGACACACACACCAATTTCAAACAATCACAACGAAGGGCACTTTATGGGGAAAGTACAGCAACTCAACGTTTTTAATTCTTCACATTCACGATAGCCGCATCCGTGGATGTTCGAAGAGCGATAGTTTCACCTCATGCAGCAATTCATTCATCTCGATCATCCATCCGTCGCATCATGGCAGGTATGTATAATGTTTGAATACACACCCACGTAAACGTTCACCTTGAAGTTATTATACATATATATTTTTAATTATAACTATTTATTTAATTTAATCACAATATTTTTCTATAAACGGATCCGTTTTTATGTTGGGGCTCGTTTGGCCTCTGACGAAGGTCATCAACCCTACTAGTTTAATATATTTAATGTTTTGAAATCGAAAGCTGTTGTTAATAAAGCTTTACACGTCGTGTGCTAGCTACCACCTTTGGTAAAGAAAAGCCCATATTCCGCTAACTCCTCCACTCCCATATCCCCTTCTCCCTCCCCTCCCCACTCATCCTCTCTCCCCCTCACTCTCTATCTCTGACCTTACCGCCAACCACTGCAGACAATGCTCACCATGTTCTAGTAACGGCCTAGCTTTGGTAACGATCTAAAGATAATTTTATAAGTTTCAATCTGAAACTTTGCTGTTTCATGTATTTGGAAAGCATTGCAAAGGTGATACTGGTCCCATCCCAATCACTTAACAACAAATGCAACAGCTGGTTTTAATCTTTTGTAACCATCATAGTAGAACACAATTTATTATGAACATGCATTTTTTTATCTAAAACGTGGAAACTGAATTTGATTCGGTTTTTACATGTCTTTTAATCAACTTTAAGAAATACAGTTGTGCTCTAGCGATTATGCCGCATGATGTGTGTGACCTTGTGTTTGTCACCTTGTTTTTCAAATGAGAGTTTGTGATATCGACGAAGGCCTTGATTGGCTTACGGGCAACCACCTTTACAACCACCCAACCCCCACCCACCGACATCCGACCAAACACCAACCCCCTTCACCATTATTAAATCTCGAAATTTATGATATAATAATAAAATGCATTTCTAATATGAGTAGTAAAACATTTCTTGATATAAAATTTCATATTAATCTTTGGTCATTTTTTAACATTACAACAAAAACCTGACCCCTCGTGGTTAATTGTTGTCTCCGTTGGACACCTACAAACTGAAAAAACTCATGCCAGCGTAATTAAAAAAGTTATTGATGATGTTGCTTGTTGCGCATTTGAGCATAAATTTGCTTCATTGTCTTACCTTACAGTTTAATTTTGTCTGACCGCGCACACACATTGACCTTGGTACACAAACCATCCACATAAAAAGTGCAGTGTAATGTTTTTGTATCACTGAACATTGTTATGTTACAAGGGCCGAACTAGAAGAATAAAGACGATGACGAGATGATTGATTTTGGGCTAATGGAGTTCACGACATAATATATTTACAGGATAGGAGAGAAGAACTTTCAGAAAACTTGATTGGGACACAATGTAAATACTGGGCTAACTAAAACGTGTGATTTGTTTAGCGCATGCAGAGTGTGCTAGCTCGGATGGAAATAATTGTAGATTTAAAGTAAAGATACTAAAGGGTAAATGGGTGGATACAATTACAGGAGGGTCTTTGAGTTGGACCGTTGTTTGGAAAGATTAGCACATTAAATTGCAACGTAATATGGGGTACTACCGGTAATTGGGTTTGCGACTGGTTGTTGGGTGGAAAAGGGAGCCTTGGGCGATTGTCTTTGTTTGGGTCTTTAGATGTATTGATTTAACACCCGTTGTGAAGACATGAACTTTTGGCTTACAATAATATCACCAATAATGTGCATTTCATTTGAACAGACTTTGAAATGAGTGGCGATCGAACTTGGAAAGTTCTTAGAGCGGGAAAGAAGACGTTAAAAACACAAGTTGCGTCTTTTACAATGAGCGTGGAGAGATTGATAGAAGCAAACAAGCACAGCGGATTCCTCATTGAAGTCCGCAGTGCCCTGTTGAATGTAACGAGGTATGATGTTTTTTTCTGGCAAAGTTAATTGTAAATATTTCATTGATTTCTTTAAATTAGACCACTAGGCTTATTATTGCTCACACGAGTAGCTAACTTCGCTGCAACTAACGCTGACACGTCGCATTGTCCATCGGAACGCACAAGCCAACTTTGTTGTTGCAAGTTGTGTGCTGCTAACATCCGTTACAGGTCCAGATGTTACCTGCACAAATTTGTTATGTTAACTCCGCTTCCCGCCCTTCGCTTTAGCAGTGAACGCAATTGACCTGCGAGTGTAAACATGACTCCCGCTTTCCATTCCGCTGGATGTTCATTGATGGCGTAGAAGTTACGTCATTGCTTTTCTGTCATCCATGATTAGTAATTTTTTTCTAATATTTCTTTCCTCGAGTTTTAATGATATTTACTTCAACATAACGTATAATAATGTACACAATTTGTACTCGTCCACGAAGGCAACGCTGGGCCGACAACTAACAACCGTGGCCGCGATCACACTTTTCAACACAAGAATTGCAAAGTTTTGAAGCCGCATCATCAAAATTAATTTCTTTCCAAACGTGTGTGATTCTTTTGCCCATTTCAAATTTCGCAATGCTATGCATAAATGCTGCGCTTAATCTTCAAACGTTCATCGTGACCATTTTTAGGCTTTTTATATCAAATATAATAACAAGCGGGTGGCTACATGGTTGTCCAAAGCTGATATTGAATAACTGAAAATAAACATCTTTTGTAGAAGAATATTGGTTATGAAACGGTATTGTGATTGATATCAATGTTAACATACAACTTTAATAAAATGGTTTAGTAACTGTGGCTCGGTCGGTCACGGCATATAATTTGCACGTACAATTCGCCATATGGGCTCAGGATGGCGTGGTGACCAAATTGGTCACGTGATGACATGTAAACATAGGTGGCGCAAATGGTCTTAATTACTCCTCGCCACATACAGGGGAAAGCCCGAGGTAAAGTGATTTCTATAGATAAATAAACCCATGGATGGATGGAGATTACTATCTGTGCCTGAACTATGTGAATTTCTTTTAGGTGATTTGGTTACACAATATAATTCACAGTCCAGTGGAAATTGCACATCAATCCTCTACTCAATTCACATCGGGGTTATGTACATTTTAAACAATAATGCGATGATAAGAGAGCATATTTATTATATACTACAACAAATCTGAACTCAAATAAACTGTCAGTAGTACGTTTGGCGCACTTGTACACCGCCGCCGCGGGGTGTCAACTGGTTTATAATCTCGTTTTCCACGAACGGTTTATTGTGCTATCGACTGATGTTGAATCACACACATGGGTTGGCTCACAGAGCAAGGAACACACTACCCGAACCCGTGTTCACAACAGGTTTTGTGATATACTTGTATACGTGAAGTATCTTCACATAAGCGGTCTAAATCTTGAACTTATACTTTTCCAAAACCACGGGATGCATTTTTCTAACATTAAAAGCAAAACCTGACCCCTTCATAATAGGTTAAAATAAACTTGTTTAATTCGTCCCCATGAGTTAAGGGTAATCTAACAAATACAAAATTATCTTCCCACAGGAACTGTTTTATTTCCCAGGCATCGATCAACTCTGGCATAGACAAGTTCTCTGCCGAGCTGACGCAGTCATTCGGTAGAGAAGGTGAATGTGCAGGGGGACTTATTCATCAATTTAGCAGCAAAGACTTGAGAAAGTTCTTTCTGCAGGAAGTTGAGAAGTTTTATGAGTAAGTTTTTTGAACGTTTTACAAATCTACGGGCCTACAACATGTCAACATTCCTTGCTTGGCCCAAAACGTGCCCAACACCCATAATAAAATTTCATGTCTATCCACAGCTTTAAGGCGGGCGTTGCAACCTTCAGGCTGGCCCTACCAACATGAAAAAAGTCTTGTCGCCGAGATTGAAGACACAACTACAGCCTTCAGTCAATCAACGCGATTGCCCCAAGGAGCGACCAGCGCGACGAGCTAGTTTACCAGTCCAATTTTTGGGTCTCATATTTTTCATCACATTTTTATGACACCGATTGCGGTTACTAAAAAGATATGCACAGTGATTTGCATACCATTCTCTAGTTGCATGATGCGATAAGACAATATGGACGGAATGTAGATTTTAAGACGATACAAACTCAGCGTGAATATAATTTGTGACACTCAAAGTCAACGTTTCAAAATGTAAGAATTCAATTAATATACAGTGTAACCTCGTCTTGATTCCTTTTATCTTGATTTTTTAAAAAGTTGTTTGTTAAGTCATTTGTAAACAAATTCTACACTTGATGACAAGTCGTTAGACTCGTGGTTTATGTGCGCCATTGCCGCCAATAGACGCGGGGTTTATGTCCGGTCCGCCAGCGCCGCCAAACCACCTAATCTGCATGCCGCCGTTCATGCAACGTTCGTATAGATAGCACAACATCCGTTCATGCAACAGTCGTACGTAGCGCACGACATTGCACACGCATGTTGGGATCGATCATGTTCACATACCGTCCCCGCAACGAAGATGGAGTGTCCACATCATACTCCTGGCGGAGCAGCAGAGCAAAGAAGGAAGTTGTGGTGGTCGCAAAATTTCCAACTTGACTTCAATTCTTAACAAATTCCAGCACAACATTACGTACGTGAATCTTATTACACCAGCGATTATGTTACTTGCGCCAAGCTCGGGGGGCTTGCTCTAGTGGTCCCATGCAATACAGCCTGGAAGGATGTTGCTATCATGGCTGAACAGTACAATAAAATATAGTACGAACGTTCATTATGACTTCAATAACCCACCAGCTGCCGTTCGTAAAGAAAGTTGAAAAATGAGTTATCCAGCCTTTCGAAATTTCCAGTAGGCAAAGGAATCACACAGATATGAAAGCAATTTCTTTGGATAATTCAGCTTCAAAACTGTGAAACTCTTGTGTTGGAAAGTGTTTGATCGCGGGCTTCTGACATAAACATTCCGTCGTGCACATTAAATGGTATTTTTTTTTTATAATGTCCAAGACTTACTGAAACTTTCGTTGCTGGCTTCATTCAGCCACTCGACGGTCTCTCGTACAAACTCTTTTCTACCGCACTTTATGGAGGGCATCGTGAATGTTTATATTAATAACCACAATAGGTCGCGACAAACTGGACCCATTGGAAAACTTTTCTGCATTGTGAGATTAGATACAAAATACAAAATAAGACATCAATTGATGTATTTTTTCGTTTGTTTGTTGGTGTGTGTACAGGAGATGTACTGCAGACAATGTGCAAATGCACATGAAAGCTGCTGTATGTGTAGGCAAGCAGCCTGGACAACCTGTTTGGGTTCTCAGTGAACACCTCCAGGTAAATTCAGATGGAGTGGAAATCCCACACGAAGATCATGAGTTTGTCTGGATACACTCCCTTTTACCAGGGAGCTCCGCCGGAAAGGTGTTGGATATTCCCAAGCACTTCAAAGAGTTTGATTCAGACTGTGTGCTGCATGATATTTTTGCATCTATGGAGAAAACCCTTCATGAAAATGCGATGGCATCTTTCTTCACAATTGGTAAATAATAAAATTGTTATTTCTGTATGACTTACTAAACATTTTCAAACAACAATATCAAAAAATATTTCAAGCACAGTAACAAACAAAACAAGTGTGTGGGCCTATTGTAATTGGCTCCTTACAGTAGACCCTAATTTAGGAGTGGGACTAAAATGAACTCACTCACTGTACTGATTATAGTGTGTTATGCAAGTTAATTCATACAACGCACCATTTAACAACACTTACGAGTAGTCTTTCTTCCTGAACCTTAGTGTCAGATAATTCATGTTAACGTTGGACATTTTGATGATGCATTATTACTGTACATGAAGCGCCTGCGCAAAACGCTGTCATTATCCTTACTTTCAACATGGCCTGGAGTATGCAATACACATGTTTAGCTGAGCTGTGGATTTTAGACAAAATCACATCCACAGTAGCTTCAAAAACTACTATGTACTAGAATGGACGGCTTTTGATTTATTCTGTATTGATGTTTGCAACGCAAACCTTTGTTACATTCCTGCTGAGCATGCTGAGTGCGTTACAAAAGATCTAGATCAATTTCAACAAAACTGTCACAATCCAACACTTTTTTAGAAATTGACTCCCTATATTTAATAATGTTATTTGTTTTTATTTTCAAGAAAACGCTAACTAGCGGTTAATTTATGCACAGGTCTCTATCACAATTGATTTGTATACAGTAATTTCAGCTGAAATCGGTCCGGAGTATTGTTGTGTTTAACTTCACCTGTTCCGAATAGTTTACATTTGTGCATTATTAACTTGTTCAATGATCTATCTATCTATTTTCATGAGCATGTATTTTTTGGCGCCATAGTTGTAATGATACCATTCAAATCCTGTTTTTATTACTATTATCGACATAAGCTGTTTAACCCCTTATTTCATTTATTTACAGCTTCTGCTTGCCTCGCGATGCAGTATGAGACGATGATTGAGGTATTCAAGTGTTGCCCCCTTCCCATCATCATTGGTGATGTTAACACAGGTAATTAGTGTTTAATGCTACAAGAAAATTTGAAAAAGGCTTCTTGTTGTTTTGTCAAAATGCCCAACTAAAACTTTCTTATATGCATTTTTGTCGATACATAGAAAATTCATGTTTGCCCACTCCATTCTGCACGGACCATCGCTGAATCAAATGATTGAATTAGGTACATGAACATGTTGACGTCTGAAACAAAGTAGCTATAGACGTGCCAAGCATAAAATAGACTGTTGCAGTCGTTCTGAACTGGCTAAAAAAATGAAATTTTTCATAATTTAATGTTTATTTGGAAAAATGACTAGAAGCATTCCATAATTCATCAATGCAAATACTTATTGTGGTAGCATTTTGAACACCTTTGTTTTATACTTGTCACATTAAACATGACAGTGAATCGTCTTAGACGGTGTACTGCAAATGGCCACATGAGGTTAAATGATAACTTAAGGACTGTGTGTTTGGGTTTTTATGCTCAGTAATTTATTAAAGTTAAACACCAGTTTGTTTGAGCTCCAAAACAGACTAAGGTCATGTGATTCATTTTAACAATTTTTGGTTCAGATAAATCATGTGATTTTTGCAGTCAGTTTTACTTCCAACGGTAGTACTTCCAACTGTACTACTTAACCAAATGAAACTCTGATTATTGACACCAGTTTAAACTTTATTGTTATTCTATTCATGCTGAGCCACAACCCAAATTGTGTGTGTTCTCTATTCAAGGTCCCGTCTTGGAATCTGCATGTGCTTAAAGTAATAATCATGCACCTATCGGGCTCACCCCCTTCGGCTGACTCCACGAAGTATGCCAAATGAGGCCCTCTTTGTCACATAAAAGTAAATGAGCTTTAACTGAAATTGAAATATTTTTGAGGGTATCTTTGTAACAATGCAGTAAATATTCTAATAATTAACCATTTATTTCAGGTAAGACTACAGCCTGTCGCATGGCATCAAGAATGATGGGGATGAGAAACCGAATTTTGGGTTTCACACGAGAGAGATACCTTCCCAAACAAACAGCTTCCTCCTCTTTTCCAGTCATTCTGGATGATGTGGAGGGGAGTGATGTTTATGGTCTGATGACTAAATACTTCAACGGGGGAATCGATGCGACCTGTGCGCAGGAAACATTTCCAAGATCCTGCCCTGTAGTGACGGCCAACTGGTTTGCATTGGAAAAGATGATCGGCAATTCGCGGTAAACTATACATTTTATACTAATGCAATTATAATGTTAGCTGATTTGGATTATGGATGCGTGCGAGCTGTTGTTATATTTTTACATTCTCTGTTATATTTACACTTGATGAAGTGAAATTGAAGTGAAAGTTATTTTGCAAAGCCAAAATTTGGTAAAATAATCGTTCAATGATTAAGTTTCAGTGCCAATAATTATAATGGAGGAGTTTCGATATGTTTGTCATACAACTTGAACTTGCAAATTTCCACATAGAAAGACTCACTGGAAAGAGTTTTTGCCGTCCTCCTTTTGGTTTTTGTACAACTTAATTATTGGCAAGTATAAATTTTCAACAATAAATGACAATTTTATTACCAAATTATCATTTAAACTTAATTAAAGAAGGTGTGCCATTACATTGAAGTAATTACTGACCATGGCGGGCTGCATCTGATCATTGTGCATGTTCATGTCTTGTTTGTTTTATAGGGCAATGTCTAGAGCAGTTATCATCCCTTTTCTTAAGGGCACACGTGTCTCCTCAGATGTACAATCCATGGAAGAACTTGCTAGAAACCGGATCGAGGAGACTCAGGCGGTACACGCCTTGCCAACTCTAATCAGAGTGGGCAAGGAAGTTGTCATAAACAAGGAGCGGATCATGACTGAGTACCGCTCAAGGATCCATAGTGACATGAAGGGTCTGGTGGTGCAGGACAGAATAAACCTGTCATATGGGGTATTAGTCTTCATCGCAGAGTATGTACGTACAAACTAGAGAACTCTTGCAGTATCACTTGCCTTCATAAATTGTCACACCATTGATGAAATTACACTTACCAGATGATAAGGCATGGTTCTGTATGTCCATTATTTGTGTCATCCTCGACCTTTTTAATTAAACTTAATAGAAATGAATGTTGTGGTTAGACCGTCATTTCTTTTGGTTCAGTGCCATTGACTTTTTATATTTCTGATATTATTAACAACATTTTCAACACAATACATACCATTGAATGGACACTAACTTACACAAGCAAATAACACAAATTCGTTACTGTCTACATAGCTGCTTGAGAAGGCACAGTTAGATAACTTTCCTGCAAGCTCGGCTCAAGACTATTTCCGAGATGTCATCATCCCCAATTCTGTTGCCAGATACCAAACAGACCCACCGGATGCTGACGAACTGGGAAAACCACAAGCAGTTCATCCAGGCTTGTATCTACCATCCAGAATAACTGACATATTAATCAAAGCCATTCTTCAGATTCCACTTGGCAAGGTAAACATTTGTCAGTTTTCTATTTACTTTTTTTTTGTTATTACGAATCTTCAATTATAATTTCATAAATATTTATGTAGCTACTGACGGTGATGAATCCACGTGTAGAGGTAAACGTCAGAAGAAAATGCGCCGATGTGGGAGTAGCCTTCTCTCTGAAGGATATGATCAAGCTGCTGTGCCAGCACGGCATTGATCATCCTTCAAAAATTGTTTGGAGGAATGTCATTGCAAATGATGACCTGATGAAGGAAAGCGTACAAGCCTTCCTTAACACTGAAGACACCCATGAGATCATCAGCAGATCATCTTTGAGAAATACGCATCCTAGAAACCGGGCACTATGCATGGTTTCTTATAGACGATTCAGCGCCAGAGAGCTACGGCAAATAGAAACAGGTATTAATTTTGCAGACATTCTCATTTACATGTCCCACTCACTTGTTACAAAATGCAGTGTGCAGAAGCATTCAGTTTGTTCAATTATAATCTGACCAACTGGGTGGAAATATCCTTAATACTATAATCATCATAACGATTTGTAATTTAAGTTTTGCAGAACGATTTCCATGTTTTGCTTTCTCTGTGATGTTGTCAGAGTGATATGTATTGAGTTCTTGTTGATTTGTGTTGAAAGCAGTTGATGTAAGATATCTTTTCTAATTTTCATGTAATATTATTAGTACATTTGTAGTATTAATTTTACATTAGTCATGTAAAATATTGATTTCTCTCTATCAATTCTCATGGTAACGTATTTAAAATTTGTTTATATCATACTTTCAAAAATGTTAAGTTAAGTATTTTTGCATTTCAGTCTTCAGGGTCAATACCGGAGTTGAACTTCTCAGTGACGGTAAGAATAGATGTCTTGTGAATTTCTGACACTGCATTGAGCAACAAGAAAATTACAGAGAGAATGGTGTGATATTTCTTTCTTATGTGCTTCTATTTGTAATTTGTCAAAGTCACAGACACTTTTATCAAAAAATTTGAATTCAACATTTCTATGTCAAGGCAATGCCCAGGGTCATGGAGAAAATAGTCTCTGTCCACTCTGTGAAGTATCATGCCTGCAAAAGCCTTTCCATTACATTTGAATTTGTGATATGCCTTTATTTACAGATGATGGTTCAGGATCAAATGATGACAACCAGGAAATAGTTCCCATTCATAATATTCCGGATGAAGGTCAGTGCAATTGAGATATACAAAAATGTTGCATCATTTGTTTTATCACCTTTAATATTTGCTCACTACTACTGGGTACTTATCGACTTTAAAAACGAAGCAAGTTAAATTATAATTGCCTATCTAGCCAAAAACATAGTGCTAGTTCTTTTACTGTTCTCAATTGATGTTAATTTTTATGTTTATACCAATGTAAAACAAAAATAACACTAATTCCATTAAATTGTAAAAAATTCAATTGTTGCTGTACACTGCAGATTTTAACTTCGCTATACTGACAATAATTTATCTGTTATTCCCACTGCATCAGGTCCGGCAGTCACCCCTACCAAAGGTAAATATTATATCATACTCTATTTGATTGGTCCAGCCTAATCCCTGTCATTGTAAATATCTGAATTGTAGATGTAAAACGCTGTTTTCACTTTAAAAATACTACACTAAAGATAATTTATCTCTATCATGTCTACAGCACCTGTGCCAGCAGTCACTTCTTCTAAAAAAGGTAAATATTATATCAAACTGTATAAGATTTATCCAGCTTAATCCTAGTCATTGGAATGAATTGAATTTTTGATGTCAACTTCAGTTTTGAACTTTACTGTAATGATAATAATTTATCTGTTATGCCCACAGCATCTGGTCCGGTAGTCACCACTACTAAAGGTAAATATTATACCAAAATGTATAAGACTGATCCAGCTTAATCCTAGTCAATG
Organism: Marthasterias glacialis; assembly: GCA_911728455.2. NCBI lineage: Eukaryota > Metazoa > Echinodermata > Asteroidea > Forcipulatida > Asteriidae > Marthasterias > Marthasterias glacialis. The sequence goes on along the minus strand of OU452224.1, from coordinate 28,275,036 downwards.
GAATGAATTGAATTATTGATATAAACTGCAGTTTTTAACAAGCAACAATGATAACAATTTATCTGTTATGCCCACAGCATCTGGTCGTGCAGTCACCCCTACCAAAGGTAAATATTATATCAAAATGTATAAGATTTATTCAGCTTAATCCTAGCCAATGGAATGAATTGAATTATTGATATAAACTGCAGTTTTTAACTTTACTATACTGATGATAATTGATCTGTTATGCCCACAGCATCTGGTCGTGCAGTCACCCCTACCAAAGGTAAATATTACATCAAAATGTATAAGATTTATCCAGCTTAATCCTAGTCAATGGAATGAATTGAATTATTGATATAAACTGCAGTTTTTAACTTTACTATACTGATGATAATTGATCTGTTATGCCCACAGCATCTGGTCGTGCAGTCACCCCTACCAAAGGTAAATATTATATCAAAATGTATAAGATTTATCCAGCTTAATCCTAGTCAATGGAATGAATTGAATTATTGATATAAACTGCAGTTTTTAACTTTACTATACTGATGATAATTGATCTGTTATGCCCACAGCATTTGGTCGTGCAGTCACCCCTACCAAAGGTAAATATTATATCAAAATGTATAAGATTTATCCAGCTTAATTCTAGTCAATGGAATGAATTGAATTATTGATATAAACTGCAGTTTTTGACTTTACTATACTTATGATAATTGATCTGTTATGCCCACAGCATCTGGTCGTGCAGTCACCCCTACCAAAGGTAAATATTATATCAAAATGTATAAGATTTATCCAGCTTAATCCTAGTCAATGGAATGAATTGAATTATTGATATAAACTGCAGTTTTTAACTTCACTATACTGATGATAATTGATCTGTTATGCCCACAGCATCTGGTCGTGCAGTCACCCCTACCAAAGGTAAATATTATATCAAAATGTATATGATTTATTCAGCTTAATCCTAGTCAATGGAATGAATTGAATTTTTGATATAAACTGCAGTTTTTAACTTCACTATACTGATAATAATTGATCTGTTATGCCCACAGCATCTGGTCGTGCAGTCACCCCTACCAAAGGTAAATATTATATCAAAATGTATAAGATTTATCCAGCTTAATCCTAGTCAATGGAATGAATTGAATTATTGATATAAACTGCAGTTTTTAACTTCACTATACTGATGATAATTGATCTGTTATGCCCACAGCATCTGGTCGTTCAGTCACCCCTACCAAAGGTAAATATTATATCAAAATGTATAAGATTTATCCAGCTTAATCCTAGTCAATGGAATGAATTGAATTATTGATATAAACTGCAGTTTTTAACTTCACTATACTGATGATAATTGATCTGTTATGCCCACAGCATCTGGTCGTGCAGTCACCCCTACCAAAGGTAAATATTATATCAAAATGTATAAGATTTATCCAGCTTAATCCTAGTCATTGGAATGAATTGAATTTTTGATGTCAACTTCAGTTTTGAACTTTACTGTGATGATAACAATTTATCTGTTATGCCCACAGCCTCTGGTCGTGCAGTAACCCCTACCAAAGGTAAATATTATATCAAAATGTATAAGACTGATCCAGCTAAATCCCAGTCTTTGTAATGAATTGAATCGTTGTTGTAAACCGTAGTTTTTCAATTACTATACTGATAATAATTTATCTGTTATGCCCACAGCACCTAGTCCAGCAGTCACATCTACCAAAGGTAAAGAATAAATCAAACTGTATAAGATTTATCCAGCTTAATCCTAGTCATTGGAATGAATTGAATTTTTGATGTCAACTTCAGTATTGAACTTTACTGTAAGGATAACAATTTATCTGTTATGCCCACAGCACCTAGTCCAGCAGTCACCCCTACCAAAGGTAAATATTATATCAAAATGTATAAGTTTTATCCAGCTTAATCCTAGTCAAAGGAATGAATTGAATTATTGATATAAACTGCATTTTTTAACTTCACTATACTGATAATAATTTATCTGTTATGCCCACAGCATCTGGTTCGGCAGTCACCACTACCAAAGGTAAATATTATATCAAAATGTGTAAGACTGGTCCAGCTAAATCCCATTCTTTGTAATGAATTGAAGCGTTGATGTAAACCAAAGTTTTCCACTTACTATACTGATAATAATTTATCTGTTATGCCCACAGCACCTAGTCCAGCAGTCACATCTACCAAAGGTAAAGAATAAATCAAACTGTATAAGATTTATCAAGCCTAATCCCTGTCATTGTAAACAATTGACGAGTCGATTTAAACTCTAGTTTGTCACTATACTATATTGATATAGACTGCAGTTTTTATCTTACTGTTATGGTAATAATCAAAATGTTTCTTTCATGCCCAAAGCATCTGATTCGGCAGTCACTGCTTCTAAAAAAGGTAAATAATATATCAAACTGTATAAAAAGACTTATCCGGCCTAATCCCTTTCATTGTGAACATTCGACTTGTTGATGTAAACTGTAGTTTGTCACTTTACTATATTGATGTACACTGAAGTTTTTAACTTAAAATAACAGTAATAATCAATCTGTTATGCCAACAGCATCTGGTCGGGCAGTCACAGCTTCCAAAATAGGTAAATATCAAATTGAACTGTATAAGATCGATCCAGTCTCATCACTGTCATTGTCCTGTTGATATAAACTTCAGTTTTTAACTTCACTACAATGATAATAATTTATCTGTTATGCCCACAGCATCTGGTCGTGCGGTCACCCCTGCTAAAGGTAAATATTGTATCAAAATGTATAAGACTGATCCAGCTTAATCCTAGTCAATGGAATGAATTGAAATATTGATTTAAACTTCAGTTTTTAACTTCACTACAATGATAATAATTTATCTGTTATGCCCACAGCATCTGGTCGTGCGGTCACCCCTACTAAAGGTAAATATTACATCAAAATGTATAAGACTGATCCAGCTTAATCCTAGTCAATGGAATGAACTGAAATATTGATTTAAACTTCAGTTTTTAACTTCACTACAATGATAATAATTTATCTGTTATGCCCACAGCATCTGGTCGTGCAGTCACCACTACTAAAGGTAAATATTACATCAAAATGTATAAGACTGATCCAGCTTAATCCTAGTCAATGGAATGAATTGAAATATTGATTTAAACTGCAGTTTTTAACTTCACTATACTGATAATAATTTATCTGTTATGCCCAAAGCATCTGGTCGTGCAGTCACCCCTACCAAAGGTAAATATTATATCCAACTGTATAAGATTTATCCAGCTTAATCCTAGTCAATGGAATGAATTGAATTTTTGATGTCAACTTCAGTTTTGAACTTTACTGTAATGATAATAATTTATCTGTTATGCCCACAGCATCTGGTCGTGCAGTCACCACTACTAAAGGTAAATATTATACCAAAATGTATAAGACTGATCCAGCTTAATCCTAGTCAATGAAATAATTGAATTATTGATATAAACTGCATTTTTTAACTTCACTATACTGATAACAATTTATCTGTTATGCCCACAGCATCTGGTCGTGCAGTCACCCCTACCAAAGGTAAATATTATATCAAAATGTATAAGACTGATCCAGCTTAATCCTAGTCAATGGAATGAATTGAATTATTGATATAAACTGCAGTTTTTAACTTCACTATACTGATAATAATTTATCTGTTATTCCCACAGCATCTGTTCCATCAGTCATTGCTACTAAAATAGGTAAATATTATATCATACTCTATTTGATTGATCCAGCCTAATCGCCGTCATTGTAAATATCTGAATTGTAGATGTAAAACGCTGTTTTCACTTTAAAAATACAACAAGGAAAATAATTTGTCTGTTCTGTCTACAGCACCTGTGCCAGTAGTCATTACTGCTAAAAAAGGTAAATATTATATCAAAATGTATAAGAATGATCCAGCTTAATCCCAGTCATTGTAATGAATTAATTTATTGATGTAAACCGTAGTTTTTCACTTACCAATATTGATGTAAAGTGCAGTTTTTTCACTTACTATAATAATAATAATTTGTCCGTTATGCCCACAGCATCTGGTCCAGCAGTCGAAACCAAAGGTAAATATTATATCAAACTGTTTAAGACTGATCCAGCCTAATCCTAGTCATTGTAGGCAATCGAATTGTTCAAGTAAACTGCAGTTTTTAACTTTACTATAATGAAAATTTTTTATCTGTTATGCCCACAGTTCCCGGTCCCGCAGTCACTACTACTGAAGGTAAGTACCATTTAAAAATGTATAACACTGATCCATCCTAATCCTGGTCATTCCAATCAATTTTGTTGTTGATGTAAACTAGAATTTTGCAATTTAATATCTAACTTCAATAATTTTTATGTTTTCGCCCACAGCACCTGGAGCAGTTACCAGTACTTACAGAGGTAAATATATATCCAATATGTAGAAAGGAAGTTTCATACTGGAACCAACACTGATAAGTGACCATTAGGAAAACAAGTGGCCCCTTTTGTAAATCTGTATGTTTCTTGCTGTCGTTTACTTAGAGGGTTATTTTATGTGACAGGAGTATAACTGTGTGACAAACAGGGTGCATTGTGAGTCTCCATTGTTATTGTTGTTATTGTTATTCTACGCTGTTATTATTATATAATTATACAAATGTTTTACTTTTACTTAGGTCGTCCTTCCAGAAAAAGGCAAAATCAGACAAAGCAAGCCACACAGCGGCAGCTGTTCCAACCAAAGGATTCACGGAGAAGGTTTGACCCTTTTACAGAAAAGTCTGTAACTTATTCTGAAATAATCAGATCCAGGAAATGTTTGCAAATGTGTGCAAATGCGTTTACTTTGTTATTGGTGTTGTATTCATCAAACGCGACATATACAGAATCTTATGTATTTTATTACAACTCTTATAATGTTAAGAGAATGACATCACTTAAATCAGAATTGAGACGCACAGTCCTAGGTATGCTGTGTAAACTCTTGAATACATTTTGGTACTGTCATTACAGAGCGTTGGATGGCAATGCAATTACCACAGAAGAGATCAATGAAGATTTGGCAGTGCCACTGGAGAGTACCCGTACTCCAAGTACCGTTAAATTCAAGGTGAATGTTAGTTGTTATCTAGCCCACTTTGTATTGTAACTGTGAAAACCCTCCATTAAGGATAATGAGCGTTTGTGATAAATAGCGTTTCAAACAAGTGTTTGTCTTTACCTTATGTCCAGTGTTATTGAGCATTTTTTGACATGAGCATCATGATCATAAGTCACATGCAAACTAGACGGCATGTTATGAAGTCCTTTTTAACACAAGTATACAAAGCCAAGTAGGGTTAAGGTGAATATCGTTAACATACCATCAAAAAAACTTGTCATAGTTAGGTTGAACAATATTTGGCACACTTTGAAACATCATAGTAAACTTAATACTCGCTTATTGATAAGAACTCTACATGTAATTAGTACTAAGCTTTGGCAATTTAAAGGAATCTATACGTCTAGCGGTCAAGACGTATGCTGTAGAATGCAGAATTTCTTGGGTTGGAATATTGGCTGAATGAGGCACCTGCTGAATTGTTTTAGCAGCAATGATTAGTAATCAGTGCTTATTACTGAAAGGGCCATAATAAGTAATTGTTTTATATTCCCCTTATGCAAGAATTACATTACTCCAGATTTGGAAATGTTGAATATTGTTGAACCGTTAGTGATGATATTAATATTTTGTCATACTTGTTATTTGTGTCGTGATTCAACATTTTTTCTATACATCGGGTGACTGCGTGTTTTGTCTTATTGTGTGGAAGAGAAATTTATCAAATCGATGTTCTATGTTTATCAAAATGTAAGCCATTACAAGTGATAATGTATATGAATATGTTGTGCTGATACTGGCTGGATAGGGGTATGAGCACAGTAAATTGACCTCCCCTAAATCACCAGCTTAACATAAATGAATTTTTTTTCTATTCTTTGCACAAATCAAGATACTTAAAATAAAACCAACTTGTGGAAATGTCAGCACTCGTCATTGTTGAATTTGCAAGAAAGCAGTAAAAATCCAATATTTCAATGAAAGTTTTCTTCACTTATTATCTTCATAGGTATATTTAAATCTTTATTTTGTTATTTTTTTCTTGAAAAATGTTGAGCTTGGACTTTAATACCCTACTGTTCAACATACCTAGTACTATCTGTACAGGCTCTCCACACTTTTATATCCCAGATAGTCATTAAGTAGTTTAAAACCATACAATTTGAAGTTATGTTTTCGCGAATATACTGCAAACAAATATTTTTTCGGATGTATGAATAACACTAATTTTTGGAATATGTCACAGAACATTTGTTATAAGTGCATGAAGTATGAACTGAAGAGACCAAGTGGAAAGCTGAATCCAAAGGTAAGCGAGAAACCTTATTTCACAAGAACTGAAGTCCTATTGTTATCTCAGACAATTTTCATAGTTTTTAAATAGAAACTGTCAGTGTAAACTTCAGTCAGTGATCGGCACACATTTTACAAGAGATACAGAAGCTATTGTTACTTGTTGCATGAGCTTTGTATGTGTAAATTTGTATTATTATTTCTTTTCAATTGTGTACATTTTCATAGGTATGATATAGCTTTTGTATAATGATAACAAAATGGACAAGTTTTAATCTTAAAGCTTCATAGATGATACTTATAACAATCCTGCTGTGAAATATTTCCATTTGAAATGCTATAATATCCCTTGAAATTGCACCTTCACACCGCTCGAAAAGTAAAAAGTTGATTTCTATTACAACAATCAAAAACAAAACAATTGCAAGGTACACATGATAAATTGAAGAATATTATTTGTTATTTAACACCAAAAAATGAACTCCAAATGCGTCTAAATTTGCACATGTTGGATACAAATTCAAACAACACGATTGGAATGACATGTGTTGTTACCAAGTATGTTGTATTATACCTTTATTTGGAAACATTCAGCAATTTATCTTGGTATATTACGGATTTATGATGGATTTCAATTTAATTTTAACAGAAACAACCGGTACTGTGGATACAATGTGATGACTGTGCACGATGGTTTCATCAAAGCTGTGTAGACATTGACAACCAGATTGCATCCGATTTGCATTTCACTTGCATGTTCCATTGAACAATGGGGTTCGCAAGAAACATACCAAGACCCGGATATCAGAAATAATCTATTTTGTGCATTGTCTTTTTTATTGCTTAAGTGTGATTGTTATTTTGGTGTCGCTTCATGTTAACATAAATAAATGATAAGAGGCATTGTACTCATTGTGGGAAGTTTTGTCTTTCATTATTATTAATGTGCATTTGGTATTTTATTGTGCAGGAAGTCAGGCATCCATCACTCTGGGTATTGGGCGGTGTAATGGTTAATTGTAGATGTTTACCAGATGAACAAAAGCATGCTAACTTTTCAAGCCCATGACCAAACCCTTGCTAAATTGTGACTAATATATATTAGTAACAATTTAGCAAGGGTTTGGTCATGGGCTTGGGTCGTGCTGTGCGGAATGCAGGTGGCTGAAAATTTGGTATTTTTCTGCCTAATTCAAGTCATCATGGACTAATTCTCAATTGTACCTGGTTCGGTTTAACAATTTGCATGTAAAAGATCTTAAATATCATTTGATAGCAGGCAATTTTATAGGGATATGTGGAGCTGCATAGACTAACCTAAACAGTGGTCTACAATCCTGGGCCAAATTCTGCACAGCTGCCTAAGCCAACAATCATTTATGAATAGTTTTAGTGAATTAGTAAAAACTGTGGTGAACCTGTCAAATAACATTATTCCCTACTTCAAGTGGCAATGGGCTAATATCTGGCTTCGCTGGTTAAATGTTTCTCTTTTGCTTTGTACTGCATGCCGATAAACTGTTTTTTAATACTGTGGGACAGAAACCTCAGTTCGTTTTGGGAATTCTGTGTAAAACCAGCAAACAAATTAAAAAATTGTCAAAATATTTACTTCTGATGGGAATACCAAAAATACAGTTTTGGATGTGTTTTGTCTAGGTATCACTTAATGTTTAGAAACATTTCTTTGGAAGATGTGCATGTAACAAAAAGCATCTAAAACACTCAATCGAATCATACATGTAAAGACTGATATTGCATGATGTTCTAGTTTGTAGTTGCATCAAACAGTTCCATCCTTACCAGAACAATTTTTTCTTTCCTTTTTTTGGTAGTTCCATCCTTACCAGAACAATTTCTTTTCTTTTTTTGGTAGTTCCATCCTTACCAGAACAATTTCTTCTTCTCTTTTTTTGGTAGTTCCATCCTTACCAGAACAATTTCTTCTTTTCTTTTTTTGGAAGTTCCATCCTTACCAGAATAATTTCTTCTTTTCTTTTTTTGGTTGGGGGGGGGGGGGTGGTTATGAACCCAATGACCATAGTTCATGGTCAATATTTAAACAAAACAATGCATGCAAAAACATGCAATGTAACTTTGAATGCTTGAAATTATGTACATTGCTATTCAGAGAATCAAAGTGTTATTCAATCTTAAAACCTTTATATGTAGTCTTTTAGAAAGTAATTAGTGACAAAAAAATTAAGTGCATGACATTGAGATATACCCAAACACATTGGAATGAGAGATGGTAGGAGATATTAAGGTTTGTAGCAATTGACGGACTTTTTTCAAAGTTCAAGAGTGGCTGTCGATCTTTGGTTTCCACAGCTACTTGCAAAATAAAAATAATAATAATATTTTCTTACATTTATAGTGTACAATACATTTCAGACAGATATCATGTTTTGGGGAAACATAATTTTAAGTGTGCAATGACAATTGTTAAGCTGTCCCATCGAACCATGGTCATACATTTTTCTTATGAAAATGTAACATTTCAAATGTAAGTCCAAATGTAGAAGACGTTTAAACTTTTCTGACAGGTATCTGTTAAATGCAAACTGTTAATCTGTTGGATATATTTTGTATTTTGAGTTAACATGTGGAATTTATTTTTGTAATTGCAATAGATGTTTTTCAATAAATCTATTCTTTAATCGAAGTGAATTGAATCAAGTTCGTCCAATTTGCTAAGAGTAGGGTAATGAATTCCACCATTTAGGCTTTCTTGAGTAGGATTCATCCCCTATGCTTTAGTATTGAGTAGGATTTTCTCCTATGCTTTAGCATTGAGTAGGATTTTCTCCTATGCTTCAGCACTGAGTAGGATTTTCTCCTATGCTTTAGCATTGAGTAGGATTTTCTCCCATGCTTTAGCATTGAGTAGGATTCAATCCCTATGCATTAGCATTGAGTAGGATTTTCTCCTATGCTTCAGCATTGAGTAGGATTTTCTCCTATGCTTCAGCATTGAGTAGGATTTTCTCCTTTGCTTTAGCATTGAGTAGGATTTTCTCCTATGCTTAAGCATTGAGTAGGATTCTTCCCCTATGCTTTAGCATTGAGTAGGATTTTCTCCTATGCTTCAGCATTGAGTAGGATTTTCTCCCATGCTTCAGCATTGAGTAGGATTTTCTCCTATGCGTTAGCATTGAGTAGGATTTTCTCCTATGCTTTAGCATTGAGTAGGATTCTTCCCCTATGCTTTAGCATTGAGTAGGATTCTTTCCCTATGCTTTAGTATTGAGTAGGATTTTCTCCTATGCTTTAGCATTGAGTAGGATTTTCTCCTATGCTTCAGCATTGAGTAGGATTTTCTCCTATGCGTTAGCATTGAGTAGGATTTTCTCCTATGCTTTAGCATTGAGTAGGATTCTTCCCCTATGCTTCAGCATTGAGTAGGATTTTCTCCTATGCGTTAGCATTGAGTAGGATTTTCTCCTATGCGTTAGCATTGAGTAGGATTCTTCCCCTATGCTTCAGCATTGAGTAGGATTTTCTCCTATGCGTTAGCATTGAGTAGGATTTTCTCCTATGCGTTAGCATTGAGTAGGATTCTTCCCCTATGCTTTAGCATTGAGTAGGATTTTCCCCTATGCTTTAGCATTGAGTAGGATTTTCTCCCATGCTTTAGCATTGAGTAGGATTCTTCCCCTATGCTTTAGCATTGAGTAGGATTCTTCCCCTATGCGTTAGCATTGAGTAGGATTTTCTCCTATGCTTTAGCATTGAGTAGGATTCTTCCCCTATGCTTTAGCGTTGAGTAGGATTCTTCCCCTATGCGTTAGCATTGAGTAGGATTTTCTCCTTTGCTTTAGCATTGAGTAGGATTCTTCCCCTATGCTTTAGCATTGAGTAGGATTCTTCCCCTATGCGTTAGCATTGAGTAGGATTTTCTCCCATGCTTCAGCATTGAGTAGGATTTTCTCCCATGCTTCAGCATTGAGTAGGATTCTTCCCCAATGCTTTAGCATTGAGTAGGATTCTTCCCCTATGCTTAAGCATTGAGTAGGATTTTCTCCCATGCTTTAGCATTGAGTAGGATTCTTCCCCTATGCTTAAGCATTGAGTAGGATTTTCTCCTATGCGTTAGCATCGAGTAGGATTTTCTCCTTTGCTTTAGCATTGAGTAGGATTCTTCCCCTATGCTTTAGCATTGAGTAGGATTTTCTCCCATGCTTCAGCATTGAGTAGGATTTTCTCCCATGCTTCAGCATTGAGTAGGATTCTTCCCCTATGCTTTAGCATTGAGTAGGATTCTTCCCCTATGCTTTAGCATTGAGTAGGATTCTTCCCCTATGCTTAAGCATTGAGTAGGATTTTCTCCCATGCTTTAACATCGAGTAGGATTCTTCCCCTATGCTTTAGCATTGAGTAGGAATCTTCCCCTATGCGTTAGCATTGAGTAGGATTTTCTCCTATGCTTTAGCATCGAGTAGGATTCTTCCCCTATGCTTTAGCACTGAGTAGGATTCTTCCCCTATGCTTAAGCATTGAGTAGGATTTTCTCCTATGCTTTAGCATTGAGTAGGATTCTTCCCCAATGCTTTAGCATTGAGTAGGATTCTTCCCCTATGCTTTAGCATTGAGTAGGATTCTTCCCCTATGCTTTAGCATTGAGTAGGATTCTTCCCCTATGCTTAAGCATTGAGTAGGATTCTTCCCCTATGCGTTAGCATTGAGTAGGATTCTTCCCCTATGCTTTAGCATTGAGTAGGATTTTCTCCCATGCTTTAGCATTGAGTAGGATTCTTCCCCTATGCTTTAGCATTGAGTAGGATTCTTCCCCTATGCTTTAGCATTGAGTAGGATTTTCCCCTATGCTTTAGCATTGAGTAGGATTTTCTCCTATGCGTTAGCATTGAGTAGGATTTTCTCCTATGCTTTAGCATCGAGTAGGATTCTTCCCCTATGCTTTAGCATTGAGTAGGATTCTTCCCCTATGCTTAAGCATTGAGTAGGATTTTCTCCCATGCTTTAGCATTGAGTAGGATTCTTCCCCTATGCTTTAGCATTGAGTAGGATTCTTCCCCTATGCTTAAGCATTGAGTAGGATTTTCTCCCATGCTTTAGCATTGAGTAGGATTCTTCCCCTATGCTTAAGCATTGAGTAGGATTTTCCCCTATGCTTAAGCATTGAGTAGGATTTTCTCCCATGCTTTAGCATTGAGTAGGATTTTCTCCCATGCTTTAGCATTGAGTAGGATTCTTCCCCTATGCTTAAGCATTGAGTAGGATTTTCTCCTATGCTTTAGCATTGAGTAGGATTTTCTCCCATGCTTTAGCATTGAGTAGGATTTTCTCCCATGCTTTAGCATTGAGTAGGATTTTCCCCTATGCTTTAATCTTCCGTGGTAGGATTGAGCATATTGAATGAGATATACATGTACGTAACGGCCGGTAGTACTCTCTCAAAGATCATCGCATAGCGCCGCGCGGAGGTAGCTTGCCATGCTACGTACAGTACAAGTGTACGTTCTTTGGTGTATGTACTGATGGTCCTTTATCACTATGGATCCATCCCGGAAGAAGAGAGAGGGCGCCCTTTGTTTGTCAGTAGAGTAGAATCCTACTCCGCACCTGTGGTGAAAATTTTGTCCGCATATCGTGCCGGGTATACAATAAAATGACGTGTCGTAGCGTTCTATAACGCGCAAGTTGATTGGTTAAAAACTGGAGCAACGTCAGTTTGTGAGGACAACCCGGAAGTAGTTACACGAGTTCAAAACAACAGGCAGTTTAAACACGTGTTTTGTGTTGTCATTGATTCAAACTTATGGTGATCTTCTGAGCTGGGCGTCTTTCGGCTTCGTGATCAGAATGTCCTTGTTGCGATACCTTGGTGCTAGTTTTCTTCAAGGAAAAGGAAAAGCATTTCAGTTAGTTCATGTACCAAAAAGGTGGAAAAAAACCAAGAAGAAATGGAATATTGTAAGTTTTTGTGTGTGGTTTGAATTGATTTTGATTGAATTGAATAAAAAAACACCTGATGTAATTCTACTAAACTTTAGAAAAGTAAATCAAGCATCTGCAGCACATTGTGCAAAATTGGTATTTTTTCCGTGGAGCAAGTAAACCATAAAACAAGTAAATGTTATGTTGTTACATCTTGTTAAATTGTGTTACAGAAAAAAATCAATGGCCTTATGCATCATCCTTTTGTCCTGCAGCAAATAGTGCAACCTTTATGGGATGAGGGCACTGATGCGCGTCACTGTCAGTCTATGGTATAGTTGCAATAATCGTTACCCTCCATCCTCCCAGTGGCTGAAGGCCGGAAGGATGGAGGATTATGATTAACGTGACTACATAGTGTATCTATGGCAGTGATGACATCACATGCATAAGGTCTAGACATTGTTAACGAAGTTCTTAAATAAATGTATCTGTTTTTACTTTAATGGAACAAATTTGTCTCGTGTCATGATATAGTCACAATCTTTTTTAGTAGTGTTAAATCTTATTTCATTTTATGTGCAATTTTTTTCAAGTTAAAATTATAAATTTCAGCTGTGATTAGAACGATTTAGGGAAAGGAAAACAGATGATGTTCTTGATGTTTTTTTTTCTATTTTTATTATTTTTGACAGATGCATACACAACGGAAGACTGAGCCATCCTTTTATGCCCTCAAACATTTTGATGACAACTACTGCCATCAATTTGGTGACATTTGGCCTGCTATTAGACTCGCTTTACTTTCACCTCAGAAATATGGTGCTCTTATCAACAACTATTGTCTTGATGAAGAAACAGAAGACCTGATGAAGAAACTTAGAGCGAAGGACTTTATTCAACCAGTTGCAGAAGAATTAGAGAAGATGAATATTCAACAAATGATGGTGGAAGATTCGTTGTCATCGGAATCTGAAGATACAGACTTAGATTCCGTCGCTGAAGTCAATTTTTCTTCTAGTCTATCTCAAGAACACACTGATATAAATAAAATTGCGTCAGACACTTTGCCTCAACAAGAAACCATGTATGCTAAGAAACAGTCATCTTTGGAGGACCAATACATCATTGCCCCTGGATATGAAGCAAAGATGGAGATCTTATTAAGCTCAGATGCTCTCAGAGATCAAGAATTTAACACCCCTGTCATTCCTGAAACAGAAGTTAACCACATCCAGAGACCGCTCTCCATCAGTAAACATCTGAAATGCTTCATCCATGAGGATGTAAACACAACTCGATTCCCAGCATCTAAGATGGATTCACATGGTGTGTTCCTTCAGTATTATGCAATGGATGCTGCATCTGTCTTACCTGTGATAGCATTGGGTATATCACCTGGGGATGTTGTGTTGGATATGTGTGCTGCTCCTGGGGGTAAAACACTGGCAATTACTCAGACAATGCTTATAGGTGGGTCCAGTTATCTACTTCTTCAACGTTTGCATCAGTTCTTAACAACATTATCATGGATGTGATAATTGTAAAACATATTCAGGGACTGGGAGGGGGGAATCATCGTACCTTTGTTATTCATCACTGATCTGAGACCATTATTGTAATCATTATCATCATCATCTTATTTATGATCAATAATCATCTATTTATCATCTAAGTCACCATCATAATTTTATCATCTTATTCATAATCATCAATTCATCATCCATGTCAACATTTTATCATTCTATCTTATGATCAATAACCACTCCGTCATTAAAGTCACCATTATTATTATCATCTAATTCATAAACAATTATCAATTTATTGTCTAAGTCACCATTATCATTTTTTCATTGTATTTATGATCAATAATCATCAATTCATCATCCATGTCACCATCTTCATCATCATTTAAACACCTTTGACTTCATCATCCTCACCAAAATGTTCACCCTTTGACTAGTTCAACATTATCTTCAACATTCACAAAAGTCACCATTTCAACAACAGTAACCACTGTAATTACGCAATAGGCTTATTACTTCATTCGTCTTTTTTCACAGTACAATACGTATGCATAAAAATGTCAAAAGGTTGATTTGATTTAACACAATTTGAAGTTTTGACAATTAGCAGATATTTTCTCTGGGCTTATTTACATGTAGTGCCACGTGTCCAAGACTCTCAATGATGACATTTCTTCTTCCATGTTCAGGAGGTTTAGTTGCCAACGAACCAGATCCTTCTAGAAGACGTCGTCTTCAGTCTGTCCTGAGGTCTTATATTGGGTTTGATAAAAGTAATCTAGATATAAGAATTACGGCTGAAGATGGATGTGAATGGGGGACCATGGAACCAGAAACCTATGATAAGGTATTGTTTAATATTTGACAGATATTTTTTGTTACATGAGTTGCTGTGATTTTTGATGGTGGTATGTGCAGAATAATTTGTTTCAGCGCAATACAGTTCCATGGGTGGGGATTTTGGCAACTGAAAGTGGACTTGTCGTTCATCGGCTGTACACTGCTTGTTGTACTTTTTATCGTTACTATACTTCAGAACCGTTGTACATGTACACTAGCCCTGATAGGACGTCAGTCTCCATTGCACTGCAACTACCAGGGTTATGTTGTATGCTGTAGCACTACAGTTAACCTAGTCTGCGGTGGATTTATTCATCGCTAAGTTTTGTGAAATCGGTTTTTAAAATCGATCGCAAAGTTGCAATGAATTTTGAGTTTAGCAATAGATTCGGGGCTTTTGCGATGATCGTAAAGCATTAGTGAAATCGGCTCCAGGTTGCCAGAATCTGATAGAGTGTTTGATTTTAGAAATTGTTTTACATATTGTAAATAAATTACATATTATAGTAGATGTTATTTTTTGCATTGGGGATAAAGAATATTAATTTTTTTTTAACCCATACAACGATGTGTGTTAAGCACTGTATACTCAGCACTTCCCCCGAGTCCTGTGAAAAAATCCACAGGCATATTCCTCAGGTGGGATTCGAACCCACGACCCCCGCCATTCTAGAGCAAAAATTACATACTGTTTACTCTCTTTTGGAGTAATTCAGTTATTAATATTTCTGTGTTTTGACACCACATCTAGTCTTGAATTGAACTAAATTCCTCAGTATGCCTCAAAGAATCATTGTTTTTAATTTTATTGTTCTGCCTCTAAGTTCCCCTCAAAAAACCTTAGGTTTCTGTGCATTGCAGTCATTTGGCAACAAAGAAAAGATTCTCAAACCTGATTGTCTGTGTGGTTATTTTTGCAGGTGTTGGTTGATGTTCCATGTACAACAGACAGATTATCAGCTACTAATAATACTAACAGTATCTTTGCTGTCAATAGAACAAATGAACGATGGCAACTACCTAAACTTCAAACTGATCTCCTCTGGTAATTATGCGTTTTATTTACTTAAATAATCATAATAAATTTGCGATTGTTATATATTTTTTTAAATTTAACAACCTTTTAAATGTAACATTTTGGCACTACAGAGGGTATTAGCCATCATTGTACAATGCTGATTCTCAGAGATGATTATACACTGATCCAAGCAGCGCTCGTTCATGGGGGTTTACACCACCGCAGCTACGGCCGCGTGACGCGACAATAGTGCATCAGCTGCGCATATGTACCAATCAGCATGAAGGATTCACAGTGCGCGTTCGACGGCCATAGCTACGGTAATGCAAACCACCATGGACAGTACTGACCATGGACGAGCTGCTCAGATTAGTGTATTATAAGTTGTCATGAAATTATTATATTCAGCCAACATGAATTTTTCCCTGACCAGTATAGACTCTATGCGTTTGACGTCATGAGTCCCATAGAGTTATGTACAACAGCGCCCTAAATGACATGAATGAGGTCAAAACGGCCGTAAGTTTACTGTAGGAAAATGGCTGTGCATATCCTCTTTTCAAGTACATGTATTTTCACTGTTCACTTTAATATTATGATGTACAGGCATTTTGCTAGTAGACTATTCGAAATAGCTTTTATTTCCATGTTATATCTTACATAAATTCCTCATTAACTGCAAAACAAAAACATTGAAAACTTTATAAATGTTGGATTAAATGAAATGATCCTACTCACAATGTGTACAAATCTATTTATTTGTTTTCAGCGCTGGTTTGCAAGCAGTGAAGCCAGGTGGTGACGTCATCTACTCGACTTGTTCTCTATCACACCAACAAAATGATGCAGTTGTAGAAACTGCCCTCTATCAATGCCAAACAGACATAAAGATAGAGGTTGCTGTAGTTGACCTCTCACCTTTGACCCAGTGTCTCGGTCACATATTTCACTTTAGTGACAAGTTAAAACATGGTCAATTGGTTTTACCGAATTTAAAGAATAACTTTGGGCCGATGTATTTTTGTAAACTACATCGAATTGCTTAAAGTGTGCACAAAACGTCTGCATATTTGTTACAAATCCTCCAATAAAAGGATTTAACATAAAAAGACAAGAAAGACAAAAGTACCACAAAAGAAACCCAAATTCATGATGTTATTGCCACAAAATATGCATAATTTATTCCTTTTTAATATTTACAAATTGTGATAAAGCGTTAAGAAGTACACTTTGTTCTAAAGAGGTGACCATCATAAACTAAACCCTTATATCCATTTGGTTTGTGACATGAAGCTTCCTGTAAAATACAACATAATGAAAAATAAGTGAGATTTAAAGCTAAATGAATGTCATCTTTATCTTAACTGAACATCTGAGAGATGATTTAGTGTCATTTTAATTTCTTTTTAATTGAAACTAGACGTACATGTCCTAATCATCCTCTACAGTTGACAAAACGCAAAATGCAAGTTAGATTTGAATGAAGTCTGGTACATTGTCTTACCTGAGCCTAATTTCATAGAGCTGCTTACAGGGCTGGGGGACTGTCACCATGCTCATAGCAGGGCTCAATTTCATAGCGCTGCTTAACGGTAAGCAAATTTTCGTGCTAACTATAGCAGAAACATTTGCTTAAGCTTAAGCGTATTTCACAGGTTAGCACGAAAATTAGGCGGCCAGCTTGCGCATTCACCAAGGATTTGCATTGTTACGTCATTCATTTTCCTACAGTAAGTACTGGAAGGTTAGCATGCCTTTTCCTGTGCTTACGATTAGCAGTGCTATGAAATGGACATCGCACAGTAAGCACAAAATCGGCCGTTAAGCAGCTGTATGAAATTGGGCCCAGACCTGTGGCTTTACTTGGAATTATGAACTTTAACCCAGTTACTGCATGTGTGCACATGGCTGTGCAGTAACTGGGTCAGAGTTCATATAATTCCATGTACAGCAACAAGCCTGCTGTGATCATGACGACAGTCCCCCTTTAACGGCTGATTTCCTGCTTACTGCTCAGTTTTCATTTCACAGAGCTGTTTAAACATCCAATTTTGTGCTTACTGTGCGATGTCCATTTCACTAATCACAAGCTAATCACAAGCACGGAAAAAGCCAAGCTAACCTTCCAGCAATTTCTGTTACCAAATGAATGAATGCAAATCCATGGTTAACAACACAAGATGGCTGCCTAATTTTGGGGGTAACCTGTGAAATTATACGCTTGAAATTGGCCCCCGTTCCTGGATGAATGCTCATTTGAATTCCTCACAGTCTCACACTCAATCCAGTGTTGCTAATGCATGTCACTGTTTAGCGGCAAGCATAAGAGATGGTAAATACCCATTCACAATTTCCAATGAAATGATTGGCACATGGATACCAGTCACTGCCGATCTGTAGGTTGCTATGCAAAAGCTTACCCCGAACCATGCGATAAAGATTCAGTATTTTTTTAGTCATAGGGATTCAAATTTTGCATACTAGTGACCAGGCAAATCAATGTACCAGACATTATAATTCCACTCCCATACTGTTGATGAATTGCCCAGCAAGCAGCCATCTTATTTCATATTATAGCAACCAAACTAAGGCAGTGTATGAGTTGACGGCTTCGGCTCTGGCTACATCGCCCTGTCATTATGGAATGTCCATAGCATCACCCTTAGCATCACCCTTAGCAACAGCCATAGCCCTAGCTGTAACGGCCAATTCAGATACAGCCCAAGACTGGAAACAAAAGTAGTCTGGTGCCTAAAATTGTTATTAAGCATACAGGGAACGTGACCTAGGTGGAAACTGCATGATGACACATTGCAATGTTTTGCAGAAAATCAACCTTAGAGACAATGTTTTCATGTTATTGGGGGAGGGATAAGGTTACTGTATCAGGTCCATAGAGTTATATATATGAACTAGAGGGAGCACTCGCGATGCCACGCACGGAACTCCACTGACTCACCATGGGCGAAAATCCTTATGGGTCAATTGTAATTGTATACAAATGTCCACTTAGAAAATGGCTGCTGTGTGAACGGATGAGTAACCAGTGTAAATGAATGGTCCGCGCCATTTTCTCAGTGGTAAAAAATGCTCCTTGTCGGGCCTTGTCGCATGGTTTGTACGCCCTCTAGTTCTTATATATAACTCTAGATCAGGTCACATCCAAATTGACTTCAGCTCTAGCTATGGCCATTGGCTCCAGCAGGCAACCTTGAAGGAAAGGACTATACAGCATTCTAGCCATAGCCGTCATATCCATCAATTTGGACTTGCAGCCATTATTGTCATGTACCCTATATAAATGAATACTCATGCAAACTATTCATAAGGGATCAGACTATTTTGCCACTTACGTCTCAGTTTGGTTACGTTGGTTTGAATAAAATGACAAACAAGATCCTTACACCAAGATGAGGATAAACTGAACCCAGACAGACCTTAATAAAATGCAGCTGATCAAAGTGAATAAAGTATTGCTTCTTTGTCAGAATTATTACAATTCTTTTAAAAACACACACAAATAAACAAGAACAATCAAACAAGTTTTGAATATAATCCTTTGATTGCAATGAAAAGTGCACATCATTCCCCTTCTCCTCTATCTTAATTCACATCTTGAAACTTGTTTGCAAGACACTCCTGAATGCAAGTAGGCTCATCCCACTGCCCCCTTCCAAATTCCTGAATTGAAGTTAACTTACTGCTTAACTCTAAAAGACCCCTCAAACCAAAAATGAGTCAAAGTCAGTGAGTTGCTGATTATTTAAATACAGTTTTTGTAATTGACCTAAGGTTGACCACCAGTGCAATCAATTAATCCGACTTAAAAATATTTTAAATTTTCAATATAAGACGAGAGAGAGAGAGAAAATTTCAAAGACTTGTTTTAGTTTATGAGGAACTTCCAGTCAGATTCTTTGAGAAGTGACCTCGCACAATAAAAAGGATTCCAACGTTTGAATAGTGCAAGACCTTTCACAGTCTATCCAAAACAAAACTGCCACACTGTAATGGGTTCCAACATTAGAATAGGACAAGACCTTTCACAGTCTATCCAAAACAAAACTGCCACACTGTAATGGGTTCCAACATTAGAATAGGACAAGACCTTTCACAGTCTATCCAAAACAAAACTGCCACACTGTAATGGGTTTCAACATTAGAATAGGACAAGACCTTTCACAGTCTATCCAAAACAAAACTGCCACACTGTAATGGGTTCCAACATTAGAATAGGACAAGACCTTTCACAGTCTATCCAAAACAAAACTGCCACACTGTAATGGGTTTCAACATTAGAATAGGACAAGACCTTACACAGTCTATCCAAAACAAAACTGCCACACTGTAATGGGTTTCAACATTAGAATAGGACAAGACCTTTCACAGTCTATCCAAAACAAAACTGCCACACTGTAATGGGTTTCAACATTAGAATAGGACAAGACCTTACACAGTCTATCCAAAACAAAACTGCCACACTGTAATGGGTTTCAACATTAGAATAGGACAAGACCTTTCACAGTCTATCCAAAACAAAACTGCCACACTGTAATGGGTTCCAACAGTGAAATACCGAGAGACTGTTGATTGATCAGAAACTGTGAATAAATCGTTAAGAATCGGGAAGAATGTGATATGGAAAACTAAGTGCTGCTCACACAAGCAATCTCAACTGCCACTTCACTACAAAAAAGTTAGACAAATTTTGTTGGAACAAATTCTGAGGAACACCTGAGATACCTTGAAGAAAAGTCTTTTTGCTTGCATGGGTGGCTGATCCCAAGTAGGTAGAGAGAGAGAAAGAGAGAGAGAGGGGGAGCATGTATCATTGATCATGGGGATAGATCTTCTTCAGCCATGGACGAGCAAGGTATCTGGTTCCATCAAACTTCTCAAAATACTCATCAAGTTGTGGATGTATAATCTGTAATAAAATAAACATACACAGAAAAAACCCTCAACAACTTCCTGCAATATTCTTAAAATGATGAGTTTTGTAATAATTCAACTTTGTAAACATGGTAAAAGATATAAGACTTAAAGAGATGACCTTTACAATCTCAAAATCTGTAAATTGATAGAAAATGGAGTGTGATGTGATCACATGCCTTCACTAGCCACTTCAGTATAAGAGAGATATGAGATGTCAAACAGGCATCAAACATGCTGGTGATCTAACCTATTTTCTTCCAGTACGCACTAATCCTCCGATCAGAACGGGAGTGTGATAATAAACCATATCATACTCCCAGTAGTCTATATTGCACTCTGCGTATTTTGAGTATCATGCCTCACACTCCGTATACGGACAGTGCAAAATAACATTCTAAACTTTGCGCATTGAACATGCTGCTCTTCATAAAATGACGCTCAAAATGGTTAAACTTCACGCGTCGCACGTGAAAAAGGTATTAAGTTGGCTGGAAGACAAATTCTTTTTCACATTGCACTCGTGGAATACGAAAAAATACAGCATGTCTGCGTCCAATATCCCACTCAGCCTACAGCTTCATGGGATTAGGATGCAGAAACTCTACAGTACCTTTTGCCATATTCCACTTGCGCTTGTGTGATAATTATTATACTATCATGTGATACACCAATCTCTACTGGAGAGATTTTATTTGAAAAAATCCAATCTTAAGTCCTGAGGATTTTTTTACAAGGTTTACTTGAAAGAACACCCACTTTGCAAAGCCTTAAATCCTGCAATAATCCCAAGGTTATTCACAATGTAATAATAACAATAATAAGCCAAACTTATAAAGCACAAAACAGTTTTTTATTTTCTTTTTTATTTTTTTTATATTGTTTTATTTATTTATTTTCTTTTTAATGGCCTCACGTTTCGACCCAAGCAGAATCTTTCTGAAAGGCTAAAATTTTTGCCTTTCAGAAAGACTCTGCAAGGGTGACTGAGGCCATTAACAAATGTTGTGCATTTATACAACAGGTTGTTGGGGTTGGTAAGCAGTTTGCAACAGCTAACTTCCTTTTTTTTTTTTTTTTTTTAGTTTGTTTTTTTTTTTTTTTTTTTCAGCCAGTGAATAAATGTAAAAAAAAAAAATAAAATCTTGATACTCTGCACAAACCTTACAGGGAAATCACAATAATCAATCAAGAAATATGGGAAAACATTTTTGAGGTGTTGTCTAGTTAGAAAATAAACAAGTCACAACACAATACCTTTGTGCTTCTGATAATCTCAATATTATCCTCAACAACGTAGGTAGTCTGAACATCTGATCTATCTCTTGTATCAACAAGGACTGAGTAACTAGGCATACTACGCCAATGCTGCATGATGGGAAAATAAATCAGAGTACAATGATGATGATATTACATGCAATGAAGCCTGTGAGTTACATTAGAATAAAGTCTGGTACCTGATGTATAATGAATTGTATTGTTACAAGTGAACACATAAACATTCATTAATCAGACTAAAAACACTGCAGCAGCAGGCCTCGATCTTATTAAAATTGGGGGCAGGCCTTTGCTGGCCAAATCAGAGAGTTTGTACAAGGTCATGCTGGCCAAGTTGGTAGTGACAGTGCAATTTTTCTGAAGGGCATGCTGGCCAACTGGACAGGGCATGAGGCCAATGGCCTTGGTGGCGTCAGTTATGATCAAGGCCTGCAGTATCCGGTTGGTAGTGTCACATAGCCTGTGTATCTGTGTCACACAGCGTGTGCATTTGCTGCAAGCACAAAGTTTTTGCTACTTCCTTCATTGCACCTTCATTGTGGAATGCCTTTCCACTTCATATTCGTCAAGCTGACTCTGTTCTGATTTTCAAAGGACTTTTAAAGACTCACTTGTTTGATGCTACATTTTCATAACTTTACTCTATAATTGTTCATTTTATGTTTTGTGTTTATTGCGCATAGAGGACCCCGCATTACGCTCTATAAAAATGTCTTGTATTGTTTCTTCAGGCTACGAAGCTGGCATACGTTTGTGTTTAATTTAAGCAAAAATCACCCATTTCATCGTACAAAAGCATTTTTTATGACAGAAACTTTTAATTCTGAGAAGACCCTGAGTCTTTGAAGAATGTCCGTAAAAGCCAAGTCCAATTATTCAACTTTTCTTTGCATAAATCATCAAAGTTAATCTAGCTCAATGCAATTCCTATGGGCTTGTGGTAATCAGTGGAGCCAGTCTGTGTGAAGTGGGCGTGGCTTACAGTTACGTCACATTTGGGAAAAGAATATCACATGCTTTGGAACAAGCTTTTATATAGCAACCTCAAGACTCAAGATGGGCAATGCCTGGTAGCCTTTTACCACAAAATTCATCGGTTCATCATTTCTAGCGTAACAATGTTTTTAGTTCTGTCATATGCACTTTACTGTTTTCTGTAGTTCAAAGTTTTTTGATATGTCTTTATTTTGTCTTGTCTCAAATTCAAAAGTGTTTTCTTTAAGTTTTCAACTTTTCTGTTTTTATTCTAGAGCTTCAGTCACTTTTAGACAAATGCATTTTCTAATTTGATTTTTAATTAGTTGAAACCGGATGACGTCAACACAAGCAAATGTTTTCCCTGCCTGGAAACAGAGGTCATCTTGCGACGCCATTTTGTAATTTCAGACCACCGGAGCAAAGGTTGCCCGGTCATTGAACTGTGGAGCTGTGAAGACCACGCACATGCCCTGTAATGCTTCGATTCACCCAAACGAGGACAAAAAAAGGCTGGCATTTACTCATATTTTGTGGCCATTGAGAGGCGGTTTTTGTGTAATCCCCAATTAAAGACCTTAGTCCTTTTGTTCCCAGAAGGGGATTACAAGGCATCGAGAGGCTCCCAGCATTGTTCATTCATTGTATTTTGGCTGAAAAGAGGTAAGTAAGAGTGAGTCGGCAATTGAGCCATGGTTCCAGGTTTAGTTCCACTCCTATGCTGCAGATCAACGGCAGGGCCCAATTTCATGGCTCTGCTTACCAAAGAATTCTGCGCTTACGGCGCCCTTTAAAGCACGCGATTCTATGGGCCGTAACCGCAGAATTCCGCGGTAAGCAGAGCCATGAAATTGGGCCCTGATGTTTTGCAATTCACACTGCATGAATTTGACATTTTATCGTTCGAGAGACAAAACGGACAATCCAACGAAGAGAATCTTTCTTCTCTCGGCATTGTCAAGTCAGGGTTTCTTTGTGCCAGCAGTACTCTCAAAGAAAAACAGATTCCGGTAATTCCGCCAAAAGAATCTCGCCAGGGGGACGAGACAAAAAAAAGAATCCCGGCAGCAACTGGTTAACAGGATAATAAAAATAATAAGATTGGATATGATATAGTAAGTCTTGAGTGTTTTCAGGCAATTTTTTGTACCAAACTTTAGTCTAAATGTACTCTTTACTGATTGACAAAAACCCTTCACCTTCAAGCAGAAACTCTTTGCAAAGGAATGCTTTTACTAAGATACCTCAGTAGGAATTATCAGATGGTCACAATCTTCCTGAGGGAAATAAACCAAAGCTGCTACAGAATCTCTACCATCTAAAAGAATGGCGTAGTAAGGCTGAGCAAGAGTATGGCGCTAGACAAGTCAAGGGTCAGAAGTGAAGGTTAAAGGTCAGAAACTGATATTAGACTACGACTTGATAGATTAAAAGGACAGTAGATGGTGTTAATGAAATTGTGCCCTGTAGTTTATGAGCTACAAGGATTAACAAATACCAACAGGACCAAGGTCAGTAATTTGGTTTGAAGTTAGGGTAAAGACCACAACAACAATGAAAAGAACAGTAAGTTTACTAGCAAGAATGATTTGAAACATCTAAATAAGAAGTGTCCCATGTTTGATGAACAGAGGGCTAATGAGTCAAAGGTCAGCCACTGGGTTAAAGGTCAGAACAAATATGCCAAGATAGCTAAAAACAATGCGTCAGGTATTATGATTTTTATATAAACAATTCATAGTAAAGCTGAAAGTACTATACGGTAGCAAAAACATAAATATTTTCTAACTGACAAAATTATTTGAAAGATTGCATAACAATGCAGCGTGGTACATGTATTTACCACTTTGCATTGTTAAAACTTAAGGGAGACAGGACACGAATTACCAGTGTGTTTCTGTAAAATCATACCACAAAGGAATAAAACCAGTTTTTAGAATAATCTTTGATCCACTACTAGTACTTTATGTTGCAGATGTAAACGTTTGTGAGGCATTGGCTTTTTACTTTCATGTAAAAAAAACTACTTTAATGGACTTAACTAAAAAAAAAGAAAGTAAAGACTTACTTTATTTGAGCCATGCATCCTCTTGATCCAGTCTTCTGGAGCCTGTAAGAAAATTTGCAATTGAAAAGGAATTCCTTAATGAGAACTAACAACTAATCAAAGACATTCAGGTTGGCTCAGTGGTTTCTTTCCCTGCCCTTCATCTCTGTCAACCCTGGTTTGAATCCCGGACTGGAGCCTTGCATGTGGATAGGGTTTTCAGTCCCTACCTGGGCCCAATTTCATGGCTCTGCTTACCGTAAGCAGAAAATTCCACGCTTACTTAAGCGTATTTGACAGGTTAGCAAGGAATTTTTGCTTCTGCGCGTGCGTAGTTCACGTAACTAAGAATTCCTCGCTTACACAGCTAGCGCAGAAATTCCTTGCTAACCTCATAAGTGGCGAGTGGTCTTCGTAAGCACAGAATGACGCAGTAAGCAGAGCCATGAAAATGGGCCCTGATTGCATGGGTTTTCCCTAGTTGGAGTTTTCCTCCCAGATCTATCTTCATGCCTTAGGTCATAATGATGGTCACTTTTGAGGTTTTACTGGTTTCATCACCAGAAAGATATAGTAAGAAAAGTCTTTAGAAGATCCAAAACAAAAAATATGTGAGTAGAGTTGTGTGGTGGTTCTCTCCTGTCATGAGGGTTTTTCTCCAGGCCCTCTAGGTTTCCTCCCTCTGGAAAAATCAAACACTTTCGATCTCTGGCTGTGCTCCGTAGTCGTAGAAAACTTTGTAAATACTTTTTACGCGCAATTCAGTTATATGGGGAGGCACGCATTAAGCCATGGAGCAAGGTGCATGCTATACTGGATAACGACAAAATTTGTTGATAATGACAAGCATACACCTAGTTCCACGGCTTAATGCGTCGTCTCCATATAACTATATTGCGCCTAAAAAGTATTTGCGAAGTTATGGGTCGATACGGCCGCCCTTGCATTGCCAGCGGCTTGAACTCATTGAAGCCGCATCCTGCACAATTCAACTTCTCAGCTGCCAGTAAAGATGAGTAGCCTCCCAAATGATTATTACGATTCTAAATAACGTGTAAATGTTGTACCTTTGCCGTTTCATCCCATCCAATGATCACACCCCTGTAACCCCAGGTCTTGTGACGAATCACCTGACCAACTCGGAATTTGACCTTTGGTGACCTTGGACTTCTTGGCTCAACTGACCCTGTTCATAAAAACAAATTCAAACATGTCACATAAAATAATCACAAACACACAGAGTATTAATTGTTAACGTGTAAAAGTTCTTATACAATGGTAGGAGCAAGTGAAGTATCATTCATATTCCTGGTTACATTTTGTTATCAAGTCTGGTTCCCTGACCAAAGATACCCTGACGACTCTTGTTAAAAATCTTAGGTCAGGCATCATCCAAAACTATACATAGATTATGACGCAACATATAAATATTCATTACTTTTCACCAACGGTGGATGATGTCATTGGATAATGACGGGCTTTGTTTACTTTCAAAAAGCCTGGGATAATCAGTTTGTAAAAATGTTACAAATGTATTCAAATATAGTGCTGAATTTGTTATCATGAACATGATGAACATCAGAGTATCCCAAATAAAGTCTTAAGCATTCAAAAGCAACCAGTATTATTTTGCTCAGTCAAAACACTACAAAACAAATAGTCGCTGTCTATTCACCTGCAAAATGTCCTGATTTATCTTTATATTGAAGCACTTCTACTGCTGGAGATTCTCCTCTTTCTGACTCATCTTCAGTGATTTTTGGATAAGCGTATTTTTGGACGGTTCCTGTCACGTAATCAGCGGCATTATTACACCATTGCTTCCAAGCTTTCAATGACAAGAATTGATTCTTCCATGTGTTCAATTTCAGCATTAATCTAGAAATGAAAATAAAAAAGAAACATTACCAAGTTACAATAACTCTGTTGGACTCAAGAACAATAAACGATTCAGTCTTAAAATAAACACAATTCCATGCAACACACTAACTGTGTGGGCATTCAGGTTGGCTCAGTGGTTTCTTTCCCTGCCATTCACCTCTTTGGACCCTGGTTTGAATCCCGGACTGGTGCCTTGCATGTGGATTGGGTTTTCAGTCCCTACCTGATTGCATGGGTTTTCCCTGTTTGGGGTTTTCCTCCCACATCTAAAACTGACATTTCTTCAACATCTTCTCTACACAGGTATCTTTAGGCCTACGGGTCACAGTGTAAGTCACTTTTGAGGGTCCCTTGGTTTCATTACCAAAACATATAATATAAACTGAAGGTGTATCATCTTAATGAACTTATGGCTATTCAACTTGATGGCTCTGCTTATCCCAGAATTCTGAACTTACAGTCACCATTTTCCACTTACAGGGTTATCAAGCCATATTTTTTTGAGCACTAGCTGTGTAAGTGAAGAATACTAAGCAATGTCAAGTATGAATGAATACACTAAAGCAAAAACATGTTAAAGGCAATTTTTCTGCTACCGTTTGTGAAATGTTAGCATAGCTTCAATAATCTGAGCTCTTGGTCATTTCCCTTAGTCTAACATAGACCTAAGAGCTACGACGGACCATGTAATAAAATTGTTTTTCAACATTTTAAATGTACGAATTGGGTACATTTTGGTCTCATGAGACACTCTACCAACTGAACTATCCAGCCCTAATGTTGTCGGTCTCCCTATTTTGTCAATATCTTTGTTTGGGGGGTGCCAGTCAGAAGCCATTCAACCGGTTACTGCCGTGTAGCCAGGAATCACACCCCATAATATACGATACATCCATAGAGCTAGCTCTATGGATATAACCTGGGAAGCGGCAGCATGGGGATCTACCTTAAGGGTGATATACCACTTCAGGCAGAAATATTTCAAGGAAACTTTTCTATCACCATTACCTGTTTACCAGTAAATATATGAACATTTCTGTTTTTTCTTTCTTACCAATGTTGAGCTTGGCCTTTAAGTTATTAATATTCCATGCCTTGACCTACTTACACCTGCAAGTTATGAGTCCTCTCTGTGTTGCTAACTGGATTCCATTGTGTGATAATATACTGAACAGGTAAGACTAACAGCAGTAAGCTGAACTGGAATATAACAGCTCGATTCACAGGCATTGTAGATCATTCAATCTGCATCAAAAAAGCACACAATACACCAGGGATGAAATCATTTGATAGATGTGAAAATTCCTGATTTAATGGCTAGTGGGCCAAGGTCCCACCTTATTCTAGGCCCAGAGCCTCCCGAGTCATTTATAATTTAGGAGGTTTAGTCTATCTAGACACGATACTAGACTGTCAGTGTGCATCACCAGAAAATTAAAACAACAGCCAGTTTGGACACGATTGATGTGGACTATTTCGTTTGGCACCCTTTGCTTTGGCGACTCCTTTTGTTCTTTCATTTCTCAAGAAAATTTGAATGCTCAACACAAGGAGATTTTTAGAAAATCCCGAAATCTTGAAAAATCTTGAAAAATCACACAGGGTAGTCCAGCGTATTGGCACGGTTTATGGGGCTAGGAGTAGGACTATCTGAGGGATGCTATTGCTAGACCCGCTGTACTCCTTTTTTTTTTTAGATTTTGACTGTCAGGACTGTACGACAGATAAAGTCTAATCTCAAAAAAGGAGTGTACAGTGCCCCAGTTGTTACTGGGTCTAAGCCGAACCTAGACCCAGTAACTGGGGCGCTGTACTCCTTTTTCGAGATTTTGACATTATCTGTCGTACTGTCAAAATCTTTAAAAAAAGGAGTACAGCGCCCCAGTTACTGGGTCTAATATTAATAAGCCGAACCTAGACCCAGTAACTGGGGCGCTGTATTCCTTTTAAAATTTTTTTGACATTGTCGGTCATACTAGCGCCCCAGAAAAGTATGTGTAAGTTGGTTTGAAAAGCTGTTATGGCGAAGAGGATTTAAAACATTTCTAAAAAAGTGGCCAAAATTACAACAAAAACTCAACAGAATTGCTGGAAAATCGCCTACATGGGCTAGGGAAGCACAACCAAACTAGTGAGCCCAAGGGGCATATGACCATGGAAGTAGATGATACGCGTATGACGTATGACTATGAATATGATTAAATTCGTAAATGAGCTGAAGATTGAGTTTGATTGAAGCAATTGAACTGACTCAGTGACTGTGTACACGAGCGGGAGTAAAGCGTTTAACGTTAAATTTAAAAAGTCTGATCTTGTCCAAATATAAGCATAAAGAGCTCGCCTACCTCATTTCCTTGGCTTCTGTCGACACCTTTTCGTATTTACCCCTCCGTGAGCTGTCAGTGAGCTCTCTTTTCATAACATTTCTGACGTGTTTCTTGGGTGTCCCGCATGCAATGAAATAGTGCCACGATTGGTGACCTTTCTCATTTACATATAACCTCCGTCTGGCACCATTGGCTTTATGTAGCGCCGTCGTATTTCTACGTACATGGTATAACAGAGTTCAGTGGTCGGAACCTGGCTATCTACTACTTCCCCATGGATTCTGCCATTGACTAAACAACTTTGGGCCGCACAAAAACTTGCTTAGCAAAAATTCCTTGTATTCCTTTTACTTCTTGTATTTTTTTTTTTATGGCCCCCCGCTCAATGAATCGAGGCCTTCTGTACTGTTGGGCCGGGGAGTTTTTTTTTTTTTTTTCTGCAGTCAAAAATTGCCACTGTTGCAATGACTTTCGTGGGGGATTTTAACATTTTTTTTTCATCTATTTCAAAAAGGGAATCCTTAAAAAAAATTGGAAAACATTTTCGGAGATGGCAATTCTGAACTGCAGAAGAAAAAAAAATTGCGCACGGGAATGGTAGGGCCAGGAGGAGTGTAGGTGGGGGTGGGATGGCCCAGGCCATGTTTTTTTTTTAAGAATTACATGTATCTATATTTATTTTATGGGGCACCTTGGGCGGGGTGGGGGGGGGGCACTGGAGAATTGTGAAGGTGAGCATTGATTAGTGGATGGCAGTAGGGGGGGGGGGGGACAAGTGCGACTGAGCCCCCTCCCCCCTTCTTAATAGCACAGTAAGAATGGCGATCATTACTCAGAATTCCACGGTATTAAGCAGAGTTCGAGAAATTGGACTGAGAACTTTCAATAGTTTAGTTTTTGTATTTGGAGAATGAGTTATTATTACACTAAACCTCCCATAAAAAGAAACTTTGTTTCTCAAAACCAAGAAGAAAACTCAAGAAAAGAAACACAAGATATAATGGATAAAAAATAGTTTTAATACCCAACTGATGTACAAGGTAGTTATCTTAAATACAATCAAACTGAATTTCCTTAACTCTAGTCATGACCTTGAATATTTCTGGGTAGAAAAATTGCAGGATTTTTAGCTAAATAGTTTGCTTTATAGATCTCAAAACACTCCATTGTTTATAATACACATTTAATACATATTGGGAATTTAAACTTTAAGTAACAATTAACATTTTTTGTTTTGGTTATACAACAAAGTGTTGAGAAGATACTCTAAGTAATTTACAAAATATATGATTTAGGAATATTTTGTGAAAATAAAACTGAAACTCAATATATACACTCTGCAGCTGCCATCAACATAAACAATATCCAAAAACTTAGATGGGTAAAACTCACATTAAACGTAACCATAAAAAAGCTAAAGAAAAACTACACTACACAATTTAAAGGATATGGGAGAAATATTTAATGGACATAGTCATGCTGGTTACAGCCCTGTATTACGATTCCATAAGGAAACCTGGCAGTCAATTTCACAAAGCACAAAGATCAATCTTAAGATGAGTAAATGTATGAATCAATCTTAATAGCTAAGGAGAGTGTGATGTCACAATACAAATCACTATGCATCTTAAAGTTAGGATGATTCCTAAGTTAGAAAGAGTTTGGTGAAATCGACTGCAGAGTACATCAAGTTATTCTTTATGCTCGTTTGTATTTAACGTAAATACCTGACTCACTGAGTAATATAAAGAACAACATTATTTTATCACACATAATTATTTCATTTTTGTTCTTTCATGTAGCATTGTATTTAAACCATTTTGAAAACGTTAAATCAAGGAAACAAGCTCATCTGTTCACACCTTCTTTTTTCCTCAGTAACAACACTGTGCTAGCTTCTAACAAGATACAGTTACACTGTATTACCAACTGGTTCATAGGCAATATCTGGACATCTGAATCAAGCAACTTTGGTCCAATGGCTGCAGCCGATGGGCTAATGGCTGCAGCCGATTGGCCAATGGCCTTGGTGAAGATTATACAATTTGAAGCAATTTTGCCAATCTGTTAAGCCCATGCTGTCAATTCAGACATAGCAAAACTTCTTGAGAAAAACATGATCAGGATAATCTGGAAAGATTTAGACTCTTAACCTTCCAAGATCTGGGGAAGTCTTCATCACTCCCAAACCAAGCCTACTAGTAATGTAAGATCAGATGAAATCTCAAGTAGTAAGATTTTCTCATCTTATACAGAAGATAAGTTCAATACATCTAATCAGGTTGTGTTTACTTCTTGGTTGTCAAATTCATTGTTCACTACTTTTTATTCGTCAGCAGAGAGAATCAACTACAGACTCATTTCACGACATGCAGCGCACTTACACATGCCTATCCTGTCAGCCATTTTGGAAGTCAAAATGTATGCAAAGGAATTGACTCCCAAAATAATGCAAATAGTAAACGCATTTATGTGTTACTATAGCTACAGTATTATAATTAAATTGGGAAACAATAGCTAAGCGACATTGTTCAATAACAATTTCATTGATTTTTATACTGTCCTCTAAATATCATTAAAATCTACTGAATATGTGAAAGGAGACTAAACAGAAACTCTACAATACTGAAATAAAAAAGTTACAACTACATTTTTTTGTGGGCGACCATCCTGTTAAGTTTTTGGATAAAATTCCACTTACATTTTCCTGAGAACCTCCCAAAATATTGTTCTGATAACAAAATATAAAACATGTCTTTATCATGAAAGTATACAACATAAAACGAGAAAAAAAACTTTCATAATTGCAAAAACATTTCCATCAATTTCTCACTTTAAATTTTTCTCGAAAATACAGAGACAACCTTCTCATGTCTAAATCCTCTTATAGTATGTGTTTCCTTCTGAGAAGGTACAGTGTTGGATTTTGAAAGAGTAAATTTATTCTAATCCTTAACTTTTAGGAATCATCATAAAACAACCTGATAAGCATTCCAAAAAAAAAAAATTGTTAAGAGTATTTTTCAGAAGATAATTTATGATAAAAGTTACATCGCCTGATTTTTGCCAAACTGGTGAACTTAAAAGTTATTTACATTCACTTCAGACACTGAACGCAAAAAAAAGAAAGAAAGAAAAAAACTGTCAAAGATTAGTAATAATGAATAATTACATGGGATGAGTTACTGTCAGGACCTGACATTATCTCACGATACCAACAGCCATACAAATTGCATGCTATTGCTACATGTACTGTACATTGTACAGCTTTAATTGTACACGGTATATGAAACTATCTTCTACGATTCTCTTCCATTCTTTTTTCACTCACCATCATCTGTCAATTATTCAATGACAAAACTCTAACTTGTTTGGTCATTCGACAAAAAAATTAGGCGATGCAACTTTAATTTTGATCAATTATAGACCTTGTGTAACTCCGTCACAGATCACACACATGCTTTCAACATTGCCATTTTGGTGATCACCCCTCCATAAGAAAAGTACACGAGGTGCGCGTTTCTTGTATATATATATTTAACAGATTCGAACATGAATTTTATAATCGTTTCCGAAAACAAAAACTATTGTGTCACTTAATAAATTTACATACTAAACCTACTTGTATTTTGCATTTAAACAGATTTGATGTGGTAAAATTACACAATACTTATCAACACGTGTGTCAGCCTGACGTGCAGCAACATTACCCACATAATGTATCGTAACACAAAAGATATTTCTTTGCAGTGATTGGTTCAATACTGCATCTAGCGCACGGGATAATTATACCAGTTGCATGCAACTGAAATACGCGCTGGTGATCACCAAAATGATTGCAAGCAGTCAATGACATCATGTGCAGAAAGTCTACACATACAGGCTTATCAAGTTTCCTAATATAACAGCTCTTTCAAACTACTGTGTCAACATTTCTTCAAAATATTTGCTTTCTCGTAAGAAGATTTAGTTTTGTATCAACTTAGCGCTAACAGAACTCACTAGTTTGACAGCTTTAAAATGAACCTTCCAATGCTCTATCATCTCTTTCAGAATCACAGGAGCTTTGAAAGATGTTAATGTGTTTACAGCTTCTTTCAAACAGTCTATCTACCTACTCCTACTCCCACCACGATAGAAACTCCAACAAGATGGTTTTAATTCTAAATGGTTCTCACTTTGACTTTCTAACTTCTAACATTCTTCGATATGTTTCATGGGCACCACACACTACAACGTTTACACCCAATATTCTGATCTCTAAACCAGGATGCTCATAAATTCCATGACAGTGTTTCCCCTGGTTCACTAAAAGGTAGAAATAAAATGGATCAACCAGGTCTGGAATTTCATCTTTGAGAGAGGGCAAGGCCATTTTCAAATTTGAAAAGGGCACTGCCACTGGAAAATCTGAAAGTCTTCAAGGACAAAACCAGGGTAATAGGGACCGTGGCTTCTGTGGCCTGTGTGTAATTCCAAGCGTGTGATTGACCTAAATGTTGAGGCCAACTGGGCCCAATTTCCTAGAGCTGATCAAGCACAAAAATTAGCTAAGCACAACAAAGTTATGGCTCACCATAATAAGGTTACCAGTTACCAGCCAAAATACCATTTCAGATACACTGTCTGTGACTGGTAACCTGCTCCATTTTGCTTAGCAGAAAGGTGTTTCGTGGTATTTTCTGCTTAATTAACCCTCGGAGCATCCACATTAATCAACAACTTCCCTGGATCCAGGAGGTTAAAAAATCGTCCACCCTGTCTTTAAGGTCAATAACCCACCCTGCAAGCCCAAAACCATTATAAATCACTGTGGGGGTGAATTGGAGTGCCAGTCAAGACTTAGACTTGTGTTATTTACGACCAGTATGCGGCGCAAGTTGTTTTCACAAAGTGCATACCACCCTGTCCCAAGGGAATACTTGACACAGGGTCAATCAATTACTACACTGAGACAGGTGGCTGCTGTCTTTCAACACTCCTTACTCCGCACTGGTTAGGGTCTGTCCAATGGGAGTCTACAGGCTTGTGGGGTATACCAGGGGTGAGGACTACATGGAATCTTGGCCTTATTGGCCCATTGAAAAAAAATTATGACCATATTTGGTAACCATTAGATTATTTTTTAACCTCCCGGCTGCTCCGAGAGTTTTAAGCAGCTTTATGAAATTGGGCCCTAATGACAGACATGATATCATACTGGCACAAAGTGAAGAAGATTGACAATAATAGTTCATCCACTTCATGCTTGAATGAGCAAAATTAAATACTACATGTATTACGTTGATGGGATGTATCTATTACCAGCAAACTTGTGGGAAGAACCATGTGTAAATCTCTTTTGGGAGGATCAAGGGCTCTGAAAAAACCACCGTTGTGGTCTGAGTATACTCTGATCGTCTTCAGGAGAAGTATCGCGACCACACCGGTTCTTTTCAGAGCCACCAGACCTCTTTCAAGAGATTCACACATGGTTGTACCCACAAGTTTACTAGTAAAAGATACTTCCCATTACCCACACCATGCAAAGCTTCAAACATCACTTACTACATTTGTATTTAAGTAATCAGGGGCAGGGTAACATATGTATATTTTAAAAAAATATATCAATTTGCATTACAGCAAATTTACAGAACACAGCAAATTTAAGAAAGCAAAGAACTTTTTTGAGCTCAGCTTATTTCACATTCCACAACTAATTTTTGTTTAATATGAACACATTACAACGGAGTGTACATGATAGACGTGATAATATAACTTTTCTGGGTAGATTCTGTGTACATGTTCTTTATACATGAATGTACTGGAGACTGATGTTTTTTCTTTGGTGAATTTTTTTTCGTATTGAGGAATGGCTCTTGGCAAACACTGTGTAATATTTGAGGCTAACGGTTAAGCTCTACTGATTGACCCAATCTTATTTTTCTAGTAGGGTTTGCAGTAGCACCACGGAAATCATCTCTCTATAAGTTATGGTGGTTCTATATATTAGAAACCAATGGTGTAACAAATCAACGTTTTTACCAGTATTTTACGTTTTTACCTAATATATATTAGAAACCAATGGTGTAACAAATCAACGTTTTTACCAGTATGATCTGATCATTTTTATACATTGAGTTCTTTTTCAGAACCACAAATCCAAAGAGTTCATTTACATGGTGTTAGCGCAACCATGCCAAGTTTAAAATCTTAAGTAGTTTGATTTTGTTATTACCGCTGCCCTTTCAAGATTGTAAAACGAGAAATGAAATTAACATGATACAGATAAATGTAATAAATCTACATTCATGTAAGAGTTCAAATAATGTAAAGGGATATTAACGCTGGTGTCTAATGTCTGAATGTACTTTTAAAGTCTCAGAACTATGAAAAATTAAAACAGTTCTAGATTCAAAATTCTGCACTTACGGGGCTCTGTAATCTTGAATTCTGTGGTAAGCAGAATTCTGTGGTAAGCAAAGTTCTGTGGTAACTAGAGTTCTGTGGTAAGCAGAGTTCAGTTCTGTGGTAAGCAGAGTTCTGTGGTAAGCAGAGTTCCGTGGTAAGCAGAGTTCTGTGATAACTAGAGTTCTGTGGTAACTAGAGTTCTGTGGTAAACAGAGTTTTGTGGTAAGCAGAGTTCTGTGGTAACTAGAGTTCTGTGGTAACTAGAGTTTTGTGGTAAACAGACTTCTGTGGTAAGCAGAGTTTGGTCGTTTGCAGAGGTCTGTGGTAAGCTGAGTTCTGTGGTGAGCAGAGTTCTGTGGTAAGCAGAGTTTTGTGTCATAAGCATAATTCTGTTGTAAGCAGAGTTCTGTGGTAAGCAGATTTCTGTGGTAAGCAGAGTTCTGTGGTGAGCAGAGTTCTGTGGTAAGCAAAGTTCTGTGGTAAGCAGAGTTCTATGGTAAGAACCTTATGCAAGTGAGCTCTGATCTGCTTTTGGACTCTGAATCTTTTACAAGAAGATGAGAACAGCTGGAAGGGTATACACCTCCACTACATCATCTACACTCTCTTTAATCAGTTGTGTTTTAGGACTAACAGTACTGGCACCACTCTACTATATTAATCCTTACATCCTTGACAACAGCTAAAATATCCCACAACTCCAACAATATACAGCAACTCAAGAACCAACCAGTGGTGTCTGTAATATAACCAGCCTACATGGTTTGACTCTAATCAACTCTTTTGTTGTTACATCTTAGACAATGGACTAACTCAAGAACCAACCAGTGGTGTCTGTAATATAACCAGCCTACTTGGTTTGACTCTAATCAACTCTTCTGTTGTTACATCTTAGACAATGGACTAACTCAAGAACCAACCAGTGGTGTCTGTAATATAACCAGCCTACATGGTTTGACTCTAATCAACTCTTTTGTTGTTACATCTTAGACAATGGACTAACTCAAGAACCAACCAGTGGTGTATGTAATATAACCAGCCTACTTGGTTTGACTCTTATCAACTCTTCTGTTGTTACATCTTTGACAATTGACTAACTCAAGAACCAACCAGTGGTGTCTGTAATATAACCAGCCTACTTGGTTTGACTCTAATCAACTCTTCTGTTGTTACATCTTAGACAATGGACTAACTCAAGAACCAAGCAGTGGTGTCTGTAATATAACCAGCCTACTTGGTTTGACTCTAATCAACTCTTCTGTTGTTACATCTCAGACAATGGACTAACTCAAGAACCAACCAGTGATGTATGTAATATAACCAGCCTACTTGGTTTGACTCTAATCAACTCTTCTGTTGTTACATCTCAGACAATGGACTAACTCAAGAACCAACCAGTGGTGTCTGTAATATAACCAGCCTACTTGGTTTGACTCTAATCAACTCTTCTGTTGTTTCATCTTAGACAATGGACCAACTCAAGAACCAACCAGTGGTGCCTGTAATATAACCAGCCTACTTGGTTTGACTCTAATCAACTCTTCTGTTGTTACATCTTAGACAATGGACTAACTCAAGAACCAACCAGTGGTGCCTGTAATATAACCAGCCTACTTGGTTTGACTCTAATCAACTCTTCTGTTGTTACATCTTAGACAATGGACTAACTCAAGAACCAAGCAGTGATGTCTGTAATATAACCAGCCTACTTGGTTTGACTCTAATCAACTCTTCTGTTGTTACATCTTAGACAATGGACTAACTTCAAGAACCAACCAGTGGTGTCTGTAATATAACCAGCCTTCTTGGTTTGACTCTAATCAACTCTTCTGTTGTTACATCTTAGACATTGGACTAACTCAAGAACCAAGCAGTGGTGTCTGTAATATAACCAGCCTACTTGGTTTGACTCTAATCAACTCTTCTGTTGTTACATCTTAGACAATGGACTAACTTCAAGAACCAACCAGTGGTGTCTGTAATATAACCAGCCTTCTTGGTTTGACTCTAATCAACTCTTCTGTTGTTACATCTTAGACATTGGACTAACTCAAGAACCAAGCAGTGGTGTCTGTAATATAACCAGCCTACTTGGTTTGACTCTAATCAACTCTTCTGTTGTTACATCTTAGACAATGGACTAACTTCAAGAACCAACCAGTGGTGTCTGTAATATAACCAGCCTTCTTGGTTTGACTCTAATCAACTCTTCTGTTGTTACATCTTAGACATTGGACTAACTCAAGAACCAAGCAGTGGTGTCTGTAATATAACCAGCCTACTTGGTTTGACTCTAATCAACTCTTCTGTTGTTACATCTTAGACAATGGACTAACTCAAGAACCAAGCAGTGGTGTCTGTAATATAACCAGCCTACTTGGTTTGACTCTAATCAACTCTTCTGTTGTTACATCTTAGACAATGGACTAACTTCAAGAACCAACCAGTGGTGTCTGTAATATAACCAGCCTTCTTGGTTTGACTCTAATCAACTCTTCTGTTGTTACATCTTAGACATTGGACTAACTCAAGAACCAAGCAGTGGTGTCTGTAATATAACCAGCCTACTTGGTTTGACTCTAATCAACTCTTCTGTTGTTACATCTTAGACAATGGACTAACTTCAAGAACCAACCAGTGGTGTCTGTAATATAACCAGCCTTCTTGGTTTGACTCTAATCAACTCTTCTGTTGTTACATCTTAGACATTGGACTAACTCAAGAACCAAGCAGTGGTGTCTGTAATATAACCAGCCTACTTGGTTTGACTCTAATCAACTCTTCTGTTGTTACATCTTAGACAATGGACTAACTTCAAGAACCAACCAGTGGTGTCTGTAATATAACCAGCCTTCTTGGTTTGACTCTAATCAACTCTTCTGTTGTTACATCTTAGACATTGGACTAACTCAAGAACCAAGCAGTGGTGTCTGTAATATAACCAGCCTACTTGGTTTGACTCTAATCAACTCTTCTGTTGTTACATCTTAGACAATGGACTAACTCAAGAACCAAGCAGTGGTGTCTGTAATATAACCAGCCTACTTGGTTTGACTCTAATCAACTCTTCTGTTGTTACATCTTAGACAATGGACTAACTTCAAGAACCAACCAGTGGTGTCTGTAATATAACCAGCCTTCTTGGTTTGACTCTAATCAACTCTTCTGTTGTTACATCTTAGACATTGGACTAACTCAAGAACCAAGCAGTGATGTCTGTAATATAACCAGCCTACTTGGTTTGACTCTACTCAACTCTTCTGTTGTTACATCTTAGACAATGGACTAACTTCAGAACCAACCAGTGGTGTCTGTAATATAACCAGCCTACTTGGTTTGACTCTAATCAACTCTTCTGTTGTTACATCTTAGACAATGGACTAACTTCAAGAACCAACCAGTGGTGTCTGTAATATAACCAGCCTTCTTGGTTTGACTCTAATCAACTCTTCTGTTGTTACATCTTAGACATTGGACTAACTCAAGAACCAAGCAGTGATGTCTGTAATATAACCAGCCTACTTGGTTTGACTCTAATCAACTCTTCTGTTGTTACATCTTAGACAATGGACTAACTTCAGAACCAACCAGTGGTGTCTGTAATATAACCAGCCTACTTGGTTGGACTCTAATCAACTCTTTTTTTGGGGTTTGATGGATTTAGAGTGGATCACGACCTCAAAGGATTCTTTCATAAAATAGTATGTAAGCCTGGGAACTGAGTACCTTAGACTCTGGGACTTCACTGACATGAGAGTCACTGATGTAGTACCATTTACCCTCAGGAGGGGTTACCTTACGAGATGATGAGGATGACGACGATGCAGTGTGGTTGTCATGACAATGAACTGAGTCTACACCACAGTCCTCCCCATTGGCAAGTTTATAAGAGATGTTGCGTTGCTCATTTAGAGCGTTGAGATTATGCGGGATTCCAAGTACATAACGTCGTAACGCTTCAGCGGAGTGTCGTACCTTGACGAATGCCGTGTAGTGACCAAAGTGTAATCGTCCA
Source organism: Marthasterias glacialis (assembly GCA_911728455.2). Taxonomy (NCBI): domain Eukaryota; kingdom Metazoa; phylum Echinodermata; class Asteroidea; order Forcipulatida; family Asteriidae; genus Marthasterias; species Marthasterias glacialis. Next base: position 28,235,531 of record OU452224.1, on the reverse strand, counting down.
CTGTGTTCTACCACACCATAGAGGGCGTACATCACCTGTTGATTACCGTCACTGTAAGGCTACAGAGATACAATAACAAACATGAGTATGAGAGGACGGCGAGATAGTACAAATATTCAAAATAATGATAGAATGACATGATTTGATAACAAATTGTACAAATCACTGATCCACATACATGCTGGTATCAAGCTGGCCTCCCAATATTTGGCAATATGAGCGATTCGCAACACAGTACATCATGGGAAGGGTCAACACTGTTTTAGTCGTCTTGCTTTTTCTTCCTATTTAACCTCCATTGTTTATTAACATTATTAGATTTAGTAGACCTTAGTTTTCAAAAACATGACCTTGTACATTCCAGGGTCTTTCTGATAGGGGAGATACTACATTGGTCATATGGGAAATGTTTACATTTTGTGTCATAATTTCGGCAATAATGCAAGAGTTATAAAAGTAACAGCTGAACAAGTTTTCAGATACGCCCCCTTTCTTCATATCAAAAGTTGATAAAAATCAGACAGTGTAATCTCCATAAAATGTAATATTTTATGATTTCTTCTGTGGCTCTGTGGCTCTTTTGTAAACATGTGATGTCACAGGTCACATGGTCTACAGAGGGACAAGGTTGAAAGAAGTGTGTGACAATCTAAGGAAAATGGCCCAACGCTCAACTGGTGTCTCCCTGCCAAGCTATGACACAATTTATGAACAAAGGTTAACTTCCAAGGTCCGTGCAATAATCAGTGATCCAACACACCCCCTCTCTGACTGCTTTATTTTAAACCGTTCTGGCATGAGATTCTGTGTCCCACGCACTAAACTTGTCCCGATTTAGGCAATCTTTTATTCCTATGTCTTTTCGTTTGCTAAGTTCATCTGTTAAGCGTTAATTTTTATATTTTTATGTTTTTACATTATATTTGTACATCTAGTGTTACTTTTTGGATCTTTTAAAAAATGTTGGGGGTTGGATGGCGATCTGCTCATTTTAAAGTAATATGTACAGTATTTGTAATAGTTTTAATGTTCACCTCTTTATATGTTTTAAATTAATCATTTGTAAACATATTTTTAATATATATTTATACGCCATTTTTAGCCAATGGAATAAGAATTTCTGTATTTTTTTTTATTAATGCGGACAATAAAATGTCATCTATCTAACATATTATTTGTCAACAATTTATTTGATGGATTGTAAATAAATGTACTTACTTTGCATGAGGTGCTGCAGAAAGGAGCTAGGTTGAGAACCATCGGGAAGTTAATATGTCTAGTGATCTTACGTAATGAATATCCAACCTAGACAAATAAAGATGTCAACTTTAATTGGATTCTAATTTCTGCTAACAATTATAAATAATTGCACTCTGTGGCCTCTACAACATAACAGCAACCACATATTTACAAAAACTAAACAATAGATGCTTTAACCAGCTGTCGTGTATCCAGAAAATTGTTTTTCTAGTCAGCAATTGGGCGACGTTGAAACACTTGTGTAAAATTGGAATACTAAAACAATGACACTTTTGTCCTTGAGCAAGGCACTGAACCATAATTGCTTCGTAAAAGTTGGGGAGGTAGAGCCTTCTGCTTTACCAGCCAGGCTTCTGATGGATGATACCCAAGCCTACATCCTTAACGGACTGTTAAGGGGGTTACCCTGTTTCAGCCCCAGGAGTAGGTGGCAACAGCCCCTGGGAAAACAGTTGATTTGTAGCCCACACCTCGAGTGGCTTACTGGCCTTGTGTGTCTGGCGACTTCCATAAAAAAAAAAAAAAAAAAAAAAAAAAAAATGGTAGCCCTGACATTGCACTGCTTAACATGCACAGAGCACGCACATGCCTTGTAACGCTTCATTTCACCCACACATAGTGCTCAATAGTTTGCCGTTTTGGGAGCTATTGTGCAGTTCTTGTGTAATCCCGATTCCTGACCTTTATCCTTTTGTTCCAAGAAGAGGATTACGAGACATAGAGAGGCTTCCACCATTGTTTATTCATTGTATTTCAGCTCAATGGCAGAGGTTAGTCTGAGTGAACTGAGAATCCAGCCTTGGTTTCTGATTTAGTACCAATAGTAAGTCATGGCACACGACCGAGGTTTTGCATCTCAAGGCGCATGAATTTGACATTTTCTCGATACAGGGAAAACAAAAATCACTGTGCATTAAAGAAAATCTTTATTCTCTTGGCTTTGTCAAGTCAAGGTTTCTTTGTGCTAGTGGTACTCTCAAAGAAAAATGATTCGGGCATTTCCCGACACAAAAATCCTGCCAAGGGAATGGGAAAAATAAAAGAATCTCAGCGGCAACCCGTTAAATATTATTCAATTTAAGACTTTTTAGAAATCCCCTGACAATCTGTCATTCTAGAAAGAAGTTATAATAAAATCATGGAAACGATGAAAAGAATCCAACAGACACATTTAAACCATTATTACTATAGTAACCCATGGTCAGAGTTGAAAGGTCATACCTGTTGGAATCTCTTAAGGTGAAGGGTCAAGACTGAAGGAGGTTGATGGATCAGTAACTGCTTGCTAGCATCGGTGTATATGATTTTCTTCTCCTTACCTGTCTCCTCTGATATTGAAATAAAAATAATAATTTAAAGAGTTTGTTTTTTCAGAAAGAGCAAATGACAACTAGTTCAATGACAATTTCTCATTGCATTTTCCAGCCAAATCCAGTCAGATAGCAAGCCGGCAGGACAGCAATCACAATATGCACCTTGTCGCCTTGCAAAGGAAACACAAAAGTGGATGTATTGAAGCAAATAGGACTTTTTATATACCTTTTTACAAACTTGATGATCATGTGGTTGATATCAGGCCTTGAATTAATCCACGGCACCCACAGCAAACGCCATGGTGCCTTGTGCTTTTGCTGTGGTGCCTTTTGCAAAGTTCCAATATAAGTTTACATTTTCCTCAAGTGCCCCTCACAAGAGGAACATTTTTGTGGCTGTGATACTGATATTAATTAATACCTAGGAAGAATGTTTCCTAGAAGATGGAGAAGATGAAGGTAAAACAGCTCTGAAATCATTAAATTGCAACTCACTGGGACCAGAAATTGCCAAAGCTGACTTTACTAATAGACCTTTATCATGGTGCGGCCATCTTGATTTTCGCCCATTCAAACCAATGTAACCAAACCGAGGCTGGAAGGGCAAATAGTCTGGTTCCTTTTTGTGCAATGAATATTAGCATCTATTACTGTTATTGGATACAGGGCACATGACCAAGATGGTGGCAGCATGATAAAGGTCTATTGCTGTAAAAGCCTGGAGTATAAGCCTCGGAGCTCGTAGTTGGCATGAAAATCAAATCATAAGCCGCGGGTAATAATTATTACAAAAATAACGATACAAATAGACTAGAACAAGAAACTTGATGAAAACCAACCACCATGTAGGCACAGACTTTTCAGCTATCGATCAAATCCAAGCAATGAACCAAGTCATTGGAAAAATCAAGAGAATATCAGCTTCTCTTGCTTTGCATTTGTTGACTCATGTGAAGTTTGGGACTCTTTACAAAACAAACAAACAAGCCTTAAAAAAAACCAAGGACATTAGATGCTTTAATCAGTTGGCAAGGCTGAGGTGTGTCCACAAAAAATTTTTTCGAGCCAACAAATGGACTCTACACAAAACAAAAACTGTGATTCTAGCCTTAATAAAACCAAGGACATTATGATCAGAGAAATGTAAATTGACACAAAATACCGGCCTCAACAAGACAGTAAAGTCATCAATCAGGCCTTGATCTTAACCGAGGCCACCGAGGCCACTGGCCTCATGCCCCTTTGAGTTGGCCAGCATGCCCTTCCGAAAAATTGCACTGTCACTACCACCTTGGCCAGCATGCCCTTGTATAATTTCTCTGATTTGGCCAGCAAAGGCCTGCCTCCTTTTTTCTTAAGATCGAGGCCTGCAATGTAAGAAGGACACAGGGTGCGTGGTTGTTGGAGCTAGGGAGGAAAACCTGTAATTACAGCCAGGATTTCCCAAGGATACACAGCTTATACCTCTTTCAGACTGGCGCTCCAGAGTCGCACTCAACAAAATAGTTTAGGAGCGACTCTAGATTTTGGTTTCAGACAGGCGGACTTAATTAACATAAATTTGCATAAGGTTCGGCTCATGACAAGATCGACGTCTGAACCCAAGACGCTCTAGAGTCGTTCCGACCGACTGCAACAGTCTTTTGACTTCTAGCGTGCCAAGTCGCTCCTAACTGTTTCAGATAACGAACTTTTCATGTACATTCAATCATTTGGTTTGGCGCGACTCTGGAGCGCCAGTCTGAAATGGGTGTTACAGCATTTTTGTCAAATATGGGTGAACGAGTACACTCCGAACATCATTTCAAATATACCTGATTTCTTAGAGCAGTTTTCACATCCAAATTTATTGGATCCAGTCAGCCACTCTGGTACAGTAAACTGACTGAGGCAGGATTCCACTGAACACTCGAGGGATTTGCCCTGGTAACGAGGAGCTAAAGTTGACATCACTCTGGACCGGGTAGGAGAGGCGGGGGACACTGGTGGGGAGAAATCTTCTTGTTTAGCTAGTTTAGCCGCTGAGAAGCCACAAGCAATACTAGACTTGTTAGCCTCAGTATCATCTTTGGTAGCCTGGTCCTTAGCTTTGCTAACTGACTCAATATCTTTAGCACTTGCTGTGCTATCCCCTGTGCTGCTTCCTAAGCCATTACAGGCTACATACTCGGCTTGCCCACCATTTGGTTTGGATATTTGCTCTTCAGACAGTTTAGAGGAGCTACCGGTAGAATCTGAGCTACTTGGAGGATTGGGTGCTTCCGATGAGTTGCCGTTAATGTTTTCTGACGAGGTAGCAGTCAGAGTTGACTCTTTTTTTATTTCAGTTGTTGGACTTTTTGATTGAGTGTTCTCAGTCGTTAATCCTTTCATCAGTCCGACTAGATTATCCGTCTCCTCATCGGTATCAATCTCATGTGGATCATCTTGATGTTTAGTTCTTTCTGATTTGATGTCATGATTTGTTCCACCATTTGCAGTTATTTTGTCCTTCTTAGTCTCTCCTCCAGCCTGACTTGGATTCTGTGTTTTATTTGAAAGACCGTATGTTGACCCAGTGGTCCTGACCGTCCGGGTAAAGTCCACACTGCCTTTACGATCTGGACGATCAAAAAGGGAGGTTTCACTGTCAGCATCATTTGAATCCTGGAATACTTCTTCTTCATTCTCTGATTGGTTAGGAGTTTCTTCAACTCCGGCCTGATTGGTCGACTCCTGCTGGCTGCTCTGTGATTTACGATGCTTTCTCTATACCAAGATAAGAAATATTATTAGGATATGAAGCTTCATAAGGAGAAATAACAATGGGCATGAAACAACAAATCCAATTTAACTCAAAAACCTGCCAGTGAGTCAAATCTACACCATTAAAAACAAAACACAGTTAACCCATAGATAACAATTGGTTCTATTAAACCGATGCACACAATCTGTTCTATCACTCAGGATTAAGACAATTAGGGATGAGATTTGACGAATTTGACATTCCTGAAAAATGGTTTGCAGGCCTGGGTTCCCCATTATTCTTGACCCGGAACCTCTCCGATGTTATAATTCAGGGGGCTAACAGACTCCAGACACTGTGCATCACCAGAAATAGAAAACTACAGGTTTTGGAAAATAGAGACAGTTTCTGTTTCCTTTTGGTGGTTGTTCGACTTTTTCCAAAACATTTTAACGCCCCAAGGAGATTTTGAAAAAATCCTGAAATCAGGAAAAATCCTGAGAAATCACATACCTGGACAATCACCTAGTTTGATACACCAAGCCTGAAATAAAACGCACACTCAAACCCAATCATTAGTTTTGTTCCCTTACTCTTGTTTAGACTCTGAACTAATTGAGATTTCACAATCTCTTCTTGACAGAAGGGTTAATTTTGACCGAGAGCTTTTAAGAAATTTCTTTGTAGTTTTTCTGACCTTGGCTTCCCTCTTGGCTTTCTCTCTTGCCTTCTGGATTTGATGTTTACTCAGTTTGTTTTCCTCTTTAGCCTCAGTAACAGGAGTCATGACCTCTGAACTCTTCTCTAATAAAGTGGGTTGCTTCTCCAAAGGTCTCGTGGGCGCTGTATTCCTCTTTCCCTGTGAAAATCATCGTAGCTTTAGAATTAATCTCTCTAATATAATTAGCAAAAACCAAAGTTTTCAGAAAGAAACGAGGAAATGTCAACCACACTTAACTTTGTACAATGTTTTTCAGTTTTCACTATTTTGGGAAGAAAAAAGCAGAAATTAGCTGATCAGTTTAAACAAATTACATGTCTGTAAAATGAACTGTGTGGGAACAAAGCAGGCAGGGGGAGGGGGGAGGGGGAAATCAAGAACATGGTGGGGACGATGAGGGAAGATGTGGGGTTGGAGACTACGGAATACCAAGCTAGCTGTATGAGCGATCATGGCACGTGGCGTGTGTGTCATCACCCTCGTCTAAAGTAGCCACTTGGGTCAACAGAGAGAGTGAGTGAGTGGAAACAAACATTATCCAAGCCATTCAGTGTTTCAGTAGCTATCACACTGTATCACAACAAGATTGCCCTGCAATTTCTCTTCCATGTTACTTTTTTTGCGTGCTGCTTTCTTGAATGTGAAATTTTAAAGTTTTCGAAAATTAATATTTATCTGTAAATGTTGTTGTTTATTTAATACTTTCCATCTCTTCCTGTCAACTGTGTTTACCATTGTTAATTGGTGATAATAAAATACCACAAAACTATAAGAAATAACCTACCTTAGATTCCACAATGGGAAGAGATAGATCAAGGAATGGTTCTAGTACTTCAGATACCTGAAAATCAATCACACAATCCCGCCATAAGTTTAGCTGTACATTTTACACGTGTACATACATAAAAAATAAAGGAAAACAATGCACTTGTGGAGTGTCGTGGCCAAGCAGTCTAGATCACCGGACTCAAGTTCCGGCATTTTCGGCAGCAGAGTGTGGGTTCAATAACCGGTCCTGGCACTTGTGTCCTTGAGCAGATACTTTTCCAAAATTGCTTTGTCCTTCGAATGGGACATTAAGCCATAGGTCCCATGGATTGGTAGTAATGTAAAAGACCCACGATCATTGGTAGAGTAGGGGAATTACCCCGGTGTTTCTGGTTCACATAACAAGCACCCTTGTATATAGGTTTCCTGACAGTGATTCAGTTCACTTATCAGGCATCCTTGCTTTTATTACCAGAAGCATATAATAATAATAACAAAACTTCATAATAGTAATATAAGTTATCACACAAGCGTGAGTGGAATACGGGAAAATAGGACGAGTGGGATATGAGACGCAGACGTGCTATATTTTCCTGTATTCCATGAGTGCGAGTGTGATAACGAGTTTATCTTCCAGTCAGCTGGAAGATAATACGTTGCGTTACTTAACGAAGGGCAAAATGTGCAACGTGCAATGTGCACATTTTAGAACGTCATTTTGCACTGTCCGTATACGGAGTGTGACGCATGATACTCAAAATACGCAGAGTGCAATATAGACTACTGAGAGTATGATATGGTTTATTATCACATTTCCGTTGAGCATCTGATTGGGGGGGGGGGATTAGCACGTACTGGAAGATAATAATAATAATAATAATAATAAATGACTCAAACAAATTTTCTACCTTATAAAAGTAGAATATAAAAATTTGAGTTCAAATTCTTAGCTCACCTCATGACACTCATTGCAATGGACCAAACTCAGCAGCTGACCACTAAACACACTATCAACAAACGTATGTTTACAATGCTGACCGTACATCTTGATCTTCTTCTTTGTGGCATCATCTAGATTCTTGACCTTTGACCCTTTGATGTCAAAGTGGGTTAGTATAGCTTCTTGCATTCTCTGTGTTAATTGAATAAACATGTAACAGGTAATCAGTTTTGTGTTTGATGGAGGTATTTATTCCAGAAATTGTCAATAGTTAATATGTCACGTTTACAAAATAAATCCAAGAGAAACCTTATTGTAATGTAAACACAAACCTGTTTTCACTAATCAATCGCTTTTCTTCAAACAATTAGTGAACATTCTTAGATACCAAGTTAAGAGACTATGAACACATCAGTTAATGAAAGAATAGTCAGGCTCTATTTCATGAAGAAATTAGATCTCATTGTCACTGAGGATACAGACAACCTGACCAAGATGGCTGCAGCAAGTTTAAGGTCTATTGCCCCAACCCACCTGACGTCATCACCTATGAATGAAATCTTAGATGGCCATTATGGGCATCAGATTCCCTGAGTGTTACTCTCATAGTGTTACATAAAAGAACTAGAGTGCTTACAAAACCATGTGACATGTCTCAACAAGAAGCATTTTTGACCACTGAGAAAATATCGCTGACCAATCACATTACACTGGTCACTCATCCGTTCACACAGCAAACATTTTTTAAGTGGACATTCGTATACAATTGACCCACAGGAATTTCTGCCCATGGTGGGTCAGTGGAGTTCCGTGCGAGACATCGCAAGTGCTCCCTCTAGTTCTTATATATAACTCTATGGTCACTGTGCAGGATGGATTTTATCCAATGTGTGCATGTTTAGACAAGCACCATATCTGAACATGCACTTCGGCTTCCAAAATGGCAGACCATGGGTGGACAGTAGCCATGTTGGATGTCGGTACAAGAGGTCGGTAGGTTGTATTTTTGACAGCAAGAGGGCGCAATACTAATTCCATTTTGAAAGTACACAAATATTTGAAAACATAAGAAAGCATTTATCTTACACTGATTACATTTTAAAACTGTCAATAATAAAAAAAACTTAAAAGTTTATATTAACCACTTTATTAGAAGTCTAATTGCATCTGGTTTACCACACTATTTCTATGGTTTGACCCCCAATCTAACCCACATGGCGCCCTCTTGCAGTCAAAAATAAGGCCTATGGCTATTTACCTTCATTTCTTCTGCTCTCATTCCATCTAGAAGATAACGAAGTAATTCATGACTATCTTGTTGCTGGTACCCTTTGAATCGAGACGCCCTGGTAAACAAATATCCAACAATCAAATAAGGAGAGTACAACAATAGACAACAAGGCAATACAACCATCCCTCAACAGCAACACCAGGTATGACCTGCCTGCCATGTACGATGATCTGCTATCATGTAATCGCCCAAAAGGCGGCCACATGACCAGAGTGATTTAAATCACTACGCTGAATGAAGATGTCGCGATGACATAGAATGCTATGACCTGCCTGCCATCTCTGATGATCTGCTATCATGTGATTGCCCAAAAGGCGGTCACATGACCAGAGTGGTTTAAATCACTACGCTGAATGAAGATGTCGCGATGACATCGAATGCTACATCGCTGCAATACTCTGATTCCGAAAAAGGTATCTTGAATTATCTTATCCACATGATGCATCCAATATTACTATACATGCTTGTACAAAAATTTATTTGATTGGTATATGGATTAAACCATAATTACACTCATTTTTTTGTACATCATCACCATTAATTATGACACGGCAAAACTCTCCAGTTTGGAGGGTCGTGACAAGAGTAATCTCACCTTGGAGAAAAACTCTGCTAGGGTCGAAACGTGAGGTCATTAAAAATTTTTTTTTTTTTTTTTGCAGTTTTGGTGGCAGAGTCATCAGCATGTGGGCCTAAATCCCTGCCTGGCCATGATGCTTATGTCCTTGAGCATGACATTTAAACATAAATTGCTTCTCTTAACCCAGGTGTATAAATGGGAAGGACTAATGAGGCACTTTAAGGGTTGTATGCCCCACTGCTCCACAGGGAGTTGAGAAAGTTTGAGGAATGGGTAAAAGTATGCTTGCTGAACAGAGATAACAATGTTGTACACCAACTTCATCTTGTAATACCAGGGGTCGATTTCACAAAGCACTAAGATGCATCTTAAGATGAGTTGTCAGTATTACCATAGTGATTTGTATTGTGACATCACAATTAAGATTGCTTCTCACTTAAGATCAATCTTAACTCTTTGTGAAATCGAGTCCAGGACAGGATATATACATGTACAATACATAAGAACTCAACATTATTAAAACCTTTATTGGAATCATCTATATTTCTTTTTACATCGGTATGCCTCCAGGCCTGATTGCTTCATTCTTGATAGGGCAAGGGCACCAGACATTTTCTTCTTGATAAAGGGCACCTCTATGAGGAAAAATGTAAATTTGTACATTTCAAGGGCACCAAGGCAATGAGTACAGGAGGCAATAGACCGTTCCGGCTTAGGCAATAGGCCCCGCCCACACACCTTAGTTTGTGTGCGATTACGCTGCACACTGTGACCGAGTTTGACCGAGGTCACATGACCAAAAGGCGTGATCCAATTGGTCAATGTGCACAATTTGATTGACAGGCCGGAACAGTCTTTTGCTTCTGTTGCCTCCATTAAGTATTAGGCATATGCCTCTGTCGTTATGTATGTAACCTTGACAATATTTGGGCCACATAAATTGATCATCATGACTTACTTTTGGCAGATCTGATTAAAGAGACCTCTGGGGTTCACAATGCTGGCCTTGCCTCCTTTATTCATCTCATCAAGGAAGCCTACAAGTGAAGAGGTCAATGACCCTGGAGGTGGAAGACTGATGGTGACTGGCGCCTGGTTAAAACGGCGACAGTGCAGATTGCATTTTAGAGTCAACTCAATTGAATGCTTCAAGGGTTAGGGTTTAGGGGTTAGGGGTCAGCATTAGGGGTTAGGGGTCAGCATTAGGGGTTAGGGGTCAGAGTTAGGGGTTAGGGTTATAACATGGGGCTACCCTTGCAAAGAATAAGAGGGTACAAGCAACAAGATATCGATCCTCCTACCTGAGCAGTATCCTGTGAACTCTGTAAATATGCCACCCATGAAATATAATGTACAATTTTCTTCAACCCCCCCCCCCCCTCCCCCCAAACAAAAAAGTTTATTTATTTATGGACATGTTTAGTTAAATCTTGAAGACTTCTACATACCACCGGCTCAATGTGTTCTTCAGATTTCTTCTGACCGTCAAATGAGAAATGAGTCTGAGTTGTTGAGTCAAATGAAACTAAGAGATGAGTATCATCAGGAATGCAAACCTCCTTCCCAGACATCCACTTCTCATGTAGAAGTTCTCGGAGGACGTTGGTTTGAGTAATATTCTGTATAGGAAAAAAACCCACAAAAAAACAAAACAATAATCAGGTCATTTGTATCCAAATTAAAATAAAAACTTAAAACATTTATGTCTGTGCTTGTCTAAAATTAAAAACATGCAGTAACATAACTTAAAAACTGACAAATAATGTACATGGACACAATCAAAACTGTTGAAGTTTAAGTAATGAACCCTCCTACTGTCTGACCATTTAGTACCATCCATTGTGGTTTTGAATGATAAACTATACCAGCCTGCAATACGATATAATGTGGTGAATGATTACTCCATAGTCAACCCTCCTACTGTCTGACCATTCAATATCATCCATTGTGGTTTTAAATGACAGATAAACTATGCCAGACTACAACATACATGTACCAAGTGGTAAATACATCTACACCTTACAAACTGGTAAACATGTGCAATACACAATGAATGCAGTTGAATTGTTTCAATTCTGAATGGCTGGTAAACTCGCTGAAATGTTTTACAAAGAGTAGCCACGTAGGAGGGTTAATTAAGGAGGAAAACAAGCTGCTTACATAGCCAGTTATTAGAAACCTTTCAGTCTGAATAAAGGAAACTTCATAGCAAAAGGATGATTTGGAAAAGTCATTTAATAAACTTACTTGCATAACTGCATTGAAGAAACATGTGTTTCCTAAATTGTTAAGACCCTGTCCAAAAAAAAAGCAAAACAAGTACACATAAAAAATAGTATGGACCAAGTTGCAGATCAAATCCTCACTCTTCCCTGAAGTTTCAAGCAATCAACAGAGACTTTCTGATTAAATTAGACAAATGAAATTACATAATTATTTATGTTTACATAATTATTGTTCTGCTCATCAGAATACACGGAGACACAAAAATAACAACTTGTTTTTCCAATTTGTTTACCAAAGGACATTTAGTTTACGGACCCACCTTGACTTTCATCGATCCTTCTTGTTTGACACTGTTAGTAGTTGCACTACCCCCAACCATAGTTCCTTTAATAGGTATCAAATCACTGTCATAATCCTTAGACTTCTTCTTAGCTGCAAGTAAAGAGTTGATAAGTTGGACATTTCAAACTTAGGACGATAAAAAAAAACAAGATCATGAAAAATTAATTTCTATTTGCCGAGTCCTGTAAAAGAATCAATAACGTACTAGGTCAACATTTCATGTTTTAAATGTCACACGCTTGCCATATCACATTCCAATATTCTGATTATTTTCGATTCAACACGGCAGGAGCGCAACATTTGAAACCACTTTGGGAATCAACGCGGCAGAAGTGTAGTTTGACCATGGCTTGACAGACCCTGCTGTGCTACTGCCGAGCTATTACCAGAGTGCAACGTCTGAAACAGGCCTAACTTCATATAATAATCCTAACCAGTTTTAATATCAAAATGTTATTCCCATCATATATGACCTGAACTACAAAAGGGGAGTGTTCAAATTGTTATGGTCGTTCCAAGAGTATGATGTATGTGTGTGAGTAGGTATACATGATCAAACCAGGAGACCTATAACAAAAGGGTCAATAGGGTCATCGGTTGGGTGAAGGTCCCCAGTTGGGTGAAGGTCCCCAGTTGGGTGAAGGTCCCCAGTTGGGTGAAGGTCCCCAGTTGGGTGAAGGTCCCCAGTTGGGTGAAGGTCCCCAGTTGGGTGAAGGTCCCCAGTTGGGTGAAGGTCCCCAGTTGGGTGAAGGTCCCCAGTTGGAAAGTCATCTGGGAGCTGTTGCCAAAAAAGTTAAGAGTACAAACAAAAGAGGGACAATAGGAGGTCCCCGATTGTAGGTGAATACCCACTTGGGTGTACACATACCAGACAACTTGCAGGGTGCTTTACACAATGGAACAATGCTACCCAACAAGGTTTTCTTTGTTGTAGGTGCTACCCCACAGAGGAATTCTTCAGAAAAGGGAACAACAGAAAAATACGAGGACCCCCTAACTGACTTATGTAAGTGCATGCGACCTTACCCTCACATTCTTGTTAACACATAGTTGTGGGGACTCCCTATTGTTGTTCTATTATTCCCTTTTCTATTGAATTACCTTGTGGGGACAGGGTTTGACAAAGAAAAACGTTGCGGGGACCTTTGTTGCATTGTATAAATGTCCCCACAATGGTGTGCGTGCCTACTGACCAGTACATGCGGGTCCTGACAACAACAGAACAATGGACCCCACAAGGAATCTCAATGGGAAGAATGGACCCCACAGGGAATCTCAATGGGAAGAATGGACCCCGCAGGGAATCTCAATGGGAAGAATGGACCCCACAGGGAATCTCAATGGGAAGAATGGACCCCGCAGGGAATCTCAATGGGAAGAATGGACCCCGCAGGGAATCTCAATGGGAAGAATGGACCCCAAAGGGAATCTCAATGGGAAGAATGGACCCCACAGGGAATCTCAATGGGAAGAATGGACCCCGCAGGGAATCTCAATGGGAAGAATGGACCCCACAGGGAATCTCAATGGGAAGAATGGACCCCACAGGGAATCTCAATGGGAAGAATGGACCCCACAGGGAATCTCAATGGGAAGAATGGACCCCACAGGGAATCTCAATGGGAAGAATGGACCCCGCAGGGAATCTCAATGGGAAGAATGGACCCCGCAGGGAATCTCAATGGGAAGAATGGACCCCGCAGGGAATCTCAATGGGAAAAATGGACCCCATAAGGAAGATCTTTAGAAAAGGGACAATAAGTCCACCACTGCAGGACCCCACAAGTCTGTGTTTTCGAGGAGGTGTGTATAAGGATGTATGGGGGCGGGGGGAGAAGACAGAGTACAACTACAGAGGGTCCTTGATTTGATATTTGTTTCAACTGAGGATACATTTGAAAAAAATATTACAAACAAAAAATCATTCTGGCAATTACTTTGACAGGAGGGGGATACAATGAACATTATATTATTGCACCTAGATTTCTGACATCCACAAAAAAAAATAATAATGTAGGTAAGTACTGCTTTGCAAAAGGGGATCTTTATACAGCCTTTAAAATGTTGATAACTTTGGACGACCCCCAACATAAAGAAGTAAGTAATACTGAATCTTACCAGGAAGTTTTGGTGCTCCCATCTCTTTACGTAACCATTCCACACACTCAAATAGCTTCCTGCTATCCTCTAATAACACTGCATCATCACATTTATAGCACCAAACTTGCATATTATTGATACATAATGACAGTGCATGGAAGGTACTGTGTGGAGTCTCATAGTGCTTCAAGGCATGCTGATGTTGAGATCCTCGACCACATCCCTGAGAAGAAGAAAAATGAAACAAATGAATAAAATCAAGACACACAGCCAGGGATGTTGTGTGCTAAAGTCTTGTAGCTCAGAACCGACACTGAACCAGACATACTTGCTACATGACAGAACAAATCTTGTTCTTTTGTTCATACACATGTATTTGCTGAACTTTGAAGAGGCTTTGAAAAGCTAGAAGAAGATCATTGTTGGGATATATTTGCTCAAGTCCTTTGGAGACAATTGAAGGTCCAATCAAGGTCAAATCAAGGTCACACTATTTGCTTAGAGCTAACTCACCTGATTACCACAAACCATACAGAGCCAAATGGTATTCTCTGGTCCATCTACGCTATCCTCACTGCTTGCTGCTAATCGTTTCTCAGTCACTCCTTTATCATTCACACAAGACTAGCAAAGGAAAAGAGATATCATCAGTCAAGTCAAGTCAGGAGATGTAGTGTCTGGATCTTGTAACTTTCAAACAGCTTTGTCTTAATTCCATCTTACTTTCTTATAATCTGCTCGTTTCCTGAAGACGATCAGAGTATACTGTTCGAAACATCGGGACCACACCGGCTCTTTTCAGAGCCACCACTCCTCCAAAAAGAGATTTATACATGGCTGTACCCGCACGTTTACTAGTAATAGTTACTACCTATCATCCACGCCATGTAAAGCTTCAAACATAACTTAGTTTTATTTGATTTTCAAATGTTCAAGTGAAAGCCTCAATGACAGGAGCAGTTGCAAAACTTTAAGAGATAAAATTAGACTTGGAACATTTAAAGACAGAATAAATGAAGGCTAATTGAACATGTGTGGCCCGCCCATAATGGGAAATGGAGTCGGAACACACAAAACCTTGGCAGTAGTTGATGACCTCAGCATAACTATTGCACTGGACAAAATTCTGACAGACAAAAATCCGCACAGTTGTTTATATTTAAATATATCTTCATGGAATCCCTTGGAGACCAATGTTAAGTCTTAAGGCTGACCCAAACTGTTTAGCTTCCTTGCCTTGCTAATGCATTGTTGTTTATAATAACTCAGAATGCTTTTCGCATTCTTTTTTTTAACAGCATTTCATTTTTTTATTCTTTTTTAATTTTAGTTCTATATTTTTACAACTGTACAATATAGTATGTTTTTCTCAAACCCATATTCTATATTTAAATGCCCTTTAGGCCTATGTCTGTTTCTTAAACTGTAGCATCAGGAGATCACACTGATAGTAATTAAGTTTCCCTTTTTTTTTATCCTTTAAGGGTGCTCCCTTTTCATGTAGGTCTGTCAATGTTTTCTTTAACTGTTTGTATCTTTGTGTTTTTGTACCTTTCCTGTGAAATGAATAAATGAATGAATGAAATGAAACTCCTTACCGTGCATTGGCCTAGTTTGGATGAACCACCAGCTTGTTTCAATCCTTTCTTGATACCTGACAAATTGACTGATTTGTCAATGTGTGAACAGGTCTTTCCTAATAAACAACAAACCAAAATAACACTTCATCAGTATAAAGCATGATTGTGACACAAGCAAGTTGATATTTTGTTCAAACTAAACATCATTAATCCTCTGAATGCTAAGAGCTAAGATACCTTGCCTGATGCTAAAGCATGGTTGGTTTGGCTAGCTGTTGGGTAAGTGATGACGTTTTTGAGCCAGCAATGCAGTGTAGCAAATGTTCATGTACACATATGTATGTCATTCATTTACATTGCACTTCCGGCTCCAAAAACGTCATCACTTACCAACAGGATACTCATTCAATAATCACAGAAACCCATAATATGGAGTTGGAATGAGTTTTGAAATTTACACTCGGTTAGGGCTACATGGCAATATTTGGAATTTTTTTTTAGAAAAAAATGTAAAAATGTCCAATAAATATAACAAAATCATAATAATAAGAACACATCATGTTTATCGTTAAATTAAAGCACTATAACTGAAGTACATTTTGGTATAACACGAGTACATGCAGTGCCCTCCAAGTGGCAAAGGAAAACTCACTTCCCACATCGTCTGATCGCACACATTTTAATACAAAATCCTCAGATTTTGGCCTGGTTTTCCACCCCCCCCCCCATTTAAGCGCTCAATATTGAGATTATCCCTAGCTCTCCGCAGCAAACAAGATCTGGAATCACCCGGTGCATGCCAGTTCTTTGTGGAGGATTTACAAAAAGTAACTCAGACACAACCTGCTCATTAGCCAAGTTATCTCAATAGACCTTGCTCCCAGCATGCCAAGTGATTATTTACGACTTGGTGGTCAACATTTTAGTGGGGGAAAAAAAAAACCTCAAAATACTTTCTTTTTTATCAGAGGATTTTGGGCACGTTCCAACTGGCTTATTTCGGTTCAGGAAATTGAACCACTGGTGATTTGTGGGTCTTTAATCATGTTAAATGTTACTTTCTAGACTTTGACAGTATTTTAGATGGATATCTCTCTGGACATGCTCGTCAGGGCTCAATTTCATGGCTCTGCTTACCGTAAGCAAAAAATTCCACGCATACTTAAGCGTATTTCACGGGTTAGCAAGGAATATTTGCTTCTGCGCGAGCGTAGTTCACGTAACTAAGAATTCCTCGCTTACCCAGCTAGCGCAGAAATCAGGCGCTAACCTCGTAAGCGGCGAATGGTCTTCGTAAGCGCAGAATGACGCAGTAAGCAGAGCCATGAAATTGGGCCCCGATCGTCAGGTCTGATTTAAGGTTTGTCTTACCTTTAAGAATATCTTCATCTGATGTGTTATGATAGTCGTTTTGTTTGGTTTTATTGCGTTTCTTCCCCATGGTGGCTGATGTGGGATGCTCCTTCACACGCATTGATGTCTCTGAACATTAACAACTTCAGTCATTAGATACAGCCTAGAAACAAACAGGGTCAAAATCATTTAGAAACGCTTGTTGTTGTTACGTCAAACTCTCATCTTTTCTATGTCTAGTATTTATCAGTTTGTAAAAGTTTGTATATTGTCTGGATAAGGAAAGCAGGCATGAGATATGCCTGATACTTCGTGGAGGTAACAGGGGTAATTCCCTCCATGCCTCTGGTCATTAAGTCATGGTGCGCTTGGAAATGTTCCAGCACAACTTTTTATTCTCCTCAACATGTCATAGACGAGCCTCTAGGCAATTACAATAGATTGGACAGCTCCATATCAAAAAAACAATTACAGCTTAGGGCTTACAAAATGACAAACCACAATAAAAAGAAATTTATATAAACACATACGAAATCCTATTCAAATTTACATTGATGAAAAAAAGGAAATTTTGATATACACATTGCACTTCAAAATTGGATGGAAACATAGTGCAGAATATCAACCATTAAGAAGTTTGATTGCAACAGGAATAAAAGAGAGTTTCCGCCTAAGTGTTTAACAAGGCGAACATCTAAAATGGCATCTAGACGGAAGTTATTCAAACATTTGTTTTAGCACATGAAAATCACTGGCTAAGATGAATTGAGCTTTCTTAAGTACTTGTTGCTCACAGAACTTACTAAGATCTCTCTGTGGCTCTCCAATAGACTGTTCCGGCCTGTCAATCAAACTGTGCGCATTGACCAATTGGATGATGCCTTTTGGTCATGTGACCTCAGTCAAACTCGGTCACACGTACAGCGTAAACGCACACAAACTAAGGTGTGTGGGCGGGGCTTGTTGCCGAAGCCGGAACGGTCTATACTTGTAGACACAAGGCTGACAATCCTTTTCTAACTGCTTTTGTTTTCCACATTTAACGAAAAAAAAACAGGAAATGAATGAAAAACACAAGACACTTTCCATGAACGACCGATAAAAAAAGTCTATGAATAGTTAAGAAGGTCTTCAACTTTCGGAGTAGGTATAAGTACTGCTGACATTTCTTGATAACTACTTTAGTGTTTTCATCCCATCTGAACTTGCCATCAAGTACAAAGAGCTCAGTATTTCAAAACGATTTCTACTTCCTGATTATGAACAGACCTAATGCTTTAAGAGACATCCTCACTCTTTTTTTCCAAAATCCACAATACGTTCTTTGATCTTTTGAACATTCAATTTCAAGTAAGAATCATCACATCAGTCAATAAATTCTTTGAGAGCATCACCGTGATTATTTCCTGACTCAGTAAAAGGTGAAACTAAAGCACTGTCATCAGCAAATTTAACTCAAACTCTTTCAACCTATTGTCTGTGTACAAAATATACAGAAGTGGTGACAACATACAGCCTTCTGGGGAACCTGTATCAGCCACTATAAAAAACGGATAATTTACCATTAACAAAAACATTATGGAAATGACAAGAAAGAAAATTGATTTCATGTTTTAATTCTGGTTGTGAAGCCAAGGACTCTCAGAAAAGCGAACTAAATCACTATACTAGCCAAGAACCCCATGGAGAGAAGACAAGGAAGGAAGTTTCAGTTTTAGATGTGGGAGGAAAACCCCAGAGGTTTATTCCAGGGAAAACCCACACAATCAGGTAGGGACTGAAAAACCCAATCCACATAGTGCCCCTGTTTGGATTCGAACCGGGGTCCTAGAGGTGGAAGGCGAGGAAAGATACCACTATACCAACCCGACCACCCTAAAAATTGACGATCCAAGCCGTCAGGTGGTCACTATTAGATAAAAGTCTCCGATTGGTGAGCATTTGAGCTAAAAATATAAGGTTACATTAAATTAAAAGCTGATGACAAATCTACAAAAAGTATCCTAGCATGGGCATGCAGCTTTCCAAGTTGACTGTAAAATTTACTTGGCATGAAAAGCTTAGCACCATCAACACTTCTACCAGCCTTGTAAGCAAATTGCAAGGGTCTAACTGATGCTTTGTAAAAAGACACAGTAAGGTATGATAGACTATAATTTTCTAAAACAGTTTTCATTACAATTTAAGTAAGGGCAATAGGTCTGAAGTCATATTTACATGTAGTTCTTTGGGTTTGTCTTTCTTCGGTATGAGGATAATTGCAGATGTTTCATTGTAGGTGCCTTACGTAACTGCGCAACGTACATAATGTATGACGTGCTCGCACATTTTACATAAAATTGCAGTGAGGGAGATAGGTCATGTGGGTCTGTAGTTGGATGCTGCAGAACAGATAACCTAAAATATATATGAAGGTACCACCGGTACCTGGGCTCTCTTCCGGCAGGGATCCCGTCAGGACCTGATGGTTTATTTGGTTTTAGATTTCTGAGTAGCTTTGTGACTCTATTGCAGCAGACCTTTATGTTGTTCACTGAGGGGTGAGGGCTGGCTTCTAGATCTGATGGAGTCTCATCATCATCATTGGTAAAAACTGACGTGAACTGCCTATTCAAAATATTCGCCATTTGCTTAGGGTCGGTGTGAAGGATTCTTTATTCCAGCAGTCTTCATGAGACATGATTTACCTTGAAGTGTCGCTATATGTGTGTATTCGTTCGTCGTGCCGTCATCCGTAGCCGAACGCTAACAGACAATGTAAATGCCGCAAGAAGACTGCTGGAATAAAGACTAGTGCAGGAATACGACCCGCGCTGAGCAGCAACCATCATGGCTCCTCCGCTGTCGTTGACATGGGCTTATATCACCGAGATTTGACATAAGATTCCAGCAAAAGCCTAGGATTTATCGCACAGGGGATCGTGCAGAAATCTTCTCCAGACTCTGCCTGAGAGTCTGACCATAGAGCAAGGACTTGCTCTATGGTCTGACATGTCTGACAGCAACGACCGACCGATCATTGAGGGATAAATTTGCCAAAATAAGTAAGTCTTGATTCGAAAGTTGATGTCCGGTTTTAAAGGACAGGGTTCGTTGGGCCAAGAAGCGGAGGGAGTCCAGCGTATTGGCACAATGTATGGGGCTAGGAATGGAAGTGGTCCAATGTGCTGAACGTGTGCAGTACACTTGGGACAGCCACTGTTTGTGTTCAGCTAAGACAGCATGACGAACGACTACATTCTACAATCTGCATTTTAATATTATCTAAAACCAGCAACACAAAAAAAGACTAGAGGTAGATAACAAGTCATAAGATTATGATAGCGCTGTAGAGTGCACCCTTGCAACACCAACCATCATTTGGCTCTAACGACATTTGAACGTGTCAGTATCAGCCCTGACATTTTTCATAAAATTCAACCAAAAGGAGTAATGGCCACAAATCTAATGCAAAGACTCTCATGCAAAGACCGACCGATCATGGACATTGATGGAGAGGAACATAATTTTGGCCAAAAAATGCAAGTCTCAATTCGCAAGATCATCTCACGTTTTTGTGCCATGTGGTCAAAGGGCCAAGGAGCGGAGAGAGTACAGCGTATTGGCAACATTTATGGTGCTAAACAAAACCCTAGGTTATGTTGTTAGCTGGTTAAACTTACTGCATGAAAAGATACTTTATCTCATGATTAATTTCTGGTTGTTGGTTGGTCGAGTTGTCCATCTATCCATATCAATTCAGTGTCCATCTCGTTGAATTTAAAAGGCAAACCATTATTTAGAGTTAGACAAGGAAATATAACTTCAAACTCCATTTACAAATTTCTAAATATACACAAAAATTAATGAGTTAAATTTAAACAATTCTGTAATATAAATGTCTGAGGACTTCCTCAGGCAAAACCTTCAAATTTACCTGTTATTTCACTCTTTATCGTCGGGTTTTCCGATTTCAACATGTCTTGTAGATATGTCGAGTGATCCGCCTCACACCATATGTAAATCACCACGTAAAAACTGATCCGCTGCCAGACCAATCGCCGCTCCCTCTCCGTCTCCTCGTTTTATTTTTGTGATCCTCCTATTTTGTAAAATGGCGCCCTCTCTTGGTCTATTGCGTTGATGCAATTTTTTAAATTCTCGCTTTTAAAAATTGAAAATACACCTTACAGTTAAATTTTGTGATTTCTTGTGACTTTTTGAGACTACTTGTACAAAAGTAATACAAGTAATCTTAAGATAAAAAAAAGTGCGCAGATAAAAAAGTGCGGAGGCCGTCGACTTTTAATCTTCAACAAATTCTTGAAAGATAAGGAAACATTCTCATAAATCTCCAGCTGACTCTCTGTGACTTTGGACGGTTATTGCTCTATTTGTTCTTCACCATCTTTAATTTGTCTCCATTTGTTTAAACTTTTTGTCATCTTCTAAATCATTTAAAATGCAGATTGTCTAATATTCGTTTTTGCTCTAGTTTTTAATTCAAACTGCAATGACAAAGACCAACACATGACACAGTCAATAAGCTTGCTTGATACTTCATTCTTGCAAGAACAAGGCAGTTTTTTTCTTAAGTAAAGGGCACCTCTACGAGCAATTGTAAATTTTTGAAGGGGACCAAGGTACTGACAAGAGGCATGGAGACAAAAATGCCTCTGTGTTGCCGTCATGAAGCCCACAGGAGAGACTAAAACTATTAAGTGGGTGTTATAGAATAATTATCTTACAAAAGATTACAATTACCATTATCTTACCAAGTCTTTCTCGAAGGCTAAATGACAACACAACACAACACAACACACACATACAAGTATACAGGAGTAACAGAAGCAACCAATTAGAAAGAAGTGAAAAGAGAGAGGCAGAAAGCAGTCAGAAGATGCAAGAGATGAACAATGAAGAGGGAGACCAAGGGGGGGGGAGAGTCTGGATTAAGCACAAGAGGTTGGAAACACAAATGAAAAAATCAAAGTTGGGAAAAGGGGGAAAGTTAATTAATAAGTGAGTGAGACAGATTTAAAACGGGACATCTCTGGAAAAAGGAGAAGGCAAAGGCAACAAGCAATTAATCATTTCCTTCTTGCATGTTTTTATCTTATTAAATTACTGGTACAAGCTTGAAACTAATTCATTACTGGTTTGCACTTTGCAAACTATAAATCAACATCAAACAGAAAGGCTCTGAGTTCAACAGTCACTTATCATCAAACAACTTTTGCTTTATTACGTTAAAAATTTCAACTCATAGAAGAAAACTTTATTTAGGAATTACACACCGTTGGACGGAATAAAAGGAACTTTTTAAACAAACTTATGAAATTACAGACGAACTTTGACTTAAAAGATTGACAATTTATGCTAAATAATCAGGTTTTACTGCATAGATAAAACTTCATTGATGAAATCAGAGATTCATTTTGTTACTTACGAAAGAACTCAGTCTTAAAGTGGACGGATAAGTAAAGATTAATTTTACAATATTTACAAATAAACTATAAGAGCACTTTGAAATTAAAATATAGTTTTGGCTATTTGCTTCAAATTGATGTTGAGAAATTCTGGAGAGTGTTTTTATCACCATATTTTAATACACCCACTCAAGTTATTAAACAAACTGTATAAATTGTATATAACTCCCCAGAGAAATAAATTCAAGCTTAATTAAAAACTCAATCTTTTTAACATGAAATATATAGTTACTGGAATTTGTGTTCCAACACAATTCACTCTCTTAAAACTTTTTACCAAACTGTTAGCAAAAATGACAACTGTTATACTTAAATTACTAACACTGTAAAATATAAATTTACAAGAACTCATTCATTACTACAGGAATGGTCCATCAACTCAAGTAGACTTACTGATTACACTGTTAATATTTTCAAATCCAGCATTTATAAAACACAAATACTACCCCAATGACTCTATTGGCTTTTCATTTAACAAAGTAGTCTATAGTGCTTAAGACTAAACCACTTATAATTCTGTCATATCCACGTGAATGAAACCTTGGTGAGATTTGAACTCACAATGGATTTGACTCTGACAATCTTGTGTTATCTAAATACAACTGCATCTCAAAACACAAGGTGATGTCTTAAGAATATATAATCAAGAATATATATCAATGCAAGTGCTTACTAATTATTAGAAACATTTTAATTTCATAAACTGACAAGTCCTGTTGATCTACATCATGCATCTAGAATTAGAGAGGGGCGGCTGGGGGTGTAAGCTGAAGGCATCAATAAGAAAATAATGATGTAGCTTTCTGGAACACCACTACACCCCTAAATGCAAGGTGATGTCCGAAACATGGATTTGGCTATGACTCTGGCTTTCACTCGATACACCTGCCTACAGTCATGATAGCCATAGCCAACAATCTCAAGTCAGTTATAATCTACGTCAGTTTGTATCAAAAATGAGAACATCTTAGCGCTTTGTGAAATTAAGCCTTGAGTCTCATTCCGAGTATAAACTTTGAAACAACTGAGCAATTAAATGTTTTCATCTTTAAATCAACAAATGTCAGTTTTTTAATTTCTTAAATATCAAGCAATAAACCACAAAGAAAAGAGTAGATTCTTAAAGCAATTTTAGGGTGAACGAAGAAAAATTGACTGAACTGTGAACGTTAAGCCGGTGGTCGAAGGTTCAAATCCCACTCCAGTCAATTTTTCTTTGTTCACCCCGAATTTGTAATTTCTTATTACAAATAAAAACGTTAAGCAGTTTTTATTCTTTAACAAACTAGCTTAGTACAAAATAGGAGGAAGATAAATTACAGAAAGCAAGACTCTTTACACAATTGTCATTATACAATCAGATAAGTCAATCAATATGGTCTGGTAGTGGTTGTCATTCCTCTGATTGAGGGCCCATTTAGTAGTAGATACATCATTATGTCTTACATCCAAACAAGAGCTTAATATTGACCCAATTCACCTGACATCATCATCACAATGATCTTGGTTGGGCCATTTTGGAAGTCATTGTCACTATGTTTCAAACAGTGCAGTGTGAATTTTAGGCCATGCGGAGGTTACATGCATACCCACTGACTTCCAAAATGGTGAGCGTGGCACAGCTGCTGTGTGTGACGTGCGTGCAAGGGGTCACTACAATCTGATAGGCCAATCAATATGGTCTGATAGTGGCTGCCATTCCTCTAAGGGCCCATTTAGAGGCAGATACATTATCATGTCTTACATCCATGGTAAACACAGGATCTCTAGCACTGACTCGTGTTGGGTACACAGGACAGTTAAACGTCTCAGCTGCTTTCTGTGGATCATTGAGGGCAGGCTTCTCACTCTGCGGCATACACAGGATATGGACGATAGGAAGAGGGGTGGGGCCATGGCGTGGAGGCGTGTCTTGAAGCTCACCTGTAGTCTTCTCCCATGTACAACCCCAAATGTAGATGCCATAGATGAACATACCTTCTTGTGGTGGGTCTCGCACCTATAACCAAAAGTCAGATAATTAATTGATAATCACTACAATGCATTGATTGGATGTAATTGATTAAATACACAAAGGCTGTGAGAACCAAGTAATCCTTGATGACACACAGCAACTGGGGTAAGAAAAATGGAGGTTTGTGTCTAAATTACAACACATACTCACAAGCTGTCACTAAATGGGTTTGCTTACTGGCCTGACAAGTCACAATGCATATTGGTAAAACATTTAACCATAAACTGCTTCTCTTCATCTCGGTGTATATGTAAATCTATGAGGGCTAAGATGATAATGTGTTTGACGCACATTTCTTAATAGCTTGTTGAGGCTGTAGGCTCCCCATGAAATACAAGAAACATCCAGGTATGGATACAGTCATAATAGACAGTATTACATGCAATGTTTTGTAGCATGTCGTGGCCGAACGGCTTAGTGCATCGGACTCAAGTTCTGGCGGCCAAGTCATCAGGATGTGGGTTTGAATCACCGTCGTGACACTTCTGTCCTTGAGCAAGATACTTAACTATTGCTTCAAGTAGGGGAAGAGGCAGTTATTTTTGTCTCGCAATGGATTCATTTACCCCTCCCTGTTCTTAGCAGTGCTGTGAAGAGACTTGCGTTTATATCTCACCATGTCTTGTTTCTGCGCATTGGGGCAGGTTTCTATCCCTTCAAAAAAGTAGCCTACACCTCGAGTGGCCTTTGGGCCTTGTGATGGGCGAATTGCATTAAAAAAGAAAAAAAAAAAGCTTAACACCAAACAAAGCATTCTTAAGTTCTTACTAAGTCTCCCTGACTTTGACAGGATTTCCTCACTTCTCTTGAGTCCAGACTAAACTTCAAGCAACTCTACTTACATGATCCTTATCTCTAGCAGTGATCTCTGTCTGGAATACAAATGGCTCCACTTGTGTTGTGTTATTTCCATAAGTCTTGATAGCATCTTGACGAAGGAGAGCTAAGAGGTTCTGAGGATGGAAGAATGCTCCAAGCCAGTATGCTGGGAACTTATCACGACCCTAGCAAGAGAATATTCACAAATTTAGGTTCAAGAAACTTATCACAACCCTACATGCCCAACCAAGAAAGTATTAACGAACAATTGACAAATTGAGAAAACGTTTCAAACGTTGAAGTGTCTTGATCTACCAGATAAATTAATGGATTATGATCTTTAAACAAAAAAACATCTCCTTCAATAGATTACACCTAGTTGATTAAATCAACTTCTCTCTGTTTATGTTAATGAGGCAACTGATACAGGAACTGTTCCAAAGCCAAGTTGTAGGGGACTGTTAAGCAATCTTATTACTAGCTTAAACCTAGTTGAATATACTAACTAACATGTATGCTAATCCATTTAAGATAATGACATTGTAAGGATACAAGTACAAGTCACTTAGAAACTGTTCCTGGGCCAGTTAGTTGGAGGATTGTTAACCAATCTTATTACTAGCTTAAACCCAGTTGAATAAATGAACTGACCTAGGTATGATAATCCGTTCAAGACATTGACATTATGAGGATACAAGCACAAGTCACTTTTATAAGAACTGTTCCTGGGCGAGTTAGTTGGAGGATTGTTAACCAATCTAAACACTAGATTAAATTAAAACTAACTGACTAAATTAACTCACCTGTATGATAATCCGTTCAAGATGTTGACATCGTTGTGAGAGGTCGCTCAAGAACTGTCCCAATGCCCAGTTAGTTGGTGGCATAGACTCCCCAGCTAGTTTACACCAATGTACTGGTATACGATGATGATAAATATCATCTGCTATTGAGATTAATGTCTCAGACATTTGATCACCAAAGACTTCTGTCGGCTTTTCAGTCAAGGATTTTAATTTCTAAAAAAGGAAAATGAACATTGCAATAAATGTACATGTTAAGGCATGTTTTTGAATGATTTTATAGGAGACTTTGGAACACTTGGTGGCAGCAGACTTACCAGGTAAATTGTCATTGTTTACGTAGTTCTGAGCATGCTCACATTTCTAAGAACAAGGGATATTCCTGGTAAGTTTGCTGCCACCTAGCGTGCTCAAAAGTCTCCAATTGTTGGAGAGACACTTCTTAGACTTTGTCAATTACCATAATTACAACGTTCAGCTGTTATTTTTTACAATTATTGACTTTGTGATCTTATGTGGTAATTAAGATAAAATGACAATTTCTCATATATGACCAGTGTCTTGCCTGCCAAGAAATGCCCTGGAATGCATACAACTACACTCTTTCCAAAAACAAAAGCATCACCAGATATTAGGTACAACACAATAACTGGACCATCTACTTCTGCTTACCTGTAGAGATGACTTTATATCTTGAAGAAGCTTCAACATCAAATCGATCTCTCGTAAGATGAATCGATTGAAGGGTGTGTCTCCACCCGTCTTACGCACACGCTCAGTTACATACTCCTAAAATGACAAAATGAAAATTCATCATCAGATATTGAGGAAAAATATACATGAAAAAAAACCCCTCAATCATAAATTAGTCTGAACAGTCCCCATTACGCCTGCAGTCGTTTCTTTTCTTCAGTCAGATTTTTTTTCTTTCTTTTGTGTGCCTTGGGTGTCTGGGTATCCTTGATATAAAGCCTGGTTCATAATTAAAGAAAAGCAATTATTTTTTTGCCAACAAGTGTGAAACACAAATTCCCTTCACATTATGATAGATGTTAATTTTTGCATCGGGGATAAAGAATATTATTTGTAATGCTTTACCCATACACCGATGTGTGTTAAGCACTGTATACTCAGTACTTTCCTGAGTCCTGTGAAAAAATCATCTGTGAGAAAAAAAAATGCCCGTGATTTTTTTTTTCACAGGACTCGGGAAAGTACTGAGTATACAGTGCTTAACACAGATTGGTGTACGGGTAAAACATTACAAATAATATCCCTTCACATTATTTTACTTGTCACATGAAGTAAGAACCACCATGAAGTCGATTCATGGTCTCTCTCTATAACAGTATCTCCCATGCATGGCTAAAGTGAAAGTCGCTTTTGAAGATCCCATGGATTCATTTTTTTTTTATGGAATTTGCCCATCAGAAGGCCCAAAGGCCACTCGAGGTGTGGGCTACTTTTTTTGAAGGGATAGAAACCTGCCCTAATGCGCAGAAACAAGATATGGCGAGACATAAACGCAAGTCTCTTCACAGCAAAGCTAAGAACAGGGAGGGGTAAATGAATCCGTTGTGAGACAAACATAACTGCCTCTTCCCAATTGAAGCAATGATACAGTTTAGTGTCTTGCTCATGGACACAAGTGTCATGACCGGGATTCGAACCCACATCCTGATGACTTAGCCACCAGAACTTGAGCCCGATCCACCAACCGCTCGGCCACGATACGCTAGAAATTACCAGAAAGATTTAAAATAAATAAATAATAATTAAGAGTCGATACTTACCCTATTCCATCCCCTCGGGACCTTGTTGAGCATTGTATGACACACCTCCCATATCTCAGTCTCTTTTCTGCTATGTACTGCTGAGATACTTGCGCTTGCATATACCCCCATATCAGCTATATTAGAGTACATAGCACTACCGTTCACACTAGCAACAGAAGCACCTAGAACAAAAGTCACAGAAACAATTGATTTTACAACAAAAACATTTCTAAACAATATTGATAAAAATCAAGCAGCCTTGACCCTTGAAAGAAAAGAGGCAAACTGTATGAAGTACATTAAGGGCTGACCCATGGTCAAGGTTTTTGTAGACACTTTCAGGCTGCTTGAATAAAATTCTGACAAATTTTCTGAGGGCTGAAAATTGAACATCCGATAAGAGTAGCAAAAATATCATGACTGTAAAGGTCATTATCAACTGACATCACATTGCAATAAAAAACATTAATAATATTTAATGTCATCTGGGTTAGTTTATGTAATCATGAAGAAGTTGGACGTTAATAAATTTAAAATGGTTTCTCAATTCAGTGTCTTAATTGATACTACAGCTCTGGCTAGATCACCGTTTCATCATGTGTTGAAGTATAGGACATCCATAGCAACACCCTTAGCAGCAACCATAGCCATAGCCACAGCCGTAGCCGCCAACTTGGATACGGCCTATGAGCCATGTCACAAGGGGCAATTTATAGGCAACCTCTTCCAGGCTTCGTACAAGAAGGGAAAACTCATAGTTCAATTTTTATATATTTTTTCCTTTGGGATAGAAAATCAATGTTAGAAAAATGTATCTCATGACGTCCTCCTGAAATGTTCTTTGTGCAGGCACAACAGTTGGTTGCCTCCAAGCTGCCTATAAAAACTGCTTGATGGGAAGGCCTTCAGGTTTGCTGTGATACCATGTTAAATTATTAATCACTTGTGGTTGTTTCTGAAACGAACCAGTGGTGTAAAACCTTGATGTTTGACCAGGAGGAGAGCTAGACTCTGGTGCATCAGGCTGGCTGAGTGCTTTCCTTCCCTGCTTTTCACCTCTGTGGACCCTGGTTCAAATCCTGCTCCTCCCACATCTAAAACCAGCAGTTCTTCTTATTTTCTATTCATCCTGTTATGGGCGCTTGCGCTATTGGATGTGTAATGAAACAACAAAAGCAGAGGTTTATTTGTTACCTTTGAATGGAGTAACGGGACTAGGCTGCAGTGCATGTCTCAATGTCTTAGATGTTGGCATAGAATCTAAGATAGCATTAAGACGAGTGAAGACGTACTGATCATCACCAAGCTGGGTCTAGGAGAAGAAAGAAAGATACAGATGAATGCCGCGTTATCACTTAAAATGACAATCTACACTCAATCTTGTACAGCTTTCACTTAACTTGTTCTTAAATCTGACCCATTTGCATGTATAAAAGCTTCAAAATATTGTCACACTCATAAAGCATGTATGGCTACATAAGGTGCTTGTACAATGAACAAAAATCACACACAGCAGTTTGTGTCATACATCAATCAAGCTAGAAATAAAAATAGGATCCGCATGTAATGTAAAACAATCAGGCATTGCATACCAGTATGCTTTGGAATACTGCATGACATTACTAATATGAAATTACCTTCACCATGTTCACAAAGTAACAAAGTAACACAATTACATACACGAACATCCACTGTCTATTTTTTGTATTATATAAATCTGGGCACCACTATTTCCACCATAGCTGGGGATGAACAAGCTTGTATATGTTGTGGCGTGTCGTGGCTGAGGGGATAAGATCACCGGACTCAAGCTCTGGTGTTTCTGATCAGCAGAGTGTGGGTTCGAGTCCCGGTTGTGACGCTTGTGTCCTTAAGCAAGACATTTAACCATTATTGTTGTGTCCTTCGGATGGGACGTAAAGCCGTAGGTCCCGTGTGTTGTGTAAAGCATATGTAAAAGAACCCAGTGCACTTATCGCTAAGAGAAGGAATCCGCCCCGGTGTTCCTGGTTTGATCGGCTGCAGATTGCCCCATAGCATCTTGTAAACCGTTACATGGTGCTATGTAAAGGAACAGGTCTCATACTTCAAAAACAAAAACGTTACTCTGCATACCTTGCAAGAAAAAATACTGAGCGCTTTGAGACGCCCATCGGGTGTGATAAAGCGCTATATAAGAACTGCGTATTATTATTATTATTATTATCACTATCATTATTATTATTATCATTACATGTGTGTGTCAAGCACAGGCTGTATTTGACTCATGTTTATACTTGTGCTTTGATACTTAAATGCTGAGCAGAGAGTACAAAATGCAGCCACCCCAGTAATGGCTACGTAGGTTTTAGGTTTCTCTTGCTCAAACTTGACAGTCCAAAGTTATCAAACCCATCTGAAAGATTGTACTCATTTTCTACACAATCAACTTCTATTTCTACAAGAATTAAGTAACACTGGAATAAAGTAGAAAGAAAGGAGAGTTCAAAGACAAAATTAACTAAAATATTGTCCATGTATAGTATTGGTTGATTGCAAACACAATGATTATTCACTGCAAATGCAAACCTTCAATCTTATACAACTATATGACTTTTGGAGCAAAATTACTGACATTTTACTCAAGTTCAGCCATCTTAGATTGTGATTATGAATTCATCTCATGAATCAAATGTATAAGAAATCTAAATGTCCTCCTGGCCAGACTTCAAGTCACATCAATCTCAAATTGACCATCTTACATGTCTTAGCTGTAAAACACTGCACAAAGAAGATGTTCTTATCATACATGCCATCTTATGCTGTACAAAGATATTACTGAAGATTCTGTCTCTAAGGAACACAGAATGAATTCAAGACAGAGAAATATTTGACATACATTATTTAGAGCCAATGCAGAAACAAAATGGTCTGAAATGAGGCATGTTGAAAAGATGGCATTTCCACCTTTTGGTAACCACTGGAGTTACAGATTTCAAGGAGCTTTTTGGAACAGTATCCTCAAGCTCTAGAGAAATCTATTTCTTCATATCGGAAGAAGTTAACCGCACCAAGCAGACACAAAAAGTCTGAATTCACTATTCATATAAAATTATGATTATATAATCTCTGAGAACATATGACATGTGTGAAGGAAAAACATTTAAGAAAACTAAGCACATAGTTGACAAAGAGATTTTGTTACATGTAGTAGTAGTAGTATAATGTTTACAAACATATTTTAGACACACGCAGGCATGCAAAAGAAAAACACACTTAAAACTAGAAACCAAAACTGAGCAACTTTTTCATTTCATCTTAACACAAAAGAATCAATACCTAATATCAATTAAACATCACAGCACACTGTTATTAAAAACATCACCACACACTCAGCATGATTTATAGGGGCGGATCCAGGATTTCAAAATGGGGGAGGGGGATTTTGAATAATTAGAACTTTGTCATTGAAAACAGTTTTTCTGAGTGGTACAACAAATCACCACGCGGTCCTCTTCAACTGAAAGGGTGAAGATGTCTACATTTCATAAACCTAATAAGCCATTTGCTTGTTGAATTTGAATAAAGTCTGATTCATTGACTTGTTGGTCACTCGTGGGTACCAGGACCGAATTTCATAGAGCTGCCTAGAGCACACAAAGTAGCTAAGCACAACAAAACTGTGCCTACCAGAATAAGGTTACCAGCCAAAATACCATGTCACATGCACAATCTGTGACTGGTATCCTGCGTATTATTGCTCAGTTGAAAATGGTTAAGCAATATTTCCTGCTCAAGCAGCTCTATGAAATTGGGCCCAGGGCCAAATTTCATAGAGCTGTTCACCGATAAACACATTAGCAGAAAAATGTGCGTGAGCAAAAGTGAACTTCATAAATTATGGGTTTGCATTGCTGCATCACTCATCTGCTTTATAAAATGTTATACAAAAACTGCCAGCAATGCTTGCAGGGATTATGAAATAGAAACTGTGCTAAGATCTGTTGTGTAAGCAGGAACTGTCTGCTTACTGGGATTATAAAATGAGCCCCAGGCTTTAAGATGTTGTTTCCCTAGCTTAACTCTTTCACTATGGAATAAAAATACAGCTGTGACGGAATTGTTTAATATTTTGTTTGTTTTGAGCCGCTGGCAGCAGCTCTCCGGCATATGAAGTAATTCACCGAGCTGCTGTGAGTGGCGTGCCGTAGTGAAAGAGTTAACAACGTGATATAGCGATGCTGTCTGGGGGGTTTTAACGTTGAGCATTCCCTTTCTGACCAACAAAAATTATGCAAAGGTACTCACAATTGGCTTATTACATTATGTAGCTTATCTGAATTCAGTATATCTTTATTTAAGGTGCATTTGAGGGGCGTGACGGAGGGGCAGAGGAAAACAAGCAGCCCCTGGATTCGCCACTGGTTAGTATTTTGTTATGACCATCATGACTTCCTTACCATTAATCTGCCATCATCCTATTCAAACACAAAACCAATGAGAGACCAGAGCAAAAAATATCAACAAAGTACTGATTAGATGATGAAGGCAACAACATGCAGTACAGGTGGATATGGTATATAGGTGTGGTCATTCCCCCAATGGTGAATAAGGGCGTTGTCTTTCTGACATGCACCTGTTATAATTGATTGGTACTAAAGCCTGAAGAGACAGCTCCATCTGAAATGCTGCCATGTGTTTCAATTTAACCTTAGAACCCTTGACTTGCAATTCAAGAAACATGACAGATATAGAAACAGAATGAATGTAACCACCATTCAGTTTCTTTCAGCAAAAGCGAAATCTTTTCTTTCAGTGAAAATTTTATCATGTCAGCTTTAAGATTTAAGATGGTTGAATCTAGTCTTTCATAAACCAACAACATACCATTCCTTCACATATTAACAAAACAGCAGCCGATTTCACGAAACTTTACGCAACTGCGTAAGTCCACTTGCGCAACATTTATTGCATAAGTCGTGCACCACCCACACAATAAATCTTGCGCTAAGTGAAATTACGCAGCTGCATAAAGTTTTGTGAAATCGGCTACAGAACCGCAGCGTCGGATGGGTAGTGCTTTAAATGAAATAACCAACGCAGAATGAAGAAATCATTTCACAGTCGCATCGTTAGCACATTGAGCAGCGTATCAAGACAATTAATGGATGTATTATTTACTAAGAATGATTACATGTGGTTAATTGTTATTTAGAATGGTGCTTTTGGAAACATGGTGCAATGGGTTTAGCTTTAGTCTGAGTCATCAAATCAAGCATCTGTCAATGCAGTATGTATTGTTAAAAAATTGAACTTGTGTTTTGATGATTAAATTCGGTTGCAATTCAGGAAGATTTAAATTTCAACATTTGTCAATCAATTAATATGAAACATAAATTATGATCAATTGGTTTAATAGAATTGTGGTATTAACTTTGAAGTCTATTTGAATTCTGATGATTTTACATTGACTCCTGATCAGTCATCTCTGGTTTATTAATTAGACACCTGTCTGATAATACAGGTGTAGTGCTAATTAATTGATGATCTTACCTCAGTAGATGAATGTATATTACATGCTTCAGGTACATCTAGACTATGATTAGTGATAGATTCCAAGGACTGCATGATGGCTGATAGACGAAGATTGTTGCTGAAAAACGATCCTGGCAGCTTGTAACGCACTGAGAGAAAAAAAGGTTTGTATTATATTTCAATGGGAGACTGTTCAGACACTGGCGGCAGCAGACACAACGGTCCTTTTTGAAAGTTCTGAGCATGCGCGCACGTGCCCAGTACTGCGCACGAGGTTCTGAGCACGCATACTACTTGTGAGAACTGTGAAAAAGGACCGTCCAAAAGTGTCCCATTAGCTTATTACATCTTAATTAACATATAAAAAAAAAGAAGAAGAAGGAAACAAAAATGCATTAATAACTAAAAACACCCTTGTTCTTCGATAGGAACCAACCAGCGTGTAACAACTGGCGTGAAAAGAAAACAAGGTTGTATCTTTACTTCCCTTTTTGGTAACTTCATCTCTTTCAAGAAAGTATAATGTAAGGGGAAGTCAATAAAAAATCATAAAATCAGGACAAATTCTGATGAATCACAGGTCTGAATCAAAACTGAAATTGGAATAACACACCAATTTTAATCAAAACTACCAGAGTTAATTGCAACTTAACTAACAATAACCTAAGTATTCAAACATAAATGTCTCTGGTTTTATCAAAGTGTGATGTCTTTCCTCAATAATTCATTACAAGGTTTGAAGTCTTACATTTAGTTGCTTCATAATCCTTCTTGACTGAGTTAGGTCCAATCCAGTAATCAACCATCGCTGATAGATTTGCTTGATCATACTCATCACTGATGTAGCTACCATAGATCATTTCGGTAATGACGTAACGTAAACCAATCCATGAGATTCCTTTAAGATTCTCTCCATCTAAGACTGAGTATTCCTTAAAGGGAGTAGCTGCTACTTGTATCGCCTCCTGATCAGGGACAAGAAAGGTAAGAATTTATTATAGTTTCTCATTAATGACGTAACGTAAACCAATCCATGAGATTCCTTTAAGATTCTCTCCATCTAAGACTGAGTATTCCTTAAAGGGAGTGGCTGCTACTTGTATCGCCTCCTGATCAGGGACAAGAAAGAGAGATAAGAACTTATTCTAGTTTCTCATTAATGACATAACGTAAACCAATCCATGAGATTCCTTTAAGATTCTCTCCATCTAAGACTGAGTATTCCTTAAAGGGAGTGGCTGCTACTTGTATCGCCTCCTAATCAGGGACAAGAAAGAAAGATAAGAACTTATTCTAGTTTCTCATTAATGACATAACGTAAACCAATCCATGAGATTCCTTTAAGATTCTCTCCATCTAAGACTGAGTATTCCTTAAAGGGAGTGTCTGCTACTTGTATTGTCTCCTGATGAGGGACAAGAAAGAGAGATAAGAACTTATTCTAGCTTCTCATTAATGACATAACGTAAACCAATCCATGAGATTCCTTTAAGATTCTCTCCATCTAAGACTGGGTATTCCTTAAAGGGAGTAGCTGCTACTTGTATCGCCTCCTGATCAGGGACAAGAAAGGTAAGAATTTATAATAGTTTCTCATTAATGAGGTAACGTAAACCAATCCATGAGATTCCTTTAAGATTCTCTCCATCTAAGACTGAGTATTCCTTAAAGGGAGTGGCTGCTACTTGTATCGCCTCCTGATCAGGGACAAGAAAGAAAGATAAGAACTTATTCTAGTTTCTCATTAATGACATAACGTAAACCAATCCATGAGATTCCTTTAAGAGTCTCTCCATCTAAGACTGAGTATTCCTTAAAGGGAGTGGCTGCTACTTGTATCGCCTCCTGATCAGGGACAAGAAAGAAAGATAAGAACTTATTCTAGTTTCTCATTAATGACATAACGTAAACCAATCCATGAGATTCCTTTAAGATTCTCTCCATCTAAGACTGAGTATTCCTTAAAGGGAGTGGCTGCTACTTGTATCGCCTCCTGATCAGGGACAAGAAAGAGAGATAAGAACTTAATCTAGCTTCTCATTAATGACATAACGTAAACCAATCCATGAGATTCCTTTAAGATTCTCTCCATCTAAGACTGAGTATTCCTTAAAGGGAGTGTCTGCTACTTGTATTGTCTCCTGATGAGGGACAAGAAAGAGAGATAAGAACTTATTCTAGCTTCTC
Organism: Marthasterias glacialis; assembly: GCA_911728455.2. Lineage (NCBI taxonomy): Eukaryota > Metazoa > Echinodermata > Asteroidea > Forcipulatida > Asteriidae > Marthasterias > Marthasterias glacialis. The sequence goes on along the minus strand of OU452224.1, from coordinate 28,199,752 downwards.
ATTAATGACATAACGTAAACCAATCCATGAGATTCCTTTAAGATTCTCTCCATCTAAGACTGAGTATTCCTTAAAGGGAGTGGCTGCTACTTGTATCGCCTCCTGATCAGGGACAAGAAAGAAAGATAAGAACTTATTCTAGTTTCTCATTAATGACATAACGTAAACCAATCCATGAGATTCCTTTAAGATTCTCTCCATCTAAGACTGAGTATTCCTTAAAGGGAGTGGCTGCTACTTGTATCGCCTCCTGATCAGGGACAAGAAAGAGAGATAAGAACTTAATCTAGCTTCTCATTAATGACATAACGTAAACCAATCCATGAGATTCCTTTAAGATTCTCTCCATCTAAGACTGAGTATTCCTTAAAGGGAGTGGCTGCTACTTGTATCGCCTCCTGATCAGGGACAAGAAAGGTAAGAATTTATTATAGTTTCTCATTAATGACGTAACGTAAACCAATCCATGAGATTCCTTTAAGATTCTCTCCATCTAAGACTGAGTATTCCTTAAAGGGAGTGTCTGCTACTTGTATTGTCTCCTGATGAGGGACAAGAAAGAGAGATAAGAACTTATTCTAGCTTCTCATTAATGACATAACGTAAACCAATCCATGAGATTCCTTTAAGATTCTCTCCATCTAAGACTGAGTATTCCTTAAAGGGAGTGGCTGCTACTTGTATCGCCTCCTGATCAGGGACAAGAAAGAGAGATAAGAACTTATTCTAGTTTCTCATTAATGACATAACGTAAACCAATCCATGAGATTCCTTTAAGATTCTCTCCATCTAAGACTGAGTATTCCTTAAAGGGAGTGGCTGCTACTTGTATCGCCTCCTGATCAGGGACAAGAAAGAAAGATAAGAACTTATTCTAGTTTCTCATTAATGACATAACGTAAACCAATCCATGAGATTCCTTTAAGATTCTCTCCATCTAAGACTGAGTATTCCTTAAAGGGAGTGGCTGCTACTTGTATCGCCTCCTGATCAGGGACAAGAAAGAGAGATAAGAACTTAATCTAGCTTCTCATTAATGACATAACGTAAACCAATCCATGAGATTCCTTTAAGATTCTCTCCATCTAAGACTGAGTATTCCTTAAAGGGAGTGGCTGCTACTTGTATCGCCTCCTGATCAGGGACAAGAAAGGTAAGAATTTATTATAGTTTCTCATTAATGACGTAACGTAAACCAATCCATGAGATTCCTTTAAGATTCTCTCCATCTAAGACTGAGTATTCCTTAAAGGGAGTGTCTGCTACTTGTATTGTCTCCTGATGAGGGACAAGAAAGAGAGATAAGAACTTATTCTAGCTTCTCATTAATGACATAACGTAAACCAATCCATGAGATTCCTTTAAGATTCTCTCCATCTAAGACTGAGTATTCCTTAAAGGGAGTGGCTGCTACTTGTATTGCCTCCTAATCAGGGACAAGAAAGAGAGATTAGAACTCATTATAGCTTCTCATTAATGACATAACGTAAACCAATCCATGGAATTCCTTTAAGATTCTCTCCATCTAAGACTAAGTTAAAGGAATAACTGCTACTTGCATCGTCTCTGATCAGTGACAAGAAAGAGAAAACATTCCAAGTAAACACTCAAGTTAAAAATTAATAAAACATTTTATCATTATGGTAAACTCGTCTTCCTGTGTTGCAGATGAATTTGAGAAACCCTTTTTACTTACATTAATTTCATTGTATCCAAAGTCCATGGTCTGTGGATGATTCCAGCCAGCTCGACTGAACCGACCACGAAGACGGATTGTAGCATGAAGCATGGCCAGGTTATGAAGAAGGGGCGGCCATTCAGCACGTGAGCTCAATTTCAGTAGATCAGTATCAATCAGTGACATGGAACGTAGTAAACTATCTTTCATTATCTGAAGAAAAGATCCCATAATGGTTGGTTAACAAAACACAAAAAACATGATTTCCATAAAATGGCTTCACTGGATACAAACACACAATACAACCACAATTTCATGACTTATATAATTATATTCCCCAAGGAACATTGTCAGGGGTGTAACGACCAGTGGAGTATAGGGGTGAGACACTCACAATAGTTTCACTGGATAATAACAGAAATGTGACATCAGTGACAAGGCTTTATACTTCTTCATGTGACTTGGCATTAAAAATAATATCAGAGAATTCATTTCAATTCATTTTATATCTTTCTGGTAATGAAACCAAGGGACCCTCAAAAGTGACCAGCACTGTAACCCGTAGGCCTGAAGATACCTGTGTAGAGAAGATGTTGAAGAAATGTCAGTTTTAGATGTGGGAGGAAAACCCCAAATAAGGAAAACCCATGCAATCAGGTAGGGACTGAAAACCCAATCCACATGCAAGGCTCCAGTCCGGGATTCGAACCGGGGTCCACAGAGGTGAAAGGCAGGGAAAGAAACCACTGAGCCAACCTGAATGCCCAAGATGAATGATTTGACGAAGATTCGTGAAGTAACTTACCCTTGGTGAATCCACAACAACCTTGATGGCAAACTGTAGTAATCTAACTGGGATACGTCGACTCATCTGAGCTGAGATCCACAGACGGAAGTTAGACTCTCCCATCTGATGTTTGTTATTACTCTCTCTTAAAATTGTCTCCAAGGTGTTCAGGATGTGACTGGAGTTATGACCATTCTGTAACAACACCCATGTACCCTAAAAAAAAAGAAGAAAATACACATTTCATCAAACTTCTTATCTTTGTTTTTATTTCATCAGTAAGAAAATGTTTAAGATCCTGTCAAGTCCCTTTTATTTAAACTTGTAGTTTTGTTCTGTTCTCAAGACACAGATAAATGTTTTTAAAAAGTAAAGATCTGCCATTATAAAAACTGGAATAAAGATGTTTGTTATTACAATCCTGGATTTACATAGAGGCCTAAGCCTCTGTTGCCCTGTTCTTGGCCTTGGTGACCCTTCACAAGTTTCCTGTAGTCTTTAAAATTTCCCAATGGAAGTGCCCTTTGCAAAATGAAAAAAAGCCTTGTCCTTGAAATTCCAGGGGTGGATTTCACAAAACTAGCCCTAACTTAGGACTTATCCTAACCTATGACTAGTCCTATAAGTTAGGACTAATTACTTGTCCTAGCTTAAGATAAGACTAGTCCTAGCGCTTTGTGAAACCCACCCCTGGCCTATCACCAAGCATGATTTTGTTCAAAGAACACAGAAAGCTTGTTAATAATAAAAATCTGCCGTTTTCAAATCTGGAGTGAGAATTTCTCTGGAATATAACAAACCTCTTGCATAGCTGACTGTATTGCCCGTCTCGTTGATCTTTCTTCACTCTGCTCGGAGTTACACAGAGGTACAACCAGTGTCTTACATTGTTTCTTGGCAGCATGTTCATGAAACATTCTTTCAGCAAGATCTCCTTCTTTGGTGTAGAGGAGTAGGATTGGAGTAAGAGGAGTACTCTGACGTACTATACCAGGAAGATCTAATGCTGCCTCACCGATGTATCTATAACAATCAATAAGTTATCAATCACTATTGGTTCCACAAATCAAGAAGTGGTAAAACACACCAGGTAGATCTAATGCCACCTCACCGATGTATCTATAACAATCAATAAGTTATCGATCACTATTGGTTCCACAAATCAAGAAGTGGTAAAACACACCAGGTAGATCTAATGCCACCTCACCGATATATCTATAACAATCAATAAGTTATCGATCACTATTGGTTCCACAAATCAAGAAGTGGTAAAATACACCAGGTAGATCTATTGCTACCTCACCGATGTATCTATAACAATCAATAAGTTATCGATCACTATTGGTTCCACAAATCAAGAAGTGGTAAAACACACCAGGTAGATCTAATGCCACCTCACCGATATATCTATAACAATCAATAAGGAATCAGTCAGTATTAGTTCCAACAATATCAGTAAATAGCATCAACATGGCATGTTATTCAGGTTCACATTAATGAAGTCAAGTCTGAGTAACAACAGCATTATTTCCTTCTTGTATGGTAAAAACTTCATTGATTTTTGTTATGATCTTGAATTAATTATCATTTGGTGAATTAAAAAACCTTTCAGATAAAAGATACAAACTTCCTTCATAAAATTAATAGAAAGGGCAACCAGAAAAGCAGTTAAGTTTTTGTTTATTTAGTAACAATATGAATTTAAACAAACTAACAACAAAGTGTTGTTTTAGTTGTATTAAGGAAGTAGTCCAAGTGATTAATTTAGCTTTATTTTTAAAAGGATTAATTTGAACTGTCATTATCAAAGCATGTATCAGTTGTTTATTTTACCACACATCTCGATAAAGAAAAAATATAAAACATTTCAGCCTTTTAGCCTTTGAGAAAGACTCTGCTAGGGTCGAAATGTGAGGCCATGAACAATTTTTTTGCAAAATAAAACATCAGAACAAAAGTGAACGTCTCACAGTGAAACAACAAAATGACATATTTAAAAGAAATGTGTTCAAATGCTCATGAAATATAGTGCATTTTGCAAAGATGTGTCAGACTGCCAAACGCATCAGGATGCTTGATGGATTACTCGTTTCGAACTTAGTTCAGCATGAAACAATTTATTTCTCTGAGTGCATATTTGTGCATTTCATCATTTATGGTGCAATACATGATGTGCATTTATGATAAAATAAAGTGCATTTTTGAATGAAGTGAAATGATTTGGAATACCTTGAAGAAGATCCTCTGATTCTGTGAGGTGGAATTGAAGACAATGGACGGCAAAAAGCATGCATTGTGAATGAAAACAATGGAAAATTAACAATAGATTAACAAGTGTAACAAAAATAAGCATAACATGCTACTTTATATTAAGAAAGTTTTACTTTGAAAACAGAGGGTCAGTTCTTTGAAAAATTAAAACAAGATTTAAAGATGAAATAAGAAAAGCAACTCTAAAACAAAGCAACCCCGCCCCCCCAAAAAAAAAACAAAAAAAAACAAAAACAAAAACAAAAAAACAATCTAACAAACAAAACAAAACAATTGTAAATAAAAAATTAAAAAAATAGACAAAAATAACAGTTATAGTAAAAAGGTTTTAAAATGAGCAATATGAAACTTTGAAAAAGATAGAAAAACTCTCAAAAATCTAAAGAAAAACCAAACAAAAAATTCCAAATGTGCCAAATGTTATGAAAAACAACAAACAAAAATGAGAACAAGAATGATTAATTAATAAAAAAAATTCAGATTGTGAAAAAAAAAAAAACATTTTGAAACTACTTTGAACACAAATGCTGAAAAGGCAACAATAAACCATTTAGAGATCAAACATTTCTCTCTATTTTTTCAGAGTTTTAACTTCTCACTTTGCAGTAAAAATGTTGACAAATAAAATGAAACAAAAGTGCTGTTTGGTTTGATAAATTATCGTTTGTATATCAACTTAGGAAACATCAGAAATTGTATACTTTGGACATGAACTTACATGACATTTTGGTTAAAAAGAACTTGGTGAAACTTTAATCAGGAAAAAACTTCAGTATTTAACTTAAGAGTCTCTGAGTCACCTTGATGACCTCTGAGACCCTCCTGTGTCCTCTACTCTGAGGTAACTCATCAACACCCAAGTCACCTTGATGACCTCTGAGACCCTCTCGTGTCCTCTACTCTGAGGTAACTCATCAACACCCAATCAGCGTCCACGTCGCGTCTCCCGGAAACTGCTCCCGCAGGCTAATGATTTCACCAGTCAGTCAACCCTCCAGTCAACTGAGGCAAATTACTATGACAACCTCGGACGTCATAGGGCGAGGGATCGTCCTCTTGCAAATCAACGTAGAAGGCATCTCAAAAGCAAAGTCCGAAATCATCACGCATCTGGCGACGAAGAATGGAGCTACTGTCATACTGCTCCAAGAGACCCATGCCACAAAACCCGACGTTCTAATTATACCGGGTTACAGTCTCGCCGCGCACACCACCAGCGGCGTCCACGGCATAGCCACTTTCATACTGAACTCAGCCAAATGGCACGACGTTGCTTCATCCACGCAAGATGATGAGATCGAGTGGGCCACCACCGAAGTCGAAGGCATCACCATCACGAATGTATACAAGCCGCCTGGTACCCGTTTCAATGTGGACTCATTACCACGTCACCCTCTACCGTGCATATTTGCTGGTGATTTCAACTGCCACAGCATCACATGGGGCTACAGTAACACCAACCCCGATGGTACCGCATTGGAAGACTGGGCTTCAGCATCCAACCTCGCATTGCTCCATGATCCTAAACAACCGGATAGTTTCCGCTCGGCACGCTGGGGCACAACAACCAACCCCGACCTAGCTTTCGCCAACATCGGAGCCCTCACCATCAACCGCCGAGTCCTCGAGCCATTCCCAAAATCTCAACATCGTCCATCCATCATCGAGTCGTCGGCACCCATTAACTCCGTACCGACAAGACCGGTCAAACGATGGAATTTCCGAAAGGCGAACTGGGCAAATTTTACAGAGACCCTGAACACCACGGCTCTACATCTTCCCAGTCCCGCCTCTGACTCGGACACAGCGTACGATGCCTGGTGCACCACCATCCTCGCTGCCGCAAAAACCTCAATCCCTCGCGGTTGCCGGGCGAGCCTGATTCCAACGTGGGATGATGAATGCCAGGAGCTGTACGACGACTTTATCAGCACAGCCCCCGGTGACGAGGCAAATGTACGAGCCGACAAGCTAACGAGAGCACTAGACGATAGGCGTCGCGAACGTTGGGAGACCACGACGGCCTTCATCGACTTTAGCCACTCTAGCCGGCAAGCCTGGCAGTCTTTCAACCGTCTTACCGGACGTGCGAAGAAGACCCCGCCCTGTCCGGTGACTGCCAACGCCATCGCCGCCAAGCTCATCGAGAACGGCCACCATAACAATGTCGACAAGCAAGTCAGCCGCGACGTGAACACAGAGATCGCGAGCCTGAGAGCAAGAGTCTCACCAGCACAGGGATCGCTCACGGAACCTTTTACACATGTCGAGTTCCTCGCAGCAGTAAAAATGGTTAAATGTGGAAAGGCACAGGGCCCAGACAAGATCGCCCCAGAATTCGTCATCCATTGTGGGTCGAACATGCTGACATGGCTAAGGGAGTTCCTCTCCCACTGCATGGCCAGCCACCATCTCCCCAAGATCTGGCGCCGGGCTGACGTCATCGCAATACTCAAACCCAACAAGCCAGCTGATGATGTAAAGAGCTATCGCCCCATCTCGCTCCTCTGCGTTCCGCTGAAGCTCTTGGAGCGCCTCTTGCTCTCACGACTCGAGCCTGTGATCGACCCGCAGCTCCCACAACAGCAAGCTGGATTCCGTCGCGGTCGCTCAACAACTGACCAGGTGACTCTCCTGACTGACGACATCGAGGCAGGATTTGAGGCCCGACAGAAAGTTGGCGTGGTCCTCGTGGACCTGACCGCTGCCTATGATACTGTATGGCTCCGTGGACTCCACCTAAAGTTGCTACGCATGATCCCGGATGGCCACATGGTCTCCTTCGTCATGGAACTACTCACCAACCGCAGCTTCAGACTCAGAACCAGTGATGGCCAGGTGAGCAGGCTGAGGCGCCTACGCAATGGAGTGCCGCAAGGGTCTACCCTCTCGCCCACCCTCTTCAACGTGTACATCAGTGACATCCCGCAGACAACATCAACGCAGTATGGGTACGCCGACGACCTTGCCCTACTAGCTGTGGATAGTACCTGGGAGAAGATCGAGACGACGCTTAACCATGACATGCAGGCACTGCACGAATACCTGGAGAAATGGCGTCTCAAACTCAGCACCACCAAGACCACTTCCACGGCTTTCCATCTCAACACCCGTGACAGCCAGCGCCAACTTGCCATCAGTGTTAACGGCTCAGTCCTCCCGAACAACAACCACCCGATCTACCTCGGCGTGACGCTCGACCGGACGCTGACCTACAAACATCACATTGAGGCACTACGACGCAAGGTCAACACGAGGAATGGCCTTCTCCGCTGCCTGGCAGGCTCCAGTTGGGGAGCGTACACCTCTACCCTGCGGACTGGAGCTCTAGCCCTTGTGTACAGCGCCGCCGAGTACGCATCGCCTGTGTGGTGCCGCAGTGTTCACACACGAAAGCTGGATGTGAGCCTGAACGACACGATGCGCATCATAACTGGCTGCATGCGACCGACGGAAACAACATTTCTACCCGTCCTGGCTGGCATCACACCTCCCGATATCCGTCGTGACTTGCGGGTGCTGAGCCTCACGACTGCTGCCATGGAGAACCAACACCACCTTCTCCACCATCGAGTCGCATCTGCTATCACGAACACCAACGCCCAGCGACTGAAGACACGAAGTCCGTTCTCTCGACAGGCAGCTCGTCTCCTAACTGAGGAGTTCGACCCTGACAAGACGTGGAAGGACCGCGTCGAAGATGGCCCACCTTTCGTCCGAACTGCGTGTCCGCCGCCCAGTCCATCACTGCCACCCGGCGGCGACCTCCCTCGAAAGCAATGGGTACGCCTGAACCGTCTACGCTCTGGCACCGCTCGGGTCAGCGAAACTCTTCAACGATGGGGCCTCCAAGAGTCCGCCGCTTGTGCCTGTGGTCACCCCACTCAGACGGTGCAGCACGTTGTAACAGACTGTACATTGTTCAAGTCACCAGGCGATCTATCTGCCCTCCGGTGCCCAGATGACGCCACGATAGGCTGGCTAGCTAATCTGCCTCTAGAACTTTGATATTCGTTTGAATTTTGACTGACAAACGCTTATATATATAACACCCAAATGTTTGGACTAAGATAAATATGCCTGGCACAATGATAAGCAAATTGCTGTTTGGGCCTACATTACTATAACTACAAAGTCAGACAATTTCATGAAGAGGAGTTTGCAGGATCTGGAATGTTAGGTTTGATATTTGTTGCAATCTGAACATTCTCTCATCGTGTACTTACTTTTTTCCTAGCACAGCATTGACGAAGACAGTTCCAGCTTGCATGATCCGATCTGGTCTAAACGCTCTTACTACCAGCAATCTCTGGATGGGATTATAAACTTCATCCATCTTCTCAGGTAGAGGGGCAGTCTCTGGAGTATCATGCTCTCCTAATGTCCGCCATTGTGTCTCTCGACCGTCTTTAGGCATTCGATCAAACATCTCCTGGAACCATTCATAGTGAATGGCTAGAGACTGTACAGACAAATGTAAACAATTAATTGATGAACAACAAATGTAAAATCAGGTAGTGGTCAAATGGTCAAATCCCACCTGAGGAATATGCCTGTGGATTTTATTTCACAGGACTCGGGAAAGTACTGAGTATACAGTGCTTAACACACATTGGTGTATGGACTCAAGAAAGTACTGAGTATACAGTGCTTAACACACATCGGTGTATGGACTCAGGAAAGTACTGAGTATACAGTGCTTAACACACATCGGTGTATGGACTCAGGAAAGTACTGAGTATACAGTGCTTAACACACATCGGTGTATGGACTCAGGAAAGTACTGAGTATACAGTGCTTAACACACATCGGTGTATGGACTCAGGAAAGTACTGAGTATACAGTGCTTTACACACATCGGTGTATGGACTCAGGAAAGTACTGAGTATACAGTGCTTAACACACATCGGTGTATGGACTCAGGAAAGTACTGAGTATACAGTGCTTAACACACATCGGTGTATGGGTAAAAAAAAAATATATATTACATCTTCTATACAGGTAGTGGTTATTCATAGTGAATGGCTACAGATTGTACACAAAGAACTATTCTTGTTTACTGGTTTGTATGGGCCCTACCTGTAAATTATGGAACTGTTCATCCAGCATCCAATCAAATGGTTTCTTAGCCTGAGCTATGCGATGATCAGATGGCACCATGTGTCCTAGAGCAGTCATGAGGGAAGAACCAAGCTGTGGTGAGATCACAAACTCCCTCTCACCAGGTCCGACATTTCCAAGAGAATCTTCAACCTAAGTTTGCAAGACGTATGAAACAATAATTCATTAGTTGGCAAAGAGAATGACGATGACTGTATTAACTCTGATAGGCAATTGCAGCCGCAAGTGGCTTGTACCAAAATGCCTTAACGATTGCAAAAACTTGCAAGATTTGACCTCCACTCAACCAAAAGGTCAAAGAATCGTCTCGTCCTAAATTGACATTTTTAATGTTTTCCATTTTGAAGGTAAAATATAGGATTGGAACAGCTGATAGTGCAGTATTTGTATGATTCAAAATATACATGAAAATGATCTTAATTTTGATTGTCATAACCAAAGTTAAAATTAGGGTCTTCAAGTTCTGTTACCTCAACTTGACAGTATTTTGGACAGAACTATTTCTATGGAAGATTGGTACTGGTATGAACTTCATAATCAGTAAGCTTTCATAACAATACTGATAAACTTTCTTTTGGATCAATACCAGTCCTGCATTGTACCTTTAAAAAGTGTCTCTAAAACTACATTTTTGTGTTATTTTTCCAGACATTTTTACTGAGAAAAAAACCCCCACCACGTCGCACGTAGCTACTGTCTGGCCATGGTCTGCCACTTGGGGAGTCAAACTGCATGTAAAGAAAAGGGCCCAATTTCATACTGCTAAGCAGAAATGAGCAGGATACCAGTCACAAATTGTACATGTGACATGGTAGTTTGGCCAGTAACCTTCATTTGGTTAGCATAATTTTGCTCAGCTACTTTTTGTGCTTAGAAGCTCTATGAAATCGGCCCATGTTGTGTGCCTATCAGTGTGTGGTTGCCTAAAATGCACACTGTGCAGTAACAGACAGTGCATGTGACTCCCACCGTTGTGTTAACAAGAAACAGGACTCAGGAGAAGTACCGAGTATACAGTGCTTAAAGCCCCAGCTCAACATTGTTAAAACTGACTGTAAATGCTTCCATTCTTTGCACAAATCAATATATTTGTAATAAAACCAACCTGTGAAAATGTCAAGTCATTTCCTTGTTTCGTTTGCGAGAAAATGATAAAAACGCATTCAGGATTTTTAAACGCATTCCTAGGCAGAGTTTTTGTCTCACTGAGACGAAAATTAATTTTTGATCTTGTTTCATTAGTTATTTAACAATGATAACACTTCAGGCAGAAATATTTCAAGGCAAGTTTTCTATTATCATTATCTTTATACCATGTAAGGTACATGTAAATCTGTGAACATTGATGTTTTTCTTCTTACCAATGTTGAGCTGGGGCTCTAACACACATCGGTATATGGGTACAAAAACACAAATAATATTCTTTATCTCCAACGAAAAAATTAACATCTGTTATAATGGTTGCAGTATCCGCTGCTTATAGGATTCAAACTGCCTATAGCTACTGGGCAGTCTCGGTAGTTGGTAAGACATCTGCTCTAGAATGGCGGGGGTCGTGGGTTCGAATCCCACCGGAGGAAAATGCCTGTGCAATTTTTTCACAGGACTCGGGAAGGTACTGAGTATACAGTGCTTAACACACATTGGTGTATGGGTAAAAAACACAAATAATATTCTTTATCCCTGATGCAAAAATTAAAATCTATTATAATATTTATTGGTGATGACGTCAGGTGAATTGGGTCAGTAGGTGAAATCCACCTGTTTTAAATTCAGGCCATCACTGTACTTACCTCCATTGCTAGTAGTAATGCATGAATCATACGATCTTTCTCTAGCAGTGATCTTGCTGTAGCTTGGAATGCATTGTAAGTCAGTCGTTCAACAACTGCTTTCACTGCAGCCCTGTGTACAAACAATTCATTAAAGCTCATAAACAACTTTTAATATTTTTTATTTATTTTATTTTACTTTTTTCCTAAGGACAATACACAGGCCTGATACTTCACCGAAGGCAACGGAGGCAATTGCCTCCATCGCCCTCTGGTCATTGCCTTGGTGCCCTTGTAATGTTCCAGTACAAAGTTTTCCTCATAGAGGTGCCCTTCATCAAGGAGAAATTGCCTTGGTGCCCTTGCCCTTTTAAGAACGAAGCAATCAGACCTGAATACAATATACGAGCAGAGGTTGTCCAGGGAAGGGCCCAAGTGTTATCAAAAAAAGATGTGACCTCCCAGACTCTATTCATTTTCAACAGGACTGAAATATAAACTTTGGCTTGCATAAAACAACTACATTTGTACCTCAACACCCTTTATCAACCACACATGTCGGTCTTATCAAATCTGTGACTAGTAATTTTATGTATAAAATACCCAAGAACTGAAATTACATGTTCAACATTGTTTAGAGGTCAAAGGTAAGAGCCGAATGCACATAAAGTCACATCAATCAAAAAAATATGCCATTCAATTCTGGTTATTTTTGTTGCAGTTTGGTGGTATTCAAATGGCAGACAATGGTGCCTCGTGTAGAATATTAATAATCATATGATTTTAATGTCATTCAACTATTATTATTGCTTTTTTCAATCTGATTAAACTCAGTCAATCAAAGAAGTTGACGACTGTTTTCAAACTTTATTTGAATTTTGACTACCACCCGATAACAATGAAAATAGACAGTGACAGACAAGACAAAACGTAAAGTGACATCCTGTGCAAGACACACACAATTAAGTTTCATTTCACACAAAGAAGAAACTAGAGCTATGTCATGTATGTTGACAATATCCATTTGGTAAACGCCCCTGCATCTGCTTCATGCCCAGAACTCTCTTCCTCCGGTCCCAAAGAGCTGGCACACTCGAGTATGTGTCATTTTATATACTACACCTCATACATGTTCCTGACCGAGAACCAAATTCTCACTGGTCCATTCGACATCATGTGCCAGATGCTACTTTTGCTGAAAACCGAGTGCACGTACCAGTGTTTACCCACAAGCAAATACGCATGCGTAGTAGACTGTCTCGGGTGTAACAGTCTACTACGCATGCACTTTATGCAGCACTCTTGGAACTGTTGCACGAGTGAAGTGCAAACGCGCTAACATTGCCCTCGATAGCTAGCTGACAAATGCACGAAAATATGACGGAACCGTAAATGTCAATCCCTGTTTTTCCAAGCTCAATGATGCTGAACTAGAGAAGTTATGAGGTATAATAAAACAAATATAACATGGTTTATTTCGGGTGGACAGTCGATATTAGCTCCCCTCGGTATTGGAAGTTGACAAACTTCAGCTTCGCCTCAGGAACTAGTTTGTCAACTTCCCATACCTCAGGGAGCTAATATCGACTGTCCACCCTCAAACCATGTTATATTTGTAAATTAAATCTCATCGCTTCGTCAGTACACTGCATTTCTTATAAAAAAAACTACTATTGTGAGACACTGAGTCTTTGCATTGAAAGACATATCCCCAAAATAGTGTTTTTCATACATAAATCCTCAAAGAAAAACTCGCTGAATGCATTATGTCTGGATGGACTACTTTCTAGCAATCAATGGAACCAGTTTGTGTGAAGTAGGCTTGGCTTACAGTGATTACACTTAAATAGGATTCACAGCATGTCATTAATGTTAGATCATACAGCAATGGGTGTGACTGGTGCAAAGAAAAGACACAATCAAATAAACTCAAGCAAGATGTACTTACGTCCTGAGAGGGGCAAAAGACAGCGTAAAGGAAAGCATGCATGAGGAATGGTTTAGACGAGTTAACAACATCAGGAGATGAATCAGGAGGATTTTATTTAGCGTCCAAATTAATCAGCTTTAATGATAATTATTTAATGAGAACAAGTTTGGGTTTGTGGTGGGTTAGCTCATTATTATTGAGTGTGCTTTATTGAATGTTTTCAACATTCTGACCAACCTGTACAGAAACTTTACACAACTGCGTAAGTCCACTTGCTTCACATTTTATTACGCAAGTGGCTTAACTTATGCACTAAATGTTGAACCTTACCCAACCCATAAATTCTTAATGCCCCCCCTATGTAAAAATCCAGATACTTGTAATTAATTTAAAAAAAAGCATGGACCCCGGCGCCCCCCCACTGAAAAGCAATGCCCCTCCCCTCCCCCACTGAACAAATCCTGGCTACGCCGCTGTTTCTTAGCTCTTAATTCTTTCACTACGGAATAAATTTGTACAGCTGTGACGGAATTGTTTATTTTGAGCCGCCGGCAGCAGCTCTCCGGATTATGAAGTAATTCACCGAGCCGCTGAGAGCAGCACACCATAGTGAAAGAGTTAAAGTAGTTAGACAACATGATACATGAGGTTCTGATTGATTGTTTTTGCATTCTTCTCAAACCACAGCCAATAATAAAGTCAGATGATTGCTTGATGCATTGATACTATCTAGTCATTTTCTTTAAGTACATGGTGTCGCCAGTGCAATGTGTACACATAGACGTGCGAGCCGGGGTTGGTGGGGGGTTGTCAACTGCCCCAACAAATATTTGGGCAAAACAGCGGGAAAATGTGGTAAATTTTGAAATTTGTACTTGTGGTTTTATCAGTAAAAAATTTTGGGCGAATCAACCCCTCTGCCCACTTAACCAAAGAGTCGCCATACACTTATGCTTGTACATGTAAGTTAGGATTAACCTAATACCTGATGTCACACTCTGAAGCTAGTTAAGATGCCAGACCACCACCAAGCTCCTCTATAACGTAGCATTAGACTTTTGGCTGATGCTACACAGGGCAAAAGAACCAACTGATCCCATAGGCCATGCCACTCAAATCAATTAACAGGCAACCAGTTCCAGGCAATCTCCAAGATGGAAAACACAGTCATGTTTAAATTGTCACATCATTTCCTGGGAATGAGCGGTCAAGATCACCGGACTCAAGTTCTGGTGTTGTCAGCAGCAGAGGTTGCCTATGAGTACGCAAGCAATCTCTAATGAAACACTGCAATGTATGCAAGAGACAATGTAGCCTGAACTCAGCCAATTAACCCACTGACTGATCAAACCAACGCTGATCTTTATCCATGTCACATAAAGACTGGTGACAAGTCTAGGGTTAAACTTACCTCTCTGAATGTTTAATTGAAGCATCATACACATCCAGGAATTGTTGCCATGACGTCTGATACATTGGATTAATTTCAACCATTGATCTAGCGACATCAAAACACACAGCTCCTCTTTTAGCTATAGACCTGTAGCCTTCACGAGCGTTATGAATTGCTTTCTTTGACATCTGAACTCGTTCTTGGCTGTAGATTGAAACAAATAGACGTGTAAACTGTCACATCATGTTTATAAAAAAAAAAGCCACAGAGCCTGGGCTTCCTGCAGGCAGGATTTGTAAACAGCTGAATGAGAGGAAAACACAAAATCTGACATTCTATGGAGGTTGCACTGTCTGGTTTTGATCAACTTTTGATATAAAGGCAGGGGGTACAAAACTTGTACAGCTCTTATTTTTACCATTCTTGAATTTATTTGGTAGTTATGATACAAAATGCACAATTTCTCATATTACGACCATAGTGCAGTGTAAGATTTTGCCTGCCAAGAAATGCACCGGAGTGTAAAACTACAAGGTCAGTCTTTTGTAAAGGAAGTGGCTAGTGTTTAGAAGTTTTTTTATTTCTTATTTCCATGAATAAATTATAACTGGGACTCTTAGTGGATGAATTGTTTAAATAAACAATAAACCTTTATGCATATGAGGTTGCTATGAGCATTTAGTACAGGAAAGAACACGCACGAGCTGAGGTCAAAACAGCTACAACACACGTTCAATGCTGCGTTTGACCTCAAAGATGGCGGCGAATGCATAAGGTCTATTGGTACATAGATCATGCAAACAGATAATAATTAATATGTTTAATATGAACACATGCAAAGGGTTTGTGGCCGAGTGGATAAGAACACCAGACTCAAGCTCTGGTGTTTCTGATCAGCAGAGTCTGGGTTCGAGTCCCGGTCTTGACACTTGAGTCCTTAAGCAAGACACTTAAACATTATTGCTTCATCCTTCAGATGGGACGTAAAACCGTAGGTTCTGTGTGTTGTGTAATGCACGTAAAAGAACCCAGTGCACTTTTCGCAAAGAGAAGGGGTTCGCCCCGGTGTTCCTGGTTTGATCGGCTGCAGATTGCGCCACAGCACCTTGTAAACCGTTACATGGTGCTATGTAAAGGAACAGATCTCATACTTCAAAACGTAACTCATTATATCTTGCAGGAAAAAATACCGAGTGCTGAGACGCCCGCAGGGTGTGATAAAGCGCTATATAAAAACTGCGTATTATTATTATCATTATTATTATTATTATTAACAGTTATAGTATGCAGTTCTTATATATAATACATGTACATTGTAGCTTGTCATCGATGCTCGACGGGCGTCTCAAAACGCTCACATTTTAATGACAAGAATGAAGAGCTGTGTTTGAATATTGAGACACAATTATGTATCAACAGAAGGGTTTACGAAGTGATGCTGCACAATCTGCTGTCAACCATACCAGAAACACCAAGGCAAACCCCTTCTCTTAATGATAATATCTTTGGCTTTACATCCCATCTGAAGGACAAAGCAGTAATGGTCAAGTGTTCTTGCTCAAGGACATACGTACCCTGACCAGGAACCCAACCCAAACTCTGACAACACCAGAACTTGAGTCCGGTGCACTAGACCGCTCTGCCAAGACACTCCAAACAAAAAAGTATCTTTCAAGAATATTATAAAGTTCTAAGATAACAACTGACCTTTCTAATGTCTCGTCATAGTGTTTCTTCAACTCGGCAAGTTTCTTTGTAGTTGCTAAATCATTGAGTAGTCTGGTATCCGAAGCTAAACAATCCAACATCTGCTGCTCCAACTCATCAAGGCGTTTCATATTGAATATCTTCTCCTGTTAACAACAATGACAAAAAAATAGATCTTGTAATAAAATTGAAATAGTAGCAGTGCAAGATACGACCCATCTTGGGTGCACTCAGAGACAAGCTTATCTAGACTGATAGCTGATAGTGGTGCAAAATCGAAAACATTTTCACACTTTAGCATCAATTCAAACAAAACAAAATCCCAGGAAATTTGACTGGAAACCACAACCTCTATGCTTTCGACTTCATGGCGTGTCGTGGCCGAGTGGTCTAGCGCACCTGATTCAAGCTCTGGTGTTTCTGATCACAAGAGTATGGGTTCGAGTCCCAGTCGTGACACTTGTGTCCTTAAGCAAGACACTTAACCATTATTGCTTCGTCCTTCGGATGGGACGTAAAGCCGTAGGTCCTGTGTCTTGTGCAATGCACGTAAAAGAACCCAGTGACACTTATCGCTAAGAGAAGGTGTCTGACCCGGTGTTTCTGGCAGTGGCTGCTGATTGCGCTGCAGCACCTTGTAAACCTTTACAAGGTGCTACATAAATGGGTCTCATAATTCAAAAACTTCAAAAACCTGTCGTAAAAAACTGACAATAATCTGTCGGGCTATGTGTGCTTTGTAGAGCGCCATATAAATGCTAAATATTATTATTATTTTACACTTGATCATGCTGATGCAAATTTCCAGGAAAAAATGCACACTTGTGTACCTTAACCCTGACGTTACATATCTCGCTAAACCCTAATCCTAAAAAAAGGGACAGCTATAAATTCACGTATGAAAAATTACATACCTTGTTAGCCACCGTACCATCTTCATCTAATCTAGCTTTCTCTAGAGCCATAAATCGATCCAATAATTCTTCTTCACAATCATCTCTGGTTTGATAGAAGTTCATGATGCTGGTGTAAGCTGCTAGACTATGTGGAATACACTGTGGGATCTCAGTAGTGTGTAGGAACACACGGAAATTAGGATGGCACTCAACTTCATGATCTGCAACCTGTGGGTGGAAAAAAAAAAGGACTTTTACAAATAAAATTCAAATGGCTTGATTATTTTCAGTTTATTAGCTTTCAAATATAAAGATTACATTGGTTTAACATTTATGATCAGCTGATTGAAAATCTAACTAAAAAACATTTTACACATGAATTTTGAACCAATAGGCACTGGATGACATGTGGACATGCAAATGTTTCCCCTGCCTGGAAATGGAAGACGTGTAAAGCTGCCATTATGTACTTTCGGACCACCAGAGCAAAGGTTGCCCTGTCATTCAACTACAGAGTGTGCACAGTCCACACACATGCCTTCTAACGCTTTGTTTCATCCACATTAACAAAAAAAGGTTTTATATGTACTGGCATTTTGTGGCTATTCAGCGAATATTTGTTGTGTAATCCCCGATGACAGACTCAATGAAGGTAAGTAAGAGTGAGCCATAAATCCAGCCATGGTTCTGGGTTTAGTACCACTACTGTGCTGTAGGTAACGGCCAATCTTTTGCAATTCATGGTGCGTGGATTTGACATTTTCTTGGTAGAGAAAACGGATAATCCAATAAAGAGAATCTTTGTTCTCTTGGCAAGTCAGGGTTTCTTTGTGCCAGCAGTACCCTCAAAGAAAACAGATTCTGGCAGTTCCGCCAAACGAATCCTGCCAGGGGGACGGGACCCCCCCCCCAAAAAAAAAGAATCCTGTCATCCGTTTTCAACTGGTTAAGCTGCAGAAATGTTGCTTAATTGATGCGTACTTAGCTAAAAAGCTATGGAGTAAGCGGTAAACATCTTAATATGGTATTTTGTCTGGTAATGTTTTTCTGGTAAGCAGAAAAGGTGGTCATAACTAAACTATACTACAGCCATGTTAAGGAATCTTAAGTCAACACTGATGAAGTTCATTATCATCTTACCATCATCTTAAAAGGTGTCTTAGCATTCATGAAGGCAAGACGTCCTCGGAGGAGACGAGTAAATCTCTGATCAAGAGCAAGAGCTGCTACATCACAATCCATGATGACTAGGGGTGTACCTTCAGTTAGACAAGTCTCCAGCTGAGAACGTAGCTCCTATCAATTCATTCAACAAATACGTCAATCATTTCATCTTGCAAAGGTATTAAATAATCTTTACATACATTTTCCATTTCTTTTTAGAAACATGAATAAGCGTAAACAAATTTTTTAAACATATCTTAAATTTTATCCAATCTTGAGAGCTTGTTGTACAGTGCTACGAGAAACCACCTTTGGATTGAACCCTTTTACATTTAACAATTGATTGATTATATTTCTTCATCTTTCAAAACAATCACCCAAATTTGTCTTTTTAATATACAAAAAAAACAAAAAAAAAACAGTCCTAACTAATATCAAACTGATTAGCTACGAACAAGTTTATGCTCATGTTTTAACTTATAAACTTTTGGCAAAGGGCAACCCAGTTTTCAAATTAAAACTTTAACTATTGTTAAATGTATCAAAAATTCTATCAACAGATCCTACTTCAGAAGCTTAAGTTTATTTTCTGCTGACTAATTAAAATGTATTTAAGACTCACTTATATTGTAAGTCTTAGGAACAAGGAGACAACAGAGTGTCGTGGCCGAGCGTCTAGTCTGCCGAACTTAAGTTCTGTAGTTTACAGAATGTGGGTTCGAATCCTGGCCTGGCCAGTCGCAACACTTGTGTCCTTGAGCAAGACACTTTACTATTATTGTTTTGTCCTTCGGATGGGATGTTGAGCCATAGGTCCCATGTACTAGGATGGGTAGTGCACGTTAAAGAACCCAGAACACTGAAAGAGTAGAGCTTTACACCGGTGTTTCTGGTTCAGATAGCAAGCATCCTTATCTACAGGTTTCCTCAGGCTTCCGAGCTACAGTGATTAAGTTCGCTTTTGAGGCTTCCTTGGTTTCATTACCAGAAATTAATAATAATAAAATCAAAATTGATAAATCAAATTTGATAAATTTCAGAAGACTTTCATAAAACAAACAGGCAGCATTTTTCAGACAGAATTGTGTACACTTACGTGATACTTGACCAGTACCACCTTCCCACTAAGGTAACATTTCAACCAATCGATGACACGGCTGGTAGGATCACATAATAACGACCACGCTGAACTGCTTAACTCTTGCATTATAAAGCATGCATTATTCAATGAGTTTGGAGTTGATGGAAGATTCAGGATCCGCAGAGACTCAATCTCGACCTGGAATGAGTCAAAGAATCAGATTATTAAAGAATCAGATTATTAAAGACTCAGAGAAATTCAGGATCCGCAGAGATTCAATCTCGACCTAGAATGAGTCAAAGAATCAGTTTATTAAAGACTTAGTGGAATTCAGGATCCGCAGAGATTCAATCTCGACCTGGAATGAGTCAAAGAATCAGTTTATTAAAGACTCAGTGAAATTCAGGATCCGAAGAGATTCAATCTCGACCTGGGATGAGTCAAAGAATCAGTTTATTAAAGCCCCAGCTCAACATTGGTAAACTGACTGTAAATGCTTCAATACTTTGCACAAATCAAGACATATGTAATAGAACCAACCTGTGAAAATTTCAGCTCATTTCGTTGTTTCATTTGCGAGAAAACAGTAAAAATGCAATCAGCATTTTTGTACGCATTCATATTGTAGGCAGAGTTTTCGTCTCACTGAGACGAAAACTAATTTTGGATCTTATTTCATTTATTCAAAAATGATAACACTTAATTCAAGGAAATTTTTCTACCATCATTATCTTTATACCATGTAAGGTATATGTAAATCTGTGAATATTTATGCTTTTCTCCTTACCAATGTTGAGCTGGGGGTATAAAGATACAGTAGAATAAAATAAAACAGAATGTTATAACAAAGAGATTCAAACAAAATAATTTTCTGTCAATACCGATCCATTCAAATACTAATAGAAAAATAAGAACAAAGAAATTTGTAAAGTGCACAAATCCACCCAAGTTCTTATGGTGCTGATACAAAAGGACAACAATGAATAAGATGCTGCCATTATTTTTGAAAGGATTGTCACTTACCTCTGAATACAGAAATCTAATGAGGGGTATATCTTTGAAGAGCTTCTTCTTTGGCACTGGTAGTCCGTGCCTCTCACACATCTCATTGAAAAAGTCTGACATTCGTCTGCGGGAGTCTGGGTCCATACCACCAGAGTACGTCAAGAAACCTGCAGCTGCTACACAGGTGCTAAGTAACCACTCATTCACAGCATTGTCATCAACGTAAGCTTGCCAACGCTTCAGTTCTTGCTGTAAGCTGAAAGAAACAAGGAATAGGTAAGAAACCTGCAACAACTAAGCAGTAAGCACTCAACTGCAGGGCCCAATTTCATAGCGCTGCTTAACGGTAAGCATATTTTCGTGCTAACTATAGCAGTAAAATTTGCTTAAGCTTAAGCGTATTTCACAGGTTAGCATGAAAATTAGGCGGCCAGCTTGCGCGTTCACCAAGGATTTGCATTGTTACGTCATTCATTTTCCTACAGTAAGCACAAGAAGGTTAGCATGCCTTTTCCTGTGCTTACGGTTAGCAGCGCTTTGAAATGGACATCGCACAGTAAGCACAAAATCGGCCGTTAAGCAGCTCTATGAAATTGGGCCCAGGTCTTGTTCTGTGATGAGGTCATCTACCAATGTTTATACTCAATATTCTCCTTACATAGGCTCTCATTGCTGAGATCAAACAACGGGATTTTACACACAAGTCTGCACCATGCACAACTCTCAGCCAATGATAGGTCTTCTTTTGACCTCAGTGAGGGCGCTGTTTGAGCTTGTGATGTCATATGAAAGTAGTCTGGTTCCCAGACCCCAAAATCGCCGACAATTCTCTGTCGATTTTAGGGTCCGGTATCACCCAAAGGTCACTTGACAAAAAAAGGAGGATTTCCTCCTTTTCGGAAAAGATCCGAAATACTCTAAACTCATTGTCGTCAGCATTTGGACAGTGTCGTTGAATTCAGAAATTTTGCAAACACATGCCATTATCGTTTTTCTTTTCTTTTTTTCCCCAACAAATTCAACACTATATTTGAATATATTTGTAACACTTTTACAAACTGTGATTATCTCAGGCTTTTTGAAAGTAAACACAGCCCGTAATCAGCGCTCCGTTTATTATCCAATGGAAATCGTCCACCGTTGGTGACAAATAATGAATATTTTATATATATTGCGTCATAATCTATTTTTAGCTTTGGATGATGCCTGACCTAAGATTTTTAACAAGAGTCGTCAGAGAACCTTTGGTCAGGGAACCAGACTAATATGAAAGAGATCAACAAAAACACTGACGAGAAAAAACACTTAAATACGAAGACACCAAGACATTTACCTCTTCATCATATTGGTAGCAGCTTTCAGTCTCTCGTTACTTGCTTGCAGCTCAATCTCCAAGGCATGTTTAACAACCACAGCCGCATCAAACTCCTTCTGTAACTCAGTCACAGCATCTTGAAGGGCAGGGATATCTGCTTCAGTATAAACAGCTTCGTCTTCTGGATCATCTTGTTCTTCTCTTGCTAAAGCTTCTCTGGCTTCCTGTAAGACATCAAAGTGGGAGGATGTAAGAACGTTAAGAAGTTGTTAAATTGGCAATTGATGAAGAAGAACGGCAGTTTGAGATGTTGGTAAGCATGCTTTAAATACAAGCTTTTTTATGCTCTTTAAATCTCCTTTAAGATATTTATTATCTTATATAAGTTTCAGCTGGATGCTGCTCTTTTCTTTTCTTGGTTTTTTTATGTTGCTGCTTTTACTCAAATTGGAATTTAAGAAAAGATGATCTTTCCATTTTGGGCAGTTTTGAAAATTGCAAGGCAAAATTATTTAAATGTTAGTAAAATTGCAATGTAGTTTTAAAAGATCTTTGCTGATATTTTGCTGATTCAGTGTGAGTTTTCATGCAGATACAGTTATGTTAATAATCAGCAATCTAATTTCCAAAAAGATAAACACATTTTATTTTTGGCATCATCACAGGAATTTTAAAATGATGGGAATTAAGATGCATTGTGACTTAGATTCCGTATGGAGGAATAATCTATTTTTTACCCAAGATGCAAATATTTCAATTGTAATCAAGAAATAAAAAATGTTGTATTGTGACAATATTCATGCCATTGAATTGAATGACAATTCCAAATGACTGATATCTAATTACACATCTTTTTTTTCACAAAATGGTTATGCTAATTGTTTTATGACTCATGCAAATTGTTCACAAGTTAGTAATATTACAAGTTGACAAGTATTTTTAAAACAATAAAACTGTTGGCAATTATGAAATGAATAGATATATATTACCACATAAATCTGTCCCACATTACCGTTGTCTTTAACACACCATGCAGTGGAAACATTTATGAATGAAAAAAATAAAAATACAAACATTGTACTGGAAGCGTCTCGATTGTCAACTTGTTTGCAAAATGAAAATATTAAAAATGGGACAAAATATAACTCCCTTTGTCTCAAAGCCAAAGAATCAGACGGAAATTTAGAGAAATATCACAACAATGCAATGAAGGAACAATCCACGCTACTCATCAAGAATACTAGCACAAAAACATCACAACACAATAACCAAAACTAGGACATGATAAAAGATCTACATCGATCAAATAATTCTGAAAATTAAATCTTAAAACTCAAACATTAGACCCCTTGTCTGCATCTAAGAACTACGATTGAACTCTGTAATTAAAGGCAAAATATAGGATTGGTAAAGCTGACAGTGCAGTGTGATTAGGTTGTGTGATTCAATATATACATAAAAAAAAATAAAAAAAAAAAGTGAAAATTTGGGCTCAATCCATCGTCCGAGTCAGGAGAAAATAGTGAAAAAACTTGCACACTTTTTCGCATGTACACACATTGTCCTGAATTTTGATTGTTACGACCAGAATTAAAATTGGGGTCTTCGAATTCTATATTCTAGCGTTTGACAGTATTTCAGACGGAAACATTTTTATGGAAGATTGGTACTGGTATGAACTTCATAATTAGTAAGCTTTCAGACTGATACTAGTAAAAAGGTTTATGATTAATACCAATCCTGTATTCTACCTTCAACAAAGAACTTGATGAAGGTCTCAGTTTCTCAGCTGGAGAAGTAGAGGACACAGAAGTAAAGGACTAATATGTCAAACCTAATCTTCAAATCATAATTAAGACCCACAAATTCAATTCAATTGATGTAACATGCTCCAGGTTGTTCTGTGGTTTAATGGTTATTAAAGACATCTACTCTTGAATGTGGGGTCTTGGGTTTGAAACGTGCCAAAGAAGCCTGTGGAGTTTTTTTTTCCACAGGACTCGAAAAGGAGCGCTTATCACATCATCTGCTTAACCAGTTGCCGCCGGGATTCTTTTTTTGGGGTCCCGTCCCCTTGGCGGAACTACAGGAATATTTTTTCTTTATTGGATTTACTGTTTTGTTTGTCGAAACAATGTCAAATGTCAAGTTCGGGCACTTTGACTTAACCACCATTGAGCCGAAATACAATGAATGAACAATGGTGGAAGCCTCTCGATGCCTCATAATCCTCTTCTTGAAACAAAAGAACAAAGGTCTGGAATCAGGGATTACACAATAACCACCTCTCAATAGCAAGAAAACGCCAATATATTAAAGACCATTTTTTTGTCCTTGTGTGGGTGAAACGAAGCATTAGACGGCGTGTGTGTGGTCTGTGCACGCTCCGCAGTGGAATGTCTGGGTGACCTTTGCTCCGGTGGTCCGAAATTCCATAGTGCCATCTTTACGCGGCTTCCGTTTCCAGGCAGGGAAAACATTTGTGTGTATTCATGTAACCAAAAGGGACTTCAGATTCAACTTTACTTATTGATGTCTTGAGTAAGCTTGTCAAGTTAGTGTTGTTGAGCTATGAAAACATGCATCACAGCTAGTTATGTAATTATTGTATTAAATCATTCCATAGTATATTAAGTAACAGCTTGTATTCAATTCAATTTTACATCACGTTTATTCTCCATACTTCAATGGAACAAACAACCCTGCTTCAAGTCATGACATCATAGTAGCGCACATTTGCTGTACGTGCAAAGCTTTTGCCTACTTTCAGCTCCATAGCTGACATACACTGAGTACAATTTCACCAAAATCACCCATTTCAATGTAAATAGGCATTTCTTAAGATAGAAACGGATCCTTCTGAATGGACCTGCAAAACATGTGTGGAAGATTCAAAAACTGTTTTTGCTCATGCATAAAGTCTAAAAAATATAAGCTGTATAAGTTCCTCATCAATGTAGCCAGTTTGTGTGAAGTGAGTTGACTCATGGTGAAATTTCATCACAATCACAAACAGGATAACTGCAGCATATAACAATCTTTATGTTGAGGGCAACATGCATGATCATAACAGGCATTATAACAACCATTAATAGAAGCTTAGGGTCTGAGGAATGACACACAGGGTGGGGGAGATAGTGGGGCAGAAGGTGGGGAGATATTGTCCACACATCTTTACGTACCGCATTACCAGCCTTGAGTAAAGTCACAGTCAAAACACACCCATAGTTAAGATGGGCAGAAACGTAAAACACAATTGAAACATGTTAGAAAATATCACCAACTCTTACATTAATGTTATGACACTAAAATGGGATCTGATAAAATAAAAAAACCTCTAAAATCCAAACTGTTTAATTGTAATTGGAAAAACACGAGACAGAGACAAAAAAAATCTTTCAACAATTCCAACCACACAGAGTTTACTTTATCTGGATCCCAAAATACATCAGTAAATTGTCATGTTTTTTAAACTCGATTCTGAAAACTAAAGACTTATTGTTTTCCTCAAAAACTCAAGTTTCATTTGAAAAATTCTGAAGACATATCTTGAGAAAGTCCAATACTGATTCCAATCACACAGAATGCACTTCCCTGGATCATAAGTTACATTGAGTATAACAATTGGACTGAGATCAAAATTAAAAAATTGAGATTAAAAAAATTGTTAAAATTGTAAGCCTTGCTTTTGCTGGCAGCCATGTTTCAAAATAA
Source organism: Marthasterias glacialis (assembly GCA_911728455.2). Classification (NCBI taxonomy): domain Eukaryota; kingdom Metazoa; phylum Echinodermata; class Asteroidea; order Forcipulatida; family Asteriidae; genus Marthasterias; species Marthasterias glacialis. Next base: position 28,173,918 of record OU452224.1, on the reverse strand, counting down.
ATGAAGGCTGTAGAACACTAACAAAATTTATTGTATTTCCATGGTTGATTTGGTTTTTGGTATAAATTGCCGTTTTTTTATTAAGAATCTGCCTAAGTCTTAAGGTGTAGGCCAAAAGATGAAATGGATATCCCTAACCCTACCCGAAGGATTTAAGACAATAAATATCATCTTACCCTTTCATCTTGCTCCTTTTGAAGTCGTTCATTTTCTATTTTCTCCTTCTCCAGCTCACCTTGTTTCTCCAAGGCCTGTCTAAGAGGACCACATTGATGTGAGTATTCCACCAAGGAGCATATGTAAGCTACAAGATTGCCAGCATCCTCTGAGCTATAGCGTACTGCTGCAATAGTGATACCTCCGGACTCCATGGATGAGGGACTACGTCTTGATGAGGCGGGTAACTTAGCTCCTCCTGAGATTAATAAAAAAGATAATCTTCATCAATGTGTCTCCCTGGAACAGCTTTTGGTGGGGAAGTTTTTTTTTCAATTTGTTTCCAGTTTCAAAACCTAAAGTGGAGACAGTAGCTTTGAATAGTAAATAGTTCAGTTGTGAACAGTAAAACTTTCTGAAAAATAAAATTCCTTTGATTGGGATTAAATTTAAATTGCCCACTTAATCTAACAGACCAACAACTGTTCTTTCCCCAGTCACCCCCTCTCCATCTCACCCTTGGGTTTGGGTAGGGTGGTCTAACAGACTAACAACTGACACACAGACAGACAAAACCTAAATACCAAGAGACTTATCAGGAACCTCAAGCAATGATCCTTCCCCAGTCACCCCCTCTCCATCACCCTTGGGTTTGGGCAGGGTGGTCTAACAGACTAACAACTGACACACAGACAGACAAAACCTAAATACCAATAGACTCACCAGGGACCTCCAGCAGTGATCCTTCCCCAGTCACCCCTCTCCATCACCCTTGGGTTTGGGTAGGGTGGTCTAACAGACTAACAACTGACACACAGACAGACAAAACCTAAATACCAAGAGACTCACCAGGGACCTCCAGCAGTGATCCTTCCCCAGTCACCCCCTCTCCATCACCCTTGGGTTTGGGAAGGTAATGCTCTACATTCAGCCTGATGTTAGGATCAAGTCCATTCTCCCAGTCAATGCCTTGCAGTATCTCTACAAACTTAGTTGAGTCATTTAGTATATTCTGCATCTGTTTCCATCTCTGCTTATCGCTCAGCTGATCTTTGGATTCTGTTTAAACAGGTGAACGTACCCAACAGGTGTCAATAAGAGGGAATGTTATTGATGAAATGTAAAAAACTTGTACAAACGTAAGAAGGGCTTTATAATTATTTGTATTTTACCCCGCTGAAAGAAAGACAAAAAGAATGCTACATACATTGGACATTAACCCAGATATTTTGAGATTGTTTGAGGCAATTTTAGAGTAAGATGATTGAAGCATAAAGATTCTGAAAACACGACAAATTTAACTGAGGTAAAACAACTTTTAAGTGTCAAAGGAAAAAGGTTTCAAGAAGGACTACGAGATTCGGACAAACTCAGAAACACAGACTGATTGGAAAGTAATATTTAGACCAAACAACTAAACACTACATAAATGAAATGTGTGTCTTTGAGAAGTAAATCTAAAGAGTGTGCAATCTATGAACTTACTGGATTTGGAGACCACGCTTTCTCCTGATATGTTGATACAAGATACAAGACAATCATGCAGAGATGGTGTGCCACAGTGATCATACGGTGCACAGGAGAATCAAACCCAAATACAAGAAGGATGATGGAAGAGTGAGATGTTGGAGAGTAGAAGTAAGAGATGAAGGTTGAGGGAGCAGGAAAGAGACAAGAAATACACAAAGGAACCAAGAATCAGATGTAACATAGGATGATGACAGTAGAGTGTGAGATGAGAAGGATTGAGGAATCAAACCCAAATACAAGAAGGATGATGGAAGAGTCAGATGTAGGAGAGTAGAAGTAAGAGATGAAGGTTGAGGGAGCAGGAAAGAGACAAGAAATACACAAAGGAAACAAGAATCAGATGTAACATAAGGATGATGACAGTAGAGTGTGAGATGAGAAGGATTGAGGAATCAAACCAAATACAAGAAGGATGATGGAAGAGGGAGATGTAGGAGAGTAGAAGTAAGAGATGAAGGTTGAGGGAGCAGGAAAGAGACAAGAAATACACAAAGGAAACAAGAATCAGATGTAACATGAGGATGATGACAGTAGAGTGTGAGATGAGAAGGATTGAGGAATCAAACCCAAATACAAGAAGGATGATGGCAGAGGGAGATGTAGGAGAGTAGAAGTAAGAGATGAAGGTTGAGGGAGCAGGAAAGAGACAAGAAATACACAAAGGAAACAAGAATCAGATGTAACATGAGGATGATGTCAGTAGAGTGTGAGATGCAAGAAGTATGGCAGAGAGTAAGATGATTAGAAATGGAATATCCATTCAATAAGAAAGATTGGGGTGGGAGGAAAACAAAAAAAGAAGAAAACAATCAGCCACAGGTGGGAAAAGATGGAGATAGACATTTGAAAAGATCAGATTAAGGGGGAAAGCACATTAGGTAATCCAAAGTAAATAAGAATGGAATATAGAGTAGGAATCATGCATGGAGGGGGAAAGGAGAAGGGGAAAGGAGATAAAATGAGAACAAAAAACTAGGTTAGATTTTGATCAGGCGGTGTTAGGAAATAAGAAAAATGACACTAATAAAACTTGCCATGCAAAGTGCAAATCAAATTAATTGATGAATAGTTGAAAATGTATCTAAAATATGACATTAAACTACATGTTTATAAAGGTGGATGGATTACATGCACTTAGCAAATGACCATGAAGAATTGATGATAACAATATCTGACATTAACATAACACTGAACACTACATTAGCTAATGTTTGAATCAAGCAATGGTTAGATCCAGCACTTAAGATACATGTAACACCATGCATTGTACATTGTCCTTGCATCAAGGTTGTATGTCACATTTTGGGTGAAACTGAGTTAAAATATGCAAAAGGTGCTTTAATTTTGTATGAATAAATGGCCAAAATAAGTATTTTATCTTAAATGTAATTAAAAAGATACAGGAAGTTAACAATGAATGACTTCACAGATTGTTAAGGTCGGATCTTACACGTACGACATTGTTGTACTACAGAATTATGACATCATTCCCCATCGAAAAAGGTTTGTGCAACAAAGTCATATCTTCAAGATACAAGCTTTTGATCAATTTAAACCACCCATATTTGTCTGTGCAAAAAGGTTGTATCAACAATTGACATGGTTAGTCTCATGGTAAACATGGCATACAACTTGTTTTATAGGTAATTAAGTGTAGATATAACTTATATAGTAATTATTATAAATTTCTTCATAATTCCTATGTACAAGTGGTCTTGTCTTAAACAACCGGTGATTGTTTAAAAAGTCCCCAAACCTTAAAAAGTTAATTATGCAAAATGAATGAAATTCAAGTTATGACCTCGTTGCACTGATGCGACAATGTTATGTTCTTGAAATGACTGATGAAAGTGACTATAACTGATATGAGTAAGTGATGACCTTATGTCCCAGGCACATTTCCATAAAGTAGAATCAATATTGCCGAACGTTTCATTTACAAACCAACGTCAGCTGGAAACCAGTCACTAGTAATGTATCAATATCATATCACTCAGCTTGGACTACCGGTATGGTCAATGGCTAAATTGACAACGTTCATGAATAGGCTTTTTTAAGCAATCTGGACCTAGGTACTGCTAAAGCCATCAAATCGAGTCATGTAGCCCTATACTATTGAAACAATGACTGCTTGGAGTGATATGGTTAAAACTAAAAATCCCCAAGTGATCCCTGGAGTGTTCTATTTTCCCCGAGGTGAGCACCTCAGCAAAATAGAACAGTTGTAGTTTTAACCACAGCACGAGTAAAGATTAGATTATGCCTAGGTACCAAGAAGCTGCCATTGCTACAGATATAGTACACTGGTTGCTACGAGCATGGTACATTGGTTGCTATGGGTATAGTACACTGGTTGCTAGGGTTATAGTACATTGGTTGCTATGGGTATAGTACATTGGCTGCTACGGGCATAGTACATTGGTTGCTACGGGTATAATACGATGGTTGCTATGGGTATAGTACAATGGTTGCTAGGGGTATAGTACACTGGTTGCTACGAGCATAGTACATTGGCTGCTACGGGTATAATACGATGGTTGCTATGGGTATAGTACAATGGTTGCTAGGGGTATAGTACACTGGTTGCTACGAGCATAGTACATTGGCTGCTACGGGCATAATACATTGGTTGCTATGGGTATAGTACACTGGTTGCTAGGGGTATAGCACATTGTTGCTAGGGGCATAGTACATTGGTTGCTAGGGGTTGAGTAAATTGGTTGTTATGAGTATTGTGAGTCCTGATCACAAGGCTTTCTTGCAAAAATAAGACATATTGTGTGAAGCGCTATGAATAATCACAAGGCAGAATGTCAGTATGGGGTGTTATAAAACATTTCTTGTACTCAGTAACTCCATCAAACTATGCAAACCAGGCTGGTGGTCATAATCAAACAATGTTTTTATACTTTGATCTATGGTTGGCAGTCAGGGAACTAGACACATGTATGAATAATGACTGTGATGGAATTGCAGCTTCATATTATTGATTCAGAATGATTACGTGGATGCATCTACAAAGATGTTCCTTCCCTCATTCTTTAAAGAATGTAAGACGCTTTTAGTTTCTTACTTTGGTTTGTCTTCATCACCGACAGTGTTTCCTTTCTTGTATTAAGACACAAATAAACAGAAGAATTTTGAGGACACTAGGTGGCAGTAGACTTACCAGGTAAATCCATTGTTTTCTGAAATGTGCGCATGCTCAGAATTACGCAAACAAGGAAATTTACCTGGTAAGTCTGCTGCCACCTAGCGTTCCCAAGTCTCCCATTGCAATGTATGTTGTATTGGTTTTGTGCAGATTTCAATTGTGGGTACACTTCTTGTTCGACAGCAATCATTCAGCCTGATTGAAACTCTATGCAAAGGTGACTGCAATGAGAACTGTCCAGTCAATGGGAGACTCATGGAGATGGTAGGTGGCAACAGACTACCAGGTTCTTGATAATATATGCATACTGTGAACTACGTGAATAATGGCTAATTGTCTGGTATGTTTGCTGCCACCTAGAGTCCAAAAGTCACCCATTGTCCTGCCAAGACAAAACAGAATATAACCCATTGTTCTTTTGAGATGATTTTCTCAATATGAATCAAAACAATAAACTGGGCATCATTCTGATGATGCAGAATGCAAAGAGAAGAAACATCTGTACAGTCATATTACTAGTCGTGGTATCATGAGGTGGGTTTGTGGGCATATGACGGGGTGGAGGGGGGGGGGGGAGGGAGGTGTATTTCTACCTGAGGCGTAGCTCAAATACTTGGGAGGATGTACTCGTGATTTTCCTGTAAGGACAAGACTTCAGTCATCACATTGTTGCTTCATAACAAAATACTTTCAATCATTATACAGCAAAAAATTACTTCAATTTACCTAAATTTTCATTAATTTCCAAACAAAAATAAAGCAACTGTACAACACATCAATTTGCTTTTTCAGGACAGGTAAAACCCAATTGTGTTTCTGTGATAGATAATAGAACTCCATTTTGGGGTGAACAAAGAAAACTTGACTGGAGCAGGATTTGAACCAGGGACCCCCCAGATTAACATACCGGCGCTCTAACAACTGAGCTATCCAGCCCTAATGTTGGTGGTCTCCTTATTTTGTCAATATCTTTTTTGGGGTGCCAGTCAGAAGCCATTCAAACTGAAACTGCCGTATAGCCAGGGTTCATATCCCAAGTTCACGATTCACCGTGCACGGTGGTCTAGTGGTTATGACATCTGCTCTAGCCATGCGGGAGTCATGGGTTCGAATCCCACCCGAGTTGCCTGTGGATTTTTTTTCCCACAGGACTCCAAAGCACTGAGTATACAGTGCTTATCACACATCAGTGTAAGGCAAATTGAAATTTATATTCATTCCCCCAGTGCAAATATTAACATCTATCTCATTATATTCTTGCCAAGTGCAATAGAAACACAGGGACTTGACTTCATTATTGAGTGTTCAGGGTTCATATCCACATACAACCAAACCAAAAGCACTGCAATGTACACTGACAATAAAGACTGATGACTTGGTGTCGCTTCAAGTGCTAAGACATCAAACTAGCAGTCTAGAGTGTCTTGGCTGAAAGGTACTCAACCAAGGACAAATACCAGAGTTTCCAAATGACGTCACCATGTTTTCATTTGTAACAGTGCTTGACACCTTGCACATGACATCAAGAGCTCAAGCGCCCTCTCTTAGGTCTTAGAAACAGCTATCATTGGCTGATAGTTGTGCATGTGGCGTTGTTTGACCTCAGCGATGGTGGCAAATTCAAGGTGTCTATTGACTTGATGCCACTGCCACTTCTAACACAATGGAGTGCCAGCCTACACTAAAAGACCTAACGCTTAATTCGTATTGAATGTTTGTTTGTGCATGATTTAAGAGTCAAGATATCAAGACTAATGCATGCAATACTTCACATATCAAGCCTTAAGATAGAACTGTGCATCACTTTCATGATTTTGTGCTGAGGTGAAAAAAGATCTTTTCAGAAAAGATAGAAAGACAAGAATCATTCTATAATAAATTGGAAGAAGATGCAGGATTTGAAGAGAAAATCTGTCAAATAAAGAAAGGTTACTAAAAAATGACATACTTTCATCTAAGACACAGAGAAAGAAACGGTTAAGGTATAATGTCAGAACCTGGGTCTTACCTAGCCCTAAATGCTTTTCACTTTTGCATAAAAACTACACTGATGTCCTGGACATGAAGACATATTTCTGGGGTGGAAACATTTCAGAACTCCATAATTCAAATCTTCCCTGTAAGAAGCTACTAATCTCACCGGATTAACATTCCATGGCGGCCTACAATTTTTGGCGGTGGGTTTTCGACGTCAGATATTCCTCATAAGTCCGTCATTTCCAGGAAATATTTCAGCTCTCAACCTTGAAACGTTTCCGTTTTGTTTGTTTTGGTCAGTATATGGCGACGCGCAAACACACGCGTACTAGGCTCGCGCGATGAACTGTGTTTAAAAATTTCAGAAATGTTTACTGTTGAGAGCTGAATTACTTCCCGAAAATGACGTATTTATGAGGAATATCCGACATTTAAAACCCAACGCCAAAAATTGCATGCAACCATGGAATATTAATCCGGCGATATTAGTAGCTTCTTACAGGTAACTTTTGAATTATGGAGGTACTATATTTTCCGCTCTAGAAATGGGCACTAACATCTAGGACTCTGTATCTGTGTACAGCACAGATGAAGAATCCTATATAGGGCTAGGTCTCATACAGAAAGCCTCCATTCCCACTCACATATCATGCTAATAGTTAGATCTCAATTCCACTTACTCATAATGGGATCTCAATCCCAGTTTTACTTCAGTCTGAATGATTTACTTACTTGGCACTCTGTAACTTGCTTTAGTAGGACTCTTAGGGCTTGGTGATGATGTGGAGGAATGTCTTCCAGATAAGACAGACGCATCCTCATTAGGTATCCTTTCACTCCTCTCAGGATGTTGCCCAAGAGGTTTATTCTTGCCAAGGAGTGCCATTACCATCTCCATTACTTGTTGAACAATTGGAGGTGGATTCTGAAATGACTTAAGACGCTCAATGCAGGAACGGTCAACCTTTTCACACCAGTGGAGAACCTGCAGTAAGATGAGTCATTAATTAATTGGTCATTGTTCTCTTGGATGAACAGGTGGATAGAGCAAACAGGAAAATATAAAATGAAATCCTAGTTTAATTCAACCTTATTAATCACTCAATAGAGCATGTATGGGACACACGGTTGTCCGATGGCATACATCTTCATTTTAAATAGTATGCATGATAGACACATGTATTCCAGCCTTTGTCAGACTTTCTCTTCACAACTTACCTGATCTCTTGCTTTTTGTAAGACACCTCTGCACTCTGCTACTTTCTTCACAGCAATCTCAAGTTCTTCCTCAATTGCCATCTTACGAGATTGAAGATTTTCTTGTCTCATCCGCTCAAATTCCTTATCATATTCATCTCTCTCTTCTGTGGAATCAATCAGGAATCATTGATTTAGATTTTCAGTACTGAAAAGTTAGATGTTAAAATCTCATACATCCATAAGAGTGCAGAGGAGCTATTCGTAGTGAACAAAGCTTAAGTAAGAAAGCTTGGCCGTCTTGAACTCACCTGCCTGAAGTAATTCATCTTCAATTTCTTCATCACTTTCGACCTCATGCATCTGTAAGAATGCACTCAAGCTATTACTAGCCTCAGTAAACTGTGCTTTTGTCTTCTCTAAGACTGTAGCCCGAAGTGTCAAGCTTTCAAGAAGTGCAGCGACCTTCTTACTGGCGTCTTCGTATTCCACTTGAAGACGTTTAATGTCTTGTTTCTTGGCCTGTGTATCTTGTTGAGTGCGAGCTAAGCAGGCAAGAGCTTTCCTGTAGGATGCAATAATAATAATAATAATAATAATATTAATAATAACCACTTTTTAAAAAGCGCCAACTACCACAAATATAAGGGCGCTGCTAATGGACAGAGTCAGATACAAACTAAAGTTCAGGAGGAAAGCATGGTAGATCAGAACAGATGAGTTTTCAGGTTCTCCTTGAATGATGTAGTGGTTTTCAGTGACCTGATGCGCTGGTAGTGGGGGGTGGGGGGTGGGGTGAGATGTTTATTTCAGAGCTTAGGACCAAAGATGGAAAAAGCTTTGTCTTACAAAGTAAACCATAGTTTCCAAAAAAGAAATGATAGGGTTGTCCGTGGCCAATTGTTTCATTTTTATTAAATAAAAGAACATTTTGTTTTGCCTTAATGATTAAATTTTACTAAAAATGCAAAGTTTTTCAAATATATATCCAGCAAATATTGATAACCTTCCGCAAGGGGGTTGCTCAATTAGGAACAAAGAAACTAAACTCTGAAGGTTTTCTTTGGTGTCTGTTTAAAAAACAAATTAAACAATTACAAAACTCTATCATCCATGAAAGTAATCATTTAGATTTGTTAAATCTAACCTCAACTGTCCAACTCTGGCTGTATTCTCTTTGCCCTTGGTGCTGTAAATGTAACGGAAACAGTCAAGAAATCGACGGAACGTCCGTGGTCCAATAAAGATCTCATGCTTGCCTGGCATGTTGGGATCACGATGATTCAGCTGAAGTAGGGGAAATAAATATTGACACAAGAACACAAGTGAAATAGATATAGATATAAAGCTATTAGGTAAGTTAACAATAAAGAATACAGTCTAATTCCCAGTTTTTTTTTATCGCTTGATGCAAAGTAAAACAACGTGGTTTTTCTATTGTTATTATTATTATTTATTTTGCAATGATACAAGAGACAACATTCAGGCAGTCAAAATAAGATAAAACTAATTTGTGATGCAAGGAAATTAGCTGTTAAAAGCACCTTCCTGCGGTAAAAATACGGCCAACAGACCATCACTCAGGTAGACTATTATTACGTACATTTATACGCTCTTTCATGATGAGTTTAGTATATGGCAGATTAGGTACATCCAACGTCTGCACTTTGATGGATTCTTTCTTGCCATGGATTTTAAGAGTTGTTATCTGGACTGTTTCATCAGTACTTCCAGCCCATGGGATCTGATTACAATCATGGAGGATGAAGCTATGAATGTTGGCCAAGCAGGACACCAGACTCTCCCTGGAATTAAATCAAGAAATATCTTAATATTATCTAATACTCATTAAATCTATCATCATTCCCTAGAGAGAGAGCCAAAACACAAAGGCATTTTAGAAAGATGGTAGGCTTGAAACATCAGGTTATTATCACTTATTGCATCTCAGTAAAGATTATAGGTTGTAAAGCATTGCATGGTGAGGTATCAATGTATATTTGAATTGCGGTAACACCATGTGATTATATCTACTTTGCTATAATATACAGTAGATTGTTCTTGTGAGAACTTGTCTTGCTATTATTCTACTACCGCGGAGTAGATTTCAGAATTCGGGAGACAACTTAGTTCTGAAAAGAACTGCCCTGCTTATTAAGTACTACCTGGGGAGGTAGGAAATCGCCCGGGACAACTACTACTTTTGCTTAGTGGATCAAGGGGACTTCTCGGATAACTTCACTGCCGAGGAGTGAGTTTATTAATTGGTCTCAACATTTAGACTAGCCTGCTCTAGTTATTGTCAGGATTTGAACCCTTATGTCATGAGAACTAAACATTGTACATTGAATAAAAATTAAGATATGAATAGATGTGACTCACCTTGTATCAGCAGAGCTATCTCTACCCAAGCTGTGTTTATGAATGAAGTAATTAGCTTCACCTAATAAGGCACTCTGAGACCAATCACACATCCAATTCATCTGCATACCAGTCACTAGACCAGGATATTCACTGTCACAAAATACAAGAAAACAAGTTATGTCAGATTAGAGAAGACATTCTGCAACAAATCGACCCAATTTCAAACCGAGTTAAAGGGGCGTCTCAAAAGTCAGGCATGTTCTAGGAGTGAAGGAGAGTTCCTGTAGGTATGCTCCGGCAATCCAGTGGACCACGATGACATTGTGCCAAACTACTGCAACAATGCTACACACAGACATGCAACTTTGCTTTTCCAAAAAAAGAGGAAACTGCCAAACACAGAAAACTTTGTACTGTGTTTTTCATTTTTCTATGGCACTAAACTAGAAGGAAAAAGAGAACATCAGCTGATCAGCTGAAAAGTTGCATGCCTGTACACAAAGGAACATGAGCATGATAATTTCTGTTGATGTACACGTAATAACTCTATCAGGTCAACCCATTTCAAACCGAGTTAAAGAGCGTCTCGAAAGTCAGGCATGTTCGAAGTGCAAAGGAACATTCCAAGAGCCATCACCCGCAATCCAGTGGACCACCAGACAGATCTGCTGGACCGCGACATTATGCCAAACTATGGGAACAATCCTACACGAAGAAATAGGAGTGTGACAATATTTCTATTGATGTTCATGTAATAACTGCGTCAGGGATACAGAACTTTATTGGCATCTTTCCCCTTACATCATTTAAATTCTAAAAACAGGAGACACTTTTCCACAAAGTATCTTACTGTACCCAAGAAAATAATGTTGGAAATTGCCTGACACTGGTTTCCTTCAGTTACTTCTTAAGACATGACCATCGGAATGGTTGTATGAGTCATTCAACCTCACTAAGTTAAAATATGACTTTCTTGAATCAAAATTCATCAAAGAAGTACATTGAGAACAGAAACAGAGGGAGTAGATGATGTAAGACATAGATGGACTATCACATTTTGAAGCAGTGATTTCATCTTTTGAGACTAGACTGGGTGGGAGGGTGACTTTTAGAGGCCACTATGAGGCCATAGATTCAGAGATTCCTTCCTTACCTTGGAGCAATCTGAAGAAGTTTATGTGTCGGAGGAACGCAGATGATAATATGGAGATTGGTCTTGACTCGAGACACAAAGAACTTCATGGGATCAATTAAGACGTTGGGAAAGTGTCTCTTCATGGCTGGACCTAGAGCCTGTTATCAAATCAAAGCAGAGTACCCATTAGAAGAACAAGAGAAACTCCATCAATAAACTGATTTAATTGTTAACAATTATTCTGGTGTAGCCACTTTCAGCCACAATGGCATCTGAAGAGTTTAACAACCAAGAAGTTTTCTTATGTTACCTGGAGCAGCCCATCCAGTTCATCATTGGAAAATAGTGGTGGGTACTCGCCACAAACAAGTAAACTATTTATGGCATCAAGATACACCTCGTCCTTCAAGTCTCGAGCCTACAAACAGAAACAAAGTATTAAAATAAGTGTTTATAATTGACAGCAAAATAAGGTCCAACATCTTTCCTTCAGTTCCAGTGAGTTTGACAGTAATTGTTGATGTTTGTGAACCATTCCGCCTCCCCCAACTTTCCCAAGACACTCTGCTACATTCTTACAGTAAACATAAGAGTCAACATCTTTCCTTCAGTCCCAGCGAGTCTAACAGTAATTGGAGATGTTTGTCAAGCCCTCCCTCCTTCCCCCTTCCCAAGACACTCTGCTACATTCTTACAGTAAACATAAGAGTCAACATCTTTCCTTCTGTCCCAGCGAGTCTAACAGTAATTGAAGATGTTTGTCAAGCCCTCCCTCCTTCTCCCTTCCCAAGACACTCTGCTACATTCTTACAGTAAATATAAGAGTCAACATCTTTCCTTCAATCCCAGCGAGTCTAACAGTAATTGGAGATGTTTGTCAAGCCCTCCCTCCTTCCCCCTTCCCAAGACGCTCTGCTACATTCTTACAGTAAACATAAGAGTCAACATCTTTCCTTCAATCCCAGCGAGTCTAACAGTAATTGGAGATGTTTGTCAAGCCCTCCCTCCTTCCCCCTTCCCAAGACACTCTGCTACATTCTTACAGTAAACATAAGAGTCAACATCTTTCCTTCAATCCCAGCGAGTCTAACAGTAATTGGAGATGTTTGTCAAGCCCTCCCTCCTTCCCCCTTCCCAAGACACTCTGCTACATTCTTACAGTAAACATAAGAGTCAACATCTTTCCTTCAGTCCCAGCAAGTCTAACAGCTGAGCGTAAACCATCAAAGAAGTTATTTTTCCTTGATGAATCCATGGGATGGATCGGCATATCAGCAACGTGTAAGGCAAGATTGACGAGGGTTGTAAGATGACTGCCAATAGCACCGATCATAAATAGATTACCACTGGAAAGAAAAAAACAAAAAAAACAACAAAAAAAACATTTCCATAAAATAAATTTCAATTTGCCTTCCAGCGATGTGTGATAAGCACTGTATACTCAGTGCTTTCGAGTCCTGTGGTGACAAGGGGCCAGTTCAAATCCAGTATTATTAGCAGCAGGTACCGCAAACAATTAGATAAATGTTAATATTTGCATCGGGGAATTAATAAAAATATCAATTTGCCTTAAACCATATTAATTCTCTCTCTCATTCCAGTATGAACCTTTTTGCATATACAGCCAAAGCTCAAGGTTGTTATTATTATTTATTCACTGAAATGACATTTGGTTCAGTTTCATAAAGTAGAGGTTTTGTCATGAAATCAACTAATGTCAAATCTATCAATCTTACCCGTGATGGAAGCTTAGTACTCGATGAATCCTGATCACATGATGTATGACATCATCAGATAGCATGATGTTAATAGTGACGTTACCAAATTCCTCATTATATCGAGTGAGGTGTGAGTGGACACACTGATGGACCTTGTCCAGACCCTCTACAGGCTGCAGAACAACCTAAGAATATAACAAGAAAACTCAATATAATGAGTCAGGTGTGAGTGGACACACTGATGGACCTTGTCCAGACCCTCTACAGGCTGCAGAACAACCTAAGAAAATAACAAGAAAACTCAATATAATGAGTCAGGTGTGAGTGGACACACTGATGGACCTTGTCTTGACCCTCTACAGGCTGCAGAACAACCTAAGAATATAACAAGAAAACTCAATATAATGAGTCAGGTGTGAGTGGACACACTGATGGACCTTGTCTAGACCCTCTACAGGCTGCAGAACAACCTAAGAATATAACAAGAAAACTCAATATAATGAGTCAGGTGTGAGTGGACACACTGATGGACCTTGTCCAGACCCTCTACAGGCTGCAGAACAACCTAAGAAAATAACAAGAAAACTCAATATAATGAGTCAGGTGTGAGTGGACACACTGATGGACCTTGTCTTGACCCTCTACAGGCTGCAGAACAACCTAAGAATATAACAAGAAAACTCAATATAATGAGTCAGGTGTGAGTGGACACACTGATGGACCTTGTCTAAACCCTCTACAGGCTGCAGAACAACCTAAGAATATAACAAGAAAACTCAATATAATGAGTCAGGTGTGAGTGGACACACTGATGGACCTTGTCCAGACCCTCTACAGGCTGCAGAACAACCTAAGAATATAACAAGAAAACTCAATATAATGAGTCAGGTGTGAGTGGACACACTGATGGACCTTGTCCAGACACTCTACAGGCTGCAGAACAACCTAAGAATATAACAAGAAAACTCAATATAATGAGTCAGGTGTGAGTGGACACACTGATGGACCTTGTCCAGACCCTCTACTGGCTGCAGAACAACCTAAGAATATAACAAGAAAACTCAATATAATGAGTCAGGTGTGAGTGGACACACTGATGGACCTTGTCTTGACCCTCTACAGGCTGCAGAACAACCTAAGAATATAACAAGAAAACTCAATATAATGAGTCAGGTGTGAGTGGACACACTGATGGACCTTGTCTTGACCCTCTACAGGCTGCAGAACAACCTAAGAATATAACAAGAAAACTCAATATAATGAGTCAGGTGTGAGTGGACACACTGATGGACCTTGTCCAGACCCTCTACAGGCTGCAGAACAACCTAAGAATATAACAAGAAAACTAAATATAATGAGTCAGGTGTGAGTGGACACACTGATGGACCTTGTCCAGACACTCTACAGGCTGCAGAACAACCTAGGAATATAACAAGAAAACGCAATATAATGAGTCAGGTGTGAGTGGACACACTGATGGACCTTGTCTTGACCCTCTACAGGCTGCAGAACAACCTAAGAATATAACAAGAAAACTCAATATAATGAGTCAGGTGTGAGTGGACACACTGATGGACCTTGTCCAGACCCTCTACAGGCTGCAGAACAACCTAAGAATATAACAAGAAAACTCAATATAATGAGTCAGGTGTGAGTGGACACACTGATGGACCTTGTCCAGACACTCTACAGGCTGCAGAACAACCTAAGAATATAACAAGAAAACTCAATATAATGAGTCAGGTGTGAGTGGACACACTGATGGACCTTGTCTTGACCCTCTACAGGCTGCAGAACAACCTAAGAATATAACAAGAAAACTCAATATAACGAGTCAGGTGTGAGTGGACACACTGATGGACCTTGTCTTGACCCTCTACAGGCTGCAGAACAACCTAAGAATATAACAAGAAAACTCAATATAATGAGTCAGGTGTGAGTGGACACACTGATGGACCTTGTCTAGACCCTCTACAGGCTGCAGAACAACCTAAGAATATAACAAGAAAACTCAATATAATGAGTCAGGTGTGAGTGGACACACTGATGGACCTTGTCTTGACCCTCTACAGGCTGCAGAATAACCTAAGAATATAACAAGAAAACTCAATATAATGAGTCAGGTGTGAGTGGACACACTGATGGACCTTGTCTTGACCCTCTACAGGCTGCAGAACAACCTAAGAATATAACAAGAAAACTCAATATAATGAGTCAGGTGTGAGTGGACACACTGATGGACCTTGTCTTGACCCTCTACAGGCTGCAGAACAACCTAAGAATATAACAAGAAAACTCAATATAATGAGTCAGGTGTGAGTGGACACACTGATGGACCTTGTCCAGACCCTCTACAGGCTGCAGAACAACCTAGGAATATAACAAGAAAACGCAATATAATGAGTCAGGTGTGAGTGGACACACTGATGGACCTTGTCTTGACCCTCTACAGGCTGCAGAACAACCTAAGAATATAACAAGAAAACTCAATATAATGAGTCAGGTGTGAGTGGACACACTGATGGACCTTGTCCAGACCCTCTACAGGCTGCAGAACAACCTAAGAATATAACAAGAAAACTCAATATAATGAGTCAGGTGTGAGTGGACACACTGATGGACCTTGTCCAGACACTCTACAGGCTGCAGAACAACCTAAGAATATAACAAGAAAACTCAATATAATGAGTCAGGTGTGAGTGGACACACTGATGGACCTTGTCTTGACCCTCTACAGGCTGCAGAACAACCTAAGAATATAACAAGAAAACTCAATATAACGAGTCAGGTGTGAGTGGACACACTGATGGACCTTGTCTTGACCCTCTACAGGCTGCAGAACAACCTAAGAATATAACAAGAAAACTCAATATAATGAGTCAGGTGTGAGTGGACACACTGATGGACCTTGTCTAGACCCTCTACAGGCTGCAGAACAACCTAAGAATATAACAAGAAAACTCAATATAATGAGTCAGGTGTGAGTGGACACACTGATGGACCTTGTCTTGACCCTCTACAGGCTGCAGAATAACCTAAGAATATAACAAGAAAACTCAATATAATGAGTCAGGTGTGAGTGGACACACTGATGGACCTTGTCCAGACCCTCTACAGGCTGCAGAATAACCTAAGAATATAACAAGAAAACTCAATATAATGAGTCAGGTGTGAGTGGACACACTGATGGACCTTGTCCAGACCCTCTACAGGCTGCAGAACAACCTAAGAATATTACAAGAAAACTCAATATAATGAGTCAGGTGTGAGTGGACACACTGATGGACCTTGTCTTGACCCTCTACAGGCTGCAGAACAACCTAAGAATATAACAAGAAAACTCAATATAATGAGTCAGGTGTGAGTGGACACACTGATGGACCTTGTCTTGACCCTCTACAGGCTGCAGAACAACCTAAGAATATAACAAGAACACTCAATATAATGAGTCAGGTGTGAGTGGACACACTGATGGACCTTGTCTTGACCCTCTACAGGCTGCAGAATAACCTAAGAATATAACAAGAAAACTCAATATAATGAGTCAGGTGTGAGTGGACACACTGATGGACCTTGTCTTGACCCTCTACAGGCTGCAGAATAACCTAAGAATATAACAAGAAAACTCAATATAATGAGTCAGGTGTGAGTGGACACACTGATGGACCTTGTCTTGACCCTCTACAGGCTGCAGAACAACCTAAGAATATAACAAGAACACTCAATATAATGAGTCAGGTGTGAGTGGACACACTGATGGACCTTGTCTTGACCCTCTACAGGCTGCAGAATAACCTAAGAATATAACAAGAAAACTCAATATAATGAGTCAGGTGTGAGTGGACACACTGATGGACCTTGTCTTGACCCTCTACAGGCTGCAGAATAACCTAAGAATATAACAAGAAAACTCAATATAATGAGTCAGGTGTGAGTGGACACACTGATGGACCTTGTCCAGACCCTCTACAGGCTGCAGAACAACCTAAGAATATAACAAGAAAACTCAATATAATGAGTCAGGTGTGAGTGGACACACTGATGGACCTTGTCTTGACCCTCTACAGGCTGCAGAACAACCTAAGAATATAACAAGAAAACTCAATATAATGAGTCAGGTGTGAGTGGACACACTGATGGACCTTGTCTAGACCCTCTACAGGCTGCAGAACAACCTAGGAATATAACAAGAAAACTTTATATGTCTACAAACCTTTTGGAAAAAGTATCACTTCTTCAATAAAGAAAGTAAAATAAAAATTGTATATAACAATTTCTTATGCATGTTTGATTGCTCAAATTCACATAAAAATTCTGCGCCTTTTTATTTTGAAGTCTGACTCCTTACTCACCCTAACAGACTTCTGCGATAGTGATGTTACTGGTCGGACGTAGGTTCTTGGCTCAATGGGAAATGTTACAAAATCCTCATAAAGAATGTCGCCCTCTGGTGTCTCAGGAAAATGCTACGAGGAAAAAAAATAAAATAAATTTTCAATCTTAGATGTGGGAGGAAAATCCAAGTAATCTGGTTGTGACTTAAAACCCATTTCACATGCAAGGATCAGTTCGAGACAGGATTGGAACCAGGGTCCACAAAGCTGAAAGGCAGGCAAGGTATCAAGCCAACCTAATCCCAAGCCAACCTGATTGTGCCTAATTCCTCTATCCATAGCTCCGTGCTCAAGATCCTTCTTGGTCTTAAACTGCCTCTCAAGACATCATATCATCCTTATAGTTACTTATTGTCTTTGCAGGAAAACTTCTGAATGAGTTATTAGATGTGTTTCAGAATTTGAAAAGCTGGAAATACATTCTAAGGACAGAATTTAACAAGGAAGGTTCACACTGACAGACAGTAAAAGGAAAGGCTAGATGACTCAATTACCGTTTTGACGACATCTGTCAACGTTTGATGAAACCAATTATTATCTGCTGTACGACACAATCTATCTTGCATAATACGTCTGATTTCATGTTGCCATAGCGATGTCACCATACTGATCTCACCACGAGCTTCTTCAGACAGACGCACAAGGCACTGTGAAGAAAAAAAGACAAATACACCAACATGAAATATTTCCTTTAGATCACTGGAGAAAGCAAAGATTGACCCAGGCATGATTTTACGCTTATGCACCTAGAACGCTTTGGTAAGATCTCAGAGAGTGAACATATAATGATATCTGCCTGGTACCATGGAAGTTCTTAAGACACTATGGACTCTCCAATATTTCCTCTTATTAATCTAAGACAGTGTTTTTATCAACTGTACCTGGAATGCTTTAGTAAGATCTCTGAGAGTGAACATATAATGATATCTGCCTGGCACCATTGAAGGTCTTAAGACACTCTGGACTCTTGTCAGCAGCTGGCATGAAGCATTAACGATGGACTCATGAAGCTCTTGAGCTAAGCTCTGCCCGTTATTCTTGTGCATGTTGCCGTCTAGTATTGCATCTACAATACCACTCAGAGTAGAGTCTTTTGGTTCAGGTAGGCTGATCACTGCAAAGTGTCTCTGTGTAAATCAAAACAAAATCTCATGTAAGAGTCTCCCATTTACAATCAATTAATTTACATAAAACAAGTTATATCGAAGTCTTAAAACTGTCAGGTATAAAAATCTCACTTTATCCGAAGAATGCCAAATATAACTTCTTTTCTGTGAATTGACGTTTCAAAGAAAAATATAAACATATTTTCAATTCACATGCCTCGCACAATACACAAAAGACTTGTAAATGCAAACTGTTTATACATGGCTGCTGGTAGTTGAGACAAGATCAGATCCGACAGTAACTCATTTTTTTTTATAACTATTACAAAGAGTTGGCAGTTTGAGATAAGTAAATCAAATAAAAGAACCTGCGACCTCCCGAAATGTGCCAACTTTTCCAACTGAGCTTTCTAGCCCCAATTTTGGCAGTCTCCCTAATATCTTTGATCGGGGTTGCCAGCCAGAAGCCATACAATCTGAAAATACTGTGTGCCGGGGACCACACCCAAGTATACGATACAACCTGGCAAGCGACAGGACAGAGATCACCTTAAGAGCTAGATAGCTCAGGTGGTAGAGCACCAGCATGTTTACGGAGGTCACAGGTTCATATCCCGTTCCAGTCAATTTCTCTTAGTTCACCCCGAAATTGAATTAAATTTATCCATTCAGTTTCCCTTGTGGTTTATTGCATGATATTTGAAATAAAAACTTGCATCGCTTTAAGATGATCCTGTCCTGCAGTTTCCCACGTTTCAACATAAGCATGATAAGTTTTACACAAAATCGAGTGATGTATCTTTAATCTTGACTGCTAGGGACTAGAGACCATTTCAAACACAAGCGGGTCAAATAAAAATAAAACAAGTAGAAATCATGATGAGAAATGATTGTGCTTGACAGGATTCCACAGTGGGGAAGGCAAAAATAATTGACATTCTTGACTGAAAAATAATCATGAACAGAACCCAACAATAACACTTACCAAAAGCCTATCTGGCATTTTCTTGTTACCAACACTTGGATAGACATTCCTAGTATGAGCTGATAAGATGACTAGATCTTGAATAGTACGCCATTCAAACGGCTTTTGTAAAGTGACTAAGACGCGATCATCAAGAAGCTGACGTAAGAGTTCATTACATCTCTGTACACCATGTTCATCACCGGGTGGTAGATTCAAATCATCAATGAATAACTGGAATCGTTTGTTATCACGAGCCCCGTACACAAAACCTGGTACGATAGAACATAGAAATAGTTAGCTACTTAATAATACGCAGTTTTTATATAGCACTTTATCACTTTAACTTTATTGCTTTAACTCATTATGATGAGCTATGTTTTTGGTGTATGAAACCTGTTCCTATTCAAAGCACCATGTAATGGTTTACAAGGTGCTGTGGCGCAATCTGCAGCCGATCAAACCAGAAACACCGGGGCGAACCCCTTCTCTTTGTGATAAGTGCACTGGGTTCTTTTACGTGCATTAAACAACACACGGGGCCTACGGCTTTACATCCGATCCAAAAGACGAAGCAATAATGGTTAAGTGTCTTGCTTAAGGACACAAGTGTCACGACCGAGACTTGAACCCACACTCTGCTGATCAGAAACACCAGAGCTTGAGTCTGGTGTTCTTAACCGCTCGGCCACAACACTTAAATAATACATTATCGGGCACACCATGTATTAATCTCTTCTAGGCAGAAGCGCTGGCTCTGAAAAGAGCAGTTTGGTTTCTTCTCAATGTTTCAAACGCGCATGCTCTAGTTGCATCAGGGGACATTATTTGGATTTCAGAAGAGTAATTTCATTCCGATCTAACACATCATATATTACCGACTGGTAAAAACTACATCAAAAATCGATTTTTGGGGGAGAAAATTAACAAAAAATGGCTTAAGTTATGACAGTTGATACTGGCTCAGTTTGATTTTGCAAAACCCCAAAAACCAATTTATTGTAGGAGGACAATTTCTTGAACGAGGCAGTATTTCAGATGGAACTATTTTTCAGGAGCAACTAGTACTAGTAACAGCGTTTTAATAGTACATTTTCATTAAAGTTGATATCGTTTGTTTTATCATCGGCAAGTATTCATTGAACCTTTAATAATGATATATTATTACTTTGGTGTTAATAACTCTCGACTGGAATTTAATTTTTGGCTCATCGCTAAAAAAAGGCTCCTTTACATTATAAAAACTCAATATCCTTAACTAATTGCTTATAACATGAAATACAACATCAGACAGAATGAATAAGACCAACCTCTTCTATGATGGATGTTTGTTTCAACAAACTGCTGAAGTTGAGATGCAGTAGATGCTCCAGAGAACACAAGACGCTTCGTGACTTGATAAGATGGATCTGAAGATATCAAAATGATCAATATATCAAAACTAGAAAATGATGGAAACTTGAAGATTCTAATGTAAAATTGAGTCGGGTGAAATCTCTTTATAAAAGATTCAAGATCAATTTGTGATAATAAAGATGAGGTAAACATTTGTTAATCTCATTGCTTTCCCATCAGTCTCATGGCGTAGCGTTTGTAATGGGGACAATCATTCCCACTTTAGACTAATCCGAGCAGCTCGTTCATGGGCATTAGCACCTCAGCAGCTATGGCCGCTTCACACACACACCTACGCCCATGCACTATGAATCCTCCATGCTGATTGGTACATGCCACGCTGACATCCTATTGTCGCGTCGCGCGGGCGTGCGGCAGCCATAGGTGCGGTGGTGTCAAACACTATAAGCGAGCGCTGCTTGGATTAATGTATAACCAGGCATAATATTTGACCTTGAAAAAGAGCAAGAATATCTTCATAACTACAAGGTCACACTTTACATAATACAGACATTAATAAGCTTTTCAAAGATTAAAAAAATAATCTTACTGACCTTCTGAGATCATAAACATATAAATATACAGGTGCTGTTTGGAGCTTTGTAGGGTGTGAAGGATAGGAAAATATAATTAGTAAACAAGTACAACTTTGCAGGTACAACCATGTATAAATCTCTTTTGTGAGGAGTGGTGGCTCTGGTGGCACACCGGCTCTTTTCAGAGCCACCACTCCTCCCAAAAGAGATTTTTGACATGGTTGTACCCGCAAATTTTACTAGTTTACTAGTTATAATTTCCTATATAAATCACAGATTGAAATAGAAAAAATATCATGCCAACTAAAGCACTTCTGAAGTAATGGCAATATTGAGAATGATATAAAAACAACTGTTACAGTAAAGCTATTTCAAAAGTAACAAGCTAGACTAAGACTGTTGATATGACTGGTTATCTCATTAAGGAATCAATTTAAATACAAATAAAACAAGACAGTGCAAGTCTTGCTTATGTTGGAATATTGTTGGTAACCATTGAGGTTCCCACAGACAAGGGAAGAAAACAAAATATGGCACGTTAACAAGGGCCCAGGGTTCAGATACGTGTAATACCTGTAACATATTTTTTTATTTTTTATGCAATTCTCCCAATCCGATGTGCACCGTTTATTGATAGGCCATACTTAGTCCCTGGCTTCATGCATTACAGTTCAGATTAGCCCAAGAACACTTGTAGGCTTTTTGTTCTTCAAAGTCCTATTTATGTTGCTGTTGTTGCTCTTAGCTTGTTGAGTTTTCATGAGATTATTGCTTGCCCACCAGTGGTGTTTGTCATGTTTGACCAGAGCTGGCAGGATTGGGTTTTGTGTAAAAAAGAAAAAAAATCACAAGGCCTAATATTTGAAGGGATAGAAACCTGCCCCAATGCGCAGGAACAAGACATGGAGATATATAAAGACACGTCTCTTCACAGCACAGCTAAGAACAGGGAGGAGTAAATGAATCCGTTGCAAGACAAACATAACTGCCTCTTCCCCTATGTAGCCAAAATAATCTAGACAGTAGTAGATCAACTTTCTACAATTTGAAAGCTATTTAGAAAGAACGGTATCCAGGCTTGATAGTTTAATTGATCTTACCTAATGTATTAATGAAGTCATTCATCATTGCTGTCTTGCCTGATCCAGGGGGACCGACCAGGAGTACATGCATATTGGACAGATTGGCAAACTCTAAGATTACACGACAACGAATCTGAAAAACAAAACACAAAGAAAAATATCAAGATGAAATTCAAGATCCTTCAGTAGCAAAAAAGCAATCTGTAGATTAAAGATCAACTACATGTACGGTTTAATAAATCCTTACAGGGTAACTAGTTATGGGTAGGTTATCCAAATAAATACAGCTTAACTACAGATAGTTAACTAGTTAAGGATAGTATCCAGATGGATACAGTTTAAACTAGTTCTAACTGGTTAGGAGTGGGGTATCAAGATGAATACGGCTTAGCTAGTTAACTAGTTAAGGGTAGGGCATCAAGATGGGTACAGTTTAACTAGTTAAATAATTATGTGTAGGATATCCCGATGAGGGTAGGGTATCCAGATGGTAATTTCACAACTCAAAGATGACTGAGAGGTAACTTTGCTGATTTCTGCAAGGAGGTCATGAGTATCTGAGATGTAGGGGACCTAAGGATGCATTAGTGTGTTCATACCGTATCCACAGTGTCTACAAAGATTTCTCCCAGGAGGTCATGAGTATCTGAGGTGTAGGCAACTTCAGGAACTCTTGATATCCAAGGATCCCATTCTCCAGATTCATCCACGTAGTAATCAAAGACTGAAATATCATGGTCATAGTCAGGAAGTCTAAAAAGAAAATCACAGACAAGAACTTCATCAAAATGTAGAAGCAACACATTCGCATGAAATTTGAAGATAAGAAAATATGGGAATTTTTCAACTTTAATTTTCATTATCTGAAGCAACAGACTTTCACAGACACTAGATTGCAGCAGACTCAGGTATATTCATTGTTCTTGGAAATGAGGGCATGCTGATAACTATGTAAACAATATACAATTTACCTGGTAAGTCTGCTGTCACCTATAGTTTCAAAGTTCCCCATTGTTGGGTCATAAAAACTCTACATAACTGAATAAAAGTGTTCCCTTTACTGAGATAATGAAGTATTGGAGGATTTTTAAGTCTTCTGATGAAACTAAAAGTGATGATGAATGGCTTCCGACTGGCACCCCCCCCCCTCCCTCAAAAAATATTGACAAAATAGAAAGGCCGCCAACATTAGGGCCGGATAGCTCAGTTGATAGAGTGTAGGTACGCAGAGCCGGTGGTCGCAGGTTCAAATCCTACTCCAGTCAAATTTTCTTTGTTCACCAAAGATTGAATCAAAATTTACCCAGTCAGTTTTCCCTTGTGGTTTTATTACTCGATTATCATATATTGTAACATTGTTATTGCTAAAAAATTTAGACTTCCTTTGCTCACAGAACTTTGACAAGTGTTTTCCAGTTTTCTATCCAACTTCAAAATGAGAGGAAACAGCCGATACGCTGAGTACTTGCATGCACTGCAATGTACTTTGATGTATCAAGCATGAGACAATTAAGAGAGTTTTTATACAGAAAATGACAAATGGTTTTCAATCTTTTGTCTTGGAGTTAAGACAGTTTACTTACGCTGATGTCAGGGTCCTCAGAAGATCACTGAAGTTCTTTCTATCATTCCCTTCTAACAATCCTCCAAATGACCAAATAAGACAGAAGAGATATAAGCGTTCAATATGAAGTTCTCCTCCGATCTCCACGTGTTCATTTAACATCGCTGTCAAGAGACCTAAGCACATCTTAAAAAGACCAACTTCACATACTTTCACCAACGGTCTGAAGAAGAAAACATACATCATTACAAATATCTCTAACCATTATAGTATCTAAAGACATGTCCAGAAAGTGCTTGATTTTTGCAGAGGGAGGAAAACCGGATGGCCTGGAGAAAACCCCTTGTGGCACAGGAGAGAACCAACGCACAGCTCTACTCACATATGGCCCAAGCCGAGAATCGAACCAGGGACACATTGGTGAGAGGCGAGCGCTTTACGCGCATGCCACCAATACATAATGCGACTAAAACATAATTTTATGAAACTTGAATATTTTGACATTAAGGACAATACTTTGGACACTACATACCTTGTTTCATAAAGCACAAAGTTGACTACTGCATCCATTGTCTTATTGAACGCTTTCTGTAAACACTGAAAACAAATAAAGACAAATAATCAACACCCAGCTTAAGACATACAACCAACCATGTACACTTAATGTCTTAAAACAAACAGCAATCAAGATAAATTAAATAAACCTGGCTTCAAATGCATAAGAAATGGAAGAAGCAACTGTATTCATTTTATTAATTTAATTTTTTAAATTTTTTTGTTATTGAAGTTGCCAGACACACAGGACCAGTAAGCCACATGAGGTGTGGGCTACAAATCAACTGTTTTTTCCAGGGGCCGTTGCCACCTACTCCTTGGGCTGAAACAGGGTTACCCCCTTTACAGTCCGTAAGGATGTAGGCTTGGGTAACATCCATCAGAAGCCAAGCTGGTAGAGCAGAAAGCTCTACCTCTCAAAATTTTACGGAGCAATTATGGTTAAGTGCCTTGCTAAAGGACACAAGTGTCATGACCGGGACTCTAACCCACACTCCGATGACTCAGCCACCAGAGCTCGAGTCCGACGCATTAACCACTCGGCCACGACACGCCACAAATGTTCCTTAAAACTATAAATGTAATGAGAAATATCATCAAAACCTGGTTTGACAAACTACAAAATTGAAAGCAACTGCACGCAATTTGTCTGCCTGAACGGACAAAAGCAAATACTGGTTTGACAAGAAAATGTTGCAAAAATAACATTCATTTCACGTTCACAAACGAACAAGAACAATCAAGGCCTACGTATCATTAAATCTCGGTTTGACAAAAGTATGTTGGAAAAATAACTTTGCACATTTCATGTTCCTGAACAAAAAAGAACAATCAAGGCATACACATCATAAAATATTGACTTGACAAAAGGACCTTCTGGGGACAGTAATGTTCATTTCAAATTTCAATCTATCACAAGCAATCGGAAGACATCATCATTTTTTGCAATATACAAAACAAACCATAGTGAGACTTAAAATAAGAAATAGCAAGGTACTCAGGGTCTGTATCCTAATTTTACAATAACTGTGATTCTGCCTACAGGGAACCAGACTTACATGTACTTCTTGTTGGTTTCTATTCTCCATCCAGGCTTGCGCAATGGGGCGCCAGCCCAAGACATCCTTATCCATGTACACAATACCCTAATAAGATTGAGAAATAACATAATTGTTAACATCTCAGTAACGTTTAAGTATAATAAAGGGAATTGAAGGGGCGTTGGAAAGAGTTGGAAAGAGTTAATTGCACCAAAAGTTTACAAATTATTTGACATGACGCACAGGGACTTACAGCTCTGTTGACCGTCGCTGGAGATGCAGTGTTTAGACCACTGGTCTCTTAGAAGGGTAGGAGTGGGTTGGGTGTGGTTGGAGGGGGTTGGGTGGGGTAGGAGTGGGTTGGGTGGGGTAGGAGTGGGTTGGGTGGGGTACGAGTGGGTTGGGTGGGGTACGAGTGGGTTGGGTGGGGTAGGAGGGGGTTGTGTGGGGTAGGGGGGTTTAGGTGGGGTAGGAGTGGGTTGGTTGTGGTTGGATGGGGTTGGGTGGGGTTGGAGGGGGTTGGTTGGGGTAGGAGGGGGTTGGGTGGGGTAGGAGGGGGTTTTGGTTGGGGAGGGAGGGGTAGAGGGACTTACAGCTCTGGCGACAGTTGCTGGTGATGCAGTGTTTAGATCACTAGTCTCCTAGAAGGGTAGGAGTGGGTTGGGTGTGGTTGGATGGGGTTGGGTGTGGTTGGAGGGGGTTGGTTGGGGTAGGAGGGGGTTGGGTGGGGTAGGAGGGGGTTGGGTTGGGGAGGGAGGTGTAGAGGAACTTACAGCTCTGGTGACCGTCGCTGGTGATGCAGTGTTTAGATCACTTGTCTCAAAGACCAACTTGACGTTATCGCTGATGAAGAGGCGATCTCCATTATGTAGATGCAGCACCTTGTCATTGTCTAAGACACTATTGAAGTTATCAGCCCAGCTTGGTGTGAGAGGACCATCTAAGCACAGCCAGGTGGTGCTTACATTCTGAGGAAACAATCAAGATAGAAAAGTAAATTGAATTTGTCCATGAACCACTTTTAAACTTTGCCCTTTTTGTGTGTAGTTTTACTCGCCTTTCGCTAGCTTCTTGGTGTCTTTGATTTGTTTATTCTAGTCATTGTTCAGCACATCAATGCACTCTAACAATGCTTGGTATTATTGCACCCCTTTCACTAGCGTCAAACTCAGCTACTGTCTGCTAATTTCTAATTTGGGAGTCAAACTGCGTCACTAGACTGAAACAGGGAGAAGCCGACTGCCAAGGTGTTTACTTACTCTGTTTGCTTTCCTCCAGATGTTTGTAAACACTCCATCAACCCAATCATGGTTCTGATTTAAATAGCCAAACATGAGGGAGAGATCATCCACTACTAGCGGGTTGATTCTCTGGAGTTTGTGGCTGATAGCTGTAATGCTAGACACACTGCTGCGAGATTGCCGTGATTGGGCAGGTGCTATTGCAGATAGAGCTTCTACTAACATCTGAATGGCACTGGATTTACCAGATCCTGGACCACCAGCTACAATGATACCTACAAGACAAAACAAAGTAACTATTTACCACAACTAGTGTTAAGTTAAATGACAACGGTTAACAGTCAACCTGCATGAAATGAGTTACTGCAGCCAAGTTATTAATAAGGTTAAGCCACACATTTTTGCGTAACGCCTATGTGTGACACGCACGTTAGGCCATATTGGATAATAAAATAACTAAACATGGTCTACGCGTCTATGGTCTAGCCAACACATGGGCAATCTGCAGTGATGTACCCAAGAGGTCTCTTGCAAATTGCTACAGAAAAAAAACCTTATGTATTACACATACCCATTATATAAAACCGTGTAGCTTAACCTCTCTATTACTATTGTCATAAATTTATAACCTACAAGTTTCTCAATACCAATGTTAACCAGCATCACATACAAATAAGAGTTGTGAACCTTCAAACCAGGTTACTTTTACCATGGTTAAGCTATACATGGATAACCAGAACTAAAACTTAGTGAAAGAGTTGCATAACCTTAAACCAGGTAATACTTTAACCATGGTTAACCTATGACCTACACACTAGTTTCACCATGGTTTACCAGTGATACAGAGTAGAGTTGCATGACTTTGTGAACCCATTACTTTAACCATGGTTAACCTATGACCTACTAGTTTCTTACCATGGTTTACCAGTGATACAGAGTAGAGTTGCATGACTTTGTGAACCCATTACTTTAACCATGGTTAACCTATGACCTACTAGTTTCTTACCATGGTTAACCAGTGATACAGAGTAGAGTTGCATGACCTTGTTAACTGATTACTTTAACCATGGTTAACCTATGACCTACACACTAGTTTCTTACCATGGTTTACCAGTGATACAGAGTAGAGTTGCATGACCTTGTGAACCCATTACTTTAACCATGGTTAACCTATGACCTACACTCTACTTTCTTACCATAGTTAACCAGTGATACAGAGTAGAGTTGCATGACCTTGTTAACTGATTACTTTAACCATGGTTAACCTATGACCTACACACTAGTTTCTTACCATGGTTTACCAGTGATACAGAGTAGAGTTGCATGACTTTGTGAACCCGTTACTTTAACCATGGTTAACCTATGACCTACTAGTTTCTTACCATGGTTAACCAGTGATACAGAGTAGAGTTGCATGACCTTGTTAACTGATTACTTTAACCATGGTTAACCTATGACCTACACACTAGTTTCTTACCATGGTTTACCAGTGATACAGAGTAGAGTTGCATGACCTTGTGAACCCATTACTTTAACCATGGTTAACCTATGACCTACACTCTACTTTCTTACCATAGTTAACCAGTGATACAGAGTAGAGTTGCATGACCTTGTTAACTGATTACTTTAACCATGGTTAACCTATGACCTACACACTAGTTTCTTACCATGGTTTACCAGTGATACAGAGTAGAGTTGCATGACTTTGTGAACCCATTACTTTAACCATGGTTAACCAATGACCTACTAGTTTCTTACCATGGTTAACCAGTGATACAGAGTAGAGTTGCATGACTTTGTGAACCCATTACTTTAACCATGGTTAACCAATGACCTACTAGTTTCTTACCATGGTTAACCAGTGATACAGAGTAGAGTTGCATGACCTTGTGAACCCATTACTTTAACCATGGTTAACCTATGACCTACACTCTACTTTCTTACCATAGTTAACCAGTGATACAGAGTAGAGTTGCATGACTTTGTGAACCCATTACTTTAACCATGGTTAACATATGACCTACTAGTTTCTTACCATGGTTTACCAGTGATACAGAGTAGAGTTGCATTACTTTAACCATGGTTAACCAATGACCTACTAGTTTCTTACCATGGTTAACCAGTGATACAGAGTAGAGTTGCATTACTTTAACCATGGTTAACCTATGACCTACTAGTTTCTTACCATGGTTTACCAGTGATACAGAGTAGAGTTGCATGACCTTGTTAACCCAGTTAGTATGAGGCATGAATCCATTCTCCTGTGCTTTATCAACAACCATGTGCTCCACGTTGAGACGATTACGCCTAGCTCGGCTAGATTGAGGAGTAGGAGGACTACCCATAGCTGTGAATAGGTCTTTGACAACACTGTTGAAGATGTACAGAGCCTGGAAAAGGAAAATACAAGTCATACGTCATCACAGTTTCAAAAAGAACCCACTTATATGGAGATTATTTAGTCTTGAGCAATCTTTGTTCGTATTTTCATCAGCCAGGCAAGTGCCTCTGATTTTAAGAAAAATGTCAAAGTGACAAAATATTTACAAAAGACAAAAATGACTTATTTTACAGATAGTGGACTGGAAAGAATTGATTTTGATTACCATATTTTCTGAGAATAAAACTGCCTGAAACTGATGCTGTGTCAAAAATGATAAATTTATCTATTGACCCATTGTACTGACGTCACACCCTGCAACTCTCTACCCATGGTCTGCCATTTTGGGAATCAAAATGTATGTAAACGTAAGGAGAGCGTTTACGTTTAGCTACACCTGCATCGCGTAAAATGAGCGCTACACAGTAACGAACAGGGAACCCGACACCCTAAATGGTGCAACCAAGATTTAGGTGAATTGCGTCACAAGCTTTTTTTCATTTCTCCCCATCTGCTATGTCACACAGGGCATTTTATAGGCAATCACTTCCAGGCAATCTCCACGAAGTAAAGACATTCACATGTCAATTTCCACATAATTGTCTTGGGGACAGAAAGACACTACTACTAAAATGCCTCTTGTTTAACTGAAGTACTCCTTTCATTTGCATGCAGTGCAGTTGGTTGCCTCCAACTTGCCCGTAAAATTGCCCCGTGTGAAATGGCCCGAAGATTGCCAGCCACAGCCATAACCAAAGATGTTCAATTAATGATATGACACATTATTGATTTTGTTGAAGAGTAAACTCTCTCCCATTCTTTAGTTGTGAAAACACCATACAACCAACCAAGATTTATCTTGTGATGTCAGGTGAAGTGCCAACAGCTTTTTTCATATCTCCCCATCTCTCTCAGATTGCCCACAAGCCACAGCCATCAGCCATAGCCAAGGATGTTCAATTAAAGATATGACACATTATTGATTTTTGGAAGAGTAAATTCACTCCTATTCTTTAGTTTTGAAAAACCATACAATGGTAATCATTTCAGTTTGGTTGGTTAGCAGTTGGCAACAGCTTTTCATTTTGCCTTAAAATTTGTCCTTACATCCGGCAATCATTTCAGTTTGGAGCAAGTTCGATAAAGGACCAATGGTTAACTCGTGGTTGGTTAGTGATGTGCATAGTTCATGCGCACTGAAGTTGAAGTGCGAACGACTCTAGTCATGTCATGTCATGTCAACGTGACCATGAGAAAATGGCGAAATCAACGTTATTATTTCTCTGATAACTGGTCCCCTCTGCACTGTGCTTATGAAACGGCAATTGGTAACCAGTGATGCTACCAACCTCGATAGGCTGGTCGCGAATAGTCGACTAGACTAGTCCAACCATCGTTGACTAGCATGAGTTCGATCAGAGTGAGTCGAACTATGGTTAAATATGTTCCTTGATCGAACTTGCCCCGGGTTGATAAGCAGTTGGCAACAGCTTTTTCGTTTTTCCTTAAAATTTGTCCTTACATCCGGTTTGAGTCGTGGTCCAATGACATTCTGTAATGCTTGGGCGACTACAGCATGTTCAGCCCTAGCTGCTGGCGTCATAGGATTAGGTGCTCCTATCTTACGGGGTTGTTTCTCCACAGTCTTTAACATAGCAGCAGATGCTGAAATTATTAACACACATGTACAAAATCAATCAACAATGAAGTTAAGATCACATTCCCATGTTATAATCTATACACATCTTATAATTCAGCATTGCATTCCCAAGTTCAAATCTCATGCCCATGTGAAATTTTCAAGCCTTATAATCTTACTCATTGCACACGTAATTTAAAATCATGCCCATGTTAAAATCAACACATCTTATTCTTATCTTACAAATTGCACACCCAAGTTAAAATCATATTCTCGTGTTTAACATAAGCATTTATTAATCTTTTGCATTGCACTCCCAAGTTAAAATCACATGCCCATGTTAAAATCTACACATCTTACGCATTGCACTCCCAATTTACAATCACATGCCCATGTTAAAATCTACACATTTACGCATTGCACTCCCAATTTACAATCACATGCCCATTTTAAAATCTACACATCTTACGCATTGTACTCCCAAGTTAAAATCACATGCCCATATTAAAATCTACACATCTTACACATTGCACTCCCAAGTTAAAATCACATGCCCATGTTAAAATCTACACATCTTACGCATTGCACTCCCGAATTAAAATCACATGCCCATGTTAAAATCTACATATCTTACGCATTGCACTCCCTGGTTGTACGATGGATCCTTGAGAGCTTGCTCTTGATAACTCCATCCTCTCTTCCTTAGTGAGTTTGCGACCAAGATGAGCATGATGGACAGCTGATGATAGCCCACCGATACTAAACAGTTGATGATATTCCTTGGATCTGTCAGGAGATTGGAAGTGAGAATGAGGATGAGTGCAAGTAGGGAGAGGAGAATGATCGATCTTGAGATGCTAGCAGGAGACGGGAAGGGGGAATTCCCTTTCTATCAATCTTTGGGTTTAGCTATGATTGATGATGATGAATTGATTGGTCTGGGTGTTGCTTCATGCCCAAAAGCCAAGGTATTCTTTGACAGCATGTGACACTTGTAAGCTGAGCATTGTTTTAGCTAAACGCTTTTGTTTGTGGATATTAAACTGGATAACATTTTTTTGCATGCTGGGATATTTGTACAGCGCATTTGTATTCTGTGGAACTATGCATTATATTTTATGAGTTGAGCCGCAGTTTACCACAAACTTTAGCTTTGATCCAATTCAAGTAGATTTGGATTGTTTCCAAGACATGGAAATCACTGAGTATACCCTGCTATCACACATCAGTGTAAAGATAAAACCAAAATAATAAACAATCGCTTACATAGCAAGGACTGATGAGTACTGTGAAAATGTTCATAGGATGTAGGAGTCATTGAAATGAAATGGACATTTGATTTAAAAGTTTGCAGTGAATTTGAATGGGATAGTTCCAGATAGACAAACCCCGCTTCACATTGATTGACTGGTTTAACTTGTGTATGACATGATGTGTGCCCATCAAGAAGGACTCTGCTTTCATTCAGTTGTCAAGTTGTCTACTTTTAAAAGCATCAGCATCTACTTGTTTTTTTTCTGCGAGCTTTTCTTTTTACAAACTGTCTACCTGCCTTACTAGGACTCAGGATTACTTTGTAATCTGTTCATTTGTCAGTTAATAACAATATCAAATAATCAAACAGTTTTTCACAGCAAACTGCAGAGTTGAAGGAACTCAGTCATAAGCTAAGTCTAAGTCCAGGGGGGGGATTTCACAAAACTAGTCCTCACTTAGGACTTGTCCTAACTTGGGACTTGTCCTAACTTAGGACTTGTCCTAACTTAGGACTTGTCATATAAATTAGGACTAGTTACTCATTTTAACTCAAGACAGACTAGTCCTTTGTAAAATCCACACCAGCTGTGGCTATAGGTAGCAAAGCCACAGCCATAGCCATGTAGCTACAGCCACTGCCAGTCATAGCTATACCCACAGTCATAGCCATAGCCAGCCACAGCCATAGCCGCTCAGATTAGACACAGCCTTATGTTAAAAGCACTCCTTCAAAATATTTACAGCCACTTCATCAAAAGAACGAGCAGAAATTAAACAAAATCCAATCAGTTATTCCAAAGCTTATGAGGCTGATCAAGGCGTATAGAGCAGTGTATAAAGTATAAAGGCGTATAAAGTGGTGTTCATAGCGTGCAATAAAGTCAATTCAAGTTTAAACCAAAGATTATGGAATGTTGAAGGCGCAAGATGGGGAACTGGAGCTTTATCTATTGTTGGAACATGAAATACACATGAGCGCCATTTCAGCAACTGAATGTTTTGTTTCCCATTGATAGCAATGGTCATTGTCCTCACTGATCTACACTGATCTATTGTTGTATCAAAAGAGTTACTTGCTGAAATGGCATCCAGTGGGATCTAACATTTCAGCAAGTTTCCCATCTTGCACCTTCAGCGCTTTATAATCTTTGGTTTAAACCTAGCTAGAACTGCTGAATCTTTCAAAATCTGTAACAATATTATGAATGTCACAGGTTGTCGTCTTCCCCAAAGTTTGAGTTTGTCATCATTATCCAGTAGTTTTCCATCTGCTAGATATGAAATTGCTACTTTATGTAGGATGTAAAAATGCTCAAACCAATCTAAGTTTGACTTTTTAACTTCATGTTTCTACTTCATGTTTCGACTGATGGTAGAAAGACTAAAATAAACGTGCAATAATGTCTTGTGTAGTGATGTGTGTACATGTATGGAGATGTGTATTGCAATCACCTGCTTGACGTCCTTATTGTGTATGTTTTGTCCAATCACCAAATACTGTTAATTCGGCAGGTGGTTAAAACTAGTTATGCCTGGTTAAGTGATTAATGCTGGTTTAGTGACTAATACTCGTTAAGTGATTAAAGCTGTTCATTATGCGGTAAAGTTAATTGTGCAAGCTATAAAGTAGATTAGTGCAGTGCAATTGTTAAGTGGCAGGATAAAAGATGTGAGAAATTGCAGGAACTACAGAGGGGCACTGC
Source organism: Marthasterias glacialis (assembly GCA_911728455.2). NCBI lineage: Eukaryota > Metazoa > Echinodermata > Asteroidea > Forcipulatida > Asteriidae > Marthasterias > Marthasterias glacialis. The sequence continues at coordinate 28,139,831 of OU452224.1, read as the reverse complement.
CAGCCAATAAAAAAGTCTTTTTGAAGACACATGATCATCTTCAGCCAATCAAAAGTGTTTGTTTAGGAGCTGTTTTAAATATCTTGCAGAAAGGGAAGATTTTAGAGAATCTACTGTAGCATGTTTATGCTGTTTTCAATGAATTATGACGGTTTGTTAGCAAAATGCTGTTCAATTTGACAGAAAAAAGAAACTTCCATAAAAATACAAATAGATACATCAAATCAAAGTGTAAAAAGCAAATAATTATCTCTTGAAGCACAAGCTTAACATAAGAGTCCTTGTCATTGGTTAGAATTCTGTAAGGAAACATTAAAGAGCCAATAAGAATCACTGACACATCAGCTTGGCAGAGCACCTTTGTCAATTCCAAACGCTGAAATGGTTACCTTAAAGGTGTCAACTGAAATCTACACTCACATTGAAAACTTTCAAAACGAAAACTTTCCAAAATCAACAAACACAATATTCCAAGTAATTTTTAAAAATGAAAGTTCCCGAAGTGAAAATTTTCAAAATGCAAGTGTTCAAGTAGGAGAATGTGAAATGGTTTTTAAATCACAACACATCAAACTGTGTTGTGTAGCGTAACCATGGTAATCAAGGCGTACCCTTCCACATCTCGCCATGTTCCTACTGCATGTAATAAGACGCTGATCATATTTTTCATGTTAAACACTTGGTGTTCATCTGATGACCTGAGAAGGTGTCCAGTGAAGCATGCAATCAAATTCAACAAGTCAGTCAACCAGGAAACACATGCAAAATATCATCAGTTTGTAACAAATTCAAATGTTAAATGACTCCAAAGTAAAATCAAAACAAAATCTGGATTTTTGAACAATTAGATGATATTACATTTTGAAATCTTAAAGACGCCCACTCGTCAACGCGCGATAAACGAATTCGTGCCACGAAAGATCACTTTTGACCGGTGCACGCGTTGTACGTAAACTAGGTACGGGTACATGATTGTTTTGTGCCACAGAAATTGCCCTCAGGTAATGGTGACGAGCAGGCGTTTTTAAGTCAAATAACTTTCAAATTACTTCCAATAGACAGCTTCCATGGAATTAAAAAAAAAAGAAAATTAAATATAGACGATAAAAAAGAAACTTTTACTTTTTAAATTTAGGGAGGTAGTCTTAGATTATGTGAGTAAATTTTTACAAAAAAACAATGATGGTTTTGAAGATATCGATAATGTAGTCAGAAATAATAATAATACTTGGTCCTTATATATTGCTTCATACATGTTATATACAAGCATATCAAAGTGCTTGTTATATTTAAGACAGGTAAGCTAAGTTTTTGAATTATGAGACCCATTTATATCACACCTTGTAAGGGTTTACAAGGTGATGCGATGCAATCTGCTGCCAACAATTCCATAAACACCGGGGTAAACCTCCTCTCTTAGAGTATAACTCAAGGGTTCTCTTGTGGCATTGCACAACACCCGGGACCTATGGCTTTATATCCAATCCAAAGGACAAAGTGATAATGATTCAGTGTGAAGACCGGGGCTCGAACCCACACCTCTGATCAGAAACACCAAACTTTGAGTCAACAAGTTTCTGAACTCTAGAGCTCCTTATGTGTACACGCAGCATGGCTGTAACACATGACACTGCATCATGTAGTATCCAAGTCAAATTCCCAAGCATTTTTAACCAGTACAAGTATGGAGTGTCATGGCTGAGGAGTCTAGTACACCAGACTCATGTTCTGTTGTTGTCATAGTTGTGAGGGTCTTGGCCATGGCACTTGCTTTAGAAATGGATCAGATAACTCAAACTTAGCGTACTGTCGTTAACAATAATAAGCACTTTGAGATGCCTGTAGACAAAGCCCAATATAAGAACTGAGTACTATAAGTTATCACACAAGCGCAAGTGGAATACAGGAAAATATAGCGCTTCTGCGTCCCATATCCCACGGGACCAAAGGACAAGTGGGATATGGGACACAGAAGTGCTATATTTTCCTATACTCCATGATTGTGAGTGTGATAACGAGTTTATCTTCCAGTCAACTGGAAGACAATACAACTTTGAGCGTTATTTGAGGAAGTGCAAAATGTTCAACGTGTAAATTTTAGAACGTCATTTTGCACTGTCCGTATACGGAGCGTAACGCATGATACTCAAAATACGCAGAGTGTAATATAGACTACTGGGAGTATGATATGGTCTATTATCACACTCCCGTTAAGCAATCTGATTGGAGGAATAGGGAGCACTGGAAGATAATATTATAAATTATGATAAGTCAAGATTAGTTTTGTAAATTCATGTCCCGAGTATATAACTATAAAATTAGTGGACAAATAAACTTACAGTTGTTCCTTGCACTGTTGGGCAACCATCTTAAGTCTATCTGCAAGCATCCTTGGTGATCTAAATCCATAAGCAGCGCATCTAGCTTTCAAGATGGCAGAGAAGTCGGGCATGACGACCGAGACGGTGCGGAAGAGTAGTTTAATATCAATAGGAATCCCTTCAGATGGAGCCGTTTGGTTATTCACTGTGATGAAAAGAGCAACGCCACTCTTCAATGCCACCTAAAAGAAATCAAGAACACAGACATGCAATTTTGTTTTTGCATAAAACATAATTAGAGGAAATTTTCTACATGTAGCTTATCAAACATTGTACAGTTTTTCTGTTTTTCCCTCACACTTAAAACAAAAAAGGAAAAAAAAAAGAATTAAATCTACTGATCAATGTCCAGGCCTTTGAACAAAATTCTTCAAAAAGTGGCAAAATGTCTGACTTTATTGAAACTTAAACAAAATGGGTCTTACAAACATTAAGTTGTCCTAACAGTGGTTTGACCCCCCCCCCCCCCCACAGTGTCTTTTGGGCTAAAAAGTCTGCCCATTTTTATTTCATAAAAATCTGTATTCATTATTGTTCATGCAGGTAGGAAACATAACAATGGCAGAGGAAGCATGAGATTCTCACTCTCTCTGATTGGTCAATTCTTACCTCCTCTCCATCTCCCAGAATGCAATGCTTTCTTCTTGATCTTAGAGCTGTTGTAATGGAATGGACGTGGTCTAGTACCATGGCAATAGCATTAGTTTGAAGAAGCTGAAATTCATCAAAACATCCCCAGCAACCATCCTACAAGATGTTGAGAAAATTCAGGATTAGTTAATGGATAAGAACAAGCTGTTCCCATCTCCCGGAATGCATTGCTTGCTTCTTGATCTTAATCTGTTTGGACGGAGATAAAACTAGCTGTTCCTGTTGGATGTATGTTACACTTGATGGGAGAAAATTGTCATGGGCAAATGTTCCAGACTCAAGTTTGGATCTTATCAGAGTGTGGGTTGGGTCCTGCTCTTGACACTTGTGCCCTTGAGCAAGACACTTAACCATTATTTGTTTCAGTTTCAGTTTCTGATAACATCCAAACTTGCCTCATCCTTCAGATGGGACATAAAGCTGTAGGTCCAGTGCGTTGTGTGACGCATGTAAAAGAACCCAGGACACTTATCGTTAAGAGAAGGGGCTAGCACCTGTGTTTCTGGCATGTCAAGACATGGTCTAAGCAAGCACACCTGTCGCACAGTACAGTCAATTCAGAATGGGTCTGTACAGTCACAGCAGGCAGTGTGGTTCTACACAGAGTTGAGCCACAGAGCAGTACTCCATTGCCACTCCAGACAGATGGATGCCAATCCAACTCACATTAAGAAATCATAAATTTGCATCGGGATGAAGAATATTATTTGTGTTTTAGCCACACACCGATGTATCGAAAGCACTGTACACTCAGTACTAGCTCCAGTCCTGTGAAAAAAAATCCACAGCCATATTCCTCGGATGGGATTTGAACCCACAACATTTGCCATTCTTGAGCAGATGTCTTACCAACTAGACCACCGAGATTGCCCTGCCACTAGCTGCTGGGGAATCTCGTTCGTCTAGTTGGTGAAACATCTGCTCTAGAATGGCAAAGGTAGTGGGTTTGAATTCCACCCGAGGAAAATGCCTGTGGATTTTTTTTTCTAGGACTCGAATCAGTGTACATGTATGGGTAAACCACAAACAATATTCCAACTCACATCAATATGGGTTTGGGTTTCATGGCTTTGTCTGACTGGACTTTTGAGGAAAGAAGAAAGAAGAAAGTTTGATTATAATCCCGTGTGATTCTTACCATGGCTAATCCCTGAAGAATCTTTCCTAATGCAGCAGGGTCACTCTGAGCAGAACATGCAAACATTGCCAAGTACTGACCAAGCATGAAAGCAAATCCTTTGGTCGTCTCTGTCTTACCCACACCAGTTCCTCCTGTGATTGCACAATTCTTAAATTGCTTCATCGCCTGACGAGAAAAGAAATACATTTCCTCTAATTTATAAAAAAAACAGAAATAAATCATACATTTTCGAAATATTCAAGTTTCTTTTCGCTCAGAACACAGTGAACTTAATTTCTTGGTAATCATATGAAAATAAATCAAAATATACCTCTTTTGAACTGTCTCAAAAAGCCCTAATGTAATCTCAAGCAGTGTAGACAAAAACCAAATATTCCTCATTTAACTCATTTTATTTCAGGGCATTCAGGTTGGCTCAGTGATTTCTTTCCCTGCCTTTCACCTCTGTGGACCCCGGTTCAAATTTCGGACTGGAGCCTTGCATGTGGATCTGGGTTTTCAGTCCCTACCTGATTGTGTGGGTTTTCCTTATTTGGGGTTTTCCTCCCACATCTAAAACTGACATTTCTTCAACATCTTGTCTACACAGGTATCTTCAGGCCGACGGGTCACAGTGCTGGTCACTTTTGAGGGTCCCTTGGTTTCATTAGCAGAAAGATATATAAATTATTAATTAAAAACATGTTTGAGATGTTACCATGGGATGAAGGATCTTACCAGGGCTATAGAGAGGAAACATCTCTCAGTGACCGGTGTAAGAACCAATGATGATTGACCGCCATAAAACTCAGTTCCATACGTGAAACGATCATCTAGAATGTAGATCTGTGGCTGAACACGGCCAGCTGGAAAGAGATATCAAGAAGTATAATCTTAAGACGTTTACATGCATCGATCAGCCAGAATTATCAAACTTAAGACATAGTCCTAGAGTGATCAGGTTCGGCCTTGACATCCTCCTGTCCAAATCTACTATTAAGTAACACGATGAAACAATAGAGATGCACAACATGTATAAGCACAGCACACAGAGTGGGCAAATATTCAAGGATAATAAAACAATAGATAGCCAAGGATGGGTCAATGAGCAATATTCTTTTGACCTTCAGAGAGGGAACCCCAGTGTGATGACATCATAAACAGGAAGCCAATTGTAAATGTACGCCCAGTTAAAAATCACTGATAACTCTCTAAGGTCAACTTGCTCATATTCTAAAGCCGTCTCCACCCAATTTAATACCCAATACACCCACTATCTTTACCCAATACACCCACTATCTCTTTACCCCTTCCCTAACCCTCAATCGTCATGTCTACCTACCAGTGAAATGATGATAAAATCGAATACATCTTCTCCATTCAAAGTCACCAATCTCTCTTAGTTTACGATTGCTCATATGTTCCAAGGTGTCTCGTAGGTATAGAGATTGCTAAAAAATAATAAATTTATCAACAAAAGCAATTAAAGTATGTTGTGTGTAAAATTCTGATGTATACAAAGATACAATCGTCAATTTTGGACTATTTGACAGCTCTGACAGCTCTGACAGCTCTGACAAGACCCAAAACTGAACAAATCTGCAAGAAAATTGACTTCTTTCTGCTTGACTGCTTCTGTTACTCCAGTATACTTGAATGTGTGTGTTGTGTAGTCATTTAGCCTTTGAGAAAGACTCTGCTAGGGTCCAAACGTGAGGCCATTAACAATATGTTACTAGCAAGACAAAAGGAGGCAAGTACAAGAAAAGATGGCTAGGGAACTGGGGTTTTGTTTTGCTTTGACGTTACAGCAAGAATTCGAAGCATAGTAAAGCACTAACTACTTACTGCAACAAGACTTTCAGAGAGGGAGGCAAAAGAGCCAAACACATGAAAAGATGGCAAAGTATAACAGGATGTTTTTTTTTTTTGCTTTAAGGTTACAGCTAGGAATTTCAAGTAAAGAACTCAACACTCACTGCAACCAGACTTTCCAATCGGAGTCTTTGTAGAGGTGTCATGTGTTCATCTAACGTCTTCCAGGTTCCTCTAGTCAGTGCAGTAGACAATCGACTCATCGTGGTACCAAACTTCTTGGCGGCATTTGAGATGGCTTTACGATCGTTCCTTATTTCTAAGATTCCAAGTTCACATTCCTTGGTCCAGTACATCAAGAGACCTAATCCGGCCACTTGCATTGGAAACTACAGTAGGGGTCAAAGTTCAATCAAACATTCATTCATTCATTTATATTAAAAAACCAACTGGAACCTCAAAGCTGAATTACATGTATGTGGCATTTACAAGGTATTTAAAACAGTTAAAAAATGCAGATTAGACATTCATGTTACTAATTTGACCAAAACACACATCAAACAGACTTACATGAAACAAAAATAAACCATACAAACAGCGACTTAACAACAAATAATTAAAAAGGAAACACTAATAATAGTGAATTAGATAAAAGTATGCCATCAAAATGTTTGCCAAAACTAAGAATAAACAAGCTATCAATGTTCCTGTCGCACACAATTTGCCTTTTTGTAAATGATGTTCTCAGTTTTGTACCTGACATTCAATGTCATTGAATAAAGATTGGAATCAATAAAAACAACGGCTGCACTAACCGTTTTAAGATTAGAGTGCTTGCAAAACAGACAAATATGAAAACTCAAAAGGACATCTTGAACCAAAAAGAAGTTATCAGCAATAATCTCACCTCTAATACTTCAGGTATTCTGTCAATCCTGTAAAATTATAATTCCTGCCGGCATACTATTTTGCCAGTTGGAACAAATTTTCTATAAAGCAACGGCCCATCAACTATGCATTGTGGTGAGCCATGATACACTTGAAAACAGTACAATCTAAATCTCATTTGTCAAATTTAACATGACATATTGGTCAGTGTTTTCTACACAGCTTAGAGTCTTTGATCTTACCTTGCCAGCCAGTTCCTCTATAGGAAGTCCTCCTTCTACTTCTTCAATCATCTTACAGACGTTAGAATACATCGTCTTACTGATGGATTCCTTCAAGGCATGTAACCAGATCTCAACACTATCCTTCAAGGATACCTAGCAAGATTGATAAATGAAGTAATCATTATAAGTTAAAGGAAGAACACAGGATTGGTATTCATTAAAACAAATTTAATATTAGTATCAGTTTGAAAACCTTGCAAATTATGAAGTCCATACCAGTGCCAATTTTCCATAAAAAATATTTGTCTGAAATATTGTCAAAGTTGAGAAAATAGAATTTGAAGACCCCAATTTTAATTTTGATTGTAACAATCAAAGTTCAGGACAATGTGTTTACATGCTGAAAAGTGTGCATGGTTTTTCACTATTTTCTCCTGACTTGGATGACGGATTGAGCCTAAATTTTAAGTTTTTTTTATCATGTATATAGTGAATCCCACAAAGTAAGAACGCTGCACTATCAGCTTTACCAATCCTATACATTACATTTAATTGAAACAAAGCTGACGATACAATCTGTGTATAGATTGTGCAATTTTCAGGAGTATTACAATTTTGAGTCTCGCTACAGTGCCCCAATTTTGCTTCTTTCACTCTTCAAAGCAATGTTTGTGGGAACCCAACGTTCCAGAAAAATAGTTCAATGCATGTTAGATTTGCAGTCTATTCACATTTGTTTTCATCAAATAACATAACATTTTTGAAAAAGACAAAACAAAACGTTTGAAAATGTTTGTTTGCCATTCAGTGTGTTTCAATATCATGATACAAATTAAAAAGGAAAACTGACCTAGACATTGAGTTGGTAGAGCACTTGAACAATATCTCCAGAGAGTATGGGTTCAAATCCTGCTCTCATCAATTTCAACTGAATGTATCTGAATTTTGTCTAAAGATTTTGTAAATACTAAACTTTAACACTTAATGCAAGGTTTCAGGTGATTAATTTATTACAATACTGTTGGTTTTTTAACAGTTCACATTTAATTTAGTCTTTGTTGAGGATTACATCGAGATTAAGACTTAATCAAGATCAAATATTAACCTCTTCCTCCAACTGTAAGACTTCTGTCTCCTTGGAGATTACAGCCACAGCTTGCATCAAATACTCAGATTGTATTCCTCCTCCTCCAATCATACTCTCCCCTAATGTCATCCGAGATTGTTGATGTGAAGTATGAGCTACTGAGGAATCCGTTCTCATTGGAGAGTGTCTCTCACGTCCACTATGATAAGACTTCTCAGGAGATGATGTTGCACTCTGAGGGAGGAAGGAGAGAGGGAGCTGCTCCAGACGGATGTCATAGACGCTGTTGAAGATGCATCTAAGAGATTGAAGGATGGAAGAAAAGACAAGTTAGAAAACCACCAAATCATTTCACAGAGCTTACTAGTATTACATCAGTCTACTTAGCACAGTAACAGATGCATCTAAGAGATTGATGGATGGAAAGGAAGACAAGTTAGAAAACCACCAAATCATTTCACAGAGCTTACTAGTATTACATCAATCTGCTTAGCACAGTAACAGATGCATCTAAGAGATTGATGGATGGAAAGGAAGACAAGTTAGAAAAACATCAAATCATTTCACAGAGCTTACTAGTATTACATCAATCTACTTAGCACAGTAAAAATGTTACTAAGCAGAATCAGATTACAAAGGCTTAAGATAAATGGCCAGATATTTGCTGAAAAGCATTTTTATTTGTCAGAACAATTTTTGACAGATGATACTGTTTCAAATTGAAAACATAAAAAACTTGTGCATAGGCCATGGACAATGCACGAAACACATAACATGCAAACTGTTTGTACTTGGCTGATAGACGTGATTTAATGTCAGGAAACTGACAATGAATCAGCTTTACTTTCTAATTAAATAGCAAATTTTGATTTTTTTTATATGAGTCAAATTAGAAAATATTCAGTCCCAACTTCAACTGATACACAAGCAACAAAAACAGATGATAAAATAAAGATTCAAAATGGATATATTTTTTAGAAATTAACCTTAGCTCTAATTGAAAACAGATTGCAGGTCCCACATTGTATGATAATTCCAAGAAGACCAGTTTCTAATCACAGTACATTTCTCAATTTCTTCCTTAACTGCTCTCTTGTCAAGATTTACCTGAGATGAGGTCTGACTGACTCCAGATCAAATGGACGACTTAAGATGGCGAGGAGCACAGGGTCAGATAAGAAGTAGAATCTTGGGAAGGCTTGTCTTTTCTTATCTAAGTATCCCATCAGAGACTTGAAGCAAATCTCAAGCTCTTCAAAGATATGTCTTAATACCACACCCTTTGGCACTTCACCACCGTAGGTGCACTGGAGATGAGAAAATAAATAAGACGTCATCAAATACAAAATGGAGGGAGTTAAACACAAATTCCTAGAAATTAAGCCTCCTGGGAATTTAACCAGTAGGTGCCGGCTGATGTGTATCCATGCAAATATTTCTTGAGGCAACAAATGGGCTACGTTGAAACACGCTATTGTGTAAAATCTTAACACCGGACCAAAGGTCTGCCAGCCATTCAACTGCTGAGCATGCACAGAGCACGCACACGCTATCTCACACTTCGTTCTACCCACTACTGTGCGGTGGTTTTTGGGTAATCCCCAATTCCAGACCTTTGTCTTTTTGATATTGAGAGGCTTCAACCATTGTTTATTCATTGTATTTCGGCACGATGGAGGGAAGTCAGAGTGAGCTGGGAATCGAACCATGGTTCTGGGTTTACTACCAATCCTATGTCGCAGCTCATGGCCGATGTTTTGCAATTCATGATGCATGAATTTGACATTTTCTCAGCAGAGAAAACAAAAATCACGGTGCAATAAAGAGAATCTTTGTTCTCTTGGCTTTGTCAAGTCAAGGTTTCTCTGTGCCGGAGGTATTCTAAAAAAAAAAATGGTTCTGGCAATTCCGAGAAAATAGTGTTATCAGGCTGGACGGGAAAAAAATGGAAGAGTCTTGGCGGCAACTGGTTAAAATCCCCTGTCTGGCAATAGTAAATAAACCCTTCTTTTCCATTCACGCTGAACTCAAGATCTGTTAAGACTACTAACCTGTAAGACATTCCTAGTGTCATACGCCCTCTTCATGATCTTAGTCCAGCTTTTATCAATACGATTAAACCTCTTAGCTTCTTGAGGAAGGTCCTTTGCTGTTCGACCCACGCTGAATACTGCCTCCAGATACTGCCATAAATCCTGTACCTCAAGCCACTGCTCTAGCACTTCTGCTACTCCTAAAAATCAATCATCAAATAATCATTTTATTAATTAAAGTTTTTTCAAAATTAAGGTATTTCCATCAAAAATAAATTACCAGTTAAACAGATAATACACAACCACATAACACTTGAATAAAAAAGTACCAAAAAAGGTTTTACAGAGTCATACCTGGCGAAATAAAACAACTTTAATTTTTTTTGTTTTTTACTATAGATAGAAATGAATCACAATCACATTTCACAATGGGATACCTTCAGGAATGCCAGGTGGTGGCAGAATTACCAGGTCAATCTATTTGGAAATATGCGCATGCTCAGAACTACGTAAACAATGGTAAGTTACCTGGTAAGTCTGATGCCACCCAGTGTCCCAAACTCACCCATTGTAAAGAAATAAATCAAATGAAGTGAAATGAAGAAGTGATATACATGAACACTTGAAGAAGAAACATTCACACAAACTGAGACATAAAGAATTGATAAAATGATGATGTTGTTTACCAATGAGACAAGATGACTTCAGTTCATGATTGAGAGAAATAAAGAAAGATGATAATTTTATTTAGTCATTCAAATAGGAAGATAACAAAGATCATAAAAGACAAGAATATGGTTTCATTACTTTGCTTCCTCTCTGTTTACCATTCCAATAAGAAAACATAAACAAAGTTATTATTGTGAATTTACCCTACACCGATGACTCAGTGCTTTCCAGAGTCCTGCAGAAAAAATTCCACAGGTATACTACTTGGGTGGGATTCGAACCCACAACCCCCCGCCATTCTAAAGCAGATGTCTTAACCACTAGACCACTGAGCCAATGACAAGAGTTATTAGACACTTTTAATAGAAAATAAGAAAAAAATTGAAAGATTGCACGATGAAGGTACAGTGAGATGTCGGTTTGTGGTAACATCATCATAATCTCTTTAAGAGTATTCATGGTTCTGAGAAGAAAAAACCTGGAAGTTTACTTGACATTTTGAAAAGTATGCTCTGTTCATCACCAGCAGAAAGGGGAACAAATATTTAATTGAACCACTCAATTCCCTGAAGCTCATGAGGGAAATGATACAAATTCACTGTACTCATAAAAAAGAAAACCCAACTAAAAATTTTCTTAAAATATTATGACCTTCCATAATCATTATTGATAATAAACATTTCAATGTTGTTAACTCGGACACTCCTAATCTAGGAGCAAGTTCAATCAAGGACCAATGGCTAACTAGTAGTTGGTTCATGTCAACATGATAACTGGTCCTCTCTGCGCTGTGCTGGTAACCGGCGATGCAACCAAACTCAACAGGCTGGTCGCGAATAGTCAACTAGACTAGTCCACCCATTGACGACTAGCGAGTTATATCAGAGTTAGACAAACAATGGTCAACTATGATCCTTGTTCAAACTTGCTCCTGAATATCGCACTGTTCCTCACATGATCAGTCACGTGATAAAGCACAAGACCCAATCTACCTGATCATGTGATCTATCACATGACTGTTAGTATGATTACCTTTTAGTTTCTCAGCCCATCCAGCGGCCTCTTCTCTGAGTGGTCCGATGTATCTTGATGTTAGCATAGTAGCTAACAATGCTTGAGCATTCTCTAATTGTTCCAACAGGTGTTCGGAATTGTCCTTCTCTAGATAGATAGGTCCTCTCTTCTTATATTCTTCAAACGATAACACCTGTTAACATCAACAATGGGATGTGATTTCATTCATTGTTTTCTATGAGTGGTATCTCTAATTATCCCAACAGGTGCTCTGAATTGTTCTTTTCTAGATATACAGGTTCTGTCTTCTTATGTTCTGCAAACAATAACACCTGTTAATATCAACAATGGGATGTGATTTCATTCATTGTTTTCTGTGACTGATATCTCTAATTATCCCAACAGGTGTTCTAGACTATTCTTTTCTAGATATATAGGTTCCGTCTTCTTATATTCTTCAAACAATAACACCTGTTAATATCAACAATGGGATGTGATTTCATTCATTGTTTTCTGTGACTGATATCTCTATTATCCAAACAGGTGTTCTAGACTATTCTTTTCTAGATATATAGGTTCCGTCTTCTTATATTCTTCAAACAATAACACCTGTTAACATCAACAATGGGATGTGATTAATTATATTGTATCTGTCTTATAGAGACCGGTTCTTGACCATTGAATGATTTGATCATACCTCTATTGTATACGTCATTTTGCTCTTCACTAAGCTTCTCAAAGATGACACTATTCAAAAGTAATTACATGTAGTGTCTTGTTTTATTACCTTACACTTCAGTATCCTGGGCTCAATTTCAGAAAGCATAAGATTCATCATAAGATGAGAGATGTCAGTATTGCCATAGTGATTTGTATTGTGACATCACACTTTGGTTATCACTTAAGATTGATACACATTTTGAGATCAATCTTAGAGAAACATAATCTCTGTGACATCGAGCCCTGGGGATGTGCATAGTTTCGTGACTGGTACCTTTGCCAAATGTTTGCTAGAAGATAAAATACATTAAACATCTCCTTGTCAGTGACCCTTAAGCTGAATGAGTTTACCTGTTCAGTCCATTCTTCTTCTGTGATACGAAGCTTGACTTCTAATTCTTGCTCCTTACTTGCACAACGACAAATATCCTCAATCTCTGCCTGATGCCTGAACAAAGACAACAATTTTGTAATTGTCTGATTAAAGAGAGAATTAAAAAACAATGATGGCTTTAATAAGCACCTCCACGGTAATATGAGCCATCTTGTTCTAGGGGCAGATTTGTTTCTTTTGAACCCTCGCTGCCGCCTACGACTTGGTGCTTAAACTTCATACAAGTGTCTGGAAGGCGCGTTGAAGTTTGAGCGCTAGGTCACAGTCAGCAGCGTGTGTTTGAATTAAACAAATCAGCCCCTTGGAACAAGATGGCGCATATTACCATGAAGGTGCTTACTGATGTAATAACTGCATCAGGCATAAAGGATAATTTGCTTTATTTTTTGCCCTTAAACTAATGTGTGATAAGGGATGTACACTAGGAGCTTATGAAACACAGTGTTTATCACACTTAGTGTAAGGTTTAAACATAAATAATATTCTTTGTCCCAGAATGCAATTAAAATTAATTTAATAACACTGATGATCCTAATAGTCTATCCTTATCGTCATTAAAATAACTGGTATCAAACCTTTCTTTCACAGCACTGTGATCAATATAAAATACATCCTCGTCAAATTCATCATTGTAAACTGATTGAATAAAACTTCAAGAATGGAGACTGACTTACTCTATGAGTCCGATATCTAAAATATGAAGTAACTTGAAGACATTTGCTTCTAGCTGGAAGGAACTTCCTGTGACTGACATCACTTGAAGCCAATGACGATTACGAATCTCCTGAAAATTCAATTACAATTTCAAGATTTTGTTCAACTCTTCGACTTCGGTATTTCTGCCCACGTATTTTTGTTTGTCATTTGATACTGTACAAGATCGAGGCCATACATGTCTTTGCTGTCCATTTGAGTTATGCGGGACTTTACAGAATGAAAGAGGTAATCTCATGTGGGAATGAAATTGCAACGTGCAACAAAACTCGCTAAAAATTGGATACCATAAATGGATGGTTTGAAGCAGTAGTACTGGTAAACATAGTGGTAGCTCCCTGCTTTCTATCTCTGGAACCTTGGTTTAAATCCCACGAGAGATGACCGATGGACTGAAATTTCAGTCCCTATCCAATGCCTTGCCTCCATTGTCTTTTCTCTTTATTTAGTTTTTTTTTTTATGCAATTCGTCAATCACAAGGCCCAAAGGCAACTCAAGGTGTGGGCTACAGAAGGGACAGAAACCTGCCCCAATGCGCAGAAACAAGACATGGTGAGATATAAACGCAAGTCTCTTCACAGCACAGCTAAGAACAGGGAAGGGTAAATAAATCCGTTGCGAGACAAACATAACTGCCTCTTCCCATAATTGACGCATTTAAAGTTAAGCGTCTTGCTCAAGGACACAAGTGTCATGACCGGGATTCAAACCCACATCCTGATCACTCAGCCACCAAAACTTTGTGTATCTATTGAATCCTAGCTTTCATTTAAAAAAACATAATACTAAATAATAATTCTAAGGTGAACGAATGTAATCTTGATGGTAACTTTACTTGATAAAAGGAATAGCTGTTCGCAAACTACTTACTGACCAAAATGACCAATGGTATAAATGTACAAAGTGGTATTAAATGACCAATGGTATAAATGTACAAAGTGGTATTAAATGTTCTCACAGTTTGACATTTAAGGCCAGTTGAATTTCTCAGGACATTACCAATATTTGTAGTTATTTTACTTGAGTGTTACCTTTGAAGCCAGCCTATGTAGTATTGGGAAGACATCCAAGTAGAATTTAATGGAACTCTTCATCTCATTGTAAGCATCCCAATCCTTGAGTTTATCTGGAAGATTCTGACATTCATCCCAGTAATTCTCAACCTTCACAAGAAAATAAAACAAAAATAAAAACAAATATATATCATCCGGCATGAAAGAAACTATATGAGGAAAACAGATAAGCTATTACAGAGTACTGGACTATAACATCTTGATGTTTTGGGGTACGTAATAAACATCGATTCCCTTTTATTAAAAACTTCTCCTTGAAGGGAAATTCAAAATCACTTCTAAAAATCTAACTATATTTATTATATATCAAGCAATAAACCACAAGGGAACTTATTGGGTAAATTTTAAAATCAATTTTGGGGTGAACAACGAAAAATTGACTGGAGTGGGATTTGAACCTGCGACCACCGACTATAAGTACCGATATATTTATTTAGAATACGTCGATCCTGAATCTTTGTATTATGATGAGAAACAATCTAGAAACTCAAGTTCACATGGACATCATGTCATCATTTCTCTTCGGAGTTATGCTGGTTCTAAAAATTTGAGTAACTTTCCCTGAACAAAGATATTGACAAAATAGAGAGACCGCCAATATTAGGGCTGAATAGGTCAGTTGGTGGAGCGTTGGTACGTATAGCCGGTGGTCGCAGGTTCAAATCCCACTACAGTCAATTTCTCTTTGTTCAACCAAAAATTGAAAATAAAAAGTGTTACAATCTTACCTCCCTGTTGGCTTGTTCAAGGTCCACATCTGCCCAGAGTTTGTCTCTAAACTGAGCGTCAAACGCAATAAACTTCTGGAACAGTCCGTAGAGTAACCCGAGCAGATCCAATTCCTATAGATAATCAAAATCAAATCATAATCTCTTCAAATCACAACAAACAATTAGAAACATGTTTCTCTTTTGCACAGTTACAAAACTGTCATGATTTTGTAACAAGCTTTTTGCTCTGACAGCTGAAATGCGAGATGACAGTAGAAAATATGCCTATTGAACCCATTCACATGACGCTGTCACCAGTACTAAATCTTGGTTGTGACATTTTGGGAGTCAGTTTTCCTGACTCGCACCATATATTTACATCCAATCTAACACCCAGAATGGCAGACCATGGTCAGACAGAGAACATGTGACGTCTGTGCAAGGGTTCTATAGATGTTGTGCAACTCCCTTACAGATCACGCACATGCTTTCAACATTGCCATTTTGGTGATCACCTGTAAATATTGAACAGACGAAAACTGAAAACGATTACCTCACGTAATGAATTTACATACCAAGTTTACTTTCATAATGAAGTTTTTTAAATTTTGAGTTAAACATTTTTTTTAACACAAAAATGTATCGCCATGTGTTAGCCTGACGCGCAGCAACATCGTGTAGCTTAACGCAGATTATATTCTTTTGCAGTGATTGGCTTAATATTGCATCTTGCGTCGCGCACCAGATAATTGTAACAGTTGCGAGAACTAAAATACGTGCATGTGATCATCAAAATGATTGTAAGTGGTCGGTGACGTCACGTGAACAAGGTCTACACCTAGATTGATTAAAACAATAGAAAGTTTTCAAATTTATCGGCTTCTACTTAGTCTCAAATCTCTCTATTGAAACAAGAAACAATGGAAGTATTGAAAGAAACAATCATTATTTGACTGTCTACAAACAGGCCAATAACTTCTCACAATCATTTTGAAATACTTTGTAAGTTTTGACAAAATGTTCTATTTAATATTTCCGAAATAAGTTTCAGTTAAATTGAATTACCTCTCCAGTTTTATCAAGTTCAGGGAAGGGTTTACAGATGATACCAAAGAGTCTGGAGACGGAGTCTAGAGTCTTCCTCTTAGAGTCATATAACTTGAATATTTCTTGGAATTCATGAAGTCTGGAAACAGCCTCTGCTGGTTGTACTCCTGGTACCGCTGGTCCTTGAGAATCAAAACTATTACGGAATTGAATCACTTCAACCACAAAAAGCTGTAAATAAATGATGTCCGGTAAATCAGTCATAATGCAGACAAATTATACCAGTGGAAGAAAGTTAATGTATATTCAGTTTGTGGTAACACCGTGTGTATATATCTACTTTGCTATGTACATGTACAGTAGATATCTCTTGTGAGAACTTGTCCTAATTATTCTACTACCGCGGAGTAGATTTCGGAATTCAGGGGAAATTTACTTCTGAAAAGAACTGTCCTGCTTATTAAGTACTACCTGGGGAGGTAGAAAATTGGCTGGCACTACTACTACTTTTGCTCAGTGGATCGAGGGGACTTCTTGTGATTAACTTCACTGCCATGAAGTGAGTCATTAATTGTCTCAATGTTTCAACTAGCAACCGACTCGCATTACACCTTACACTGCCACACTTATTGACAATATACTAACTAATTCCGATCAGGATATCCTAGCAGGAATCTTATACTCTGATATTTCGGATCATTTTCCTCTCTTTCAGATAACTTCTTCTTGCTTCTCCAACGTTAAGACTACTCCTCAACAGTCGTTCATTTCCAGGAACATCAATCCTGCCACCATTCGTTCATTCCAATCAGACATAGCTAGTGCTGACTGGCATCAAGTCTATGAATCTGACCAGCCTGAAGCAGCTTATGATACCTTCTTCTCTATTCTCATTTCTCGATATAATTCTCACTTTCCCTATGTTACTAAAACATCTGGCAGTACGAATAAAAATCAGCCTTGGATTAACCAGTCTATCATTGATTCTTGCCATTATAAGAACAGGCTTTATAGGCGTTTCCTACGCAATCCTAATGAGCTTAATGAGCGTATTTATAAAACTTTCCGTAATCGTCTCACCGCCACCGTTCGGAAAGCGAAACAAGATCATTATGCTCACAGACTGGATCTCCGTAAATCGAGTCTCAAGCAATTATGGCAAGAAATCAACGGTATTCTAGGTAAGAAGAAGCGGACGTCTTTTCCTGACGAGATTACTGATGGTGAGCGTCTGTATTCTAATTCAGCTGACATTGCCAATTCTTTCAACTCCTTCTTTACTAACATAGGTCCTTCACTGGCTACTAAGATTCCTCCCACCCATGCACACTTTTCCAGCTACCTGCACAATTCAAATGCTTTCTCTTTCTTTCTTACTCCAACCAATGCAGCAGAAATAATACGTGTCTGCAATACATTGAAGACCAATACAAGTCCTGGCTTCGATGACATTAGCTGTTCTGTTGTCAAGTCTATCATTTCTCTTATTGCTGAGCCTCTTGCTTACATTTTCAATCTTTCTTTTATCTGTGGATCTGTTCCCTCGAATCTTAAGGTCGCTAAAGTTGTTCCTATTTTTAAAAGTGGGGACAATAAAGAAGTCAAAAATTATAGACCTATTTCCATTCTTCCTTTTTTTTCTAAACTTCTGGAGAGACTTGTTTACAATCGTCTCTACACTTTTATCTCTAAATTTCATCTCCTATGTGATCAGCAATATGGCTTTCGCAGTAAACACTCTACTGACATGGCTCTCATCGAGTTCATCGACAAAGTTACTACTGCTCTTACCAACAAACTCTTTGCTGTTGGCGTTTTTCTTGATCTCTCTAAAGCCTTTGACACAATCGACCATACTATTCTACTTTCTAAACTGGAGCACTATGGAATCAGAGGAGTTGCTCTTCAATGGTTCGCCAACTATCTTTACAACAGGCAACAGTTTACTACTTATAATAAATGCGACTCTCGCTGCCTTAATATTTCTCACGGTGTGCCTCAAGGGTCCATTCTTGGTCCTCTTCTATTTCTTCTCTACATGAACGATTTGTGTCTTTCTTCTTCTTTGCTATCTTTTACTCTGTTTGCTGACGACACAACTATTTTCTACTCTAGTCCTAATTCTAATACTCTGATCAACACTCTTAATTCTGAACTTACTCGGGTTTCTGGGTGGCTCAAGGCAAATAAACTGTCTTTAAATCACTCCAAAACCAGCTTTATTCTCTTCTCTAAATCTAATCTTTCCATCAACTATGATCTCCCACCTGTTACTATAGACAATATTCTTATCACCAGGGTCTACTCTACAAAATTTCTTGGTGTCATTATTGACCATAAACTTTCCTGGTCTGATCACATATCTTCTCTAACAAAAATCACTTCTCGTAATACCGGTGTCATGTCTAAACTGCGTTCTTTTCTTCCACCTTTGTCTATGGTCTTACTCTATAATACTCTTATTCTTCCTTACTTAAACTACTGCAATATTGTCTGGGCTCGGTCAAGTAATAACAAACTGCACTCCCTCATTGTCACTCAAAAGCGGGCTATCCGCACTTGTACTTCCTCACATACTCGTGCACACACTGCACCACTTTTTTCACAGCTCAACACCCTTACAATTTCTGACATAAACAAACTCCATACTGGGATATTTATGTACAAGCATTCCAGAAATCTTCTTCCAAGTACTTTCTCTGCTTACTTTTCTTCTGTCCAAGATCAGCATACCTACTCAACCCGATATTGTCTTAATCTCCTGGTTCCTTTCACTCGCACCACTTATTCTATGAACACCCTTCGATTCTATGGTCCTCGCTTGTGGAACGCCATTGACGAAGAAATCAAAAGCCAGCCGTCAGTAGACAGTTTCAAAGCCTCATTCAAAAGAAGACTTATCTCTCAGTATGTAACATAACTTTCCCTCAACTGACTGCTTTGCCATGTATAATCATCATTTGTTCTTATTATATTACAACCGCATTTCATTTTTGTTATTTAAGCGCTTTTGTTGTTTTTGTATTTCAGTTGTGTTGTTCATAATGTATGTCTTCTGTCTGTTCGTTTGTCTTGTTTCTGTCTGTTCATTTATTGGCTGATTTCTACAAGTCTCGGCTTATCAAATCGGCCTCCATACTGTTCCCTTTCTTTGACTGTATAAACCTTTATTTATTTAAACTACACAGTTTGCTTTTGTATGTAATTAATGTTATGTTTTTGACAGTATGGAAATAAATGTGAATTGAATTGAAGTTGAAGTCAAGCCTGCTCTA
Organism: Marthasterias glacialis; assembly: GCA_911728455.2. Taxonomy (NCBI): domain Eukaryota; kingdom Metazoa; phylum Echinodermata; class Asteroidea; order Forcipulatida; family Asteriidae; genus Marthasterias; species Marthasterias glacialis. Next base: position 28,120,015 of record OU452224.1, on the reverse strand, counting down.
GTCATCGTCAGTTAGTTGAATAACGGTCACTCACTGACAAAAGCTTCACTTAAAAACACCATCTGCACATGGACCCGTAACCAGGATATTGAACTCATGCAACACAAACCAATATGTCTTTTTATAAGACATGAGACATACCAATTCTATTAGAATCACCAACTTGCTTCTGACGATTTCCCCAAATTGAGGCATAAAAACATGCTACTTGAGAATCTGAACAAATAAACTTGGTCTCACTCTGTCGTTCCAATCACTGACCAAGTGAGAGTGCCATCATATGTTTACCAAAGCTTAAACCATTACCCTACTTCAGGGGGTCGAATATCTTCCCACAACAAATAAGAACAAAAAATCAACCCTACCCTAACCCTAAAAAGATTTTCAGTGCCTACCTTGACTTGTTTGTCTAATTCCTGCTCAAACGCTCCTCGTCGTTCTCTCAGTAACTTGACCCGACACTGTTCAGCAAGGTCAATGACCTCTTGCCAATTATCTCTGAGTTTCTCAACTTCCTCCACTTCAGAACGAGGCAATCTCAACTTGTAACTCCTTAAAGGTAGACGAGTAGAAGAAAACAACATCATAAGAGATTGCTTCAAACAACGGTTTCATTTCAGTTATGGTTTCACTCCCTGAATGGGTGTGCGTTTGAGTCCCGGTGGTGACACTTGTGTCCTTAAGCAAGACACTTAACCATTATAGCTGCGTCCTTCGGATGGGACGTAAAGCCGTAGGTCCCATGTGTTGTGTAATGCACGTAAAAAAAAACCCAGTGCACTTATCGCAAAGAGAAGGGGTTCACCCCGGTGTTCCTGGTTTGATCGGCTGCATTTGCGCCACAGCACCTTGTAAACCATTAATGGTGCTATGTAAAGGAATAGGTCTCATAGTTCAAAAAGTAACTCCGAATACCTTGCTGGAAAAATATTCTAATCAGCGCTGTGATCTACATGAAATAGCGCTTTATAAGAACTTATAATTATTATTATTATTATTAGCAGTCAAGAAAAAAGTTACCAGTTCTCTCTTTTGTAGGCTTTCAATGCAATATACACAGAATCACTTAACTATAATTATCAATTTCATTTATAGAACAAAAATGTCCCAAGAGACATTTTACGTGAATCTTAAAACAATATTCCAAGAAGTTTGAATCCAAATGACCCTTGACACGACACATACCTGAGGTCAGCATACATGGTCTCAATGGGGAGATATATCTTGTCTACTTTATTCTCCATATCTCGGACTTCCTCCAGCCAATTGAGTGTCCCATTAAGCTGGTCAAGAGTGACCACTTCAGCCATTAAACGATTCTTGACATTACTTCGGTACAGAATGGCTTGATCAAGTCTCCTCTGTACAAATGATGTATAAAGAGTCCTCATTAAAAATGTCATGAAAATAAAGACAACAAAATTGTTTACTGCCCCATGTTTTGTCCCTAACAGAGTCTTTCTCAAAGGCTAAATGACAACACAACACAACACACACATACAGGTATACTGGAGTAAATGAAAAGAGAGAGGCAGAAAGCAGTCAGAATATGCAAGGGATGAACAATGAAGAGGGAGCCAAAGGGGGGGGGGTTGTAGAGGGAAGAGGCTGGAGTAACCACAAGAGGTTGGAAACACAAAAGACAAAATCAAAGGTGGGAAAAGGTGGAAAAAGTAATTAATTAGTTAACGAGACAGATTTAAGTAAGGGACATCTTTGGAAAAAGGAGAAAGCAAAGCTAAAAAGTAATTAATCATTTCCTTCTTGGATGTTCAGACCATGGGGTTGAATAAACACCAAAATAAAGACCGAGATCGAGGAATAACAGGGTCAAGACAGAAGCCATAAGACGATTATTGACATTACTACAGTACATATCGGCCTGGTCAAGTCTCCTCTGTACAAATAATGTAAATCCATCATTAGAAAAGTCACACAAAATAAAAACAGAGAACGAGGAACGATGGGATTCAGAGAGAAGCAATGAGATGATTCTTGACGTTACTAAAGGTACTGCTGGATCAAGTCCTCTCTGTACAAATGAGGTATAAAAAGTCATCATTGGAAAAGTCATGAAAATAAAGACTGGGGGACATTGGCTGGGTTAAGAGAGAAGCCTTTCTCAGAGACAAAACACTGAGAATTGAAAGTTTGCATGGTGGAAGACAATAAGGAAATATTTGCGGTAAGACCATGTATCTCTCTCTTTTGTGGAGGTGGTGGCTCTGAGAAGAGCCGGTGGAGCCACCACCTCCACAAAAGAGAGAGATACATGGTGTCACCGCAAATATTTCCTAACAAAACACTGACTTTACATTTTTGAGATGTTGCATGATCAGAAAGCAGGGAAGACTCTGTCAGCTTACCTTGGCTTCTTCATGTAACACCTGTGCATACTGTGTCTTCCACTGCACAGCAAACCCGTACAGAGCATCTGTGATCGGACTTGTCTCGAGACATACAGATCCAACCGGCAAGATGCCAGGAACAGCTTGAATCTTCTCTTCAACATGAAGAAGACGTTCTACTTCCTTCTTGACGGCGAACGTTCCTGGGTCGTTATCAATAAACTCATAGTAGGCGGCGTACATGTCATCCTTCCACAAGAAGTCATAGAACTTGAAGTGGTACAGATGTTTATCAATCACCCGTTGAAGATCTAGATTAAAAAAAAGTGATTATTATTATTATTATCAATTTAACACAGAATTCATCAAACACACAGGCCTCGAATTAACCCACGGCACCGACAGCAATTGCCGTGGTGCCCTGTGCTTTTGCTGTAGTGCCCTTTGCAAAGTTCCAATACAAATCAACACTTTGCTCATAGAGGTGCCCCTTACCAGAGGAAAACTGCCACGCCCCCTTTAAGAGAGAAGTTCAAGGCCTGGACAAACCTTCTAAGACAAATAAGAATACCTTCTACAACTCCATCTAAGCTTCTCATGGTACTCTCTATAGCAGGTTCTTGAACCACCTCAGTCAGGAACGGTTCTCCAATGTCTTCACCAGCCCACCAGCAGATCTTATCTGATGTATTAAGCACTACTTCAGCGATGCGGGCTAAGGACGTCTTGACTGCATCCAAGGTAGGTTCGATGATGATGTTGGGAATGGAGAATTTGACCGCTACTTCAAATCTAGATAAGTAAATATTCACAGAGAAAGTAAGAAAATGGCATGATACAAGAGATCTTTCATCTTGAAGTGCCTCAAATGCAAGCTCATTGATAAACACATTAAATTGTTTGTACATTCAAAACTTAACCATCAATATTTATCATCAGCACAGCAGTTCCTGTGACTAGCTTTAAGTTTAACTTTTTTAGGAATATAATAATCTGAAACTCATGTTGCTGTAAGTCATCTTAAAATATTTCTTACTCGTGTAAACCTTCAGAACATGTAAATGAGAAAATAAAATTAGCCATTGCAAACTGCTTACCAACCACAAGGACCTGTTGTATAAATGCAAACAATTGTTAATGGCATCATGTTTCAACCCTAGCAGAGTCTTTCTCAAAGGTTTTGAGATAGACTCTGCTTGGGTTGAAACGTTGGGCATTAACAATTTTTGTAAAATATAAATGAGGGTGAAACCTTAAGAAAAATTGAATCAAAACAACATTGTGTCATTCTTTTCTTTGTTTGCAAGTTTACTGGAGAATAAAAACACATTTATTCTCACTAGCGATTGCGGGGTAACTTATAATAACAAATCAAAAAAGGGTTCAATAGTTTGAGTTTATTGTGAATGACTTGGTGGTGTTGTGAAGCTTTGGCTTGAGGTTAATGTTTAAACACAGAAGAATGTAGATCAAGTTTTAGGACTAACCTAAGATAAATGATCTCATGCATCTTTTCTGATGTGCTTTGGTTTGAGGTTAATGTTTAAACACAGAAGAATGTAGACCAAGTTTTAGGACTAACCTAAGATAGGTAATCTCATGCATCTTTTTTGATGTGCTTTGGTTTGAGGTTAATGTTTAAACACAGAAGAATGTAACCAAGTTTTAGGACTAACCTGAGATAGGTAATCTCATGCATCTTTTTTGATGTGCTTTGGTTTGAGTTTAATATTTAAACACAGAAGAATGTAGATCAAATTTTAGGACTAACCTAAGATACGTAATCTCATGCATCTTTTCTGATGTGCTTTGGTTTGAGTTTAATGTTTAAGCATAGAAGAATGTAGATCAAGTTTTAGGACTAACCTAAGATACATGTAGGTGATCTCATGCATCTTTTCTGATGTGCTTTGGTTTGAGTTTAATGTTTAAGCACAGAAGAATGTAGATCAAGTTTTAGGACTAACCTAAGATAGGTGATCTCATGAGTCTTTTCTGACGTCCATGACATATCTGATAAGAATGACAAAGATGACGTAGCTCTACTCATGGTTGTACTAGCTCGACTGTATCCTGTACCAGGTCGACTTCTACTCCTCCCTGGTGTGACAGGTAGATTAGGATCATCTAACCTGCCATCTTGAGGTAGTGGTGAGGTAGCAAGCTCACGACTAATAGCCTCAATAATACCCTCACATCCAGCTGCCTCAGCGAGGGTTATTAGAGTTCGACAGATGGATGACATTACCGCTTGGTAAACACGCTCTGAGTAGTAATCTGGAAAATAAAACAAAGCAATTCAATAATATGAGTAATATGTCTCATCAATTTCAATTTGATATGTAAAAATACAGTGTGATAAAATTAGACACGTTCATAATTTGCAAATAAATTTTAACCTGACTGGTTACAGTAAATAAACACTGTCCTTACCGTGTGGTGGTTACTGCTGTAGTATAAAAACATTTGTTATTTAAATACTGCCTTGTAAACAAACGAATCCCAACAAATTGTATACTGTTGGAAACAGCACATGATCCTCATTAATGCGGTACATATTTTGCCATGTTTCCCATCTGATACCACTAGTAGTGAGATGATCATCTATGGGTTGTCCCCTTAGCTTACAGCATTTGTGTTTTATGAGAAGTCCAGCAGTTAAGCCGTGTTCGCATTGGACCTTTTAGAGGTAAACTAACCGAGCAAATGGGTAACTTGACCATTTTAGGTCCAGTGCTAACAGCCCAGGAACACTTCACCCAGGAAACTTCATCCAGGTAACTTAGTTTAAACGGCCACCTTCTGCCCAGGTGAACTAACCTGCTCAAACTAACAAGGCCAAGAAGTCCAGTTTGGACGCATCGTCCCAGTAAAACTGGCCAGAAAATACCACTCTTCAGACTTACTGCGTAAATTTCCCGTTTACATAATTCTGGACTTGTGTACACTATCAACAACAATAGATTTTACCCTATCAGTCTGCTGCCACCTAGTGTCTTCTGTTGGTAATGGAATTGACAAATGAAATAACTTAGGGTCTCAGGTTGGCTTAGGGGTTCCTGGTGCTGCCTTTCACCTCACTGGACCTCGGTTCGAATCCTGCCTCGGATCAGAGCCGTGCATGTAGATTGGGTTTTCAGTCCCTACCTAATTGCATAGGTTTCTCATTTGGGGTTTTCCTCTTGTATCTAAAACTTAACTTCTTCATCATCTGGTAATTGGAAGTAATTGCACTGTTTGATGTGTAATATGTAATGAAGTCAAGTCATTGTTCATCCCTTGTATCTTCTGACTGCTTTCTGCCTCTCTCTTTTCACTTCTTTCCACTTGACTGCTTCTGTTACTCCAGTATACTTGTACGTGTATGTTGTGTTGTCATTTAGCCTTTGAGAAAGTCTCTGCTAGGAGTCGAAACGTGAGGCCATTAACAATTTTTGTGCTTTTTTGAAGTCAATAAACTTACATAATATATCACCAATCATCATATCATCACCGGTATCACCACTGGATGCTTCAGTTCTTGGTGTTAGATTCATAGTTTGTTTTCCTGAGTGACGTCTTGACCCAGCTGACAGACTCTGATGAGGACTATGAGATGGACTCTTAGTCTGACCAAGGAGGATGCTGATAAGATCATGAACAGCTTCTTCTATCTGAACGGTGTACTGATGAAGTTGAGAGCTACGAGTGCTTACACTGTCCAACATTGCCTCGGTAAACTCTGACGGTGGCTTAAGGAAGACATTAATGACAAATCTATTAGGATTTTGGTTATACACTTATCTGAGCAGCGCTCACTAATGGTGTTGTACACCACCGCAGCTATGGACCTGGTACGCGCGTGTGATATGACAATAGTGCGTCTGCGCACATATGTACCAATCAGCATGGAGGATTTACAGAGTGTGTGTGTTAATGCGCACGTGCGACGGCCATAGCTGAGCTGATGAAAAGGCCCATGAACGATGCTCAGATTAGTCTGTTGAAATCAAAATTAAAGAATTGCTGTGTTTGAACCCCTTAGGGACCATTCCTTTACTGCTTTAATCATCCCCTTCTACCCAGATATAGCCGAACTGTTGTTGATTTGTTCATACCATATTTTAAATAAGAGCATCTTGTAAAGTAATCCAACATAGAAATTTGGTTGTTTTAGAAATGAAGATACCATTGGAAACACTGGAATATGTTAAGTCAAGGCATGATCTTTTTGGTTGGGTAGAAGTAGGTCAAATCTTGCAGCCATTTGCGGCTGCTTTGGGCATTTCGTACAAGCCGCTTGTGGCCCCCATAAAGTGTTTATGAACAAGCTGTTGAAGTTGATAAACAATTTTAAAATCATTCTTACCCAAGATCTACTGAATGCTAAGTCCGTATCAAAGAGGAAAAGCTCACTGATCATCTTCAGCTTGGCATCAATCTTAGTATCAATCACGTGATTAACACTATCCACCTTGTGCTTCAGTTTGGCATTGGCTTGGAATAGATTAAAGAAATGGGATTAGACTAATGGATCATCTCAGGCTTAGCGTTAATCTTAAAATCAATAACGTGACACTATCCACTTTGTGCTTCAGTTTGGCATTGGCTAAAATGAGATTAAAGAAATGGGATTAGATTAATGGATTATCTCAGGCTTGGCAGTCGTTTTAAATGTCTGTGAGTGAACCATTAAAAAAATAAAATAAAAATTACATACGTGTAAGAATGATAATTTCTATCTTGTGTTTTAGTTTAGCATTAGCAGCAAAATGAAATTGGATTAGATGAATGGCATTGGTGATTCTTCTAATTATGTCATACAAGCAATGTAATCTAAAAAAAAAAAAAAAAAACAATTTATTGACTTGAAGCATTAAAGTTTGAAAGTTAGTTCAGCATCTTCTGATAAGATAGCCTGAGCTATACTTACCGGTATGAACTTGGTGTAAGAAGGCATCAATATTCATAGAGTTCCAGGCTAGGGTTGTCAAACCAGGTTGCAAGGTCACTGTTACATTATTGATGTGAGGTTTGAACAAGCTTCGGACTGGTTCTTCAATTGATCCAATGATGTCATGGAACTCTTTAAGACATAACTGAAGATGGTTGAAGTAATTCTTGAATCTCTGCTCCTGGAATCAAAGAAAACGTCAACAGGTTATGCAAACTTCATGATTGTAATTATAGTGGCAGCCTAGTACATTGTTCCAATACACTGTTATCCCTGGTACCCGTTACCCTGGTATCCATGGTGGCATGGGTGGCGTGTGCATAAAACACTCACCTCTCACTAATATGCCCCTGGTTCGATTCCTAGCTAGGTCCGTATGTGAGTAGAGTTTTGCGCTGGTTCTCTCCTGCACCACAAGGGTTTTTTTTCAGGGCGCTCAGATTTCCTCCCTTCAGAACAATAAAACACTTTTGATCCCAAGTTGTGCTTCGTGGTCATTATGAGTTGATGTGGCTGACTGCTTAAGGTGCCCTTGAATGCCTGCAACTTGAACACATGTAGCCGCGTCCTTCGCAATTCAGCTTCTTGGCTGCCAGTAAGGACGATTAGCCTCCTCAATTATTATTATTATTACCAATCATTTGAAAGGAGATTTGGAATTTCTTATCTCATTGAGCGTGCTGTTTGCGCTTGTGACATCATATTCAAGGGGGTTTGAGCCGAGTCTGGTATGTCACTGAGCTTGGAAACATATCATAACCCTCCCTTCCCCTCCCAACCCCACCCTTCTTGATTATTTAACCTGTACATACCTGTTTGAGAACCATTTGTACTGAGTCTGGTATGTCATTGAGCTTGGAACCATATCATAACCCTCCCTTCCCCTCCCAACCCCACCCTTCTTGATTATTGAACCTGTACATACCTGTTTGAGAACCATTTGTGCTGAGTCTGGTATGTCAATACCAAGTCTCTTTAACCATCGACACTCCTGAATCAGCTGCAGAACTCTGTTAAGAAGAAAATTAAACATTTTGAATTTACTGCAGAAAGCTCTCAAATAAAACAACAAACTAAATCACTTAACTAGTGCCTTCATAAGTGAACAAGTGATTTACCATTTGCTTTTTTAGGGTAACTTATTTTTCCGTATTTATCAAGTAAAATCTGTAAATACAATATTCAATGTATTTGTTCTTACATAAAACACTACTGGTGTTTTTATATATTTGTAAAACAGAAAACTCAAAACAAATTCTTTTCAACAAAGTTAATAACAGAGAGGTCTTTTCCACGCTGTGGCCATCTTGTTTAGTCTCACATTCAAATCAATGAATCCAAACTGAGGCTGGAAGGACAATAAAATCCGACCCTTTTTCATAAAATGAGAATTAGTCTGTGTCTGAATGAAGCAGTTACAGCTGCAATGTTGAAGTATAGGCATTTCAGTCATGGCTAAAATGCTGGGCTCTTTTTTAGAGAGGTGCGTAAGCACAAAAAGAAGCTAAGCACAACCAAATTATGCTTACAAGAATAAGGTTACCAGCCAAAATACCAATTCACATGTACCATCTGTAACTGGTATACTGCTAATTTTTGCTTAGCAGAAAGTTTTTAAGTAATATTTTTGCCTAATCTAGTCTATGCAGGGCCCCAATATCATAGAGCTGCTTGAGCAGAAAATGGTGCTTAACAATTTTCTGCTAAGCAAAAATGAGCAGGTTGCCAGTCACAGATGGTACATGTGACATGATAATTTGGCTGGTAACCTTATTCTGATCAGCGAAATTGTTTTGTGCTTAGCTGCTTTTTGTGCTTAAGCAGCTTTATGAAATTGGGCCCTGACCCCTAGCCATAGCTAAAAGGCAATATGTAATTCATACATGGCTTTATTAGTCATTATTGAATGTATTTCATATACCACACACACAGATCCTTGTCATTTAATTGGTGGAACACATGTCACATGTCACCCATTATTTTTCTATGTATTTACTGCCGCAACACTTCATAAAATTTAATACTGGATAGGTCCTTCCAATATGGATAGCTGTTGCTGTCTCCAAAATAATCGTTCCCCGCCTGTTTGTTCAAACGAGGCAAGGTCATGTCAAGGCGGACAAGGTTGGTGTCTACATGGAGTCCTCCACTTGTTTAAAGCAGGGTTTTAAAATTTTCAGAGTGTGGGGTGGACGAGTTTCAATGCTTATTTTGTGTTTCGTTTGAAAAACTTCTAAATGACAAGGATATATGTGTGAGTTATATAAAACAAATATTGACTGCATTTTCTCTGTGCTTTGTAGCAAAATAAATCACTTACTGAAATCTTGCTTTTCCTATTTCACTCGGCTTTGACTCTATGAATAGTCCATATTTCACCTTACCCTTCATCAGCATTGACTACAATCATTCCAGTCTCTACCACTTACCCTTCATCAGCATTGACTACAATCATTCCAGTCTCTACCACTTACCCTTCATCAGCATTGACTACAATCATTCCAGTCTCTACCACTTACCCTTCATCAGCATTGACTACAATCATTCCAGTCTCTACCACTTACCCTTCATCAGCATTGACTACAATCATTCCAGTCTCTACCACTTACCCTTCATCAGCATTGACTACAATCATTTCAGTCTCTACCACATACCCTTCATCAGCATTGACTACAATCATTCCAGTCTCTACCACTTACCCTTCATCAGCATTGACTACAATCATTCCAGTCTCTGCCACTTACCCTTCATCAGCATTGACTACAATCATTCCAGTCTCTACCACTTACCCTTCATCAGCATTGACTACAATCATTCCAGTCTCTACCACTTACCCTTCATCAGCATTGACTACAATCATTCCAGTCTCTACCACTTACCCTTCATCAGCATTGACTACAATCATTCCAGTCTCTACCACTTACCCTTCATCAGCATTGACTACAATCATTCCAGTCTCTACCACTTACCCTTCATCAGCATTGACTACAATCATTCCAGTCTCTACCACTTACCCTTCATCAGCATTGACTACAATCATTCCAGTTTCTACCACTTACCCTTCATCAGCATTGACTACAATCATTCCAGTCTCTACCACTTACCCTTCATCGGCTTTGACTACAATCATTCCAGTCTCTACCACTTACCCTTCATCAGCATTGACTACAATCACTCCAGTCTCTACCACTTACCCTTCATCAGCATTGACTACAATCATTCCAGTCTCAACCACTTACCCTTCATCAGCATTGACTACAATCATTCCAGTCTCTACCACTTACCCTTCATCAGCATTGACTACAATAATTCCAGTCTCTACCATTTACCCTTCATCAGCATTGACTACAATCATTCCAGTCTCTACCACTTACCCTTCATCGGCTTTGACTACAATCATTCCAGTCTCTACCACTTACCCTTCATCGGCTTTGACTACAATCATTCCAGTCTCTACCACTTACCCTTCATCGGCTTTGACTACAATCATTCCAGTCTCTACCACTTACCCTTCATCAGCATTGACTACAATCATTCCAGTCTCTACCACTTACCCTTCATCAGCATCGACTACAATCACTCCAGTCTCTACCACTTACCCTTCATCAGCATTGACTACAATCATTCCAGTCTCTACCACTTACCCTTCATCAGCATTGACTACAATCACTCCAGTCTCTACCACTTACCCTTCATCAGCATTGACTACAATCATTCCAGTCTCTACCACTTACCCTTCATCAGCATTGACTACAATCATTCCAGTCTCTACCACTTACCCTTCATCAGCATTGACTACAATCATTCCAGTCTCTACCACTTACCCTTCATCAGCATTGACTACAATCATTCCAGTCTCTAACACTTACCCTTCATCAGCATTGACTACAATCATTCCAGTCTCTACCACTTACCCTTCATCAGCATTGACTACAATCATTCCAGTCTCTACCACTTACCCTTCATCAGCATTGACTACAATCATTCCAGTCTCTACCACTTACCCTTCATCAGCATTGACTACAATCATTCCAGTCTCTACCACTTACCCTTCATCAGCATTGACTACAATCATTCCAGTCTCTACCACTTACCCTTCATCAGCATTGCCTACAATCATTCCAGTCTCTACCACTTACCCTTCATCAGCATTGACTACAATCATTCCAGTCTCTACCACTTACCCTTCATCAGCATTGACTACAATCATTCCAGTCTCTACCACTTACCCTTCATCAGCATTGACTACAATCATTCCAGTCTCTACCACTTACTCTTCATCAGCATTGCCTACAATCATTCCAGTCTCTACCACTTACCCTTCATCAGCATTGACTACAATCATTCCAGTCTCTACCACTTACCCTTCATCAGCATTGACTACAATCATTCCAGTCTCTACCACTTACCCTTCGTCAGCTTTGACTACAATCATTCCAGTCTCTACCACTTACCCTTCATCAGCATTGACTACAATCATTCCAGTCTCTACCACTTACCCTTCATCAGCATTGACTACAATCATTCCAGTCTCTACCACTTACCCTTCATCAGCATTGACTACAATCATTCCAGTCTCTACCACTTACCCTTCATCAGCATTGACTACAATCATTCCAGTCTCTACCACTTACCCTTCATCAGCATTGACTACAATCACTCCAGTCTCTACCACTTACCCTTCATCAGCATTGACTACAATCACTCCAGTCTCTACCACTTACCCTTCATCAGCATTGACTACAATCATTCCAGTCTCTACCACTTACCCTTCATCAGCATTGACTACAATCATTCCAGTCTCTACCACTTACCCTTCATCAGCATTGACTACAATCATTCCAGTCTCTACCACTTACCCTTCATCAGCATTGACTACAATCATTCCAGTCTCTACCACTTACCCTTCATCAGCATTGACTACAATCATTCCAGTCTCTACCACTTACCCTTCATCAGCATTGACTACAATCATTCCAGTCTCTACCACTTACCCTTCATCAGCATTGACTACAATCATTCCAGTCTCTACCATTTACCCTTCATCAGCATTGACTACAATCATTCCAGTCTCTACCACTTACCCTTCATCGGCTTTGACTACAATCATTCCAGTCTCTACCACTTACCCTTCATCAGCATTGACTACAATCATTCCAGTCTCTACCACTTACCCTTCATCAGCATTGACTACAATCATTCCAGTCTCTACCATTTACCCTTCATCAGCATTGACTACAATCATTCCAGTCTCTACCACTTACCCTTCATCAGCATTGACTACAATCATTCCAGTCTCTACCACTTACCCTTCATCAGCATTGACTACAATCATTCCAGTCTCTACCACTTACCCTTCATCAGCATTGACTACAATCATTCCAGTCTCTACCACTTACCCTTCATCAGCATTGACTACAATCATTCCAGTCTCTACCACTTACCCTTCATCAGCATTGACTACAATCATTCCAGTCTCTACCATTTACCCTTCATCAGCATTGACTACAATCATTCCAGTCTCTACCATTTACCCTTCATCAGCATTGACTACAATCATTCCAGTTTCTACCACTTACCCTTCATCAGCATTGACTACAATCATTCCAGTCTCTACCACTTACCCTTCATCAGCATTGACTACAATCACTCCAGTCTCTACCACTTACCCTTCATCAGCATTGACTACAATCATTCCAGTCTCTACCATTTACCCTTCATCAGCATTGACTACAATCATTCCAGTCTCTACCACTTACCCTTCATCAGCATTGACTACAATCATTCCAGTCTCTACCACTTACCCTTCATCAGCATTGACTACAATCATTCCAGTCTCTACCACTTACCCTTCATCAGCATCGACTACAATCATTCCAGTCTCTACCACTTACTCTTCATCAGCATTGACTACAATCATTCCAGTCTCTACCACTTACCCTTCATCAGCATTGACTACAATCATTCCAGTCTCTACCACTTACCCTTCATCAGCATTGACTACAATCATTCCAGTCTCTGGATGGTTAATCAGTAGAGTAGCCCTAAGTCCAGCCTTCGCATGTTCAATATGAGACTTCCATTGAGCTAACCATAGACTCTCAAATGTCACTAATGCCGTAGCAACACGGTTATAGAATCTAACAATACGAGAAAAGTCACGGAGGTGTGTCACGGCGCGGTTATCACGGAAGACTTTCATTGGGTCTTCAATACGGTGAAGAAGCTGACGAGACCAGGAGATTGCGCCTGCTACTGGAGGAGCATTACGGATCATAGGTGGCTCTTCCTGCAAGGAAAATAAGACACAATCAAGATTTCACATAGCAATTCTCAGGATTGATGAGGTATTAGGCAAGATGCTGAAAAGAAAACTGTATTAAGATTTTTAATAATATAGAAACTCATTACAATGCAGTCTTATTGCTGGCCGAGTGGCATCTTGTCTGCTTTTCACCTCTGTTGACCCTGGTTCTAATCCTGCCTTGGACTGGTGCCTTGCATGTGGACTGCGTTTTCAGTCCCCACCTAATTGTGTTGGTTTTCCCAATTTGGGATTTTCTTCCCACATCTAAAACTGACATTTCTTCAACATCTTCTCTACACAGGTATCTTCAGGCCTACGGGTCACAGTGCTAGTCACTTTTGAGAAGCCATAGGTTTCCTGTCCAGCAAGATTTAAAACGGAATAAATAATTAGATAATTCATTTCCTGTACCTACCTTATACTTCTCATAAATGTTCTTCACTTCTTCAAGATCTGCTTCATACCAATTGAAGATGTCAATGTACTTCTCAGCAATAGATCTCTTCATTCCTTGACGGTACGCAACTGATGTAAATCTGCTCAAATAAACACAGATAAGGAATTTATGGCAGGCTTCAAATGTATGCATACAAAAACACTCCACCGAAGGAGATGTTACACCATTGGTTTAGAAAGGCTACTTTGTTTCTATCCTCTAGTTTTCATTCAACACCATTCTTTCAAAAACAAATTCGACGTTTTTGTGAGTATAAGTAGAAATGGTTTCTGATTTGTCCTGGATTTTGTGCATGTTTACATCAAGCTTATTTGGATTGTGGGAATCCTAACGAGAAGCAGAAAATTTGAAGGTCCTTCAAATGTAATTCTCTTGACTTAAGCAGTATTTCAGACAGGCACGTTTCTCCACAGGACAGGTTCTGGTATGAGCTTTAAAATCGCTGAGCTATTAAATCTGACACTTACAATCCTGTATTTTATTTTTTAACACTTATTTCCTATCACAAAGCATCCTACAGTATATGGAAACTCAACACCCACTGAACTTGGGACAGATTATGAGCAAAAAAGGCCTAAACTAAATGAACAATATCATCAATCTTATTTGCTGAGCAGAATGTGAGGTCACAACGCTGAACACCAAGCATCCAATCTAAAGATGATCTTCGTCACTTTATCACTTTGTGAATCCATGCTTAGCATGCCTAGTTTAGCTAAGCAGGAATAAATACACAATTTTCTTAGGATATGGATTTAAGAAAGAGAGGTGATCTCATCTTACCGTGTGATCACATCTAAGGCTTCATGCGTCTTCATCCTTCTGAGAAACACAGCTTGAAGATAAGCACACAGGTACATCTCAATCTGCTGCACTGTGTTTAAGAACTCCTCATACGTCTCAACAAACTTCTCTTTCTCCTTACCCTCTACATCCAGCATGACGGAAGTATTAATATGAGATGAGAGAAGTTTCTTCATGGTTAAGATATGATCCTTGACGATGGAAGAGATGCTTGGTCCTTCATCATCAAAATCATCCATATTGTACAACTTCCCTAAAATTAAAAAAGGAAACACCTTGGTTTATGTCACAATTACATGTACCAGAGAAGTCCCCTCGATCCACTACGCGAAAGTTGTATTAGTTCCGGCCGATTTCCTACCCCCAGGTAGTACTTAATAAGCAGGACAGTTCTTTTCAGAACTAAGTTGTCTCTCGAATTCCGAAATCTACTCCGCGGTAGTAGAATAATAGCAAGACAAGTTCTCACAAGAACAATCTACTGTATATAGCAAAGTAGATATAATCACATGGTGTTACCGCAAACCAAATATACATTGATACCTCACCATGCAATGCCTAAAAACCTTCATAACATAATTTTATTCATTTCTCATTCAAGAATAGTATCATTAATCTTTATGACGACGCCATCTTTATATCAAATTCCCAATGTTCAACAACAATAATCATTACTGATATTCATCAGACAAAAAGGCACCAGACCTCTTTCTTCTGAACCTTTGATTTAAATAGACAGAAAAAGGTTGCATTATGAAATAAGCTTAATTATTGTTTTCACACCTTAGTTTATAGTTTGTTTTCCTAACATTCAAGTTTCAAATCCTATCATGAGTCTACTGGAAGCTCATCACCATCCAGGCACACACAAGTGATTAATCTTGACAAATATCTGAGATGACTTACTGAGTAGAGCAGCATTATGTGAAGTAATTCCAGTGTTTCCAATGATAAGATCATGAACTTCATCTGCGTTTGATGGAACTTCACTCCCTAGAAGTTCCTCAGGAGCTTGATCTTTACAATCCTTAGTCTCCTCTTCATCTTCACCGAGAGCATTTTCTTCTTCTTCCACGATGGGAAGGATACCTGGAGGATGAGGGTATGGGGTCTTGGTGGGACTGACTGGCTTGACTGGAGACTCAAGGGTTGGGGTACCTGGAAAGTTACATCAAAGACGTTACAACATGGTTATAAAGTTGGCATTATTTTCATTCAAAGGAAAATTCATGAATCTAGTAAATGGTAAATAGTTCTTGAGAAGGTGGATCTGTGTTCAGATAAAAATCAACTTATTGAGCGCCATGGTTGTAACTGGATGGATGGATACATTTCCAAAACTCTATAACAGAGTATACTTCTAGAAACTTTGTTTTACAACATGCAGGATTTATACCTTAAAAATATCAGCCAATTCATCTCACTTCTACACATTTCATTTAAAAGAAAGTTTTCTTGTTTATTATTTTCACACTGTGAGATAAGCGCTGTATACTCAATGCTTGCCTGAGTCCTGGGGTAAAAAAATCAACATGTTTACTCGGGTGGGATTCGAACTTGGGTCGTGGGTTTGAATCCCACCAAAGTAGTCTGTGGATAGTTTTCCAGCAGGACTTGGAAGTTACTGAATACAATGTGCTGACCTTACATTGTTGTCAGGAAAAAAACACGTTTGTTATCCTTGATGTAATTATTACATGAATCAAAAAGATTTTGTATAGTCTCAAGGACTTTTATGTAAGAAAATCTTCATTACAAAAATAAACAAAAACTTTTAAAAGACCAATGTTTGATTATTCAAAATGAGAGTACAGAATCAAATTAGTCTAAATTACCTCATGCACATCTTAATCTCTATCTTATCATTACTTACTACTATTCTCAGAAGGATTCCCGCCTCCTCCTCCTCCTCCACCACCTGCTAGTACAGCAATCTCCATCCCATCCTCAGTAGAATCATCTTCAACCAATAGGTCTTCTCTCCTAGGACGTGGTAGTCCCTCAGTACTCAGACCTAGTTTACTGTACTGTACTAAGGTATATACAGCATCAATAACTTGTCTGATACGACCACAGAATGAATCCATGTGACCAAAGATTGACTCTTCATCAGTGAATGGGACACCGTGACCATGTTCAGAATCACCTGCAAAAAAAACAAAACAAAAAAACATTCAAATATTGAGATCAATAAATAAGCTAAATGGTAAAACAATCAAATAATGAGGTCAATAAATAAGCTAAATGTTCAAGGATAACGTCAAATAAAGCTGGTGATGCTCTTACAAATGTGTCATTCAGAAACAAAGTGCAGATAATTCTGTTTATATATTGGGCTGCACTGTTTGAAACTTTATTCATAAATACCCCTGACAGTTTATCCATTCTGATTGGTTGAGAGCATATCACATGGGGGTGTTTAAACGACTGATAAAGACATGGCCGAGAGTGTTTATAACCAGTCAGCAATTATACTATGCAGGCGATAGTTTACGCATAGCGCAATCAATACATACATACATACGGGTACTCAATGTAAAGTCTATGAGTACCCAATTTGACCCAAAATGGAGCCGGAGGGCATAACATTGAAAAACCAGAAGAGTTTCAAGGATTTTTTTACGCTTTTTAACAAAAAGGGCATTTATGAATGGGAATAAAAGAGTAGTGACTCGGTCTTAAACGGCCGTTTAAAACCTTGCAGGGTCGTGGCCGTGTGATAAAGGACCTCGCCTTCGGCTCAGTCCTTTATCACATGGCCACACCCCTGCCGGATTTAAACGGCCGTTTAAGACCTCGGTCACCACTATTTTATTCCCTTATTAATGTGTCTTGCCTTCATACATTTACCGAAAAGTATTTTAGTCTTATCTTATTTTATCTAATATCACACAGTTTTCAAAGCTTTCAAATTATTAACAGTAAACCTTCTGAACATGTCTTCCAGAATAAAACAGCAGAATCTTTCTATTTCTTAAAACTATGCCCTAAATGAATCACACTATAACTTCCTCCAAGGTATGGGTGAAGACTGCAGAAATCTTACCAGCTACAGAGGGCGTCTTGGATGCCTTCCCCATCAAGGTCAATGTACCCCTAGAGTGAGCTCGTACTCTTGATGTAGGAGCACCTAACGAACTAATGGATGGAAACTGCATCAAGGTATGAGCTCCTCCTAGACTGTCTCGTAGAGTACGAATGGTGTCTCGATAAACACTCTGCAAAAATAATCAAAACTTCAAAGTCAATCAGAATCATATTTGATAAATCTTGCCTTCGTACAAAATTTGTGTTTATAAATAATTCATTTCCATTTCACTTCATTTATTTATTCTGGTTGTGAAGCCAAGGATTGTCAGAAAAGCAAACTTAATCACTGTACTAGCCAAGAACCCCATGGAGAGAAGACAAGGAAGGAAGTTTCAGTTTTAGGTGTGGGAGGAAAACCCCAGAGAAATATTCCTGGGAAAACCCACACAATCAGGAAGGGACTGAAAAACCTATCCACATAGTGCCCCTGGCGGGATTCGAACCGGGGTCCTAGGGGTGGAAGGCGAGGAAAGATACCACTAAGTCCACACGACCACCCTTCAGACAACACCCCAGGTGTCCATAATATATCCCGTTATGTGTTTACTTCTCCCTGTACTCATCAAGTACATAGGTTAGACGCAGTTCATAGGATGCTTAACAATGGCACTATTTGGATGACCTCAGGATTCCACTCCTCAGACAACAAAGAATTTTTATAAACTTTTTTATTTATCAAGCAATAAACCACTAGGGAAACTGACTGGGTAAAATTAAATCAATTTTTGGGTTGAACAAAGAAAAAATGATTGGTACGGGATTTGAACCTGCGACCACTGGTTATACATACCGATGCTCCACCAACTGAGCTATCCAGCCCTATGTTGGCGGAATCCCTAATTTATCAATATCTTTGTTCGGGGGTGCCACTCAGAAGCCATTCAACCGGTTACTGCCGTGTAGCCAGGAATCACACCCCATAATATACGATACAACCATAGAGCTAGCTCTATGGATATAAACTTACATTGAGGTGAAGACACGCCTTCAGCCGTCCAAACAAAGTCTCATCATCTGCCTCAACTTTCTGATCCTTCCCCTTCCTTCGTCCAGCTCTAGTTGTCCTCCCCTGCTGATCAGTGGAATTGACCCTGCTATCTATCTCTTCATAGAACTTGGGCCACAGTAAGTCATCCTGAGAGGGGGTTATTGTTTCTGCTGTGATGTATTCCTTGCAGGCATTTACCAGTTGATTGGTAATCTAAAGAAATGAAACAAAAAGATGAACAATTTAGGTTTGAGTAAAACAAATGGAATTTAAATTTCTGTGTGCTGTTAAGAATTGGTTTACTATTAAGCTTAGCAAATTATTAATCAGCGATAAAAGTACATGGGTAAACCCGAAAAACAAGCTGGAAGAATGATATAACTACCATGTAACTATCGCTGATGTGACATTTCTTGTAGTTTTGAAAAGAACCAGAGTGTAATAACTCAATATTTTGATCAATTCGCCATGATCATCTTCAGTACATTGCAAACCATAGTACATGAAGTAAAGGTTTTTCTGCTTTTACCAGCAGTATAAAACGAATATAAAATGAAGGGGTTCGACACAGTTTTTTCTGGTATATGGTGTGCAGCAGATTGCACCACACCACCTTTTAAACTGTTCAGAAAAAAAGGGAGAACAAAAAAGTTGCCCAAGACAGGGTCAAGCGGAGAGAGATTGTTCCGGCCTAATGTCCCTCCATCATGTCCATGGATGAAGAGAAAAAGGTAGGTAGGTATGTAACTGGGTCTTATAATTCAAACATAGCTCCACATACCTTGTAGAAAAAATAATGAGTGCTTTGAGACCCCCTTGGGTGTGTGAAGCTCTATAAACGAACTGGGTATTATTATTAGTTTTATTAATATGACTGTAACAAGCCATTATATTCATAAGATTTGATCCATTTCAAAAAAAAAAGAAGGTTGCCAAAGACAGGGTCAAGTGGAGAGAGGTTGTTCCGGCCTAATGTCCCTCCATGGATGAAGAGGTAGGTATGTAAATAAATGGATTTTTGATTTGAACTGTAGCGTGTCAGACCAAGTCATCACAATGTGAGTTCGAACCCCGGTCATGACACTTGAGCAAGACACTTAACTATAATTGCTTCAAATTGGAGAAGAGGCAGTTATGTTTGTCTCACAACGGATTCATTTACCCCTCGCTGTTCTTAGCTGTGCTGTGAAGAGACTTGCGTTTATATCTCTGCATGTCTTGTTTCTGCGCATTGGGGCAGGTTTCTATCCCTTCAAAGAGTAGCCCACACCTCAAGGGGCCTTTGGGCCCTGTGATGGGTGATTTGCAAAAAAAATTTACCTTCGTAAAGAGCAATCCCAAGTAGCCACTACGTGCATAGAATCTAGAAATAGAATCCATCTGTTTGACGCTATTAGCTAACCCAGGAAGAGCTGTGTTGATGATATCTGAGGGTGAGGCACCGTGATAAAGATGTTCAAAGTGACGACGTAGAGCTTCTAAATATTTCACTTTATCCTTAGTTTCATTCGCTGCGTCCGTTATGCTGAAAGGAAAGATAAGATAAGAGGCGATAGGAATATTAAGCATGGTTTATACTTAAGGTGCATGAAAGTTGCACATCATAAATGAGTTAAACTGTGGTTATTATTATTTTGTTACCGATGTGTGACAAGCATCGTTAACATGGTGCTTCACCCCCATCCCAATCGGTCCTGCGAGAAAAACAAAACCCACAGGCATACTACTCCAGTGAGATTTGAATCTACGCCCCCTCCATTCTAGAGCAAACATCTAACACTATTTAGAACACTAAGCTTGCCCAGTGACAAGAGGATGGTTTAATCCCAACCAAGTAGTAGTGCTTGTAGATTTTTTTCTGCATGTCTCAGGAAAAGCACTAAGTATACAGTGCATTTCACACATCGGTGTATGTTGTAGGGTACAAAAAATCAAGAGTTTTTTTATCCCCCATGCAACTGATAGATTAGATCTATGATAAAATGGCGTCTCTTTTATGACCTGTCTTGGCCGAGCGGATAAGAACACCAGACTTAAGCTCTGGTGTTTCTGATCAGCAGAGTGTGGGTTCGAGTCCCAGTCGTGACACTTGTGTCCTCAAGCAAGATACTTAATGGCAAAGTATACCTTTGGTTTTTGGAACTGTACGTTTGCCTTGATGCTATATAATTGTAGATATATACCATAAAACTAACCTGTGTGAATTTCATTTCAAAAGGTGGCAGCGTTTTTGAGATATCGCCAAAAATCTGGAGCGGTTGCGTTCACGCAGAAGAAGTATCCGTCATTGGAATACACATTCTGAGAAGCGTTACGGCCATAACGCTTCTCAGATTCAAGTTTTTGGGGGATAAAAAGTGATATACATGTATTTTTCAGTAACTGCAGTACTTCGAAGTGAAACGTTTCTCAAAATGCATTATACTATCCAAAGCTGCCGTACTCCTTACCAAGTAAGTTTTTATTGCCAAAAATTTTCAGAGTCATTACCAAACGTATGCAATGCCTTTAACCATTATTGCCGCGTTCTTCGGATGGGACGTAAAGCTGTAGGTCCCATGTGTTGTGTAATGTACGTAAAAGAACCCAGTTCCTATATCGCAAAGAGAAGGGGTTCGCCCTGGTGTTCCTTGTTCGATCGGTCCAATCTAAATTTCAATCTCAGCCTCTTTTTTTTGACATTAAGACTTTTTTTGATTTGGCTTAATTTTAATAAAGACCACTACACATGTACAAACCTTGCATCAATGGCTTTCCATTTCTTAAGAACCTTTGACTTGGAGGTAATGAGAACGCCAATGACCGTCTTACATTCTTTGCCTTTAAGTTGCTCCATGATATTTGCTAGCATCCTCTGACGTCTTCTCCATCTCTCTAACTCACTCATAGGACCAGACGTTGGATCCATGAATCTAAGCAAGATAAAAAGGGGAAAACAGATAGTAAGTTTTAAAGACGTCATCTCAAAAACATAAATAAATAAATAAATAAACAAATAAATAATCGCTAAAAAACACTCCCTCAGAATGTCATCATTCTTACCTTTCATCTCCTCCATCTGCTAATGCATTATCAATCGTTGCAATCCATTCTGATACAAGCGCTTCATATTCTGAGATGATACTATGATCATAAGACGTCGTCCGATGTTTACTAAACTCCTGACTGACCATGTTATCAGGACGTCTCAGAACCTGCCAAAAAAACCCAAACTGGAACTTACTTTCAGATTCTCAATGCTGTCAATGTAGTAAATTAGTAATATTTAACTCCACCTGTTCAAACATTGTGATCAATTCCAATAATTTGAGTCACTAAATCTAATAGATTCCCTTACATCATAACAGAAACATGCACTTGTGTACACGACAAGCACAACTCTCAACCAATGATACATTTAGTTCATCTTTTGACCTTAGTGGGGGTCTTTTTTTAGCTAAATGTTGTCACTGTCAACATCATTCTTTCATAAAATGGGGGGGGGGCCTGGGGTAGGGTAATATTAAAACAACAATCTTCCAATCAAACCACTCAAATATTTACAGTGAAAAACTACAACAAACTGGCATTTTGAACTTTCATACTAATTGTTGTTGAATGATCACAATAACATGGGTGCATATGATAATTGTTGATACATTACCATGGTTACAGCAAATCTAAAACCTCTATGACAGATTGTTAACAATCTCATCACAGGACAATTTCATAAAGCTGTAAAGTAGAAACAAATGCTAATTAATGCTTAGCAGAATTGGTTACCAGCCAAACTACATGTACCAATGAATATACACTAAATGTGTCTGGTTCCCTGCAATTTGCTTAGCAAATCATTTTGTTAAGTAACATTTAGCCTTCTTCTTAAAAGGACAGCTTTATGAAATTGAACCGAGGTAATTAAAAGTCTCATTTGATCTACATGTACAATGTACTCGATACTTGATTTTTGGGCTAGAGTCATACATTCTCAACTCCAACAAAAAGTTCACATTCCTACACAATATAAGCCATATCCCAATTGGCAGCTATGGCTACGGCTGTTGCCAAGGGTGTTGCTAAGGATGTCCTATACTTTAATGTTTGACGCAGGGATCCAGTCATAGCCAGAGCCGTAGCCAGAGCCGCCAATTCAGACATGACCTAACAGTATTGTCATAAGATAGTCATGGGCCAGGCAGTGCAATAAGCATGCAACAACAAACCATGCAATCATAAACACACTGTACAAGGAAGTATCCAACAAACCATCTTGAAAATACATCTGAACTTTACAATAACATGATAAAAGACACAAGGGGAAATCTTACATTCTGTACAATGGCATTGCATCATAATGTGTACATGTACCATGTACTGTATGCATACATCAAGGTGTACATGTATGTGTCTGTTAATGTCTGGCACAGCGGTGTAGCTATGGGGGGGGGCCTGGGCACGTGCCCCCCCCCCCCAATTTTCCACTGTTCCCCCCCTCCAGACGCCAACCATGACAAAAATCCAGATATAGGCTATGTAATTCATTAACAAAATGGCCTCTGGGTCTCCTACTGAAAAGCTATGGCCCTCCCACACCCCCAATCCTGGCCAAACTGTTGGCTGTCAACAAACCATTGAAGGAATACTTTAGGACTTTACAGTAAGACGAGACAAGATGGAAGGGAAAATCTTGCTGTGTATCCGATCTGACAAATTCATTACATCACACATGTACATAATGTATGTTTGTCGACCACTCCATCAATCCATGCTCTATGATCTACAGGTATCTATCTAGATCAAATCTACTGAGTATTCTAATAACCAACACCAACTGATGACATCACAAACAAAAACTCCAATTGTATCTTAATGCACCTACATGTATCATTCAATAGACCTTTCTCATGAAATGTAAATTGCACATTATCACAAGTGCGCACAACACTACTGGTGGGCAAAATGAGGGAACATCACGCCTTTTTGTGTGGGGCTAATGGCGGCGTGACTCGCATGCGTTTGTGCGTCTGCTTAGTGCACAACTCTATGGCGTTTGCCCACCAGTAATCATGGTAATGTCTGTACGCATGCGTGAATGTAATTAGCATATTTCATGGGAAAGGCTAATTGCTTGTACCATCCCCCTACCAAAAGATCCCCTCTATGATCCATCCTCCAAAATCCTCTCTTCCACAATCCCCTCTCCCCAAATCTGCTCCCCCAAAATCTAAGATGAGACCTCTGCCTCATCTCATCACAAGTAGGCTTTTAACTAATACTTACTATGACTAGGGAAGAGTACATTCATGCCAACACTTCAGTTATTATTATATTTTTGTTTGATACAAACCATGCAATGTATCATGGAAATTCCATACAGTGACTAATGGTTCATAGCTAAAATTTGTTTTGTAAATTTGGCATTTTGATTGAAATGAGAATCAATGTTTGAGTTTTGCTGACAATTTATGAATAAAGTGGCCTTTCAAATGCAAATATTTCAGAACCTACCTTTAATCACCAAGTTCGTGAAAAGTAAATATTACAATTTCAAAATTAAATAACTATTAATTCAATGTTTTTCTAAAAATTTGTTTACCACAGTTTTACTGTGACTTTAATTAGGCTTGAGCTCATGTGTAGTTGAATGAATTTAACTTGTTTTAATTAATACCCTGGTCAGAGCTGGGACCTACTGGGAAGGAGGATGGTGCGTCACAAATAATACTTAATAGGCACATAACAACATGATAATGAGATGAATATTACTGCATGCATGAATTGGGAAATATGACCTCACCAAATCAACAGGAACTCGTCGTTGCTGTTTCTGTGTTGTTGGAATGGGTTAGCAAAATGTCAATGAGCAGGCTTGTACTTTTTAAAGCAGCTTGCAAATGCATTTTTTTTTTATATTTAATTTCAACCAATACTGACTATTTGGGCAGACGGCATTGGTGGTAGCCAAAAATACTACAAAATATATTACCTGAAATGAATGTAATAATTGTACATGTATTAGCCTCTTTTATGTTTCTTTACATAAACTTTAAAGGGGCTGTGTCGTCATGATTATAGCAGGCCTGTGGCTGTGCATGGAAAGATGAACTCTCAACCAGATACTGCACACTCCCGTGCTTGTGGTCAAATCACAAAGGGTGCCATCTTTGTCAAACTGTGATGTGACCGCGGGTGCACACACACGCGTAGTAACTGGATTATTCCATTTACTGCAATAATCATGACGACACAGCCCCTATAAGTCTCACCTGACCCTAGAATACACTTGATGATGTATGTACAAAAACAAAAAATCATCTAAACCAAGAGAAGGGAAAAGTCTTCCTTCGTTAATAAATGCACTTCAGACAGATTCATACTTGTGCTGCACTAATCTAATTCCAATCAAGCCTTTCAAGGTTTCTCGTAACAGATTTGAACCAACTTCTTCCTCTGTCATGTCTGTGTAGAAACTAGAAGCTCATGAAATTTAAACTTCCAACAACCCTCTAACCCTCCAAGAATATGACAAATTACCGGTGTTCAAAAATGGGTAAAAGTGCTGTATCCGACTCTGACCTCCAATTCTAGCTTTTGATGATCATAAGTCAAAATCTAATCGGGTGAATAAGAGTAAGTTTTTGGTTGAAATATTGAACAAATAGTGACAGCCAGATTCGGCATGTCATCTTGTCCCAACTAACCACACCAGTATCGTTTAAAAATACAAAACGTACGTTTAAACTGAATAATGATGGTGATTGAATCATTGATGTCCAGCTAGCCCCGGCCATGTACAGTTGTGCTAGTGCAAACAGAACAGACCTTGCATTCACCGCCAACTTTGAGGTCAAACACATGCTCATCAAACATACATTGTAGCTGGTTTGACCTCAGCGCGAGGGTGCCCTTTCCTGTACTGACATGACTGAAAGTCTAAGTGCTCATAGTCAAAGCGGCGTCATTCGCATAAGGTCTATACTCATCCGGACTCCCTACTCCAAAGTATTGGTACTCTTTACAGGGCAACCCATCCCACATATTTTCAAGTTTTCATCTTACTCTAGTCAAGCTCTGAAGATCTTAACCCTTGATATCCCCCAACCCTCCCCGACGGTCATAGAGGATCCAGGGTTTGGATTATCGTAACTAACTATTACTACTAGTAATATTTTACATTACGTGTATATATAGACAATTGACAGGTTCATTCAAATGGTAGATTACTGTATATGAAATTCAAATTTACACATATTTTTATTTGCTAATTTTATTTTTGTTACCTGCTGCCTCCCAGATGCAGGTACATTGACGGTTTCAGACATGGCAGCTGCATATTTCTCCAAGCTATTCAAACACTGGGAGACATTCTCCTCGGTACATTTACCCCAGTCTTTCTGATTTCGTAGCAGAGGAAGATAGATGTCCGAGAGCAGAGTGTTGAGGTTGTCCAAGACACTGTGCCGCAGCTCTCCACAGAAGATGTCCTTCTCCATATGAACTGGGTCCACATCGTGGTTTACGTGATGGCGAAGGAAATACAGACATGTTGTTTCTTCGATGTTTACTTCTTTTAGAGTAGCTAGAGAGCTGACAACATGGAGCTGTCTTGTGCTCTGTAAACCACTTGGAAAAAGAGTACTTGTCTGAGGTCTGTCAGAGTAGAAGAATAATTTATTCGGTCCGCCTGTACCCAAGAATTGGTTTATCAGTTCGAGTGTTTGAGGTTCACACAGAAAATCTTCTAACAGCGTTGGGTTATCGTGAAAACCGCCAATGTGAAAAGATTCCTGGATCTTTGTTGCTATCCACCAGTGTCTCTCATCCATGGTAATGAAATTTTCTCAGCTCATGAGCTCGATTTGATGTTGAAATAAACGATTTTGTAACAGCTACAAGACGAGCCCGCGATTTTGTTTACAGTAGGCTGCCATTTTGGATGGCGGTCGTCAGGTACTACGAAGTTCCCGGATGTTCACTGGTTCACTGTATATGTAATCCGTTTAGTTAGCAAAAGCCGAATACCAGTACACGAGGACCGCAGACTTTTGCCCAATCAATTATGACTGAAAAAGACAGTCATCAGATGGTCAGATCCGGTAATGCAGTATATAACGGTCTGGTCCTTGTTGCGGTCAAATCGGTTAAATCAA
Organism: Marthasterias glacialis; assembly: GCA_911728455.2. NCBI lineage: Eukaryota > Metazoa > Echinodermata > Asteroidea > Forcipulatida > Asteriidae > Marthasterias > Marthasterias glacialis. The sequence continues at coordinate 28,092,959 of OU452224.1, read as the reverse complement.
AGCCGAACCTTAAAGCTAGTCGGTCTGTTGGGAATGCGTGTAGCTAGGATGTCAACACAAAGATTCCAATCTGTGTTTTAGTAGATCCATTTGAGGGGAATAATAAAATGAGACAAAAATAGAGAAATTAAACAGGATTCATGGAAACAATGATAAAAGGAAGAATTTAGACCGTCTGTTGAATAAAATGCGTAATTTTGAACTGCCTTAAGACGGAGATGTTTATATAAATCAAAACAAAAGAGGAACCACTGATGACTAATACTGCCTCAAGTCACAATCAAAGACAAACATTGAAGTCTTAAAATATCCAAATAAAGGCAGCAATTATATTGACTTTGGTATGTAAAAAGAGGAAGAATAGAGCAAACCCTTTCTTTGTCAAGAAAAAAAAATTAAGCATAGTCCTAAACGACAAATGAATAAAATACGATGTTCAAAGTTTTACTCAGACTTGTATTATTGATTAAAATTACACAGATTAAAGAACACAGTCTTGGAATGCATAACAAGATCGCGTCTGTGACGACTGAAGACACGATATCAATGACGTCACCAGACTTCAGAACCATTTTCAATCTTTTACTGAGGTAAATCTTTTATCAATCTTAACTTAAAGTTCAGTGTTTACTCCTCGATCGTTAATTGCTTTGTGATGGTTCTGTTTTAATCAGTAGTTTGCACAATAGCATCAATAGTAATGTTTGTTCCTATATTGTCTTTATGATATAGAATGTAGGCCTATATCCCTTTTGAAGGAGTCAACTGTTCCTCCAGGATCCGAAAGGCACTGCAATTAAACCAGTCTGTGTCACATGTAGTGAAGTCCTTCAGATATTCTTCATGGTTTGGTTTTAGATGTTTAGATTTCATTTTCGCCCTTTAAATGTTACACAATATTTGAACATTTCTTGTAAAACCCAAAATAAGGCAATCCTGTTTTATGTCAGAGTTCACATGATGGTTTGGTCGGCATCATCTCGCCGTGGTCGTTAGATAGCTCCATTGTCCGCTCCCCGTGAGTTTTCGGAAACTGATTTACGATTATTTATTTAAAAGTGTTTTCTGTAATGTTTTTTTTGTGTTGAATTATACAAGGTATATTCAATGGATATAGGTAAGAGTTATTATTATAACAAGTTGATATTGTTACAATCCAAAAATCTCCAAAACATCCGTGTAAATAAATCACTCAAAATGTCGGAATTTTCTCAGATACAACAAGGATATCAAACCAGATCACAGTGATATAATGAACAAGGAAACTAAGTGATTTAGTAATGAAAATATCAAACACTTCAAATATCAATAATGTTTAACAAACATACAATGATTATTCGTACATATGACTTTTAATAAAACAAAAATCTTACGGGCTAGGACTTCGACAGGATCTACGGCATAAGACAACTCCAGGGAACACGGTGTAACTCAGCTGGAACACGGGGCGAATTCACCTCCAACAAACGGCCGTAAATAGACAAAACAACGGGGATACAAGCTGACCCCGTCACAAAAACATATGGGGAAAAAGAAACAACCAAACACTGAACTATAGATTTAACTTTAAAAATGTCTCTTTCAGAATTAAATTCAGCAGCTCTCAACACTTCGCGTGTCGGGCCAAGACGATCTTTCTCAAAACGCTCCACAATGAGTTGCAAGCAACATCACATAATTTTATCCTGATTTACAGAAGTCTAGGAAGCCTCAAGTCCTGCTCCAAATCAATCTCCCGTATTTATTAGTTTGTCTATTTTCAGGAAAACATTACAAACTAGCTTCCAGAGACTTTTACAAGCAAAAAACAAACTTCCTGACCACAACCCAGCATCTTTTAGTCAGTAAACGGTCATTAAGAACAATTGCGGTTTGTGGGCAAGTGGCCCGATTACATTTTGTTAAAAAAGTCAGTTGACAAAAGCTAATTAAAAGTTTCTTTAAAATCTCAGTAAATATTCAAAGATATGTACATGTATAATATTTGGTTATGTAATGTACTGTACCTCTACACGTATTATACGCGCACTGTATGTTGCATAGATGGATCTAATGAATATTCATAGCTGGACTGCTGCAACATGCACATTTTGGACTTCTTTGATTAATGTTCGTTAATTTATTGTCACGAATCCTTAATAGATTTGTCCGTTCAAGGTATCATATGAGAAGCTTACAATTTGTTCTACTCCAATTAAAATAGCAATTTAACATTTAAACTAATTGCTGACCGACAAATTGGTCTTAAACTGGGCAATGCACCTTTGATATTGACAGCTCATTAATTCGTCAAACTGATTGTTTGAAACTCCTAGGTATACATGTTCAAAGCAACCGTAAATGGGAATCCAAATGTCTCAAAGGTGCAAATCTTTTGACCGAAAGTTTTGGTTCCTTCATAAACTCAATCGGAGTTGTACTCCTGTTGATGATGTACCATTTTATGTTACGCCTACCGTCAACTAAATACGCTTGTCCAGTTTGGTTCTCCAGTTTAAGCAAATCTCAGTCTGAACATCCGGAGAAATTACAGGAAAAGTAAGGCTGAGGACTTTTGTATAGTACCAAGTCTTTCTGGGAAATTTACTTCGAGTTTGGTTTGTCACCTGTTTCCGTGGGACTTGAACAGCTTTTAGTTAAACTGGGTAAATCACTGATCAGTTGAAACAACTATAGACACTTGCTGCTGCCTGATAGAAATAAGAATCTCATGGAATGTAAACAAACTTTGCTCTATCAAGTCTCAAACCAACAGCTCTTAAAATCTCGATCTCATCTTTGACTTCACTTCCCAATAGAGGGTATGCACAGCCGTTTTCCTACAGTAAACTTACGGCCATTTTGACCTCAGTGAGGGCGCTGCTTGTACAAATCTCTATGGGACTCATGACGTCAGACGCATAAGGTCAATGGTTGGATTTCCTTTGCAACTCCTGTGGGTTTTTACTCCTTTGTATACCTTTTTATTTCCTATTTCGTCTTCTTGTAATGCCTGTATTGATCTTGTCTTTTGATAGCAGAAAGTGTTTTCATGGTTCCTGTTGTGGTACACACTTCTATCTTAAACATTATTGAATATAATTCGGCCTTTCTAAAGGATGTTCATAAAACACAACATGTTAATTTAGTTATTCATTATTTATACTAACTGTGGATAAAAAAATCCCTCAAAGAAAATAATAATAGTAATTCATAAAATCTTAGAGGAAATCCTTAGTTCAAATAATAAATGAAGGAAGTTAATTTAATATACTGGTGTACCATTGTGCGATAACGGTCTTTACAACTATAAATAAATGTTCTTGCTTTTCCGTTGAATCGATACTAAGTACTTCATGGGTGACGGACATTCGGTAATAAGGGAGAGAGGCGTGATTTTTATGGTATCTTCTATTCGGGACTTACGTTAATTGATTTTATGCATAATTGTATTGTTAAAAACTGTAGAAAAATGTATCCAGTTGTTCTGGTTGTTCTTGTAATGTCTTATGGATGCACAGCGTGTGACATCACGGGACATCCCGAAGACACTGTGGCCGAGGTAGGAGAAAATGTCACGCTGAGATGCAACACTGACTTAACAAAATGCGAAAGTAATATTTGTGTGTTTCATTGGCAGCTTAACACAAACAGAACATTTAAATCTATATCTTTTTGTACCTTTATACTTGATGGGTATCCAGACAGATATTCGGTGTCGTCTGGTCCTGACTGGTCTTTGACGATTACTGGAGTCCAGCCGAGTGATGCTAGGCGATACCAATGTAGCATTTACAGGTACTTAAACAGAACAAACCGCTGGGCTTATTCTTCCCCTGTGACCCTCGTCATACCATCACTAATCGACATCAGTGTCCAGCCGCCTCATCGTCCAATAACAACGGGAGATAATGCTACATTTCATTGTAACATTCAGTCACACCATGGAACTTTACCGACCTTCAGAGTGAAATGGTTTGTAAATGAAACCAACGTCAGATCATTTGAAGATCAATCAATTTATCACTTTGATAACGACAGATACACCTTAACATTTCTCAAGATAAGTGTTAACTACACTAACGTGCATTGTAAGGCTATCAGTCGAACTAAACCCGTGAAGAGAAGTGATAATTACCTGATACTCATTCATCCTCAGAAGAAACCGATAACATCCGCTACTCAGGTGCCTGAGACCGAAGAATCTCTCACCGTCAACCCTGCTGAGTTTCCCCATGACACTGTTGAGCCATCCGCTGCTCAAGTACCTGAGACTGAAGAGTCTCTCACCGTCAACCCTGCTGAGTTTCCCCATGACACTGATGAGTCATCCGCTACTCAAGTACCTGAGACTGAAGAGTCTCTCACCGTCAACCCTGCTGAGTTTCCCCATGACACTGATGAGTCATCCGCTACTCAAGTACCTGAGACTGAAGAGTCTCTCACCGTCAACCCTGCTGAGTTTCCCCATGACACTGATGAGCCATCCGCTGCTCAAGTACCTGAGACTGAAGAGTCTCTCACCGTCAACCCTGCTGAGTTTCCCCATGACACTGTTGAGCCATCCGCTGCTCAAGTACCTGAGACTGAAGAGTCTCTCACCGTCAACCCTGCTGAGTTTCCCCATGACACTAATGAGCCAACCGTTACTCGAATACCTGAGACTGAAGAGTCTCAACCCAACCCTGGCACCACTAATGCCATCAACACAGTGTATTTCCACTCAACAACACCGACAGAGAAAAACGTACCAAGTGTGACCGTAAAGGAAGCAAAGCAGTTCCCATCCATCCAACCTTCTCACAATAATTCTGATCTCAAGAATCAAGACTCATTTTTTGATGATAATATTACATTCATCTTAGTAGGAGGAGTTATCACTGCTGTCTTCTTGATGCTTGTCATCTCATTTCTTATTTACTGTCTCGTCTTCAGAAAACAATCCAAAGCGCCACACAACTTACGTTCTGCATCTACACCTCAAGATGATGGAGGAGAAAGTGATGTAGACGGGATATCAGAAACCCAACTGCACGGAGTCACTCCGAGGAGTGATCAAGAAAATGACCACGCTAGCTCTGCAGGCGAGAGGTCAGTTGAGTCCCCGAGGCAAACAGTTACTGTAGTAGTGACATCGGACTTACACCAGCAGGCAGAGACAAAACATGATCAAGACAATGTGGACAAACCTCTGTCCACTGAAACTGATGGATCAGTCAAGGATGGGGAGAAACGTAATGATAAACAGAATCATCTTGATTCCATGTATGCTGTGGTGGATAAAAGTCGCGCCAAAAGTAAGACATTGGGCGCCATTCCCACTGAGGAAGCATCTTGGAAAGACTCTGGAAGCGGGAAGGATGGATCGAAACTGAATCGTGGAACAGACACCGCTCAGACCTTGAGTAGTTATTCCAAACATGAAAGTCCGTCTGAGCATCAGAAGTCAACCGTCGCTGTGAAGGATTTGCCGGTACCAGGATGCGTCGTTGACCCTCAACCGTCGGGTCAGAAACCCCCTCGCGTCATTCCGTACCGTCTCTCCAAACGCCAAGCAAGCACCAAGACCAAAGCCCAGGCCGCGCTAGAGCAGACAGCAGACCGTGGTGAGGATGGTATCTTCAAGGATGACCCAAGACAGAGGAATGTGGAAGGTCTGATCTACGCTGACTTGGATCTACCGGGAAGATCGGCAAGAATCATAAGCCCGGAGGAGAAGACGGTTTATGCTGACATTGGAAACAAGAAGACTGTGGGGTAAGCTGAGAGAGGGAATTACAGGCCACGCCCTTAAAAATGGAATGAAACAAAACTGAAGGTTATTTGTGTAAAGGGTAGGTCTCCCTTGTACTTCAATGCTACCAAGATACAATCTGTTTAATAAGCAGTCGGCATAACTAGCACTAAACAGTGAAATATTTGTATATGTTCTTCCTTTTAGTATTGTGGGGAAACAATCTAAAGAGAATAACTAGATGATAATCATTTGATCCGAAGAAATAGTCTGAGTTGAGAACTGTTTTCTTGGGGGAAATGTTTTGTGTAGACAGATTGTATTTTACATTGAGTAACTACCTAAATAAATTATCAATATTTGTAGTAAAATCTGATTTGTTGTAAAGATTCCATTGTAATCAGTTATCAATTAGTTTGACCTGAAACGATCTCACCACAGCAACTCAGCATGGAAAAAACAACGTGAGTGAAAACACTTGTTAAAATCACATTGAGCCCAAGAGTCTATTTCCTGATGTTTAAAACATTACTAGACTTTCTGACTAAATAAACAGATCCATTTTGTATGTTTCCTTTGATGACGATGACTAAGAGGCTATCCTCCTCATATCCTGCTTTCATTATTCACAGTATGTACAAAATCAATATTATCAATAGTCTGGTTCCAAAACCCAAACATCTTCGACTATATTCTCTGTCGATTTTAGGGTTCGGTATCACCCGAAGTATTCTTGTCAGTTAGAAGGAAGTAAATGTGAAACTAAAGAGGAACTTAACACAGTCAAATATCTACTCGGGAAACTCATTAAAGGAATTAAATGATTACTTATTCAGTTTACTCAGACTAATTAATTTTGAGATGAGTGCTGCAGCTTAGATTTGATACCATTAGTCTTAAAAATGTTGTCTGGGAACATTTCAGTTTTTTTTCAGACAAGGGTTTTTATGTTTTTATGATATTAACACCGATGATGTGGCTATGAAAAAATAAAAAAAAAACAATTCTTGAAAAGTTTCTCAGAAACATTTATCGTTTTGGCAAAACAAATCCAAGTTGAAGCACTCATCTTATACTATAATGTTGCAAGCAAACTAATTAAAAAATCAATTGATGACTTACCTGAGTAGATATTTCCACATTTACATCTGAATGTATATGACGTCGAAGTATATTGAGCTGGTAATTATTTCCAAAATATTTATTCAAGAAAGTCACTTTAATGATAGTTTGAGAGAATCATGTAAGAACTATTAGGAATGTTTAAAAGACTTTAAGAAATATCTAAACAATAAATTGTAACGAGCACCTCAATATCACGCCAAAAGATAGGTACTTTGTACCCGCAATTCGGAGCCACATAGCAGAAATCACGTGTCAATCAATCTGTGTGTATGACTATGGGGACCGTTGACCCCTGTGGGTGGAACTAATTCATTTTTTATGAATGACTGGAAATTTGTGTAAGGTTATTTTAGCAACTGATGTAATTGTAAGAAGTCGCTAAAGATATAAAGGTCGAAAGAGGTTGCTGGAAAATCAAAGTCCATAACTTTCGTCGTTTCTAGACAATATTAAAACTAAGTAAAATGGGATGAGAGATGTTTCAGACAGAAGTTAATGTCGAGACTTCAGGGCATTCAGGTTGGCTCAGTGGTTTCTTTCCCTGCCTTTCACCTCTGTGGACCCCTGTTCGAATCCCGGACTGGAGCCTTGCATGTGGATTGGGTTTTAAGTCCCTACCTGATTGCGTGGGTTTTCCTTATTTGGGGGTTTCCTGCCACTTCTAAAACTGAATTTCTTCTCGTTTCCTAAACACCATCATGTTATTGGCGCCTGCGTCATTGGATGTGTATGAAATAAAGTTATGGAGGCTATAAAACTTCCTGTGATTGTTGGCGATTGTTCGCAAATATTATTATTTTTGCAAATAGTTAGTTGGGATGTCGCAAGTATCATAACAAATATTTGCTTTGTCGTAAATATTATCGCGATGTAATAATATTTATAAAATATTTTTCAAATATTTGCGATAACGCAAATGTTTGTGGTGTCGTAAATAATTATTTGCAAAGATATTTGTGAAGATATTTGCTACATCGCAATTAATTACTTTCAAATGTAATATTGCAAAGATATTTGCAATAATGTTTGCGACGTCGCAAATATTTGCAAAGAAGTCTGCGATATGTGATGTCCCTTGAGAGATGGTCACACTTCAGATAACAAAGGAAGGAAGTTAAATCAATCTAGCATAAATGTTATTGCTTTTATGTTGAATAAAACATCCTGCACTTGGGTGACGTGCATTTTAGAACATGGATTAGCTGAATACGTTTACGTTAGCTTTTACCCGGTCTTTACTTCAATTGAATTAAAAGATGTATCCAGTTTTTCTGGTTGTTCTTGTGATGTCTTATGGATGCACAGCGTGTGACATCACGGGGCATCCAGAAGACACTGTGGCCGAGGTAGGAGAAAATGTCACGCTGAGATGCAACACTGACTTAACAAAATGCGAAAGTAATACTTGTGAGCTTCATTGGCAGCTTTGGACAACACGATTTGAAACAATATCTACATGTTTAGAAGTAAGTGGTGCGTATCAAGACAGATATTCAGTGTCTCCTGGTCCAGACTGGTCTTTGACGATTACGGGACTCCAGCCAAGTGATGCGAGGCAATATCTGTGTAGCATTGAACGGCGCAGAAACAGAACAAACCGCTGGGCTTATTCTTCCCCTGCGACCCTCGTCATACCATCACTAATCAACATCAGTGTCCAGCCGCCTGATAGTCCAATAACAACGGGAGATAATGCTACATTTCATTGTAACATTCAGTCACACAATGAAACTCGACTGACCCTCAATGTAAAATGGTTTGTAAATGAAACCAACGTCAGAACATTTGAAGATCAATCAATTTATCATTTTGATAACGACAGATACACCTTAACATTTCTCAAGATAAGTGTTAACTACACTGACGTGCATTGTAAGGCTATCAGTGGAACTAAACCCGTGAAGAGAAGTGATAATTACCTGATACTCATTCATCCTCAGAAGAAACCGATAACATCCGCTACTCAAGTACCTGAGACTGAAGAATCTCTCGCCGTTAACCCTGAAGAGTCTCAACCCGACCCTGGCACCTCGAATTCCATCAACACAGTGTTTTTCCACTCAACAACACCAACCGAGAAAAACGTACAAAGTGTGACCGTTGAGGAGGCAAATCAGTTCCCTTCCATCCAACCTTCTCCTGATCTTAAGAATCTAGACTCATCCTTGGATGATAGTATCACATTCATCTTAGTAGGAGGAATTATCACTGCTGTCTTCTTGATGCTAGTCATCTCATTTCTTATTTACTGTCTCGTCTTCAAAAGACAATCCAAAGCGACACACAATACACGTTCTGCATCTACACCTCAAGATGATGGAGGAGAAAGTGATGTAGACGGGATATCAGAAACCCAACTGCACGGAGTCACTCCGAGGTGTGATCAAGAAAATGACCACGCTAGCTCTGCAGGCGAGAGGTCAGTTGAGTCCCTGAGGGAAACTGTTACTGTGGTAGTGACATCGGACTTACACCAGCAGGCAGAGACAAAACATGATCAAGACAATGTGGACAAACCTCTGTCCACTGAAACTGATGGATCAGTCAAGGATGGGGAGAAACGTAATGATGAACAGAATCATCTTGAGTCTATGTATGCTGTGGTGGATAAAAGTCGCGCCAAAAGTAAGACATCGGGCGCCATTCCCACTGAGGAACCATCTTGGAAAGTCTCTGGAGGCGGGAAGGATGGATCAAAACTGAATCGTGGAACAGACACCACTCAGACCTTGAGTAGTTATTCCAAACATGAAATGCCAACTGAGCATCAGAAATCAATGGTTGCTGTGAAGGATTTGCCTGTACCAGGACGCCTTGTTGACCGTAAACCGTCCGGTCAGAAACAAGCGAGCACCAAGACCCAAGCCCAGGCCGCGCTAGAGCAGGCGGGAGACCGTGGTGAGGACGATATCGTCAAGGATGACCCAAGACAGAGGAATATGGAAGGTCTGATCTACGCTGACTTGGATCTATCGGGAGGATCGGCAAGAATCATCAGCCCGGAGGAGAAGACGGTTTATGCTGACATTGGAAACAAGAAGACTGTGGGGTAAGCTGAGAGATGAGGTTGCAGTCCACGCACGCCCGTCGGGCAGTCTCAGACTAGGCTGACTCTAGTTACAAGGTGAATTCTACATCACAATTCATAGACCAACTTTCATGCACAGTAATGTGAACATAATGACAATCTCAAAAATGCATTTCATCCACACTCGAATAATTTCGAATCATTTTGTTTGATTGTTCATTAGAAAAAGAGAAGTAGCCAACAATTAAACATCAAAGTGAAAGGCTCTCAAAGTCGGTAAAAAAACAAAATGATGAAAGAAAGGCAAAATCAGCAACTGACAAAGTGAAAAAGATGAGTCAAAGTTTCGAATTCAATAATGTAAGAAAAATATTTTTATGAACATTATCAAAAAGGATGAAAACAAATTGGAAGACAAAGAGAGGGTGTGGCTTAGGTGTAGGGAATAGTCTGTTATGACATGATGATAACTCAAGTGTTATCACGTCTTGTAAGAAATAATAGAGCAATTAACAAAGCACTGGTGAAGAAAATTGAACACAAAATGTGCACAGTTCAGCAAAAATGGGTTGGCTACTCTGCACTTTTGCAGAGACCATAACAAGATAAAACGACCAATCCGTTTTGCATTTACTCCTTTATAGATGTAATTTTAAATCTTAGAAAGATTGGTTTCATTCATCTCAGAGATCAGAATTGTATTTATTTAGTTTTTTCATGCTAGTCATTCACTCCAAATGCAATCAATATTTGTAGTATCTTCTATCAAACATGATCCATCGCTTTGGTTTATTCACAATTTTAAGCAAGCATTCATCTACCACAAAATTAAGGAGGTATATCAATGATTTGAATACTGTTTGATGATTATACCATAAATAATAACCAAGGAAGTATGGACGGTGCTGTAACTCATTTTTGAAATGAAACACTATTTTCATGATATCTGCTAAAGTTTTATACACAAGATTTAATAAGTTGCATATGAATCCAAGAAGTTAATGATTTTAATAACCAAACCATGATCATGTATGTTTATGGCGTACGTGGTGACATTAATGTAGTGGTTGATATTTATAAAGTTTTTACATTATTATCTGTGATTGGTCTGCTTCCATTCCACAGTTTGTTTGTTTTAGTAGGTTCATTTAATGTTTAAATTTATTATTTTAGTTATTGGTATTCGAAGACAACATAACCAACACAAAGGGTCACTTAACAATGATAAGAATGCAACAACATACAATAATATACATGCACAAAAACACTAAAAGACTAAAAGAGTGCAAAATAACAACTTTAAAAATGAAAGGTATGGAAAAAAGCAATCGAATACAACAAATTGGTAAACGAAATAATTGCAAGTTGTGAGATGGTAGATTTCCTGTTCCTCTCTGTGTTGCATTCTATTCAGTTTAAACCAGATATTTTTATGTTAACTTAATAGACAAATTAATCAAAAGTCGAATTGAATTGAATTGAATTGAATTGAATTGAATTGAATTGAATCGAATTGAATAGAAGAGTGCATCTTCACCCACAAGACATTTCAAATTGAATATTTCGTTGTTGTTGTTGTTGTTGATGCTGTTGTTGTTTCTGGGTATTTGTTTGTTAATTTGAAGGAAACAAGATCAAATTGATAAAAGACCAATGGTCTGATGGCATTTACCATGTAGAGGTAATTCTAAATTTAGAATTTAGTCTCGTGATTTGTCTTCCGTTTTTATGTAAAACATTACTGAATTATGAAATACAATTATTTTATTTGTTAGTTTTTTCACTTTTGTTTATTTCAGAGATTTGTACAAGCAATTGTTGCACATGATCCACGAGGTCTCACATAATTTGTTTTAATGTTAAAGTAATGTTCCATTTTTATAGGACAGTCAAGGAAGTAAGGAGAATTTTAATAGACCGATGGCGGTCTCCAAGTCATGTGACATGTATTGGGTATTAAACGTAAACAAACACTACGTCCTCCATAGGAAAGTGCGGGACGATACATGATAATTGTTGCATCTGTTTAATCGATCGATGGTTTTCTTTCTCGAAATCTGTGAATAATATTCCAGAATGTGTACCAGAGACCTTAGTACTGTGTTACCATTACCCAAAAGCCGACTGTTGGTTTGACTCTGTCGGTCACATGATGTAGTTGCACGTAGTTTGCTATCAGCTGAGACGACGTAGTACCCACTACATGTTACGTGATGAAATGTAATCATCGGTCGCGCAATCGGTCTATTCATTTTGAAACTATGTTGACTACACTGGAAATTGTTTCCAGAATTGTTGCTTCAGTTCTAACACATGATAATGCATGGTCATATCAAGGAAGTGAATATTATTATTAATCTAAGCTAAATTATTATTTCAAATGACGTACTCGGATACAATACATGTTGTGCCATACTGAATTCACACAATGTATTTTTATTGTCTAGAGATTAAACACAGTTAAAATAATAATAATTATAATAATTATAATAATAAATGTGTATGTTCAATTGGTGTTTTACAGAGTATGCAAAACATCCTTGTAAAAACGGGGCACCAATGTATGACGAAAACGGTTGTAATAATACTGGTAGACCTAACATTTAGAAAGTCACACAGTTTGGTTACGATCGGCTTTGATTCAGCTGGTAATTATTTTGAAATGCTTATTCAAATGTCTAATCATGTTTTTGAAATGTGGAGTTTGAAGCAAAATGTTGTTTACGTGTTTTCCGTAAGCTATTCTTGTAATGTTTCTTGAACGCAATTCAGCTTGTAAGGCCACAATGTATGGTGGCCCTGAAAAGACATCATACAGTGAAACATATCTCTGCAAACGTTTGCGATGTCGCAAATACGTTTGCAATTTTTCTGCGAAGATATATGAGGCATCGCAAATATTTGCAACGATTTTTGCGATAATATTTTGTGAAATTGCAAATATTTGCAAATATATTTTAAAGGTCACCATAGCAATGAGCATTTTAATAATCCAACCACCAAACATAACAGAAATTAGTATTTCATTTTTCGCTATAATTTTATAGGCTATAGCGATAAAAAGCACCTTTTGGACTAACATATGTATATAACCACTATCAGGATTTATAAGCAATTTATTAAGATGGAATGGCGCATTTGAAATACCCGTTGTTATTCTTATTATTATAAAACCTGTCCCGATTTTTTTTAAACCTGTCCCGACATTTTCATCGGAGAAATTAATTTTTTTCAAATAATAAAGGAAAGAAGTTAAATCAACCTAGTATAAATGTTATTGCTTTTATGTTGAATACAACCCTCTGCACTTGGGTGACATGCATAGGAACATGGATTAGCTAAATACTTTTACTAAGAAGCATGCCGCTGTCATAGGGTATTCTGTCCTAGGGTAATGTGTCCACCATACGGTAAATTAACGTGGGCTGGAGGAGTTTATTCAAAAGAGGGCGCTATCAGAAGGAGTTAGTACACAATTCACCGTATGCTAGCTCGGACAGAATCTCCTGCCGGACAGAATCTCTTTCCACACCGGCGTCATGGACCATTATTTAAATAAAGTGTTTGTCATGCTAATGTCATAATATTGCAGTCTTTAAGTCATTCTTGTGGTAATAGTAGTAGTATAAATAAATTAAGAGGATGTCAACATCAAGATGTCGAGCTTTGTTTTAGATCCTTTTGTTGAAATAATTAAATGAGAAATGAGATAAACAAAATAGAGCTAATGAAGATAATGGCATATTGAAGGATTTGAGACCGTTTCTTGAATAAATGCGTAATTTTAAACTTCCTTAAAACTTGGTGTGTTTAAAAAATTCTAAATAAAATAGAGTAACTAGCGATGAAAAAATACTTCCTACACTTCGTAGGCGGATTTACATTTTTTGTAACCAAATAAAGACAAGGTTTGTGTTGACCTTTATGCAAAAAAAGGGAAGAAAATAGAAACAATCAAAACTGTGTTAAGATACGAATCTTAGCAACGTCTTAAACGAGAATTGAATAGAGTATGATGTTCGTTTTATCCAGACTCACCTGGTGTTATTGATAATATTCAACGTTTTGGACTGCGAAACAGGGGCCAAATTCATAGAACTGCTTAAGCACAACACCATTCTACTTATCAGAATAACACCATTCTACTTATCAGAATAAGGTTACCTGCCAAACTACCATGTCACATATACAACGTTTGACTGGTCTCCTGCTCATTTCTGCTTAGCAGGAAATTGTTCACCACTATTGTTTGCTTAAGCAACACTATGAAATTGGACCTAGAACTCAAGGTCTCTGTCGATTGAGGACACGATACCAATGACGTCTCATGACGTCAGAATCATCTCCGTTCTTTCCGATGAGTTGAATCTTCGATTATTCTTGACTTAAGAAGTTCATCTTAGAAGATGTAGCATGTTGAGCGTCTCGTTAGAGAAATGTCAATTTATTGGTCTTTTGACGACAATGACAAGATTGCTACTTCCACTTTTTATTCTTGACTTTTACTCAATTTAGATTTTTCTCTAGAAGAACACACCGTTGACAAAAAACCATCATGAAAACTATTCTAATCTTTAGGCAGGGGGAATTGAGCAACAAGCAACAATTACAAAAAAAAATAAGAACATAAAACATAAAAAACTGATACAAAAATAGGCATTCCTGTAAGCCTTATCCTTAAAAAAAAGTAGACAAACTAAAGACCATTAATGAAAATATAAACATTAACACATCTTCAAAGACTTGTTTACTTTAGTCCGTATTTTAGTTGAAATCATTTTCTGGATTTTATAGTGTTATTAAGCTGATTGTCTTCCTCATTTCTAAGTTTGGTTTAAGTTGACGAGGGACTCGTAAGGATCTCTGGTTTTCATATCAATGTGAAGACTGCAGTTTGCTGTTATTTCATTGCTCATTCTACACGTATCAACAGCTACAATGTTTCTGCTCATTCTTGTTATGACATTGATCTGTGGGTTGGGTGAGGCGGCACTTTTCAAGACTCACCCAGTTGGCACCCTCGCCTTACTAGGAGGAAGGGCATCCTTCAGTTGTACGCCGCAAAGTACACTTTGTGGAGAACATCAAATTGTATACTGGCAACGTGGGCCGAGAACGACACCGACTTGGGACAGAACCATTTTTAACGGCACCGAGGTTTCTAGAAACTTTACCGGTAGAGAGAGGTATACTGTGTCATTTATTAACTGTACATGGACTTTACACATACGAAAGATTGAACCAGTAGATGAAAAATATTACAGTTGCTTCATCTACAACGAGTTTTCCAACGTAGCAACATTGACTATTGTTGATCCGATTAACACTACTGTCTCACCAGCGCGGATTGATAGATACGCGGGTGAAAATGCCTACTTTAGTTGCCACACGCAACCTCTCGTCGACCTCGATCTAGATTACACTTGGCGCATTAAAACACAGGGCAGCCATGAATGGAAGGAGTTGTTGCAGAATAATACTATGATTGAGATAAATAATAACAGGATTATCCTGACGATGCTTAGGTTGGGATTAGAGATGAATGGTTCCATGGTCGAATGTTCAGTGCACAATGGATCATCTTCGCTGACAGGAGTAAGAAACAGTGGTTGGTTATTTGTGCATCCAGGTGAGGAAGCCGTGGAAACCACGTCAGAAATGGTGATACTAGACCGACAGTCTACCCCATCTGCACCCCAGACCTCATCCCTTCTACCGACCCAGAAGCAAGATGCCGATCCAGACAGTAACAACCCTTCTTCAGGATCTACGGACTCTACAATCATCTTAGTAGGATGGTATCTAGCTGCTGTCTTCATCTTTCTCTTCATCTTATCACTTCTTTACATCATCTTTATCAAAAGACGATCCAAAGGGGATCGCAGTTCACACCGTGTAGTTCAGACAACTCAAGATGATGATGCAGTGGCGTATGAGGAAGTAGAAACCCAACTACACGGGCAAGCTGCTTCTACTGGCCGTAAAGAAAATGCACCATCCAGCTACCAGGAACTGACATTCATGTAGTTTGTATACGTCTATGCGCCATCTTTGATTACACAATGCTGAGCTGACCTTGTTCAGCTTGATATGACAATACATAAGCTCAGACACACAAAATATTTTACTTCGGACTATTTATATCAATATTTAATGCAGTGTCAGAATAAAGCGTCTTCGGCTATGGCTATCCAAGAATAGACAATGTCAGCTATCTGGTCATAGCCATTGCCGAAATCATTAATTCGGAAACGACCCAAGTTAAAAATGCAGCTGTAAAAGTCAACCATTACTTTAAGTTGTGCTGAAAGACGTTTAAAAATGAAACGATGCATTCATACAGATTACCATGCGATATAATAATGGTAGGCTTATTATCTTCTGTCAGATATGTACAGATAGGAAAAAACAAAAACAAGGTAGAAGCCTTTGTAGGTACTGAGAAACATAATAGTTTAATTAATTAAAGAAGAAATGTGCCACGTACGAAATGTTAAATAATAACAAGAAAAGCAAAACGTTCGAAGAATACGATACCGCTATAAGAAATAAATACAGCATATCAACTATAGTATAACTATTTAAAATTGTATGGAGGTCCGGAAGTGACACTACACTTCATCCAAACTTGGTCTGATGATTTATCTCGTTAACTCGATAAGTGATGTGGCATTTCTTAGTCTCCGTACTTCGGGGACAGATAAAATTACAATGTATTGTAAGAATTGTGTACTCAGTGCTTTCGGAGTCGGACGGGAAAAAACCACAAGAACTTTGGAATGCTGCTCTGATAAAGATTCTTCTTGTCGATGTAATTGAAATAAAAACACACTCCACAAAGACAGATAAATGATAAACTTGACATTGGAATCACAATAGGATGTAACCATGTAAATGAAAAGGTGACTTTGAAAATGTTGCTTAAAAGTTTACTTCCGAGCTATAGTTTGTTATGTATGCTTACTTGTACACAGATTTACCCAGACACAATTCAGAGTTAAAGATTTGAATTTGTTAAAGGTAGACTTTTGATTTGATTTGAATTGTAATGGTTTATCACAATAATCAAATTTACTCGCAGTCAAGCGCCGAATTAAAAAATTCGAATAAAATGAATGACTTTAGTGATGGATTGATAAGGATTTTCATTTTTAGGAGATGACTGATTGGAAACAAGACTCAATGGTAGATTATAAAAAGCTTTACAATGTTTGAGTGTTGGTGGTAATAAAAAGAAAGTAATACGGAACGACAATTCTACAGAATTTAAATATGTATCAGAGTAGATGTTGGTTGTTAAAAAGAAATAAAAATCTTCCAATAACTAATATCAGCTAAATATTCAAATTGTCTGATAGTTTAAATATTTCCGGCATAATATATTCCAGGGTGGATTAGAGCATGTTTTTTTTGGATCAATGCTATAATACTGGGTTGTAGGGCGGGGGTTAATCAAGGCGGGAGTTAATTAAGGTCTAGTGACCACGAAGAGATATAAGAACTCTTTTTGAGCTATCCTCTTTATGCGTTACAGTACAGGACGCCCTCAGTAAACACCTTAGAAACAGTTATTGCCGTAGTCGTAGCCGCCAATTCAGATACGGCCTTATATTTTTTCCAATAGAGAGGTTTCACGTGACGTCACCCGATACCGTTTTCTAATGCTGCGTGCACAAACAGGTGCTGGAAATCATTCAGCAGACGACGCGCCAGCCATTGAGTTTGTATATGGCTGTACCCAACATGGCTGCGAAACAAACTTTTCCCGGGGTCATGCAACCTCTCTATACACAGAGTTGGTACCCCCTCAAGAGACCAATAATCTCTGTATCTTCACCAAACTTTCGGTTCCTAAACACTGTACCATCATCTGCGACATTTGACAACTTCCTTTTAATCCTTCGCCTTAATTTTATTCTTCAACTTGCCGTCAACCTTTCTGCGTGAGTATAACGTCAATGTTACCAATCTTTATGTTGTTTTGTGCAACTTGTCTTTTTAACTTTTTTGGGGGTTCAACTAGACGTAGAGAAACAAATCTGTAACATAAAATCATGACAAACCAGTGAACACAACGTGTTAATTTTTGAGGAAATATTCAATGTTCAAAATAAAAGGAAGGGAAGTTACATATGAACATATTGTACTACAAGAGAGAGGCATAACTTTTATGGTAGTTTCTACTCGGTAAATGTGGCTCTTCCGATAAAGACTTAACCAACTGATTTTCTTCCACTGCTTTCAGATAATTTTGAAAGATGTATCCACGAGCTATTCTGGTTGTTCTTGTATTGTCTTATGGATGTAAGGCGTGCAAAATTACAGGTAATCCAGAGGACACCGTAGCCGAGGTTGGACAGAATGCCACTCTGAGGTGTATCACTGATTTTGCTATGTGTAAAGAAAATGTTTGTGCTGTTCACTGGGAGCGTTTGACATTCAACGGATATGAACCGATTTCTTTTTGCACAACCGCGTATGGTGGGAAGTCAGAAAAATATTCCGTGTTTTCTGGTTCTGACTGGTCTTTAACGATAACAGGAGTCCAGCCGAGTGATGCCAGGCAATACCGATGTAGCAGTTTGTTATATGCGAACACACAGTGGGAGTATTCCCCGGCTTACCTCATCATACCATCACTAATCCACATCAGTGTCCAGCCGCCTCATCGTCCAATAACAACGGGAGATAATGCTACATTTCATTGTAACATTCAGTCACAGCGCGGAGCTCTACCGACCTTCAAAGTGAAATGGTTTGTGAATGGAACCGACCTCACAAGATTTCAAGATCAATCATTTTATCATTTAGATAACGACGGATACAACTTAACATTCGTTCAGATAGACATTAACTACACTACCGTGTATTGTGAGGCGTTCAGTGGAACTACATCTGTGAAAAAAAGTGACAACTATCAGATAATAATTCATCCTCAAAAGACACAGATGACATCCGCTACTCAAATACCTCAGACCGAAGAGTCTCGGCCAAACCCCGGCACCACGAATTCCATGAACACGGTGTCTTTCCACTCAACAACACCAAAAGAGAAAAACGTACCAAGTGTGACCCTAGAGGGATCACATCAGTCTCCATCCATCCAACCTTCTCCCAAGAAACCTGATCTTAAGGTACGAGAATCATTCTCGGTTGATAATATCACATTCATCTTACTAGGAGGAGTTATCACTGCTGTCTTCTTGATGCTAGTCATCTCATTTCTTATTTACTGTCTCGTCTTCAAAAGACAATCCAAAGCGACACACAACACACGTTCTGCATCTACACCTCAAGATGATGGAGGAGAAAGTGATGCAGACGGGATATCAGAAACCCAACTGCACGGAGTCACTCCGAGGTGTGATCAAGAAAATGACCACGCTAGCTCTGCAGGCGAGAGGTCAGTTGAGTCCCCGAGGGAAACATTTACTGTAGTAGTGACATCGGACTTACACCAGCAGGCAGAGACAAAACATGATCAAGACAATGTGGACAAACCTCTGTCCACTAAAACTGATGGATCAGTCAAGGATGGGGAGAAACGTAATGATAGACAGAATCATCCTGAGTCTATGTATGCTGTGGTGGATAAAAGTCGCGACAAAAGTAAGACATCGGGCGCCATTTCCACTGAGGAAGCATCTTGGAAAGACTCTGGAAGCGGGAAGGATGGATCGAAACTGAATCATGGAACAGACACCGCTCAGACCTTGAGTAGTTATTCCAAACATGAAAGTCCGTCTGAGCATCAGAAGTCAACCGTCGCTGTGAAGGATTTGCCGGTACCAGGATGCGTCGTTGACCCTCAACCGTCCGGTCAGAAACCCCCTCGCGTCATTCCGTACCGTCTCTCCAAACGCCGAGCGAGCACCAAGAACCAAGCCCAGGCCGCGCTAGAGCAGACGGCAGACCGTGGTGAGGACAGTATCGTCAAGGATAACCCAAGACAGAGGAATATGGAAGGTCTGATCTACGCTGACTTGGATCTATCGGGAGGAGCGGCAAGAATCATAAGCCCGGAGGAGGAGACGGTTTATGCTGACATTGGAAACAAGAAGACTGTGGGGTAAGCTGAGAGAGGGAATTACAGGCCACGCCCTTAAAAATGGAATGAAACAAAACTAAAGGTTATTTGTGTAAAGGGTAGGTCTCCAAGATACAATCTGTTTAATAAGCAATCGGCATAACTAGCACTAAACAGTGAAATATTTGTATATGTTCTTCCTTTTAGTATTGTGGGGAAACAATCTAAAGAGAATAACTAGATGATAATCATTTGATTTGAAGAAATAGTCTGAGTTGAGAACTGTTTTCTTGGGGGGAATGTTTTGTGTAACCTCCTGTAGACAGATTGTATTTTACATTGAGTAACTACCTAAATAAATTATCAATATTTGTAGTAAAATGTAATTTGTTGTAAAGATTCCATTGTAATCAGTTATCAATTAGTTTGACCAGAAACGATCTCACCACAGCAACTCAGCATGGAAAAAAGCAACGTGAGTGAAAACACTTGTTTAAACATTACTAGACTTTCTGACTAAATAAACAGATCCATTTTGTATGTTTTCTTTGATGACGATGACTAAGAGGCTATCCTCCTCATATCCTGCTTTTATTATTCACTGCATGTACAAAATCAATATTATCAATAGTCTGGTTCCAAAACCCAAACATCTTCGACTATATTCTACGTTGATTTTAGGGTCCGGTATCACCCGACGTGTTCTTGTAAGTTAGAAGGAAGTAAATGTGAAACTGAAGAGGAACTTAACACAGTCAAATATATATTCGGAAACTCATTAAAGGAATTAAATGATTACTTATTCAGTTTACTCAGACTAATTAATTTTGAGATGAGTGCTGCAGCTTAGATTTGATATCATTAGTCTTAAAAATGATAAAAATGTTGTCTGGGAACATTTCAGTTTTTTTTCAGACAAGGGTTTTTATGTTTATACTATAATGTTGCAAGCAAACTAATTAAAAAATCAATTGATGACTTTCCTGAGTAGATATTTCCACATTTACATCTGAATGTATATGACGTCGAAGTATATTGAGCTGGTAATTATTTCCAAAATATTTATTCAAGAAAGTCACTTTAATGATAGTTTGAGAGAATCATGTAAGAACTATTAGGAATGTTTAAAAGACTTTAAGAAATATCTAAACAATAAATTGTAACGAGCACCTCAATATTACACCAAAAGATAGGTACTTTGTACCCGCAATTCGGAGCCACATAGCAGAAATCACGTGTCAATCAATCTGTGTGTATGACTATAGGGAACGTTGACCCCTGTGGGTGGAACTAATTCATTTTTTATGAATGACTGGAAATTTGTGTAAGGTTATTTTAGCAACTGATGTAATTGTAAGAAGTCACTAAAGAGATAAAGGTCGAAAGAGGTTGCTGGAAAATTAAAGACCATAACTTTCGTCGTTTCTAGAAAATATTAAAACTAAGTGAAATGGGATGAGAGATGTTTCAAACAGAAGTTAATGTCGAGACTTCAGGGCATTCAGGTTGGCTCAGTGGTTTCTTTACCTGCCTTTTCACCTCTGTGGACCCCTGTTCGAATCCCGGACTGGAGCCTTGCATGTGGATTGGGTTTTAAGTCTCTACCTGATTGCGTGGGTTTTCCTTATTTGGGGGTTTCCTCCCACATCTAAAACTGAATTTCTTCTCGTTTCCTAAACACCATCATGTTATTGGCGCCTGCGTCATTGGATGTGTATGAAATAAAGTTATGGAGGCTATAAAACTTCCTGTGATTGTTGGCGATTGTTCGCAAATATTATTATTTTTGCAAATAGTTAGTTGGGATGTCACAAGTATCATAACAAATATTTGCTTTGTCGTAAATATTATCGCGATGTAATAATATTTATAAAATATTTTTCAAATATTTGCGATAACGCAAATGTTTGCGATGTCGTAAATAATTATTTGCAAAGATATTTGTGAAGATATTTGCTACATCGCAATTAATTACTTTCAAATGTAATATTGCAAAGATATTTGCAATAATGTTTGCGACGTCGCAAATATTTGCAAAGAAGTCTGCGATATGTGATGTCCCTTGAGAGATGGTCATACTTCAAATAACAAAGGAAGGAAGTTAAATCAATCTAGCATAAATGTTATTGCTTTTATGTTGAATAAAACATCCTGCACTTGGGTGACGTGCATTTTAGAACATGGATTAGCTGAATACGTTTACGTTAGCTTTTACCCGGTCTTTACTTCAATTGAATTAAAAGATGTATCCAGTTTTTCTGGTTGTTCTTGTGATGTCTTATGGATGCACAGCGTGTGATATCACGGGGCATCCAGAAGACACTGTGGCCGAGGTAGGAGAAAATGTCACGCTGAGATGCAACACTGACTTAACAAAATGCGAAAGTAATACTTGTGTGCTTCATTGGCTGCTCAAAACAAACTTAAGATTTGAAGATATTTCTTCTTGTACCTCTATACATGATGGGTATCCAGACAGATATTCAGTGTCTCCTGGTACTGACTGGTCTTTGACGATTACAGGAGTCCAGCCGAGCGATGCAAGGCAATATCTGTGTAGCATTGAACGGTGCGGAAACAGCACACACCCCTGGGTTTATTCTTCCCCTGCGACCCTCGTCATTCCATCACTAATCGACATCAGTGTCCAGCCGCCTCATCGTCCAATAACAACGGGAGATAATGCTACATTTCATTGTAACATTCAGTCACACCATGGAACTTTACCGACCTTCAGAGTGAAATGGTTTGTAAATGAAACCAACGTCAGACCATTTGACGATCAATCAATTTATAACGACAGATACACCTTAACATTTCTCAAGATAAGTGTTAACTACACTAACGTGCATTGTAAGGCATTCAGTGGAACTAAATCTGTGAAGAGAAGTGATAATTATCTGATACTCATTCATCCTCAGAAGAAACCGATAACAACCGCTACTCAAGTACCTGAGACTGAAGAATCTCTCGCCGTTAACCCTGAAGAGTCTCAACCCGACCCTGGCACCTCGAATTCCATCAACACAGTGTTTTTCCACTCAACAACACCAACCGAGAAAAACGTACAAAGTGTGACCGTTGAGGAGGCAAATCAGTTCCCTTCCATCCAACCTTCTCCTGATCATAAGAATCTAGACTCATCCTTGGATGATAGTATCACATTCATCTTAGTAGGAGGAATTATCACTGCTGTCTTCTTGATGCTAGTCATCTCATTTCTTATTTACTGTCTCGTCTTCAAAAGACAATCCAAAGCGACACACAACACACGTTCTGCATCTACACCTCAAGATGATGGAGGAGAAAGTGATGTAGACGGGATATCAGAAACCCAACTTCACGGAGTCACTCCGAGGTGTGATCAAGAAAATGACCAGGCTAGCTCTGCAGGCGAGAGGTCAGTTGAGTCCCTGAGGGAAACTGTTACTGTGGTAGTGACATCGGACTTACACAAGCAGGCAGAGACAAAACATGATCAAGACAATGTGGACAAACCTCTGTCCACTGAAACTGATGGATCAGTCAAGGATGGAGAGAAACGTAATGATAAACAGAATCATCCTGAGTCTATGTATGCTGTGGTGGATAAAAGTAGCGCCAAAGGTAAGACATCGGGCGCCATTTCCACTGAGGAAGCATCTTGGAAAGTCTCTGGAGGCGGGAAGGATGGATCGAAACTGAATCGTGGAACAGACACCGCTCAGACCTTGTGTAGTTATTCCAAACATGAAATGCCGTCTGAGAATCAGAAATCAACCGTCGCTGTGAAGGATTTGCCGGTACCAGGACGTGTCGTTGACCGTAAACCGTCCGGTCAGAAACAAGCGAGCACCAAGACCCAAGCCCAGGCCGCGCTAGAGCAGGCGGGAGACCGTGGTGAGGACGATATCGTCAAGGATGACCCAAGACAGAAGAATATGGAAGGTCTGGTCTACGCTGACTTGGATCTATCGGGAGGATCGGCAAGAATCATCAGCCCGGAGGAGGAGACGGTTTATGCTGACATTGGAAACAAGAAGACTGTGGGGTAAGCTGAGAGATGGGATTGTAGTCCACGTACGCCCGTCGGGCAGTCTCAGACTAGGCTGACTCTAGTTACAAGGTGAATTCTACATCACAATTCATAGACCAACTTTCACGCACACTATTTTGAACTTAATGACAACCTCAAAAATGCATTTCATCCACACCCGAATAATTTCGAACAATTTTGTTTGATCGTCATTAAAAAAAGAGAAGTAGCCAACAATTAAACATTAAAGTGAAAGGCTCTCAAGGTTGGTAAAAAAAAAAAAAAATGATGAAAGAAAGGCGAAATCAGCAACTGACTAAAAAAGATGAGTCAAAGTTTCGAATTCAATAATTTTAGAAATTTATTTTTATGAACATTATCAAAAAGGATGAAAACAAATTGGAAGACACATAGAGGGTTTGGCTTAGGTGTAGGGAATAGTCTGTTTTATACCACACCTTTCCCTGGTTCTTTATCCTGATTGGCTGAAACACGGTCGCGTGGGGTGAACTAATATCCTAGTGCATGAAATCTGCACCACACGCACCACACGCGCTTCATTTGGGGGAAATAGTTCGCAAAGCGGGAAATAGTTTCAAAAACCCCAAAACTATTGACTGGTAAACAGCGCCCAAGAGAACGAAAATGGCGGCGTCTGCGGATCGAGAAGAATCTCCGGCCAAAAAAAACGCGATTTACTCTTCTAACCGACATTTTGGACTGAGGTGTGTTATAAAACACATACGGACTGGCATTATTCGGGCAATAGTGCACGTCTATGCACCCCTTGGGCCTGTGAGTGACCAGGAGCGGGTCCTATTTCCCTCTCCTGGTCACTCACAGGCCCTCAGGTTGCACAGACGTGCACTATTGCCCTCATTGCCAGTCCATATGTGTATAATAACATGCTGATAACTCTTATCACGTCTTGTAAGAAATAATAGAGCCATTAACAAAGCACTGGACGGGTAAAGAAAATTGAACACAATTATGTGCACAGCTCAGCAAACATGGGTTGGCTACTCTGCACTTCTGCAGAGACCATAACAAGAGAAAACGACCAATCCGTTTTGCATTTACTCCTTTTTAGATGTAATTGTAAATCTCAGAAAGATTGATTTCATTCATCTCAGAGATCAGAATTGTATTTATTTAGTTTTTTCATGCTAGTCATTCACTACAAATGCAATCAATATTTGCAGTAACTTCTATCAAACATGATCCTTCGTTTTGGTTTATTCACAATTTTAAGCAAGCATTCATCTACCACAAAATTAAGGAGGTATATCAATAATTTGAATACTGTTTGATGATTATACCGTAAATAATAACCAAGGAAGTATGGACGGTGCTGTAACTCATTTTTGAAATGAAACACTATTTTCATAATATCTGCTAAAGTTTTATACACAAGATTTAATAAGTTGCATATGGATCCAAGAAATTAATGATTTTAAAAACCAAATGATGATCATTTATGTTTATGACGTACTTGGTGACATTAATGTTGTGATTGATGTTTATAAATGTTTTACATTAATGTCTGTGATTGGTCTGCTTCCACTCCACAGTTTGTTTTGTTTTTAATAAGTTCGTTTAATGTTTGATTTAGTATTTTACTTCTTTGTATTCGAAGACAACATAACCAACAGCTGTAGCTGAAAGGGTCACTTAAAAAATGATAAAAATGCAACAACATAAAATAAGATATATGCACAAAACCACATAAAGACTAAAAAAGTACAAAACTAAAAACTTTAAAAATAAAAGGCTCGGAAACAAATTGGCAAACGAAATATTTGCAAGTTGTGGGATGGTAGATTTCCTGTTCCTCTCTGTGTTGCATTCTATTCAGTTTAAACCAGATATGTTAACTTAATAGACAAATTAATCAAAAGTCAAATTGAATTGAATTGAATAGAATAGAATAGAAGAGTGCATCTTCACCCACAAGACATTTCAAATTATGTATTTCGTTGTTGTTGTTGTTGTTGTTGTTTGTGTTGTTGTTGTTTTTGGTTATTTGTCTGTTAATTTGAAGGAAACAAGATCAAATTGATAAAAAGTCCAATATTCTGATGGCATTTACCATGTAGAGGTAATTCTTAGTTAAGAATTTAGTCTCATGATTTGTCTTCCGTTTCTATGTAAAACATTACTGAATTATGAAATGCAATAACTATATTTGTTAGCTTTTTTTCACTTTTGTTTATTTCAGAGATTTGTACAAGCAATTGTTGCCATGATCCACGAGGTCTCACATAATTTGTTTTAATGTTAAACTAATGTAACATTTTTATAGGACAGTCAAGAAAGTAAGGAGAATATTAATAGACCGATTGCGGTTTCCAAGTCATGTGACATGTATTGGGTATTAAACGTTAACAAACACGGCGTCCTCCATAGGAAAGTGCGGCACGGTACATGATGATTGTTGCATCTGTTTAATCGATCGAGACTTTTCTTTCTCGAAATCTGTGAATAATATTCCAGAATTTGTACCAAAGACCTTAATAGTGTGTTACCTCTACCAAAAGCCGACTGTTGGTTTGACTCTGTCTGTCACATCATGTAGTTGCACATAGTTTGCCATCAGCTCAGATGACGTAATCCAACTACAGGTCACGTGATGACATTGGGTGCGCAATCAGTCTATTCATTTTGAAACTATGGTGACTACACTGGAAATTGTTTCCAGAATTATTGCTTCAGCTCTCACACATGATACTGCATTGTCATATTAAGGAAGTGAATATTATTATTAATCTAACCTAAATTATTATTTCAAATGACGTACTCGGATACAATACATGTTGTGCCATACTGAATTCACACAATGCATTTTTATTGTCTAGAGATTAAACACAGTTAAAAAAGTAATAATTATAATAACTTTAATAATAAATGTGTATGTTCAATTGGTGTTTCACAGAGTATGCAAAACATCCTTGTAAAAACGGGGCACTAATGTATGAAGAAAAATGTTGTAATAAAAATGGTAGACCTAACATTTAGAAAGTCACACAGTTTGGTTACGAAGGGCTTTGATTAAACAATGTAAGACCGAACGGAACCTGAAATACCGGTAAGCAGTACCAGTAAGCAACACAGAAATCGTTACCGCTTTGTCAAGGAGTTTATGCAGGTCGATTTCCGCGCTGAGATTGCTGCAGTGGTAAATTTATGACCATTCAGGTCATAAATCCATTCGTAAATATTCGTTTATATAAAGAATATTTAACTGGAGGATGTCACTGTCTAATTTTCATAATCGGTGAGATAACAGATCAAAACCGGTGTTTACTTTGTTGACCACATATCTTAAATTTTACATTGATTTGTAATTTATCTTCAAAAATTCCTCTCTTTTCTTGTAATTATTTAGATTCATATCACATTGGGATACATTTAATTGCCCAACAAACACTTGATGGAAATATTTTGTACTGTTTGCTTGATTTTTGATAACAAGAGGTAAATAATATTGCTAGTAAACCTTGCGAGAACCTGAAGACCAGCAGAGTTCACTGTTTGAAACGTCGAGACCAAACCAACGGCTGATTTCAGAGCCGAAAGAGATTGGCTCATGTTTGTACTTGCAGTATTTACTAGCAATAGTCACTTCCTAAATCTTGTTTCAAGATACTAATCCATGAGGCATTGGTCACGTGGGTATGACGTCGAAGTACAGCTGGTAATTATTTTGAAATGCTTATTCAAGAAAGTCACTTTTTAAGGATAGTTTAAGAGAATCATGATAACAATTAGAAGAATGTTATCAAGACAACAGCAAATATTTAAATAAAAAATGCTGAAGTTCCATATGTCTTATCTGTCACTGAAAACTAAACCTTGTTTAAAAAATACTTCTAAATTCCACAACACGGTTGAATTGGCATTTTTAATTTTATTTTTGTATTTTCTTTTATCCTAAGCCCCATAGGTTAATGATTTGAATCTTATTTCAAACATGTAAATTGTTCACATTACATATGTACCAATGTCTAATCATGTTTTTGAAATGTGGAGTTTGAAGCAAAATGTTGTTTACGTGTTTTCCGTAAGCTATTCTTGTAATGTTTCCTGAACGCAATAGACCGATTGCGCGATAATGTTTACATGCGGTCACGTGACCCCCTATCGGGTATGACGTCATACAGCTGATGAAAAAAATACGTGTAGAAGCATAGGCCGTGACACAGAGTGAGTTCGAAAAGCGATGAATTAGTTAATAAGCCCCTTTATTTAAAGTAGTATGTTGTGGGATTAATTTAAATAATATTTCTGTTTCATAATTTAACAGGATTCTACTAAAAAAAGGTGTTTTTTTTAGACATGCACTACCGGCGTCGGACGACTATTATGTAGCCACCCGTGTGTTTTTTTTGTTTGTAATGTTGGCCTAAATCACTGTAAAAAAGGGTGAAGAACGTTGGAAAAGTGAGCATTAATACCTAGCCTTGCAGAATTTCAAATAGGCAAAGGAATCACACAGTCTTGGAAAGCAATTTCTTTGGAGGATTTCAGCTTCAAAACTTTGAGATTTTTGTGTTGAAAAGTGTGTGGTGATCGAGGTCGTCTGGCCTAACGTTCCGTCGCGCGCTGTACACATCGTGCACATTTATACGGTACTTTTACAATTTCCAAGACTTGCTGGAACTGTCCTTACTGGCTTCATTCAGCCAATTGAAGGTCTCTGGTACAAACTCTGGAATACCTTTCACAGATTTCGAGCAAAAAAAGCCCCAATCGAATTGACTAAATGCATTAATCATAGTGTACCGTACCACCCTTTCCTATGAAGGATTACGTGGGTGTGCTTACATTTTATACCCAGCAGGGGTCACGTGACGTAGGTCGCGCAATCGGTCTATTCAGCTTGTAAGGCTGCAATGTATGGTGGTCCTGAAAAGACATCATACAGTGAAAATTATCTTTGCAAACGTTTGCGACGACGCAAAATATCTGTGCAAATATTTGCGACGTCGCAAATACGTTTGCAATTTTTTTGCCAAGATATTTGAGGCATCGCAAATGTTTGCAAAAGTTTTTTAAGGGCCACCATAGCAATGAGCATTTTAATAATCCAACCACCAAACATAAACAAATCAGTGTTTCATTTTTCGCTTTTTATAAGCTAATAGCGATGAAAAGCATCTTTTGGACTATATTATAACCACTATCAGAATTTCTAAGCAATTTACTAAGATGGAATGGCGCATTTGAAATACCCGTTGTTATTCTTATTATTATGAAACCTGTCACCGATTATTTTTAAACCTGTCCCGACATTGTCATCGGAGAAACTTCGTTGTTTTAAATAATAAAAGAAGGAAGTTAAAGGGTCTGTATACGTTTGGTAATGACTCTGTGAAAATTTATGGCAATAATAACTCACTCGGAAAGAAGTACAGCAGCTTTGGATAGTATAATGCATTTTGAGAAACGTTTCACTTCGAAGTACTGCATTAAATGGAAAAATACATCACTTTTTATCCACCCAAAATTTGAATCTAAGAAGCGTTATGGCCGTAACGCTTCTCAGAATGTGTATTCCAATGACGGATACTTCTTCTACGTGAACACAACCGCTCCAGATTTTTGGTGATATCTCAAAACACTGCTACCTTTTGAACTGAAATTTACACAGGTTAGTTTTATGGCTTAAATCTACAATTATAATATAGCATTAAGGCAAAAATACGGTTCCAAAAACCAAAGGTATACTTTGCCTTTAAATCAATCTAGTATAAATATTATTGCTTTTATTGAATAAAACACTCTACACTTGGGTGACATGCATTGGAACATGGATTAGCTAAATACTTTTACTAAGAAACATGCCGCTGTCATAGGATATTCTGTCCTAGGGTAATGTGTCCACCATACGGTAAATTAACGTGGGCTGGAGGAGTTTAATCAAAAGAGGGCGCTATCTGAAGGAGTTAGTACACAATTCACCGTATGCTCGGACAGAATCTCCTGCCGGACAGAATCTCCTTCCACACCGGCTTCATGGACCATTATTTAAATAAAGTATTTGTCATGCTAATGTCATAATGTTGCAGTCTTTAAGTTAGTCTTGTGGGAATAGTAGTAGTATAAATAAATTAAGAGGATGTCAACATCAAGATTTCGATCTTTATTTTTTAGATCCTTTTGTTGGAATAATTAAATGAGAAATGAGAGAAACAAAATAGAACTAATTTTAGATAATGGCATATTGAAGGATTTGAGACCGTTTCTTGAAAAAATGCGTAATTTTAAACTTCCTTAAAACATGGTGTGTTTAAAAAATTCTAAATAAAATAGAGGAACTAAAGATGCAAAATTACTTCCTACACTTCATAACCAAATACAAACATTTAAATTTTTATATAATCAAATAAAGACAAGGTTTGTGTTGACTTTTATGCAAAAAAAGGAAGAAAGATAGAACAATCAAAACGGTTTCAAGATAAGAATCTACGAAACGTCTTTAACGGGAATTGAATAAAATATGACTGTTTTACCCAGACTGGTATTATTGATAATATTCAACGTCTTGGACTGCAAAACAGGGGCCGAATTCATAAAACTGCTTAAGCACAACAGCATTCTGCTTATCAGAATAAGGTTACCAGCCAAACTACCAGGTCACATATACAACGTTTGACTGGTCTCCTGCTCATTTCTGCTTAGCAGGAAACTGTTCACCACTATTTTCTGTTTAAGCAGCTCTATGAAATTGGGCCTAGAATTCAAGATCTTTGTCGATTGAGGACACGATACAAATGATGTCACGTGAAAAATCGTCAGAGGGTCTCCGTTCTTTCCAATGAATTGAATCTTCGATTATTCTTGACTTAGAAGATGTAGCATGTTACTGTACATGGTGTGAACGTCTCGTAGAGGAATGTCAATTTATTGGTCTTTTGAAGCCTAGGACAAGATTGCTACTTCCTCTTTTTATTATTGACTTTTACTCAGTTTAGATTTTTCTCTAGAAGAATACACCGTTGACAAAAAACCATCACGAAAACTATTCTAATCTTTAGGCAGGGGGAATTGTCTACGCGCAACAATTACAAAAAATAAGAACATAAAAAATACAAAACTAAAACAAAACAAACAGGCATTCCTGTCAGCCTTTATCAAAAAATAAAAATAAAATAAAAATAAACAAACCAAAGACCATTGACGAAAATATAAACATTAACACGTCTTCAAAGACTTGTTTGCTTTAGTCCGTATTTTGGTTGAAATCATTTCCTGGATTGTATAGTGTTATTAAACTGATTGTCTTCCTCATTCCTAAGTTTTGGACTCGTAAGGATCTCTGGTTTCCATATCAATGTGAAGATTGTGGTTTGCTGTTATTTCATTGCTCATTCTACACGTATCAACAGCTACAATGTTTCTGCTCATTCTTGTTATGACATTGATCTGTGGGTTGGGTGAGGCGACACGTTTCAAGACTCACCCAGTTGACACCCTCGCTGTGACAGGACAAAATGTAACACTGAGCTGCACTCTCAAGAAAACTGTACAATGTATTGGAAGTGGGTCTTACAGTTTATACTGGGTACGTAGGATGAGGACTAACAAGATCGATTACGTTTCAATTGGCACTATGGTGTATGATAACATCCCTAACACCGAGAGGTACACAGTTTCAAAACAGGGCTGTACATGGACATTACACATACACAATGTGAACCCATATGATGAGAGATATTACTACTGTTTTATAAACATTGGAAGTTATCAAATCGTTCGAGGAAACTCTAATGATGGCAGACTGACTGTCATTGATCCAATAAACACTTCTGTCATACCGTCTCAGATTGATAGATACGTGGGTCAAAATGCAACTTTTCATTGCCGAACGCGACCACTCATTCAGCACAAACTGATCTACGTCTGGTTTATAATGCAGGGTAGCGCTAAGTGGCAAAGACTAATATCGAAGGAAGACGAGCAATTTGCGATTAATGACGCAAATAAAAACATGACAATGCTCAGGTTGACAATGAGAGAGAACGGCACTGCAGTGAAATGTATGGTGTTCAAAGAATCCATGTCATTTACTGGGGAGACTAGTAGTGGCTTGTTACTTGTTCATCGGGCCGAGGTTACCATGGAAACAAAAACAGGTGAGATTACAACGTCTCAAACTACAGTGACCACTTCTGAATCACCGACCATAAACCCTAGTAGCATCGAACCGAGTAGTGGTATTGACCGACAGTCTACCCCATCTGCAGCACAGACCTCATCCCCTCTACCGACCCAGAAGCAAGATCCCGATCCTGACAGTAAGAACCCTTCTTCAGGATCAGACTCTACAGTCTTCTTAGTAGGAGGAGCTGTAGGAGCTGGTTTCTTGGTTCTCCTCATTGTAATCCTCCTGTACTTTCTTGTCTTCAGAGGACGATCTAAATCCAAGACTATTGATAGACGTAAATCTCACACACCTCAAGATGATGGAGGAGAAATGGATGCAGACTGGAAATCAGAAACCCAACTGCACGGAGTCACTCCGAGGTGTGATCAAGAAAATGACCAGGCTAGCTCTGCAGGCGAGAGGTCAGTTGAGTCCCCGAGGGAAACATTTACTGTAGTAGTGACATCGGACTTACACCAGCAGGCAGAGACAAATCATGATCAAGACAATGTGGACAAACTTCGGTCCACTGAGACTGATGGATCAGTCAAGGATGGGGAGAAACGTAATGATAGACAGAATCATCCTGAGTCCATGTATGCTGTGGTGGATAAAAGTAGCGCCAAAAGTAAGACATTGGGCGCCATTTCCACTGAGGAAGCATCTTGGAAAGTCTCCGGAGGCGGGAAGGATGGATCGAAACTGAACCGTGGAACAGACACCGCTCAGACCTTGTGTAGTTATTCCAAACATGAAATGCCGTCTGAGCATCAGAAATCAACGGTTGCTGTGAAGGATTTGCCGGTACCAGGACGCCTTGTTGACCGTAAACCGTCCGGTCAGAAACAAGCGAGCACCAAGACCCAAGCCCAGGCCGCGCTAGAGCAGACGGGAGACCGTGGTGAGGACGGTATTGTCAAGGATGACCCAAGACAGAGGAATGTGGAAGGTCTGATCTACGCTGACTTGGATCTATCGGTAGGATCGGCAAGAATCATCAGCCCGGAGGAGGAGACGGTTTATGCTGACATTGGAAACAAGAAGACTGTGGGGTAAGCTGAGGGAGGGGATTGCAGTCCACACACGCCCGTCAGGCAGTCTCAGACTAGGCTGACTCTAGTTACAAGGTGAATTCTACATCACAATTCATAGACCAACTTTCATGCACACTATTTTGAACTTAATGACAACCTCAAAAATGCATTTCATTCACACCCAAATAATTTTGAACAATTATGTTTGATTGTTCATTAATAAAAAAAGAGAAGTAGCCAACAATTAAACATTAAAGTGAAAGGCTCTCAAAGTCGGTAAATAACCAAAATGATGAAAGAAAGGCGAAATCAGCAACTGGCAAAGTAAAAAAGATGAGTCAAAGTTTCGAATTCAATAATTAAAAAAAGAACTTTTTATGAACATTATCAAAAAGAATGAAAACAAACTGGAATACACAGAGAGGGTGTGGCTTAAGTGTAGGGAAGAGTCAGTTATAACATGATGATAACTCAAGTGTTATCACGTCTTGTAAGAAATAATAGAGCAATTAACAAAGCACTGGTGAAGAAAATTGAACACAAAATGTGCCCAGTTGAGCAAACATAGGTTGGCTACTCTGTACTTATGCAGACAAGATAAAACGACACATCCGTTTTCTTTAGATGTAATTCTAAATCTCAGAAAGATTTGTTTCATTCATCTCAGAGATCAGAATTTTATTTATTTAGTTTTTTCACGCTACTCATACACTACAAATGCAATCAATATTTGCAGTAACTTCTATCAAACATGATCCTTCGTTTTGGTTTATTCACAATTTTAAGTAAACATTCATCTACCAAAATTAAGGAGGTATATTAATGATTTGAATAATGTTTGATGATTATACCATAAATAATAACCAAGGAAGTATGGACGGTGCTGTAACTCATTTTTGAAACGAAACACTATTTTAGGATATCTGTTTAAGTTTTATACACAAGATTTAATAAGTTGCATATAAATCCAAGAAATTAATGATTTTAAAAACCAAACCATGATAATTTATGTTTATGGCGTACTTGGTGACATTTATGTTGTGATTGATATTTCTAAAGGTTTTACATTAATGTCTGTAATCGGTCTGCTTCCACTCCACAGTTTGTTTGTTTTTACTAAGTTCGTTTAATGTTTGAATTTATTATTTCATTTCTTGGTATTCGAAGACAACATAACCAAAAGCTGTAGCTGAAAGGGTCACTTAACAATGATAAAAATGCAATTACATAAAAATAATATATATGCACAAAGCCACATAAAGACTAAAAAAGTACAAAATTAAAAACTTTAAAAAATAAAAGGCTTGGAAACAAATTGGTAAAGGAACTATTTGCAAGTTGTGGGATGGTAGATTTCCTGTTCCTCTCTGTGTTGCATTATATTAAGTTTAAACCAGATATGTTAACTTAATAGACAAATTAATCAAAAGTCAAATTGAATTGAATTGAATTGAATAGAATAGAAGAGTGCATCTTCACCCACAAGACATTTCAAATTATGTATTTCGTTGTTGTTGTTGTTGTTGTTGTTTGTGTTGTTGTTGTTTTTGGTTATTTGTCTGTTAATTTGAAGGAAACAAGATCAAATTGATAAAAAGACCAATAGTCTGATGGCATTTACCATGTAGAGGTAATTCTTAGTTAAGAATTTAGTCTCATGGTTTGTCTTCCCTTTCTATGTAAAACATTACTGAATTATGAAATGCAATAACTATATTTGTTAGTTTTTCTACTTTTGTTTATTTCAGAGATTTGTATAAGCAATTGTTGCACATGATCCACGAGGTCTCACATAATTTGTTTTAATGATAAACTAATGTTCCATTTTTATAGGACAGTCAAGGAAGTAAGGAGAATTTTAATAGACCGATTGCGGTCTCCAAGTCATGTGACATGTATTGGGTTTTAAACGTAAACAAACACGGCGTCCTCCATAGGAAAGTGCGGCACGGTACATGATGATTGTTGCATCTGTTTAATCGATCGAGGCTTTTCTTTCTCGAAATCTGTGAATAATATTCCAGAATTTGTACCAGAGACCTTAGTAACTGTGTTACCATTACTAAAAGCCAACTTCTTGATGTGACCCTGTCGGTCACAACATGTATTTGCACGTACTTTGCTATCTGCTGAGATGACGTAGTACCCACTACATGTTACGTGATGACATGTAGTCATCGGTAGCGCAATCGGTCTATTCATTTTGAAACTATGTTGACTACACTGGAAATTGTTTCCAGAATTGTTGCTTCAGTTCTAACACATGATAATGCATGGTCATATCAAGGAAGTCAATATTATTATTAATCTAACCTAAATTATTATTTCAAATGACGTACTCGGATACAATACATGTTGTGCCATAGTGAATTCACACAATGTATTTTTTGTCGAGAGATTAGCAATTTTTTGAGTATGTTCAATTGGAGTTTACCAGAGTCTACAAAACATCCTTGTAAAAACGGGGCACCAATGTATGAAGAAAAATGTTGTAATGATAAAAAGTCACACAGTTTGGTTACGATCGGCTTTGATTCAATAATGTAAGGCCGAACGAAACTTGAAATAAACGGCACACATATCGGAGGGGGGCAACGTAGCCCCACCCCCGGTCTTGTAGGGTCAAGGGACACTGTTGGTCATTACAACTTTGAAACACATGTTGCTTTCTCTCATTTTAAAAACCTCTATTTATGATTTATTATTATTCAATGGTGATTGTTATCATTACTATGATTATCAATCGTTTGTTTAGTCTTAAAAAATGTTTGAAATCCGATTGCCTTAATACTTCCAGGGGTCAAAGAGGAAGAGGGAAAACAAAATAATAAAATTATTTTATTTCTGTCTCGCCTCTGAAGCTTTGGTTGCCAACCAAAATCTTTTAACAACAATTCATTGATTAGGCGAATCTCTTCCATATTGAATGTTCGGTTTTCTTTCCACAAAATGCAATGTCACTGCAGTATCTATGCAACATAACATGATGTGTATCTTATTAATCAAACCAAAGTCGTCATATAAATATGCATGTCTATGATTTTAAGAAGAAAAAAAAATTGATTTAATTAACTGAACAATTTATACAGACATATAGTGACAAGGAAGTAAGTTAGAGAAACTGAAAAACCCGACTGACTAATATAACGGAATTATACACAAATCTAAACAAACTAAAATTTTCTTATCAAGAAAACATTTCCTTGTTTGAGGATTTGGTCTTCCACATTTCTTAATTTTAATTGATTTCGCAAGTAACTTGTTATCTTACTAAAGTAAAGACAGCAGTTTGTTATTATTTTATTGCTATTTTTACATATCAACAGCTACAATGTTTCTGCTCATTCTTTTTATGGAGCCGGCAACGAGGAGTGACTACAAAACCAGAAAATAATAATTTCATTTTTAATGGCAGGTGATACTCAAGAATAGTAAGCAATCAGATAGAAACATGATTGAAGCTGACGATAAAACAATGAAGTTAGAATCACTTAACTTACTTACGGTACTTTTAATCTTGTAAGAAGTTGTTTACAATTCTGCGAGGATAAAAAACTACACTAATCGTAACTAGAAATGAGTTTTTGTGGCATCACAAAAACTAGGTGTTCGGAGTGTGATGTATAAAAAATATTATATGTGTTAAAAGTTAAATGAAATTAAAAATTAATCCAACTTATATTTAAGGAAAATATGAAGAAAAACATACGTTAAATTGAGGTTTATAATACAATATTTAATTTAAACATCCGGTTTGGACAGGAATTTCTAACCACTTTTAAATGAGGAGGTACTTCCGGTTTGACTGGAAGTAGAGTTCAGAGAGGTCACGCAATGTGTGACAAAGAAGGACCTTCCCTAACCTTGGTATTTGGTGAAAAAATCATGTTCCTAGCTCTTACCATGCATAAATGAAGAGCTACTTCCGGTTTGATCTTAAGTAGAGGTCACAGAGGTCACCCAATGTGCAACAGAGAAGGTATGTGGTGAAAGAATCATGTTCCTAGCTCTCACCATTTTTAAATAAAGAGCTACTTCCGGTTTGACCGGAAGTAGAGTTCAGAGAGGTCACGCAATGTGTAACAAAGAAGGACCTTCCCTAACCTTGGTATTTGGTGGAGAGTCATGTTCCCAGCTCTTACCATGTATAAATGGGGAGCTACTTCCGGTTTGATCTTAAGTAGAGGTCATAGAGGTCACCCAATGTGCAAAAGAGAAGGACCCTCCCTAACCTTGGTATGTGGTGAAAGAATCATGTTCCTAGCTCTCACCATTTTTAAATAAAGAGCTACTTCCGGTTTGACCGGAAGTAGATGTCACAAAGGTCACTTAATGTTTCACAAATGAAGTCTTTCCCTAGCCTTGATATTTCTTGAAATAATCATGTTCCTAACTCTAACCACTTTTACATGAGGAGCTACTTCCGGTTTGACCAGAAGTAGAGGTCAAAGAGGTCACCCAATGTGCAACAGAGAAGGACCCTCCTTAACCTTGGTATGTAGTGAAAGAATCATGTTCCTAGCTCTCACCATTTTTAAATAAAGAGCTACTTCCGGTTTGACCGGAAGTAGATGTCACAGAGGTCACTTATTGTGTCATAAAGAAAGACCCTCCCTTACCTTGACATTTGTCGAAAGAATTATGTTCATTCCTCAAACGGTTGATTTGTTGTTGATTTTTAAATGTTTAAATAAGCCCTGTATTAAAGACCAACAAAGCGTGGAGTATGCACCTTGAGAAGAGACTAAGAACAACGTGTGGTTAATGTGCATAGCAATGGGGCATCGATGTCACACAGCCAGGCACACACACAAACACGTGTACACGTATAATGGCATTGGATTTTGTACAGCAATGTTGGACACGCTTGAACGCACACGGACAATCGATTTGCGTTAAACGTCCGTTTTGAACCGGAAGTAAAGGTCAAAATGGTGTCACTCCATTGCAAAAGATTGAGAAGACTCAATTCTCTACAATCTGATGCAAGATTTGTGACCATGTGATAAGTACTTCTTAAAATATGATTTTTTGAAATTTTCAACTTCCGGTTTGAACCGGAAGACAAGGTCAAATTGGGGTCATGTCTGTGAAGCGTTTACGCAGTTTTGAATGACCTTTCCGATGATGTATAGATTGTAAAAATCCATTGCGTACTTCAGGAGTTATGATTTTTTGAAATAATAAACGTTGATTTAATGTAATTCGACACCCGATGACGTCATCATGACGTCACTCAAACGGTTTCCTGTCCTAGTGAAGTTCTAACTGTGTGTGAAGTTTGAAGTTTGTGTGACTTTAAGAAATGTGCATTTGTTAGCGGACAACGTTCGGTGAGAAGAAGAAGAAGTATTAAAAAAACAAAAAAAACTAGAAATGAGTTTTTGTGGCATCACAAAAACTAGGTGTTCGGACTGTGATGTATAAAAAATATTTTATGTGTTAAAAGTTATAATGAAATTAAAAGTTAATCCAACTTGTATTTAAGAAAATATGAAGAAAAACATACGTTAAATTGAGGTTTATAATACAATATTTAATTTGAACATCCGGTTTGGACAGGAATTTCTAACCACTTTTAATTGAGGAGGTACTTCCGGTCAAACCGGAAGTAGAGTTCAGAGAGGTCACGCAATGTGTAACAAAGAAGGACCTTCCCTAACCTTGGTATTTGGTGGAGAGTCATGTTCCCAGCTCTTACCATGTATAAATGAGGAGCTACTTCCGGTTTGATCTGAAGTAGAGGTCACAGAGGTCACCCAATGTGCAACAGAGAAGGACCCTCCCTAACCTTGGTATGTGGTGAAAGAATCATGTTCCTAGCTCTCACCATTTTTAAATAAAGAGCTACTTCCGGTTTGACCGGAAGTAGATGTCACAAAGGTCACTTAATCTTTCACAAATGAAGTCTTTCCCTAGCCTTGATATTTCTCGAAATAATCATGTTCCTAACTCTAACCACTTTTACATGAGGAGCTACTTCCGGTTTGACCGGAAGTAGAGGTCATAGAGGTCACCCAATGTGCAACAGAGAATGACCTTTCCTAACCTTGGTATTTGGTGAAAGAATCATGTTCCTAGCTCTTAGCAATTTTATATAAAAAGCTACTTCCGGTTTGACCGGAAGTAGATGTCACAGAGTTTACTTATTGTGTCATAAAGAAAGACCCTCCCTTACCTTGACGTTTGTCGAAAGAATTATGTTCATACCTCAAACAGTTGATTTTTGGTTGATTTTTAAATGTTTAAATAAGCCCTGTATTAAAGACTAACAAAGCGTGGAGTATATATGCACCTTGAGAAGAGACTAAGAACAACGTGTGGTTAATGTGCATAGCAATGGGGCATCGATGTCACACAGCCAGGCACACACACACATTGGATTGGATTTTGTACAGCAATGTTGGACACGCTTGAACGCACACGGACAATCGATTTGCGTTAAACGTCCGGTTTGAACCGGAAGTAAAGGTCAAAATGGTGTCACTCCAATGCAAAAGTTTGAGAAGACTCAATTCTCTACAATCTGATGCAAGATTTGTGATCATGTGATAAGTACTTCTTAAAATATGATTTTTTGAAATTTTCAAAAATTTTCAACTTCCGGTTTGAACCGGAAGACAAGGTCAAATTGGGGTCATGTCTGTGGAGCGTTTACGCAGTTTTGAATGACCTTTCCGATGATGTATAGATTGTAAAAATCCATTGTGTACTTCAGGAGTTATGATTTTTTGAAACAATAAACTTTTATTTAATGTAATTCGACACCCGATGACGTCATCATGACGTCACTCAAACGGTTTCCTGTCCTAGTGAAGTTCTAACTGTGTGTGAAGTTTGAAGTTTGTGTGACTTTAAGAAGTGTGCATGTGTTAGCGGACAACGTTCGGTGAGAAGAAGAAGTAGAAGTATTAAAAAAAAAAAAAAAAAAACGAACAAAATCAATAGGTGTTCCGGGCTGAGTGCCCGAACACCTAAAAAACGAACAAAATCAATAGGTGTTCCTGGCTGAGTGCCCGAACACCTAATAATTTTTGCAGGGTAGCTGTTGTTGACAATCAAAATGAAAATGCGCTGTTTGCAAAAATCAAAAACTAAAAAAACATGGGGTAATAAAATAAACATTGACAAAATCGTATTTAACCACGATAGGCTAGGTGGAGCGTCGTGGCCGAGCTGTCTAGATCAACAGACTCAAGTTCTGGTGTTGTCGGCAACAGAGTGTGGGTTCGAGTCCCATCTGTGGCAATTGTGTCCTTGAGCAAGATACTTTACCATAATTGCTTTGTCCATCGTATGGGACATTAAACCGTAGGTCCCGTGTGCTAGGATGGGTAGTGCACGAAAAAGTACGTTTAAACAAAGGCATTGGGGAGAAATATTCACACAAGCTCAGGCTAAACGAAGTTTCTCAGACTGATGAATTTCTTCGTTTGTTTCAGCGTCGATGTAAGGATGGGTTATCCATACAATGAATGATATTTGAATTAACAATTAGTTGTTATCAACTAATTAGTAATGTTTTCCTGTCAGCTACAAAGGGACATTCAGTGGGGACACACTCGTGAATAGAAGTGACAGCTATCGGACACACATTCGTCAGAAACAACAATAAGAATGATGACATCCACTACTCAAGTACCTGAGACTGAAGAGTCTCTCACCGTCAACCCTGCTGAGTTTCCCCATGACACTGATGAGCCGTCCGCTACTCAAGTACCTGAGACTGAAGAGTCTCTCACCGTCAACCCTGCTGTGTTTCCCCATGACACTGATGAGCTATCCGCTACTCAAGTACCTGAGACTGAAGAGTCTCACACCGTCAACCCTACTGAGATTCCCCGTGACACTGATGAGCTATCTGCTACTCAAGTACCTGAGACTGAAGAGTCTCTCACCGTCAACCCTGCTGAGTTTCCCCATGACACTGATGAGCCGTCCGCTACTCAAGTACCTGAGACTGAAGAGTCTCTCACCGTCAACCCTGCTGAGTTTCCCCATGACACTGATGAGATATCCGCTACTCAAGTACCTGAGACTGAAGAGTCTCACACCGTCAACCCTGCTGAGATTCCCCGTGACACTGATGAGCTATCTGCTACTCAAGTACCTGAGACTGAAGAGTCTCACACCGTCAACCCTGCTGAGTCTCCCCATGACACTGATGAGCTATCCGCTACTCAAGTACCTGAGAATGAAGAGTCTCTCACCGTCAACCCTGCTGAGTTTCCCCATGACACTGATGAGCCGTCCGCTACTCAAGTACCTGAGACTGAAGAGTCTCTCACCGTCAACCCTGCTGAGTTTCCCCATGACACTGATGAGCTATCCGCTACTCAAGTACCTGAGACTGAAAAGTCTCACACCGTCAACCCTGCTGAGATTCCCCGTGACACTGATGAGCTATCTGCTACTCAAGTACCTGAGACTGAAGAGTCTCACACCATCAACCCTGATGAGTTTCCCCATGACACTGATGAGCTATCCGCTACTCAAGTACTTGAGACTGAAGAGTCTCTCACCATCAACCCTGCTGAGATTCCCCGTGACACTGATGAGCTATCCGCTACTCAAGTAGCTGAAACTGAAGAGTCTCTCACCGTCAACCCTGCTGA
The DNA here is from genome assembly GCA_911728455.2 of Marthasterias glacialis. NCBI lineage: Eukaryota > Metazoa > Echinodermata > Asteroidea > Forcipulatida > Asteriidae > Marthasterias > Marthasterias glacialis. Next base: position 28,051,256 of record OU452224.1, on the reverse strand, counting down.
GTTTTCAATGACACTGATGAGCTATCCGCTACTCAAGTACCTGAGACTGAAGAGTCTCTCACCGTCAACCCTGCTGAGTCTCCCCATGACACTGATGAGCTATCCGCTACTCAAGTACTTGAGACTGAAGAGTCTCTCACCATCAACCCTGCTGAGTTTCCCCATGACACTGATGAGCTATCCGCTACTCAAGTACTTGAGACTGAAGAGTCTCTCACCGTCAACCCTGCTGAGTTTCCCCATGACACTGATGAGCCATCCGCTGCTCAAGTACCTGAGACTGAAGAGTCTCACACCGTCAACCCTGCTGAGTTTCCCCATGACACTGATGAGCCATCCGCTACTCAAGTAGCTGAGACTGAAGAGTCTCTCACCGTCAACCCTGCTGAGTTTTCAATGACACTGATGAGCTATCCGCTACTCAAGTAGCTGAGACTGAAGAGACTCACACCGTCAACCCTGCTGAGTTTCCCCATGACACTGATGAGATATCCGCTACTCAAGTACCTGAAACTGAAGAGTCTCTCACCGTCAACCCTGCTGAGTTTCCCCATGACACTGATGAGCTATCCGCTACTCAAGTACCTGAGACTGAAGAGTCTCTCACCATCAACCCTGCTGAGTTTCCCCATGACACTGATGAGCTATCCGCTACTCAAGTACTTGAGACTGAAGAGTTTCTCACCGTGAATGGAAGGAGTTGTTGGAAAACATTACTACAAATGAATTTCATATTAACAAGATTATTCTGACGATGCTTAGGATGGGATTAGAGATGAATGGTTCCATGGTCGAATGTTCAGTGCACAGTGGATCATCATCACTGACAGGAGTAAGAAACAGTGGCTGGTTATTTGTGCATCCAGGTGAGGAAGCCATGGAAACCACATCAGAAATGGTGATACTAGACCGGCAGTCTACCCCATCCGCACCCAAGACCTCATCCCCTCTACCGACCAAGAAGCAAGATCCCGATCCTGACAGTAACATCCCTTCTCCAGGATCTACGGACCCTACAATCATCTTAGTAGGATGGTCTCTAGCTGCTGTCTTCATCGTTCTCTTCATCTCATCACCGCTGTACAATATCGTGACCAAAAGACGATCCAAAGTGAACCATAATTCAACCCGTGTAGTTCAGACAACTCAAGATGACGATGCAGACGTGTCTGAGGAAGTAAAATCCCAACTACACGGCCAGCTACGACTGGCCGTAAAGAAATATCACCATCCAGCTATGCAGAACTGATGTTCAAGTATTGTCTGTGTACGTCACAGAGACCATTTAGTCTGATGCCGTGTCTGAATTGGCGGCTACGTCTTAGGTTACGGCTAGATCGCCGCGTCATCAAGCGTTGAAGCATAGGACATCCATAGCAACACACGTAGCAACAGCCGTAGCCGGAACTGTAGCCGCCAATTCGGTAACAGCCTTAAGCCCGGTTCATACTTCACGCGAAAACGAAGGCGAAGCGAATTTTGGTGACGCAACAATTCAGTACGCGCTGTTTTTTTCAATTGTGACGCAAGAAAACTCGCTTCGCTTTCGCCATTCGCGTGAAGTATGAACCGGGCTTTATTAAGCGTTAGCCATTCCTATGAGTTTTAAACTCACCAGAAAACCAACCCGTGAATATTTTTGGGAAAAAATTAAGAAATCAGCTGTTACAAACTGTAATTTTTTTGTTTATGTCTATACAAAAAACAAAACAATATTTCAGCTACACTATATTTCTCTGGGAGGATGGTACTGGTGCTGTTATTGGTGTTATTGGTTCCAGATTGAATCTCATGATGTATTTGATGATATCCAAACTTTCATTTTACAAGTATCGGTATAAAAGCAGCTAGTAATATTGCTCTCTGCTCTCATATTAAGATTGATATCAAACTTGGAGACATTTCATAAACCTCTTCTTTAAGAAACACCTGATGTAAATCTGATGTATTTCCGGATGTTTTCATGAGGTATTTATTAGTAAGTCACGTGGACATGACGTCGTAGTAGGCCTATGTTGAGCTAGTATATTCATAAATGTTTGATCAAGAAACTTAAGTCACTCACAAGAACATTTTGGAGAATTCTGTTCTAGTACTTTTGAAAAAGACAGTAAGAAAGATTGGAAAAACGGAATACATAGCTGTATCTGTTCCAGAAAATTAACCCTTAATGCAAAGAAAAGAACGTTTAGTTTATAAAAGAAGTTTTTTTTTAAAACTCTTTGTATATTATATTTCCTTGTTATAACAGTAAAACTTCATCGTTTTTAAGAGGCTTGCATCATTCTGGGTTTAAATTACGAATTTTGTTTCACTTACAATTTCACTTCAATTTTTGGCTCGACTTTTGTCTAATTGTTTAAAAGTATGTTCAATTTCCCTTGTACTGTCCCTCGTTTCGTTTTGCTTCAAATCCGTAAAAGGTATCTTGTTTCGAATTCAAAATTTCTATTGACTTGCAAAGGTCGGTTATTTTAACACACGATTCATTCATTTTTTCCATCTGATTTATATTTGTTCAGAATGAACTTGTTTTTAATTCACTGTAAATCCCTGACAGCTCGTAACGTCGAAGTGATTCTGTGTAACACATTCTGAGAATATTAATCGGATAATAATTACATCTCAATATTAAACTTGAAAGTGTAGTCCTTCAAAGAAAGGTCTTACTGTGTATAGAGAGTATAAAGAGTAAATTCATAAATGTAGTTGCAGGAAAATAAGTTAAGAGGGGAAACCTTAGTTTGACCATGGTATATTGTTTAATTCATGACAAGAGACAAGTACAGAGAATGGGACGACCGGTGTCATAGGGGATTGTGTCCCCTATATAGCGCCCTCTTATAGCTGCCTATAGTCATGTTAATTTATCTTATTGAAGACACACACCGTAGACATCCTCTATGACACTGGAAAAGGCTCACAATGTCAAAGAAGCCTCTTAATGGTTGTGGAATGTGGAAGGGGCAGGAGAACAGGGAAAGTAAAGGGGTTATATTGGTATAAGGGGTTGAACAAGAGGGGGTGGGGGTAACAAGATGGAGGTGGGGTTGTTGTTCAGTATTAAAACGTCACAGTGATGTCTTTCATGAAAGGTCTAACTCTGTAAGTCAAGAATAAGGTTTTAATCTTTAAAAATGTCAACTGTAACAACGAGAGCGGTCTGTTAATAATAATCAGTCTGTTATTTTTATAAGTAACTAACTAAAAATAGCATTTTTGCTTGTCATAAAAAGCCAAACTGTTTTTGCTTCACTCAAAAACATCAACAGTTTCTGAAACAAATACAATTATCATGAAATCCTTACAAGATCTTTAAAAAGTGTGTAAAAAATAAAAAAGCTGAAGTAATCATCAACTGAAAAAAAAATGCAAACAATTAATCATTTTGACTTATTATAGCAGTATTAGCAAACCTATTTTACATATTTCAGTAATATTGATCGTTTCTTCATTAAGATACTGAGAAGGAAGAGAAACGAACACATGAACAAAAAATACCATGTTGGTGTTTCCAGCAGTCTATATTTTCAGAATTCTTCATTTTGGACGGAGGGGTTGGTCGCCGGCCAAAATAAAGTCATTTTGTTTTTCAAAAATGGCTTAATTGTAGACGTTTTGTTTAAAACAGGCAATATTTGTGTAAAGGGGCTTATGTTCTACATTATAAAGAAACGTGCTGGCTATATTTAGTATTTATATTTTGTAAGGAATATGTTTTGTAAGGAGTATGAAAGTGTTTGTTATGATAATTTTATTGTGTAGTCTTTAAGATGAACAGGGTAGAGTACAGCGTCTTAACAAGTAGATCAGGCAGTAGGAGTAGTTCTGAGATGCGCCGTCAAAATATTCAAAAACTTCACGAGGCAACGCTCCCGAGTTTTGGAATGGAGTAAGGTGAGTGTTGGGTTGGTATGGAGTAGGGTGGGTGTTGGGTTGGTATGGAGTAGGGTGGGTGTTGGGTTTGAATGGAGTAGGTTGGGTGTTGGGTTGGTATGGAGTAGGGTGGGTGTTGGGTTAGAATGGAGTAGGGAGGGTGTTGGGTTGATATGGAGTAGTGTGGGTGTTGGGTTTGAATGAAGTAGGGTGGGTGTTGGGTTGGAATGGATAAGGGTGGGTGTTGAGTTGGAATGGAGTAGGGTGAGTGTTGGGTTGGAATGGAGTAGGGTGGATGTTAGGTTTGAATGGAGTGGGGTGGGTGTTGGGTTGGTATGGAGTAGGGTGGGTGTTTGGTTGGAATAGAGTAGGGTGGGTGTTTGGTTGGTATGGAGTAGGGTGGGTGTTGGGTTGGAATGGAGTAGGGTGGGTGTTGGGTTTGAATGGAGTAGGGTGGGTGTTGGGTTGGTATGGAGTAGGGTGGGTGTTGGGTCGGAATGGAGTAGGGTGGGTGTTGGGTTGGTATGGAGTAGGGTGGGTGTTGGGTTGGAAAGGAGTAGCGTGGGTGTTGGGTTTGAATGGAGTAAGGTGGGTGTTGGGTTGGTATGGAGTAGGGTGGGTGTTGGGTTGAAATGTAGTAGGGTGGGTGTTGGGTTGGAATGAAGTAGGCTGGGTGTTGGGTTGGTATGTTGTAGGGCGGGTGTTGGGTTGGTATGGAGTAGGGTGGGTGATGGGCTTGAATGGAGTAGGGTGGGTGTTGGGTTGGAAAGGAGTAAGGTGGATGTTGGGTTGGAATGGAGTAGGGTGGGTGTTGGGTTTGAATGGAGTAGGGTGGGTGTTGGGTTGGTATGGAGTAGGGTGGATGTTAGGTTTGAATGGAGTGGGGTGGGTGTTGGGTTGGTATGGAGTAGAGTGGGTGTTGGGTTGGAATAGAGTAAGGTGGGTGTTTGGTTGGTATGGAGTAGGGTGGGTGTTGGGTTGGTATGGAGTAGGGTGGGTGATGGGTTTGAATGGAGTAGGGTGGGTGTTGGGTTTGAATGGAGTAGGGTGGGTGTTGGGTTGGTATGGAGTAGGGTTGGTGTTGGGTCGGAATGGAGTAGGGTGGGTGTTGGGTTGGTATGGAGTAGGGTGGGTGTTGAGTTCGAATGGAGTAGCGTGGGTGTTGGGTTTGAATGGAGTAAGGAGGGTGTTGGGTTGGTATGGAGTAGGGTGGGTGTTGGGTTGAAATGGAGTAGGGTGGGTGTTGGGTTTGAATGAAGTAGGGTGGGTGTTGGGTTGGTATGTTGTAGGGCGGGTGTTGGGTTGGTATGGAGTAGGGTGGGTGATGGGCTTGAATGGAGTAGGGTGGGTGTTGGGTTGGAATAAAGTAGGGTGGATGTTGGGTTGGAATGGAGTAGGGTGTGTGTTGGGTTTGAATGGAGTAGGGTGGGTGTTTGGTTGGTATGGAGTAGTGTGGGTGTTGGGTTGGTATGGAGTAGGGTGGGTTGGTATCGAGTAGGGTGGGTGTTGGGTTGGAGTGGAGTAGGGTGGGTGTTGGGTTTGAATGAAGTAGGGTGGGTGTTGGGTTGGTATGCTGTAGGGCGGGGTTTGGGTTGGTATGGAGTAGGGTGGGTGTTGGGTTGGTATGGAGTAGGGTGGGTGTTGGGTTGGAATGGAGTAGGGTGGGTGTTGGGTTTGAATGGAGTAGGGTGGGTGTTGGGTTGGTATGGAGTAGAGTGGGTGTTGGGTTTGAATGGACTAGGGTGGGTGTTGGGTTGGTATGGAGTAGGGTGGGTGTTGGGTTTGAATGGAGTAAGGTGGGTGTTGGGTTTGAATGGAGTAGGGTGGGTGTTGGGTTGGTATGGAGTAGGGTGGGTGTTGGGTTTGAATGGAGTAGGGTGGGTGTTGGGTTGGTATGGAGTAGGGTGGGTGTTGGGTTTGAATGGAGTAGGGTGGGTGTTGGGTTGGTATGGAGTAGGGTGGGTGTTGGGTTTGAATGGAGTAGGGTGGATGTTGGGTTGAAATGGAGTAGGGTGGGTGCTGGATTTGAATGAAGTAGGGTGGGTGTTGTGTTGGTGTGTTGTAGGGCGGGTGTTGGGTTGGTATGGAGTAGGGTGGGTGATGGGCTTGAATGGAGTAGGGTGGGTGTTGGGTTGGAATGGAGTAGGGTGGGTGTTGGGTCGGAATGGAGTAGGGTGGGTGTTGGGTTGATTTGGAGTAGTGTGGGTGTTGGGTTTGAATGAAGAAGGGTGGGTAGTAGGAGTAGTTCTGAGATGCGCCGTCAAAATATTCAAAAACTTCACGAGGCAACGCTCCCGAGTTTTGGAATGGAGTAGGGTGGGTGTTGGGTTGAAATGGAGTAGGGTGGGTGCTGGGTTGGTATGGAGTAGGGTGGGTGTTGGGTTAGAATGGAGTAGGGTGGGTGTTGGGTTGATATGGAGTAGTGTGGGTGTTGGGTTTGAATGAAGTAGGGTGGGTGTTGGGTTGGAATGGATAAGGGTGGGTGTTGAGTTGGAATGGAGTAGGGTGAGTGTTGGGTTGGAATGGAGTAGGGTGGATGTTAGGTTTGAATGGAGTGGGGTGGGTGTTGGGTTGGTATGGAGAAGGGTGGGTGTTGGGTTGGAATAGAGTAGGGTGGGTGTTTGGTTGGTATGGAGTAGGGTGGGTGTTGGGTTGGAATGGAGTAGGGTGGGTGTTGGGTTTGAATGGAGTAGGGTGGGTGTTGGGTTGGTATGGAGTAGGGTGGGTGTTGGGTCGGAATGGAGTAGGGTGGGTGTTGGGTTGGTATGGAGTAGGGTGGGTGTTGGGTTGGAATGGAGTAGCGTGGGTGTTGGGTTTGAATGGAGTAAGGTGGGTGTTGGGTTGGTATGGAGTAGGGTGGGTGTTGGGTTGAAATGTAGTAGGGTGGGTGTTGGGTTGGAATGAAGTAGGATGGGTGTTGGGTTGGTATGTTGTAGGGCGGGTGTTGGGTTGGTATGGAGTAGGGTGGGTGATGGGCTTGAATGGAGTAGGGTGGGTGTTGGGTTGGAATGGAGTAGGGTGGGTGTTGGGTTTGAATGGAGTAGGGTGGGTGTTGGGTTGGTATGGAGTAGGGTGGATGTTAGGTTTGAATGGAGTGGGGTGGGTGTTGGGTTGGTATGGAGTAGGGTGGGTGATGGGCTTGAATGGAGTAGGGTGGATGTTGGGTTGGAATGGAGTAGGGTGGGTGTTGGGTTTGAAGGGAGTAGGGTGAGTGTTGGGTTGGAATGGAGTAGGGTGGATGTTAGGTTTGAATGGAGTGGGGTGGGTGTTGGGTTGGTATGGAGTAGGGTGGGTGTTTGGTTGGAATAGAGTAGGGTGGGTGTTTGGTTGGTATGGAGTAGGGTGGGTGTTGGGTTGGAATGGAGTAGGGTGGGTGTTGGGTTTGAATGGAGTAGGGTGGGTGTTGGGTTGGTATGGAGTAGGGTGGGTGTTGGGTCGGAATGGAGTAGGGTGGGTGTTGGGTTGGTATGGAGTAGGGTGGGTGTTGGGTTGGAAAGGAGTAGCGTGGGTGTTGGGTTTGAATGGAGTAAGGTGGGTGTTGGGTTGGTATGGAGTAGGGTGGGTGTTGGGTTGAAATGTAGTAGGGTGGGTGTTGGGTTGGAATGAAGTAGGCTGGGTGTTGGGTTGGTATGTTGTAGGGCGGGTGTTGGGTTGGTATGGAGTAGGGTGGGTGATGGGCTTGAATGGAGTAGGGTGGGTGTTGGGTTGGAAAGGAGTAAGGTGGATGTTGGGTTGGAATGGAGTAGGGTGGGTGTTGGGTTTGAATGGAGTAGGGTGGGTGTTGGGTTGGTATGGAGTAGGATGGATGTTAGGTTTGAATGGAGTGGGGTGGGTGTTGGGTTGGTATGGAGTAGGGTGGGTGTTGGGTTGGAATAGAGTAAGGTGGGTGTTTGGTTGGTATGGAGTAGGGTGGGTGTTGGGTTGGTATGGAGTAGGGTGGGTGATGGGTTTGAATGGAGTAGGGTGGGTGTTGGGTTTGAATGGAGTAGGGTGGGTGTTGGGTTGGTATGGAGTAGGGTGGGTGTTGGGTCGGAATGGAGTAGGGTGGGTGTTGGGTTGGTATGGAGTAGGGTGGGTGTTGAGTTCGAATGGAGTAGCGTGGGTGTTGGGTTTGAATGGAGTAAGGAGGGTGTTGGGTTGGTATGGAGTAGGGTGGGTGTTGGGTTGAAATGGAGTAGGGTGGGTGTTGGGTTTGAATGAAGTAGGGTGGGTGTTGGGTTGGTATGTTGTAGGGCGGGTGTTGGGTTGGTATGGAGTAGGGTGGGTGATGGGCTTGAATGGAGTAGGGTGGGTGTTGGGTTTGAATGGAGTAGGGTGGGTGTTTGGTTGGTATGGAGTAGTGTGGGTGTTGGGTTGGTATGGAGTAGGGTGGGTTGGTATCGAGTAGGGTGGGTGTTGGGTTGGAGTGGAGTAGGGTGGGTGTTGGGTTTGAATGAAGTAGGGTGGATGTTGGGTTGGAATGGAGTAGGGTGTGTGTTGGGTTTGAATGGAGTAGGGTGGGTGTTTGGTTGGTATGGAGTAGTGTGGGTGTTGGGTTGGTATGGAGTAGGGTGGGTTGGTATCGAGTAGGGTGGGTGTTGGGTTGGAGTGGAGTAGGGTGGGTGTTGGGTTTGAATGAAGTAGGGTGGGTGTTTGGTTGGTATGCTGTAGGGCGGGGTTTGGGTTGGTATGGAGTAGGGTGGGTGTTGGGTTGGTATGGAGTAGGTTGGGTGTTGGGTTGGAATGGAGTAGGGTGGGTGTTGGGTTTGAATGGAGTAGGGTGGGTGTTGGGTTGGTATGGAGTAGAGTGGGTGTTGGGTTTGAATGGACTAGGGTGGGTGTTGGGTTGGTATGGAGTAGGGTGGGTGTTGGGTTTGAATGGAGTAGGGTGGGTGTTGGGTTGGTATGGAGTAGGGTGGGTGTTGGGTTTGAATGGAGTAGGGTGGGTGTTGGGTTGGTATGGAGTAGGGTGGGTGTTGGGTTTGAATGGAGTAGGGTGGGTGTTGGGTTGGTATGGAGTAGGGTGGGTGTTGGGTTTGAATGGAGTAGGGTGGATGTTGGGTTGGTATGGAGTAGGGTGGGTGTTGGGTTTGAATGGAGTAGGGTGGGTGTTGGGTTGGTATGGAGTAGGGTGGGTGTTGGGTTTGAATGGAGTAGGGTGGGTGTTGGGTTGGTATGGAGTAGGGTGGGTGTTGGGTTGGTATGGAGTAGGGTGGGTGTTGGGTTTGAATGGAGTAGGGTGGGTGTTGGGTTGGTATGGAGTAGGGTGGGTGTTGGGTTTGAATGGAGTAGGGTGGGTGTTGGGTTGGTATGGAGTAGCGTGGGTGTTGGGTTTGAATGGAGTAAGGAGGGTGTTGGGTTGGTATGGAGTAGGGTGGGTGTTGGGTTGAAATGGAGTAGGGTGGGTGTTGGGTTTGAATGAAGTAGGGTGGGTGTTGGGTTGGTATGTTGTAGGGCGGGTGTTGGGTTGGTATGGAGTAGGGTGGGTGATGGGCTTGAATGGAGTAGGGTGGGTGTTGGGTTGGAATAAAGTAGGGTGGATGTTGGGTTGGAATGGAGTAGGGTGTGTGTTGGGTTTGAATGGAGTAGGGTGGGTGTTTGGTTGGTATGGAGTAGTGTGGGTGTTGGGTTGGTATGGAGTAGGGTGGGTTGGTATCGAGTAGGGTGGGTGTTGGGTTGGAGTGGAGTAGGGTGGGTGTTGGGTTTGAATGAAGTAGGGTGGGTGTTGGGTTGGTATGCTGTAGGGCGGGGTTTGGGTTGGTATGGAGTAGGGTGGGTGTTGGGTTGGTATGGAGTAGGTTGGGTGTTGGGTTGGAATGGAGTAGGGTGGGTGTTGGGTTTGAATGGAGTAGGGTGGGTGTTGGGTTGGTATGGAGTAGAGTGGGTGTTGGGTTTGAATGGACTAGGGTGGGTGTTGGGTTGGTATGGAGTAGGGTGGGTGTTGGGTTTGAATGGAGTAGGGTGGGTGTTGGGTTGGTATGGAGTAGGGTGGGTGTTGGGTTTGAATGGAGTAGGGTGGGTGTTGGGTTGGTATGGAGTAGGGTGGGTGTTGGGTTTGAATGGAGTAGGGTGGGTGTTGGGTTGGTATGGAGTAGGGTGGGTGTTGGGTTTGAATGGAGTAGGGTGGATGTTGGGTTGAAATGGAGTAGGGTGGGTGCTGGATTTGAATGAAGTAGGGTGGGTGTTGTGTTGGTGTGTTGTAGGGCGGGTGTTGGGTTGGTATGGAGTAGGGTGGGTGATGGGCTTGAATGGAGTAGGGTGGGTGTTGGGTTGGAATGGAGTAGGGTGGGTGTTGGGTCGGAATGGAGTAGGGTGGGTGTTGGGTTGATATGGAGTAGTGTGGGTGTTGGGTTTGAATGAAGAAGGGTGGGTAGTAGGAGTAGTTCTGAGATGCGCCGTCAAAATATTCAAAAACTTCACGAGGCAACGCTCCCGAGTTTTGGAATGGAGTAGGGTGGGTGTTGGGTTGAAATGGAGTAGGGTGGGTGCTGGGTTGGTATGGAGTAGGGTGGGTGTTGGGTTTGAATAGAGTAGGTTGGGTGTTGGGTTGGTATGGAGTAGGGTGGGTGTTGGGTTAGAATGGAGTAGGGTTGGTGTTGGGTTGATATGGAGTAGTGTGGGTGTTGGGTTTGAATGAAGTAGGGTGGGTGTTGGGTTGGAATGGATAAGGATGGGTGTTGAGTTGGAATGGAGTAGGGTGAGTGTTGGGTTGGAATGGAGTAGGGTGGATGTTAGGTTTGAATGGAGTGGGGTGGGTGTTGGGTTGGTATGGAGAAGGGTGGGTGTTGGGTTGGAATAGAGTAGGGTGGGTCTTTGGTTGGTATGGAGTAGGGTGGGTGTTGGGTTGGAATGGAGTAGGGTGGGTGTTTGGTTTGAATGGAGTAGGGTGGGTGTTGGGTTGGTATGGAGTAGGGTGGGTGTTGGGTCGGAATGGAGTAGGGTGGGTGTTGGGTTGGTATGGAGTAGGGTGGGTGTTGGGTTGGAATGGAGTAGCGTGGGTGTTGGGTTTGAATGGAGTAAGGTAGGTGTTGGGTTGGTATGGAGTAGGGTGGGTGTTGGGTTGAAATGTAGTAGGGTGGGTGTTGGGTTGGAATGAAGTAGGGTGGGTGTTGGGTTGGTATGTTGTAGGGCGGGTGTTGGGTTGGTATGGAGTAGGGTGGGTGATGGGCTTGAATGGAGTAGGGTGGGTGTTGGGTTGGAATGGAGTAGGGTGGGTGTTGGGTTTGAATGGAGTAGGGTGGGTGTTGGGTTGGTATGGAGTAGGGTGGATGTTAGGTTTGAATGGAGTGGGGTGGGTGTTGGGTTGGTATGGAGTAGGGTGGGTGATGGGCTTGAATGGAGTAGGGTGGATGTTGGGTTGGAATGGAGTAGGGTGGGTGTTGGGTTTGAAGGGAGTAGGGTGGGTGTTGGGTTGGTATGGAGTAGGGTGGATGTTAGGTTTGAATGGAGTGGGGTGGGTGTTGGGTTGGTATGGAGTAGGGTGGGTGTTGGGTTGGAATAGAGTAAGGTGGGTGTTTGGTTGGTATTGAGTAGGGTGGGTGTTGGGTTGGTATGGAGTAGGGTGGGTGGTGGGTTTGAATGGAGTAGGGTGGGTGTTGGGTTTGAATGGAGTAGGGTGGGTGTTGGGTTGGTATGGAGTAGGGTGGGTGTTGGGTCGGAATGGAGTAGGGTGGGTGTTGGGTTGGTATGGAGTAGGGGGGGTGTTGAGTTCGAATGGAGTAGCGTGGGTGTTGGGTTTGAATGAAGTAGGGTGGGTGTTGGGTTGGTATGTTGTAGGGCGGGTGTTGGGTTGGTATGGAGTAGGGTGGGTGATGGGCTTGAATGGAGTAGGGTGGGTGTTGGGTTGGAATAAAGTAGGGTGGATGTTGGGTTGGAATGGAGTAGGGTGTGTGTTGGGTTTGAATGGAGTAGGGTGGGTGTTTGGTTGGTATGGAGTAGTGTGGGTGTTGGGTTGGTATGGAGTAGGGTGGGTTGGTATCGAGTAGGGTGGGTGTTGGGTTGGAGTGGAGTAGGGTGGGTGTTGGGTTTGAATGAAGTAGGGTGGGTGTTGGGTTGGTATGCTGTAGGGCGGGGTTTGGGTTGGTATGGAGTAGGGTGGGTGTTGGGTTGGTATGGAGTAGGTTGGGTGTTGGGTTGGAATGGAGTAGGGTGGGTGTTGGGTTTGAATGGATTAGGGTGGGTGTTGGGTTGGTATGGAGTAGAGTGGGTGTTGGGTTTGAATGGACTAGGGTGGGTGTTGGGTTGGTATGGAGTAGGGTGGGTGTTGGGTTTGAATGGAGTAGGGTGGGTGTTGGGTTTGAATGGAGTAGGGTGGGTGTTGGGTTGGTATGGAGTAGGGTGGGTGTTGGGTTTGAATGGAGTAGGGTGGGTGTTGGGTTGGTATGGAGTAGGGTGGGTGATGGTTTGAATGGAGTAGGGTGGGTGTTGGGTTGGTATGGAGTAGGGTAGGTGTTGGGTTTGAATGGAGTAGGGTGGGTGTTGGGTTGAAATGGAGTAGGGTGGGTGTTGGATTTGAATGAAGTAGGGTGGGTGTTGTGTTGGTGTGTTGTAGGGCGGGTGTTGGGTTGGTATAGAGTAGGGTGGGTGATGGGCTTGAATGGAGTAGGGTGGGTGTTGGGTTGGAATGGAGTAGGGTGGGTGTTGGGTCGGAATGGAGTAGGGTGGGTGTTGGGTTTGAATGAAGTTGGGTGGGTGTTGGGTTTGAATGGAGTAGGGTGGGTGTTGGGTCGGAATGGAGTAGGGTGGGTGTTGGGTTGGTATGGAGTAGGGTGGGTGTTGGGTTGGAATGGAGTAGCGTGGGTGTTGGGTTTGACTTGAGTAAGGTGGGTGTTGGGTTGGTATGGAGAAGGGTGGGTGTTGGGTTGAAATGGAGTAGGGTGGGTGTTGGGTTTGAATGAAGTAGGGTTTGTGTTGGGTTGGTATGTTGTAGGGCGGGTGTTGGGTTGGTATGGAGTAGGGTGGGTGATGGGCTTGAATGGAGTAGGGTGGGTGTTGGGTTGGAATGGAGTAAGGTGGATGTTGGGTTGGAATGGAGTAGGGTGTGTGTTGGGTTTGAATGGAGTAGGGTGGGTGTTTGGTTGGTATGGAGTAGTGTGGGTGTTGGGTTGGTATGGAGTAGGGTGGGTGTTGGGTTGGAAGGGAGTAGGGTGGGTGTTGGGTTTGAATGAAGTAAGGTGGGTGTTGGTTTTAAATGAAGTAAGGTGGGTGTTGGGTTGTAATGTTGTAGGGTGGGTTGGTATCGAGTAGGGTGAGTGTTGGGTTGGAGTGGAGTAGGGTGGGTGTTGGGTTTGAATGAAGTAGGGTGGGTGTTGGGTTGGTATGCTGTAGGGCGAGGTTTGGGTTGGTATGGAGTAGGGTGGGTGTTGGGTTGGTATGGAGTAGGTTGGGTGTTGGGTTTGAATGGAGTAGGGTGGGAGTTGGGTTGGTATGGAGTAGAGTGGTTGTTGGGTTTGAATGGACTAGGGTGGGTGTTGGATTGGTATGGAGTAGGGTGGGTGTTGGGTTTGAATGAAGTAATGTGGGTGTTGGGTTGGTGTGGAGTAGAGTGGGTGTTGGGTTTGAATGGAGTAGGGTGGGTGTTGGGTTTGAATGGAGTAGGGTGGGTGTTGGGTTTGAATGGAGTAGGGTGGGTGTTGGGTTGGTATGGAGTAGGGTGGGTGTTGGGTTTGAATGGAGTAGGGTGGGTGTTGATTTGGTATGGAGTAGGGTGGGGGTTTGGTTGAAATGGAGTAGGGTGGGTGTTGGGTTGGAATGGAGTAGGGTGGGTGTTGGGTTGGTATGGAGTAGGGTGGGTGTTGGGTTGGAATGGAGTAGGGTGGGTGTTGGGTTTGAATGGAGTAGGGTGGGTGTTGGGTTGGTATGGAGTAGGGTGGGTGTTGAATTGGAATGGAGTAGGGTGGGTTGTTGGGTTGGAATGGAGTAGGGTGGGTGTTGGGTTGGTATGGAGTAGGGTGGGTGTTGGGTTGGTATGGAGTAGGGTGGGTGTTGGGTTGGTATGGAGTAGGGTGGGTGTTGGGTTGGAATGGAGTAGGGTGGGTGTTGGGTTGGTATGGAGTAGGGTGGGTGTTGGGTTGGTATGGAGTAGGGTGGGTGTTGGGTTGGTATGGAGTAGGGTGGGTGTTGGGTTGGTATGGAGTAGGGTGGGTGTTGGGTTGGAATGAAGTAGGGTGGGTGTTGGGTTGGAATGGAGTAGGGTGGGTGTTGGGTTGGTATGGAGTAGGGTGGATGTTGGGTTGGTATGGAGTACGGTGGGTGTTGGGTTTGAATGGAGTAGGTGGGTGTTGGGTTGGAATGGAGTAGGGTGGGTGTTGGGTTTGAATGGAGTAGGGTGGGTGTTGGGTTGGTATGGAGTAGGGTGGGTGTTGGGTTTGAATGGAGTAGGGTGGGTGTTGGGTTGAAATGGAGTAGGGTGGGTGTTGGGTTTAAATGAAGTAGGGTGGATGTTGTGTTGGTGTGTTGTAGGGCGGGTGTTGGGTTGATATGGAGTAGGGTGGGTGATGGGCTTGAATGGACTAGGGTGGGTGTTGGATTGGTATGGAGTAGGGTGGGTGTTGGGTTTGAATGAAGTAATGTGGGTGTTGGGTTGGTGTGGAGTAGAGTGGGTGTTGGGTTTGAATGGAGTAGGGTGGGTGTTGGGTTTGAATGGAGTAGGGTGGGTGTTGGGTTGGTATGGAGTAGGGTGGGTGTTGGGTTTGAATGGAGTAGGGTGGGTGTTGATTTGGTATGGAGTAGGGTGGGGGTTTGGTTGGAATGGAGTAGGGTGGGTGTTGGGTTGGAATAGAGTAGGGTGGGTGTTGGGTTGGTATGGAGTAGGGTGGGTGTTGGGTTTGAATGGAGTAGGGTGGGTGTTGGGTTGGTATGGAGTAGGGTGGGTGTTGAATTGGAATGGAGTAGGGTGGGTTTTTGGGTTGGTATGGAATAGGGTGGGTGTTGGGTTGGAATGGAGTAGGGTGGGTGTTGGGTTGGAATGGAGTAGGGTGGGTGTTGGGTTGGTATGGAGTAGGGTGGGTGTTGGGTTGGTATGGAGTAGGGTGGGTGTTGGGTTGGTATGGAGTAGGGTGGGTGTTGGGTTGGTATCGAGTAGGGTGGGTGTTGGGTTGGAATGAAGTAGGGTGGGTGTTGGGTTGGAATGGAGTAGGGTGGGTGTTGGGTTGGTATTGAGTAGGGTGGATGTTGGGTTGGTATGGAGTACGGTGGGTGTTGGGTTTGAATGGAGCAGGGTGGGTGTTGGGTTGGAATGGAGCAGGGTGGGTGTTTGGTTTGAATGGAGTAGGTGGGTCTTGGGTTGGTATGGAGTAGGGTGGGTGTTGGGTTTGAATGGAGTAGGGTGGGTGTTGGGTTGGAATGGAGTAGGGTGGGTGTTGGGTTGGTATGGAGTAGGGTGGGTGTTGGGTTGGTATGGAGTAGGGTGGGTGTTGGGTTGGTATGGAGTAGGGTGGGTGTTGGGTTGGTATGGAGTAGGGTGGGTGTTGGGTTGGAATGAAGTAGGGTGGGTGTTGGGTTGGAATGGAGTAGGGTGGGTGTTGGGTTGGTATGGAGTAGGGTGGGTGTTGGGTTGGTATGGAGTAGGGTGGGTGTTGGGTTTGAATGGAGTAGGGTGGGTGTTGGGTTGGTATGGAGTAGAGTGGGTGTTGGGTTTGAATGGACTAGGGTGGGTGTTGGATTGGTATGGAGTACGGTGGGTGTTGGGTTTGAATGAAGTAATGTGGGTGTTGGGTTGGTGTGGAGTAGAGTGGGTGTTGGGTTTGAATGGAGTAGGGTGGGTGTTGGGTTTGAATGGAGTAGGGTGGGTGTTGGGTTTGAATGGAGTAGGGTGGGTGTTGGGTTGGTATGGAGTAGGGTGGGTGTTGGGTTTGAATGGAGTAGGGTGGGTGTTGATTTGGTATGGAGTAGGGTGGGGGTTTGGTTGAAATGGAGTAGGGTGGGTGTTGGGTTGGAATGGAGTAGGGTGGGTGTTGGGTTGGTATGGAGTAGGGTGGGTGTTGGGTTGGAATGGAGTAGGGTGGGTGTTGGGTTTGAATGGAGTAGGGTGGGTGTTGGGTTGGTATGGAGTAGGGTGGGTGTTGAATTGGAATGGAGTAGGGTGGGTTGTTGGGTTGGAATGGAGTAGGGTGGGTGTTGGGTTGGTATGGAGTAGGGTGGGTGTTGGGTTGGTATGGAGTAGGGTGGGTGTTGGGTTGGAATGGAGTAGGGTGGGTGTTGGGTTGGTATGGAGTAGGGTGGGTGTTGGGTTGGTATGGAGTAAGGTGGGTGTTGGGTTGGTATGGAGTAGGGTGGGTGTTGGGTTGGTATCGAGTACGGTGGGTGTTGGGTTGGAATGAAGTAGGGTGGGTGTTGGGTTGGAATGGAGTAGGGTGGGTGTTGGGTTGGTATGGAGTAGGGTGGATGTTGGGTTGGTATGGAGTACGGTGGGTGTTGGGTTTGAATGGAGTAGGTGGGTGTTGGGTTTGAATGGAGTAGGGTGGGTGTTGGTTTTAAATGAAGTAAGGTGGGTGTTGGGTTGTAATGTTGTAGGGTGGGTTGGTATCGAGTAGGGTGAGTGTTGGGTTGGAGTGGAGTAGGGTGGGTGTTGGGTTTGAATGAAGTAGGGTGGGTGTTGGGTTGGTATGCTGTAGGGCGAGGTTTGGGTTGGTATGGAGTAGAATGGGTGTTGGGTTGGTATGGAGTAGGTTGGGTGTTGGGTTTGAATGGAGTAGGGTGGGAGTTGGGTTGGTATGGAGTAGAGTGGTTGTTGGGTTTGAATGGACTAGGGTGGGTGTTGGATTGGTATGGAGTAGGGTGGGTGTTGGGTTTGAATGAAGTAATGTGGGTGTTGGGTTGGTGTGGAGTAGAGTGGGTGTTGGGTTTGAATGGAGTAGGGTGGGTGTTGGGTTTGAATGGAGTAGGGTGGGTGTTGGGTTTGAATGGAGTAGGGTGGGTGTTGGATTGGTATGGAGTAGGGTGGGTGTTGGGTTTGAATGGAGTAGGGTGTGTGTTGGGTTTGAATGGAGTAGGGTGGGTGTTTGGTTGGTATGGAGTAGTGTGGGTGTTGGGTTGGTATGGAGTAGGGTGGGTGTTGGGTCGGAATGGAGTAGGGTGGGTGTTGGGTTGGTATGGAGTAGGGGGGGTGTTGAGTTCGAATGGAGTAGCGTGGGTGTTGGGTTTGAATGAAGTAGGGTGGGTGTTGGGTTGGTATGTTGTAGGGCGGGTGTTGGGTTGGTATGGAGTAGGGTGGGTGATGGGCTTGAATGGAGTAGGGTGGGTGTTGGGTTGGAATAAAGAAGGGTGGATGTTGGGTTGGAATGGAGTAGGGTGTGTGTTGGGTTTGAATGGAGTAGGGTGGGTGTTTGGTTGGTATGGAGTAGTGTGGGTGTTGGGTTGGTATGGAGTAGGGTGGGTTGGTATCGAGTAGGGTGGGTGTTGGGTTGGAGTGGAGTAGGGTGGGTGTTGGGTTTGAATGAAGTAGGGTGGGTGTTGGGTTGGTATGCTGTAGGGCGGGGTTTGGGTTGGTATGGAGTAGGGTGGGTGTTGGGTTGGTATGGAGTAGGTTGGGTGTTGGGTTGGAATGGAGTAGGGTGGGTGTTGGGTTTGAATGGATTAGGGTGGGTGTTGGGTTGGTATGGAGTACAGTGGGTGTTGGGTTTGAATGGACTAGGGTGGGTGTTGGGTTGGTATGGAGTAGGGTGGGTGTTGGGTTTGAATGGAGTAGGGTGGGTGTTGGGTTTGAATGGAGTAGGGTGGGTGTTGGGTTGGTATGGAGTAGGGTGGGTGTTGGGTTTGAATGGAGTAGGGTGGGTGTTGGGTTGGTATGGAGTAGGGTGGGTGATGGTTTGAATGGAGTAGGGTGGGTGTTGGGTTGGTATGGAGTAGGGTAGGTGTTGGGTTTGAATGGAGTAGGGTGGGTGTTGGGTTGAAATGGAGTAGGGTGGGTGTTGGATTTGAATGAAGTAGGGTGGGTGTTGTGTTGGTGTGTTGTAGGGCGGGTGTTGGGTTGGTATAGAGTAGGGTGGGTGATGGGCTTGAATGGAGTAGGGTGGGTGTTGGGTTGGAATGGAGTAGGGTGGGTGTTGGGTCGGAATGGAGTAGGGTGGGTGTTGGGTTTGAATGAAGTTGGGTGGGTGTTGGGTTTGAATGGAGTAGGGTGGGTGTTGGGTCGGAATGGAGTAGGGTGGGTGTTGGGTTGGTATGGAGTAGGGTGGGTGTTGGGTTGGAATGGAGTAGCGTGGGTGTTGGGTTTGACTTGAGTAAGGTGGGTGTTGGGTTGGTATGGAGAAGGGTGGGTGTTGGGTTGAAATGGAGTAGGGTGGGTGTTGGGTTTGAATGAAGTAGGGTTTGTGTTGGGTTGGTATGTTGTAGGGCGGGTGTTGGGTTGGTATGGAGTAGGGTGGGTGATGGGCTTGAATGGAGTAAGGTGGGTGTTGGGTTGGAATGGAGTAAGGTGGATGTTGGGTTGGAATGGAGTAGGGTGTGTGTTGGGTTTGAATGGAGTAGGGTGGGTGTTTGGTTGGTATGGAGTAGGGTGGGTGTTGGGTTGGTATGGAGTAGGGTGGGTGTTGGGTTGGAAGGGAGTAGGGTGGGTGTTGGGTTTGAATGAAGTAAGGTGGGTGTTGGTTTTAAATGAAGTAAGGTGGGTGTTGGGTTGTAATGTTGTAGGGTGGGTTGGTATCGAGTAGGGTGAGTGTTGGGTTGGAGTGGAGTAGGGTGGGTGTTGGGTTTGAATGAAGTAGGGTGGGTGTTGGGTTGGTATGCTGTAGGGCGAGGTTTGGGTTGGTATGGAGTAGGGTGGGTGTTGGGTTGGTATGGAGTAGGTTGGGTGTTGGGTTTGAATGGAGTAGGGTGGGAGTTGGGTTGGTATGGAGTAGAGTGGTTGTTGGGTTTGAATGGACTAGGGTGGGTGTTGGATTGGTATGGAGTAGGGTGGGTGTTGGGTTTGAATGAAGTAATGTGGGTGTTGGGTTGGTGTGGAGTAGAGTGGGTGTTGGGTTTGAATGGAGTAGGGTGGGTGTTGGGTTTGAATGGAGTAGGGTGGGTGTTGGGTTTGAATGGAGTAGGGTGGGTGTTGGGTTGGTATGGAGTAGGGTGGGTGTTGGGTTTGAATGGAGTAGGGTGGGTGTTGATTTGGTATGGAGTAGGGTGGGGGTTTGGTTGAAATGGAGTAGGGTGGGTGTTGGGTTGGAATGGAGTAGGGTGGGTGTTGGGTTGGTATGGAGTAGGGTGGGTGTTGGGTTGGAATGGAGTAGGGTGGGTGTTGGGTTTGAATGGAGTAGGGTGGGTGTTGGGTTGGTATGGAGTAGGGTGGGTGTTGAATTGGAATGGAGTAGGGTGGGTTGTTGGGTTGGAATGGAGTAGGGTGGGTGTTGGGTTGGTATGGAGTAGGGTGGGTGTTGGGTTGGTATGGAGTAGGGTGGGTGTTGGGTTGGTATGGAGTAGGGTGGGTGTTGGGTTGGAATGGAGTAGGGTGGGTGTTGGGTTGGTATGGAGTAGGGTGGGTGTTGGGTTGGTATGGAGTAGGGTGGGTGTTGGGTTGGTATGGAGTAGGGTGGGTGTTGGGTTGGTATGGAGTAGGGTGGGTGTTGGGTTGGAATGAAGTAGGGTGGGTGTTGGGTTGGAATGGAGTAGGGTGGGTGTTGGGTTGGTATGGAGTAGGGTGGATGTTGGGTTGGTATGGAGTACGGTGGGTGTTGGGTTTGAATGGAGTAGGTGGGTGTTGGGTTGGAATGGAGTAGGGTGGGTGTTGGGTTTGAATGGAGTAGGGTGGGTGTTGGGTTGGTATGGAGTAGGGTGGGTGTTGGGTTTGAATGGAGTAGGGTGGGTGTTGGGTTGAAATGGAGTAGGGTGGGTGCTGGGTTTAAATGAAGTAGGGTGGATGTTGTGTTGGTGTGTTGTAGGGCGGGTGTTGGGTTGATATGGAGTAGGGTGGGTGATGGGCTTGAATGGACTAGGGTGGGTGTTGGATTGGTATGGAGTAGGGTGGGTGTTGGGTTTGAATGAAGTAATGTGGGTGTTGGGTTGGTGTGGAGTAGAGTCGGTGTTGGGTTTGAATGGAGTAGGGTGGGTGTTGGGTTTGAATGGAGTAGGGTGGGTGTTGGGTTGGTATGGAGTAGGGTGGGTGTTGGGTTTGAATGGAGTAGGGTGGGTGTTGATTTGGTATGGAGTAGGGTGGGGGTTTGGTTGGAATGGAGTAGGGTGGGTGTTGGGTTGGAATAGAGTAGGGTGGGTGTTGGGTTGGTATGGAGTAGGGTGGGTGTTGGGTTTGAATGGAGTAGGGTGGGTGTTGGGTTGGTATGGAGTAGGGTGGGTGTTGAATTGGAATGGAGTAGGGTGGGTTTTTGGGTTGGTATGGAGTAGGGTGGGTGTTGGGTTGGAATGGAGTAGGGTGGGTGTTGGGTTGGAATGGAGTAGGGTGGGTGTTGGGTTGGTATGGAGTAGGGCGGGTGTTGGGTTGGTATGGAGTAGGGTGGGTGTTGGGTTGGTATGGAGTAGGGTGGGTGTTGGGTTGGTATGGAGTAGGGTGGGTGTTGGGTTGGAATGAAGTAGGGTGGGTGTTGGGTTGGAATGGAGTAGGGTGGGTGTTGGGTTGGTATTGAGTAGGGTGGATGTTGGGTTGGTATGGAGTACGGTGGGTGTTGGGTTTGAATGGAGCAGGGTGGGTGTTGGGTTGGAATGGAGCAGGGTGGGTGTTTGGTTTGAATGGAGTAGGTGGGTCTTGGGTTGGTATGGAGTAGGGTGGGTGTTGGGTTTGAATGGAGTAGGGTGGGTGTTGGGTTGGAATGGAGTAGGGTGGGTGTTGGGTTGGTATGGAGTAGGGTGGGTGTTGGGTTGGTATGGAGTAGGGTGGGTGTTGGGTTGGTATGGAGTAGGGTGGGTGTTGGGTTGGTATGGAGTAGGGTGGGTGTTGGGTTGGAATGAAGTAGGGTGGGTGTTGGGTTGGAATGGAGTAGGGTGGGTGTTGGGTTGGTATGGAGTAGGGTGGGTGTTGGGTTGGTATGGAGTAGGGTGGGTGTTGGGTTTGAATGGAGTAGGGTGGGTGTTGGGTTGGTATGGAGTAGAGTGGGTGTTGGGTTTGAATGGACTAGGGTGGGTGTTGGATTGGTATGGAGTACGGTGGGTGTTGGGTTTGAATGAAGTAATGTGGGTGTTGGGTTGGTGTGGAGTAGAGTGGGTGTTGGGTTTGAATGGAGTAGGGTGGGTGTTGGGTTTGAATGGAGTAGGGTGGGTGTTGGGTTTGAATGGAGTAGGGTGGGTGTTGGGTTGGTATGGAGTAGGGTGGGTGTTGGGTTTGAATGGAGTAGGGTGGGTGTTGATTTGGTATGGAGTAGGGTGGGGGTTTGGTTGAAATGGAGTAGGGTGGGTGTTGGGTTGGAATGAAGTAGGGTGGGTGTTGGGTTGGTATGGAGTAGGGTGGGTGTTGGGTTGGAATGGAGTAGGGTGGGTGTTGGGTTTGAATGGAGTAGGGTGGGTGTTGGGTTGGTATGGAGTAGGGTGGGTGTTGAATTGGAATGGAGTAGGGTGGGTTGTTGGGTTGGAATGGAGTAGGGTGGGTGTTGGGTTGGTATGGAGTAGGGTGGGTGTTGGGTTGGTATGGAGTAGGGTGGGTGTTGGGTTGGAATGGAGTAGGGTGGGTGTTGGGTTGGTATGGAGTAGGGTGGGTGTTGGGTTGGTATGGAGTAAGGTGGGTGTTGGGTTGGTATGGAGTAGGGTGGGTGTTGGGTTGGTATCGAGTACGGTGGGTGTTGGGTTGGAATGAAGTAGGGTGGGTGTTGGGTTGGAATGGAGTAGGGTGGGTGTTGGGTTGGTATGGAGTAGGGTGGATGTTGGGTTGGTATGGAGTACGGTGGGTGTTGGGTTTGAATGGAGTAGGTGGGTGTTGGGTTTGAATGGAGTAGGGTGGGTGTTGGTTTTAAATGAAGTAAGGTGGGTGTTGGGTTGTAATGTTGTAGGGTGGGTTGGTATCGAGTAGGGTGAGTGTTGGGTTGGAGTGGAGTAGGGTGGGTGTTGGGTTTGAATGAAGTAGGGTGGGTGTTGGGTTGGTATGCTGTAGGGCGAGGTTTGGGTTGGTATGGAGTAGAATGGGTGTTGGGTTGGTATGGAGTAGGTTGGGTGTTGGGTTTGAATGGAGTAGGGTGGGAGTTGGGTTGGTATGGAGTAGAGTGGTTGTTGGGTTTGAATGGACTAGGGTGGGTGTTGGATTGGTATGGAGTAGGGTGGGTGTTGGGTTTGAATGAAGTAATGTGGGTGTTGGGTTGGTGTGGAGTAGAGTGGGTGTTGGGTTTGAATGGAGTAGGGTGGGTGTTGGGTTTGAATGGAGTAGGGTGGGTGTTGGGTTTGAATGGAGTAGGGTGGGTGTTGGATTGGTATGGAGTAGGGTGGGTGTTGGGTTTGAATGGAGTAGGGTGTGTGTTGGGTTTGAATGGAGTAGGGTGGGTGTTTGGTTGGTATGGAGTAGTGTGGGTGTTGGGTTGGTATGGAGTAGGGTGGGTGTTGGGTTGGAAGGGAGTAGGGTGGGTGTTGGGTTTGAATGAAGTAGGGTGGGTGTTGGGTTTGAATGGAGTAGGGTGGGTGTTGGGTTGGTATGGAGTAGGGTGGGTGTTGAATTGGAATGGAGTAGGGTGGGTTGTTGGGTTGGAATGGAGTAGGGTGGGTGTTGGGTTGGTATGGAGTAGGGTGGGTGTTGGGTTGGTATGGAGTAGGGTGGGTGTTGGGTTGGTATGGAGTAGGGTGGGTGTTGGGTTGGAATGGAGTAGGGTGGGTGTTGGGTTGGTATGGAGTAGGGTGGGTGTTGGGTTGGTATGGAGTAAGGTGGGTGTTGGGTTGGTATGGAGTAGGGTGGGTGTTGGGTTGGTATCGAGTAGGGTGGGTGTTGGGTTGGAATGAAGTAGGGTGGGTGTTGGGTTGGAATGGAGTAGGGTGGGTGTTGGGTTGGTATGGAGTAGGGTGGATGTTGGGTTGGTATGGAGTACGGTGGGTGTTGGGTTTGAATGGAGTAGGTGGGTGTTGGGTTGGAATGGAGTAGGGTGGGTGTTGGGTTTGAATGGAGTAGGGTGGGTGTTGGGTTGGTATGGAGTAGGGTGGGTGTTGGGTTTGAATGGAGTAGGGTGGGTGTTGGGTTGAAATGGAGTAGGGTGGGTGCTGGGTTTAAATGAAGTAGGGTGGATGTTGTGTTGGTGTGTTGTAGGGCGGGTGTTGGGTTGATATGGAGTAGGGTGGGTGATGGGCTTGAATGGACTAGGGTGGGTGTTGGATTGGTATGGAGTAGGGTGGGTGTTGGGTTTGAATGAAGTAATGTGGGTGTTGGGTTGGTGTGGAGTAGGGTGGGTGTTGGGTTTGAATGGAGTAGGGTGGGTGTTGGGTTTGAATGGAGTAGGGTGGGTGTTGGGTTGGTATGGAGTAGGGTGGGTGTTGGGTTTGAATGGAGTAGGGTGGGTGTTGATTTGGTATGGAGTAGGGTGGGGGTTTGGTTGGAATGGAGTAGGGTGGGTGTTGGGTTGGAATGGAGTAGGGTGGGTGTTGGGTTGGTATGGAGTAGGGTGGGTGTTGGGTTTGAATGGAGTAGGGTGGGTGTTGGGTTGGTATGGAGTAGGGTGGGTGTTGAATTGGAATGGAGTAGGGTGGGTTTTTGGGTTGGTATGGAATAGGGTGGGTGTTGGGTTGGAATGGAGTAGGGTGGGTGTTGGGTTGGAATGGAGTAGGGTGGGTGTTGGGTTGGTATGGAGTAGGGCGGGTGTTGGGTTGGTATGGAGTAGGGTGGGTGTTGGGTTGGTATGGAGTAGGGTGGGTGTTGGGTTGGTATGGAGTAGGGTGGGTGTTGGGTTGGAATGGAGTAGGGTGGGTGTTGGGTTGGAATGGAGTAGGGTGGGTGTTGGGTTGGTATTGAGTAGGGTGGATGTTGGGTTGGTATGGAGTACGGTGGGTGTTGGGTTTGAATGGAGCAGGGTGGGTGTTGGGTTGGAATGGAGCAGGGTGGGTGTTTGGTTTGAATGGAGTAGGTGGGTCTTGGGTTGGTATGGAGTAGGGTGGGTGTTGGGTTTGAATGGAGTAGGGTGGGTGTTGGGTTGGAATGGAGTAGGGTGGGTGTTGGGTTGGTATGGAGTAGGGTGGGTGTTCGGTTGGTATGGAGTAAGGTGGGTGTTGGGTTGGTATGGAGTAGGGTGGGTGTTGGGTTGGTATCGAGTAGGGTGGGTGTTGGGTTGGAATGAAGTAGGGTGGGTGTTGGGTTGGAATGGAGTAGGGTGGGTGTTGGGTTGGTATGGAGTAGGGTGGGTGTTGGGTTGGTATGGAGTAGGGTGGGTGTTGGGTTTGAATGGAGTAGGGTGGGTGTTGGGTTGGTATGGAGTAGAGTGGGTGTTGGGTTTGAATGGACTAGGGTGGGTGTTGGATTGGTATGGAGTACGGTGGGTGTTGGGTTTGAATGAAGTAATGTGGGTGTTGGGTTGGTGTGGAGTAGAGTGGGTGTTGGGTTTGAATGGAGTAGGGTGGGTGTTGGGTTTGAATGGAGTAGGGTGGGTGTTGGGTTTGAATGGAGTAGGATGGGTGTTGGATTGGTATGGAGTAGGGTGGGTGTTGGGTTTGAATGGAGTAGGGTGGGTGTTGATTTGGTATGGAGTAGGGTGGGGGTTTGGTTGAAATGGAGTAGGGTGGGTGTTGGGTTGGAATAAAGTAGGGTGGGTGTTGGGTTGGTATGGAGTAGGGTGGGTGTTGGGTTGGAATGGAGTAGGGTGGGTGTTGGGTTTGAATGGAGTAGGGTGGGTGTTGGGTTGGTATGGAGTAGGGTGGGTGTTGAATTGGAATGGAGTAGGGTGGGTTGTTGGGTTGGAATGGAGTAGGGTGGGTGTTGGGTTGGTATGGAGTAGGGTGGGTGTTGGGTTGGTATGGAGTAGGGTGGGTGTTGGGTTGGAATGGAGTAGGGTGGGTGTTGGGTTGGTATGGAGTAGGGTGGGTGTTGGGTTGGTATGGAGTAAGGTGGGTGTTGGGTTGGTATGGAGTAGGGTGGGTGTTGGGTTGGTATCGAGTACGGTGGGTGTTGGGTTGGAATGAAGTAGGGTGGGTGTTGGGTTGGAATGGAGTAGGGTGGGTGTTGGGTTGGTATGGAGTAGGGTGGATGTTGGGTTGGTATGGAGTACGGTGGGTGTTGGGTTTGAATGGAGTAGGTGGGTGTTGGGTTTGAATGGAGTAGGGTGGGTGTTGGGTTTGAATGGAGTAGGGTGGGTGTTGGGTTGGTATGGAGTAGGGTGGGTATTGGGTTTGAATGGAGTAGGGTGGGTGTTGGGTTGAAATGGAGTAGGGTGGGTGCTGGGTTTAAATGAAGTAGGGTGGATGTTGTGTTGGTGTGTTGTAGGGCGGGTGTTGGGTTGATATGGAGTAGGGTGGGTGATGGGCTTGAATGGACTAGGGTGGGTGTTGGATTGGTATGGAGTAGGGTGGGTGTTGGGTTTGAATGAAGTAATGTGGGTGTTGGGTTGGTGTGGAGTAGAGTGGGTGTTGGGTTTGAATGGAGTAGGGTGGGTGTTGGGTTTGAATGGAGTAGGGTGGGTGTTGGGTTGGTATGGAGTAGGGTGGGTGTTGGGTTTGAATGGAGTAGGGTGGGTGTTGATTTGGTATGGAGTAGGGTGGGGGTTTGGTTGGAATGGAGTAGGGTGGGTGTTGGGTTGGAATAGAGTAGGCTGGGTGTTGGGTTGGTATGGAGTAGGGTGGGTGTTGGGTTTGAATGGAGTAGGGTGGGTGTTGGGTTGGTATGGAGTAGGGTGGGTGTTGAATTGGAATGGAGTAGGGTGGGTTTTTGGGTTGGTATGGAATAGGGTGGGTGTTGGGTTGGAATGGAGTAGGGTGGGTGTTGGGTTGGAATGGAGTAGGGTGGGTGTTGGGTTGGTATGGAGTAGGGCGGGTGTTGGGTTGGTATGGAGTAAGGTGGGTGTTGGGTTGGTATGGAGTAGGGTGGGTGTTGGGTTGGTATCGAGTAGGGTGGGTGTTGGGTTGGAATGAAGTAGGGTGGGTGTTGGGTTGGAATGGAGTAGGGTGGGTGTTGGGTTGGTATTGAGTAGGGTGGGTGTTGGGTTGGTATGGAGTACGGTGGGTGTTGGGTTTGAATGGAGCAGGGTGGGTGTTGGGTTGGAATGGAGTAGGGTGGGTGTTGGGTTTGAATGAAGTAATGTGGGTGTTGGGTTGGTGTGGAGTAGAGTGGGTGTTGGGTTTGAATGGAGTAGGGTGGGTGTTGGGTTGGAATGGAGTAGGGTGGGTGTTGGGTTGGTATGGAGTAGGGTGGGTGTTGGGTTTGAATGGAGTAGGGTGGGTGTTGATTTGGTATGGAGTAGGGTGGGGGTTTGGTTGGAATGGAGTAGGGTGGGTGTTGGGTTGGAATAGAGTAGGGTGGGTGTTGGGTTGGTATGGAGTAGGGTGGGTGTTGGGTTTGAATGGAGTAGGGTGGGTGTTGGGTTGGTATGGAGTAGGGTGGGTGTTGAATTGGTATGGAGTAGGGTGGGTTTTTGGGTTGGTATGGAATAGGGTGGGTGTTGGGTTGGAATGGAGTAGGGTGGGTGTTGGGTTGGAATGGAGTAGGGTGGGTGTTGGGTTGGTATGGAGTAGGGCGGGTGTTGGGTTGGTATGGAGTAAGGTGGGTGTTGGGTTGGTATGGAGTAGGGTGGGTGTTGGGTTGGTATCGAGTAGGGTGGGTGTTGGGTTGGAATGAAGTAGGGTGGGTGTTGGGTTGGAATGGAGTAGGGTGGGTGTTGGGTTGGTATTGAGTAGGGTGGGTGTTGGGTTGGTATGGAGTACGGTGGGTGTTTGGTTTGAATGGAGCAGGGTGGGTGTTGGGTTGGAATGGAGCAGGGTGGGTGTTGGGTTTGAATGGAGTAGGTGGGTCTTGGGTTGGTATGGAGTAGGGTGGGTGTTGGGTTTGAATGGAGTAGGGTGGGTGTTGGGTTGGAATGGAGTAGGGTGGGTGTTGGGTTGGTATGGAGTAGGGTGGGTGTTGGGTTGGTATGGAGTAAGGTGGGTGTTGGGTTGGTATGGAGTAGGGTGGGTGTTGGGTTGGTATCGAGTAGGGTGGGTGTTGGGTTGGAATGAAGTAGGGTGGGTGTTGGGTTGGAATGGAGTAGGGTGGGTGTTGGGTTGGTATGGAGTAGGTTGGGTGTTGGGTTTGAATGGAGTAGGGTGGGTGTTGGGTTGGTATGGAGTAGAGTGGGTGTTGGGTTTGAATGGACTAGGGTGGGTGTTGGATTGGTATGGAGTACGGTGGGTGTTGGGTTTGAATGAAGTAATGTGGGTGTTGGGTTGGTGTGGAGTAGAGTGGGTGTTGGGTTTGAATGGAGTAGGGTGGGTGTTGGGTTTGAATGGAGTAGGGTGGGTGTTGGGTTTGAATGGAGTAGGGTGGGTGTTGGATTGGTATGGAGTAGGGTGGGTGTTGGGTTTGAATGGAGTAGGGTGGGTGTTGATTTGGTATGGAGTAGGGTGGGGGTTTGGTTGAAATGGAGTAGGGTGGGTGTTGGGTTGGAATGGAGTAGGGTGGGTGTTGGGTTGGTATGGAGTAGGGTGGGTGTTGGGTTGGAATGGAGTAGGGTGGGTGTTGGGTTTGAATGGAGTAGGGTGGGTGTTGGGTTGGTATGGAGTAGGGTGGGTGTTGAATTGGAATGGAGTAGGGTGGGTTGTTGGGTTGGAATGGAGTAGGGTGGGTGTTGGGTTGGTATGGAGTAGGGTGGGTGTTGGGTTGGTATGGAGTAAGGTGGGTGTTGGGTTGGTATGGAGTAGGGTGGGTGTTGGGTTGGAATGGAGTAGGGTGGGTGTTGGGTTGGTATGGAGTAGGGTGGGTGTTGGGTTGGTATGGAGTAAGGTGGGTGTTGGGTTGGTATGGAGTAGGGTGGGTGTTGGGTTGGTATCGAGTACAGTGGGTGTTGGGTTGGAATGAAGTAGGGTGGGTGTTGGGTTGGAATGGAGTAGGGTGGGTGTTGGGTTGGTATGGAGTAGGGTGGATGTTGGGTTGGTATGGAGTACGGTGGGTGTTGGGTTTGAATGGAGTAGGTGGGTGTTGGGTTTGAATGGAGTAGGGTGGGTGTTGGGTTTGAATGGAGTAGGGTGGGTGTTGGGTTGGTATGGAGTAGGGTGGGTGTTGGGTTTGAATGGAGTAGGGTGGGTGTTGGGTTGAAATGGAGTAGGGTGGGTGCTGGGTTTAAATGAAGTAGGGTGGATGTTGTGTTGGTGTGTTGTAGGGCGGGTGTTGGGTTGATATGGAGTAGGGTGGGTGATGGGCTTGAATGGACTAGGGTGGGTGTTGGATTGGTATGGAGTAGGGTGGGTGTTGGGTTTGAATGAAGTAATGTGGGTGTTGGGTTGGTGTGGAGTAGAGTGGGTGTTGGGTTTGAATGGAGTAGGGTGGGTGTTGGGTTTGAATGGAGTAGGGTGGGTGTTGGGTTGGTATGGAGTAGGGTGGGTGTTGGGTTTGAATGGAGTAGGGTGGGTGTTGATTTGGTATGGAGTAGGGTGGGGGTTTGGTTGGAATGGAGTAGGGTGGGTGTTGGGTTGGAATAGAGTAGGGTGGGTGTTGGGTTGGTATGGAGTAGGGTGGGTGTTGGGTTTGAATGGAGTAGGGTGGGTGTTGGGTTGGTATGGAGTAGGGTAGGTGTTGAATTGGAATGGAGTAGGGTGGGTTTTTGGGTTGGTATGGAATAGGGTGGGTGTTGGGTTGGAATGGAGTAGGGTGGGTGTTGGGTTGGAATGGAGTAGGGTGGGTGTTGGGTTGGTATGGAGTAGGGCGGGTATTGGGTTGGTATGGAGTAAGGTGGGTGTTGGGTTGGTATGGAGTAGGGTGGGTGTTGGGTTGGTATCGAGTAGGGTGGGTGTTGGGTTGGAATGAAGTAGGGTGGGTGTTGGGTTGGAATGGAGTAGGGTGGGTGTTGGGTTGGTATTGAGTAGGGTGGGTGTTGGGTTGGTATGGAGTACGGTGGGTGTTGGGTTTGAATGGAGCAGGGTGGGTGTTGGGTTGGAATGGAGTAGGGTGGGTGTTGGGTTTGAATGGAGTAGGTGGGTCTTGGGTTGGTATGGAGTAGGGTGGGTGTTGGGTTTGAATGGAGTAGGGTGGGTGTTGGGTTGGAATGGAGTAGGGTGGGTGTTGGGTTGGTATGGAGTAGGGTGGGTGTTGGGTTGGTATGGAGTAAGGTGGGTGTTGGGTTGGTATGGAGTAGGGTGGGTGTTGGGTTGGTATCGAGTAGGGTGGGTGTTGGGTTGGAATGAAGTAGGGTGGGTGTTGGGTTGGAATGGAGTAGGGTGGGTG
This sequence comes from Marthasterias glacialis, assembly GCA_911728455.2. NCBI lineage: Eukaryota > Metazoa > Echinodermata > Asteroidea > Forcipulatida > Asteriidae > Marthasterias > Marthasterias glacialis. Next base: position 28,022,164 of record OU452224.1, on the reverse strand, counting down.
TTGGGTTGGTATGGAGTAGGGTTGGTGTTGGGTTGGTATGGAGTACGGTGGGTGTTGGGTTTGAATGGAGTAGGTGGGTGTTGGGTTGGAATGAAGTAGGGTGGGTGTTGGGTTGGAATGGAGTAGGGTGGGTGTTGGGTTGGTATTGAGTAGGGTGGGTGTTGGGTTGGTATGGAGTACGGTGGGTGTTGGGTTTGAATGGAGTAGGGTGGGTGTTGGGTTGGAATGGAGTAGGGTGGGTGTTGGGTTTGAATGGAGTAGGGTGGGTGTTGGGTTGGTTTGGAGTAGGGTGGGTGTTGGGTTTGAATGGAGTAGGGTGGGTGTTGGGTTTGAATGGAGTAGGGTGGGTGTTGGGTTGGTATGGAGTAGGGTGGGTGTTGGGTTGGTATGGAGTAGGGTGGGTGTTGGGTTGGTATGGAGTAGGGTGGGTGTTGGGTTGGTATGGAGTAGGGTGGGTGTTGGGTTGGAATGAAGTAGGGTGGGTGTTGGGTTGGAATGGAGTAGGGTGGGTGTTGGGTTGGTATTGAGTAGGGTGGGTGTTGGGTTGGTATGGAGTACGGTGGGTGTTGGGTTTGAATGGAGCAGGGTGGGTGTTGGGTTGGAATGGAGTAGGGTGGGTGTTGGGTTTGAATGGAGTAGGTGGGTCTTGGGTTGGTATGGAGTAGGGTGGGTGTTGGGTTTGAATGGAGTAGGGTGGGTGTTGGGTTGGAATGGAGTAGGGTGGGTGTTGGGTTGGTATGGAGTAGGGTGGGTGTTGGGTTGGTATGGAGTAAGGTGGGTGTTGGGTTGGTATGGAGTAGGGTGGGTGTTGGGTTGGTATCGAGTAGGGTGGGTGTTGGGTTGGAATGAAGTAGGGTGGGTGTTGGGTTGGAATGGAGTAGGGTGGGTGTTGGGTTGGTATGGAGTAGGGTGGGTGTTGGGTTGGTATGGAGTACGGTGGGTGTTGGGTTTGAATGGAGTAGGTGGGTGTTGGGTTGGAATGATGTAGGGTGGGTGTTGGGTTGGAATGGAGTAGGGTGGGTGTTGGGTTGGTATTGAGTAGGGTGGGTGTTGGGTTGGTATGGAGTACGGTGGGTGTTGGGTTTGAATGGAGTAGGGTGGGTGTTGGGTTGGAATGGAGTAGGGTGGGTGTTGGGTTTGAATGGAGTAGGGTGGGTGTTGGGTTGGTTTGGAGTAGGGTGGGTGTTGGGTTTGAATGGAGTAGGGTGGGTGTTGGGTTTGAATGGAGTAGGGTGGGTGTTGGGTTGGTATGGAGTAGGGTGGGTGTTGGGTTGGTATGGAGTAAGGTGGGTGTTGGGTTGGTATGGAGTAGGGTGGGTGTTGGGTTGGTATCGAGTAGGGTGGGTGTTGGGTTGGAATGAAGTAGGGTGGGTGTTGGGTTGGAATGGAGTAGGGTGGGTGTTGGGTTGGTATGGAGTAGGGTGGGTGTTGGGTTGGTATGGAGTAGGGTGGGTGTTGGGTTTGAATGGAGTAGGTGGGTGTTGGGTTGGAATGGAGTAGGGTGGGTGTTGGGTTTGAATGGAGTAGGGTCTGTGTTGGGTTTGTATGGAGTAGGGTGGGTGTTGGGTTTGAATGGAGTAGGGTGGGTGTTGGGTTGAAATGGAGTAGGGTGGGTGTTGGGTTTGAATGAAGTAGAGTGGATGTTGTGTTGGTGTGTTGTAGGGCGGGTGTTGGGTTGATATAGAGTAGGGTGGGTGATGGGCTTGAATGGAGTAGGGTGGGTGTTAGGTTGGTATGGAGTAGGGTGGGTGTTGGGTTGGTATGGAGTAGGGTGGGTGTTGGGTTGGTATGGAGTAGAGTGGTTGTTGGGATGGAATGGAGTAGGGTGGGTGTTGGGTTTGAATGGAGTAGGTTGGGTGTTGGGTTTGAATGGAGTAGGGTGGGTGCTGGGTTTGAATGGAGTAGGGTGGGTGTTGGGTTGGTATGGAGTAGGGTGGGTGTTGGGTTGGAATGGAGTAGGTTGGGTGTTGGGTTGGAACGGAGAAGAGTGGGTGTTGGGTTGGAATGGAGTAGGGTGGGTGTTGGGTTTGAATGGAGTAGGGTGGGTGTTGGGTTGGAATGGAGTAGGGTGGGTGTTGGGTTGGTATGGAGTAGGGTGGGTGTTGGGTTGGAATGGAGTAGGGTGGGTGTTGGGTTGATATGGAGTAGGGTGGGTGTTGGGTTGGTATGGAGTAGAGTGGGTGTTGGGTTGGAATGGAGTAGGGTGGGTGTTGGTTTGGAATGGAGTAGGGTAGGTGTTGGGTTTGAATGGAGTAGGGTGGGTGTTGGGTTGGTATGGAGTAGGGTGGGTGTTGGGTTTGAATGGAGTAGGGTGGGTGTTGGTTTGTTATGGAGTAGGGTGGGTATTGGGTTGGAATGGAGTAGGGTGGGTGTTGGGTTGGAATAGAGTAGGATGGGTGTTGGGTTGGTATGGAGTAGGGTGGGTGTTGGGTTGGTATGGAGTAGGGTGGGTTTTGGGTTTGAATGGAGTAGGGTGGGTGTTGGGTTTGTATGGAGTAGGGTGGGTGTTGGGTTTGAATGGAGTAGGGTGGGTGTTGGGTTGAAATGGAGTAGGGTGGGTATTGGGTTGGAATGGAGTAGGGTGGGTGTTGGGTTGGTATGGAGTAAGGTGGGTGTCTGGTTGGTATGGAGTACGGTGGGTGTTGGGTTGGTATCGAGTAGGGTGGGTGTTGGGTTGGAATGGAGTAGGGTGGGTGTTGGGTTGGAATGGAGTAGGGTGGGTGTTGGGTTGGTATGGAGTAGGGTGGGTGTTGGGTTGGTATGGAGTAGGGTGGGTGTTGGGTTTGAATGGAGTAGGGTGGGTGTTGGGTTGGAATGGAGTAGGGTGGGTGTTGGGTTGGTATGGAGTAGGGTGGGTGTTGGGTTGGTATGGAGTAGGGTGGGTGTTGGTTGGAATGGAGTGGGGTGGGTGTTGGGTTGGTATGGAGTAGGGTGGGTGTTGGGTTGTGGGGATTGGATCTAGATCTCATAACTATTTTGCATGTTGAAGCATGTTCCAGAAAAGCTGCAAAATATATTTCGAAATAGGGAAGAGGAAATTACCATCATAGCAGAGGGGAAAAGTCGGGCAAACAAGAAGAAAAATGAAGATAAGACGTTTTATTAGAAATTGTACTGATGCTTTTTTTCTTTGTCAAATTGCGGGCAAATCAACCCCTTTGCCCCCTTTCTTACCCAAAGACAGTCCCCATACACTTATGATTTCCATATCTTATTAAAAACCAACCCTTGTTAATATAATAATGTGCATATGCATAACTTTACAGAAATTTTACAGTCAGAGTCAGTCTTTTTTGAATATTAGTAATGTAAATAAATTATGAGGATGTCGACACAAAAATATCGATCTGTCTTTAAGATCATTTTAAGAATAATGGAATGAGACATGAGCGAAATAAGATGGAGATAATGAAGATAAGAGCAAACAGAAGGTTCGAGACCGCCTTTTAAAAATGTTTTAAACTGCCTCAAGGTAGATGTGGTGTTTGCAAAATAAATAAATAAATACATAAATAAATAGATGAATAAAAACAAAAAAAAATACAATACAAAATATATCGAATAGATGAAATAACGATGAAAAAACCTTCCTGCATGTCTTCACCAGAGACAAACATTGGGGTTTAAAATAATCAAATATAGGCAGGATTTAAGTTGAATTTTATGCAAAAGAGGAAGGAAAGTAGAAGAAGAAAAAAGAAAGAAAGAAAAGAATACCCAGCCCCTCCACCCCCCCCCCCCGAAAAAAACATACACCTGCAATCGGGGACCTCCTATAGACTGCAAGTCTCGCGCGTATTTGAACCTTTTTGGGACCATTTTGGTCCCACACACATTGCTGGAACATGTGGAGGAAACAAAACCACGCGCTTTATCGGACCCTAATGCTCGAATACGCGCGAGACTTACACCGTCTGTTTTCCATCTTTTATTTGTACTTTTTGGCAACAGCTCCCATTGGTTTAGTACATGACTTTTCAACCGGGACCTTCACCCAACCGGGGACCCTACTCTTTTTGTTATAGCTTCCCGGTTAAGTATACAAACAAGCTCACACACACACCCCCCCTTACATATGGCAGTTACGGGGTCCTCCTTTTGCTGTTCTATTATTTCTTTTCTGAAGAATTCCTCTGTGGGGTAGCACTAGAACAAAGCAAACCTTGTGGGGTAGCATTGTTCCATTGTGTAAAGTGCCCAGCAAGTTGGTGAGTGTAAGGGCACGTGGCCACACACACACCAAACTTAAGAGCTATGTCAAAATAAGAATCTAAGCAACGTCCCATAAACGAAACAAGATGATAGTACGATTGGTTGATTGATTGATTTTAATGGGAAACTTTGATTGTTGTTTATTCGACTCACAGCACTGTTGACAATAATTGACTTCACACCGGGTTTCTTTTGACAAGGGAACATCAAACCAGCTTTAATATAGAAATAAATTTATTCAAAAGTTCAGGGGTAAATACTACCTTGGCGGTGTTTTTAGAATATAAAAAACGAACACATTCAATACTAAAAATACTTCAAAATTATGAAGAAGAGCCAGGAACCCATACCTTTAAATAATACATGAAGGAAATCTATTTATCTATGAAGGAAGTTTAAATAATCTAAAATAATAAAGTGTATACTAAACACTTTGAACTTCCTGGTTGGAGACGACCATTTTGAACTTTTGGTAATAAGTTCTATTTTATAGCCGGCTGAGTTATTTTGGCTCTACCGCCATTGAAAATACTTCATTGTTGGTTGTATCGCACCGCATTTCAAAGCAATTTAAGGAAAGATGTATTTAGCTGTTCTGGTTGTTCTTGTGATGTCTTATGCATGCAGAGCGTGTGACATCACGGGTCATCCAGAAGACACCGTAGCTGAGGTAGGAGAGACCGCTACTCTGAAATGCACCACTGACTTTGCTATGTGTAAAGATAAAATTTGTTGGTTTTATTGGGAACGTGAGAAAAACAACAAATTTGAAGCTATTTCTGTCTGTACAAATGTGTACTCTGGGTATCCAGACAGATATTCTGTGTCTTCTGGTCCAGACTGGTCCTTGACGATTACAGGAATCCAGCCAACAGACGCAAGGCGATACCGATGTTACGTATACTCATATTCTGACACAAAAAGCTCAGAAGATTCTCCGCCTGCTACACTTACCATTCCATCACTAATACACGTAAGTGTACATCCGCTTTATCGCTTAACAACAACCGGAGATAATGCTACATTTCTTTGTAAAGTCAATCCACAAAGTGAGGCAAAGTTTTCATTTAAATGGTTTGTAAATGGATCGAAGTTAAATCGATTCCCAGATAGGACATTTGATTTAGGAAACAACGGGGAGACTCTAGTTATTCTGAATATTGACAAGAGGTTTAACAATACCAACCTAACGTGTAAAGTGTTCAGCGGAGACACAGCGTTAAAAAGGAGTGACAATTATCTCACACTTATTCAGCCACATGAAGAGCTGATTACACCACGTACTCAAGTACCTGAGACTGAAGAGTCTCTCACCGTCAACCCTGCTGAGTTTCCCAATGACACTGATGAGCTATCCGCTACTCAGGTACCTGAGACTGAAGAGTCTCTCACCGTCAACCCTGCTGAGTTTCCCCATGACACTGATGAGCCGTCCGCTACTCAAGTACCCGAGACCGAAGAGTCACAGCCCAACCCAGGCAGCACAAATTCCCTCGACACGGTTTCTTCTCACTCAAAAACACAGACAGAGAGAAACACACCAAGTGTAACCGTAGATACAGCACATCAGTCCCCATCCATCCAACCGTACACCAAGAATCCCGATCTTAAGAATCTAGACTCATCCTTGGATGATAGTATCACATTCATCTTAGTAGGAGGAGTTATCACTGCTGTCTTCTTGATGCTAGTCATCTCATTTCTTATTTACTGTCTCGTCTTCAAAAGACAATCCAAAGCGACACACAGCACACGTTCTGCATCTACACCTCAAGATGATGGAGGAGAAAGTGATGCAGACGGGATATCAGAAACCCAACTGCACGGAGTCACTCCGAGGTGTGATCAAGAAAATGACCAGGCTAGCTCTGCAGACGAGAGGTCAGTTGAGTCCCCGAGGGAAACAGTTACTGTAGTAGTGACATCGGACTTAAACCAGCAGGCAGAAACAAAACATGATCAAGACAATGTGGACAAACCTCGGTCCACTGAAACTGATGGATCAGTCAAGGATGGGGAGAAACGTAATGTTAAACAGAATCATCCTGAGTCTATGTATGCTGTGGTGGATAAAAGTAGCGCCAAAAGTAAGACATCGGGCGCCATTTTCACTGAGGAAGCATCTTTGAAAGTCCCCGGAGGCGGGAAGGATGGATCGAAGCTGAATCGTGGAACATATACCACCCAGACCTTGAGTAGTTCTTCCAAACATGAAAGTCCGTCTGAGCATCAGAAGTCAACCACCGTCGCTGTGAAGGATTTGCCGATACCCAGACGCGTTGTTGACCTTCAACCGTCCGGTCAGAAACCCCCTCGCGTCATTCCGTACCATCTCTCCAAACGCCGAGCGAGCACCAAGAACCAAGCCCAGGCCGCGCTAGAGCAGACGGCAGACCGTGGTGAGGACAGTATCGTCAAGGATGACCCAAGACAGAGGAATGTCGAAGGTCTGATCTACGCTGACTTGGATCTATCGGGAGGATCGGCAAGAATCATCAGCCCGGAGGAGGAGACGGTTTATGCTGACGTTGGAAACAAGAAGACTGTGGGGTAAGCTGAGGGAGGGAATTACAGGCCACGCCCTTATAAATGGAATGAAACAAAACTAAAGGTTATTTGTGTAAAGGGTAGGTCTACCGTGTACTTCAATGCTATGATTCTGTTTAATAAGCAGTCGGCATAACTAGCACTAAACAGTGAAATATTTGTAAATGTTCTTCCTTTTAGTAACGTGGGGAAACAATCTAAAGAGAATAACTAGATGATAATCATTTGATTTGAAGAAATAGTCTGAGTTGAGAACTGTTTTCTTGGGGGAATTTTTTTTATGCAACCTCCTGTAGGCAGATTGTATTTTACATTGAGTAACTACCTAAATAAATTATAAATATTTGTAGTAAAATCTGATTTGTTGTAAAGATTCCATTGTAATCAGTTATCAATTAGTTTGACCTGAAACGATCTCATCACAGCAACTCAGCTTGGAAAAAAGCAACGTGAGTGAAAACACTTGTTAAAATCACATTGAGCCACAGAGTCTATTTCCTGATGTTTAAAACATTACTAGACTTTCTGACGAAATAAACAGATTTGTATGTTTTCTTTGATGACGATGACTAAGAGGCTATCCTCCTCATATCCTGCTTTTATTATTCACTGCATGTACAAAATCAATATTATCAATAGTCTGGTTCTAAAACCCAAACATCTTCGACTATATTCTACGTCGATTTTAGGGTCCGGTATCACCCGACGTGTTCTTGTAAGTTAGAAGGAAGTAAATGTGAAACTGAAGAGGAACTTAACACAGTCAAATATATCTTCGGAAACTCATTAAAGGAATTAAATGATTACTTATTCAGTTTGCTCAGACTAATTAATTTTGAGATGAGTGCTGCAGCTTAGATTTGATATCATTAGTCTTAAAAATGATAAAAATGTTGTCTGGGAACATTTCAGTTTTTTTTCAGACAAGGGTTTTTATGTTTACGCCAAATTGGTTCAGGTTGACGCATCTTGGAGATATAAACACCGATGATGTGGCTATGAAAAAATAAAACAAAACAATTCTTGAAAAATTTCTCAGAAACAGTTATCTTTTTGGCAAAACAAATCCAAGTTGAAGCACTCATCTTATATTATAATGTTGCGAGCAAACTAATTAAAAAATCAATTGATGACTTTCCTGAGTAGATATTTCCACATTTACATCTGAATGTATATGACGTCGAAGTATATTGAGCTGGTAATTATTTACAAATGTTTATTCAAGAAAGTCACTTTGATGATAGTTTAAGAGAATCATGTAAGAACTATGAGGAATGTTTAAAAGACTTTAAGAAATATCTAAACAATAAATTGTAACGAGCACCTCAATATCACGCCAAAAGATAGGTACTTTGTACCCGCAATTCGGAGCCACATAACATAAATCACGTGTCAATCAATCTGTGTGTATGACTTTGGGGACCGTTGACCCCTGTGGGCGGAACTAATTCATTTTTTATGAATGACTGGAAATTTGTGTAAGGTTATTTTAGCAACTGATGTAATTGTAAGAAGTCGCTAAAGATATAAAGGTCAAAAGAGGTTGCTGGAAAATCAAAGTCCATAACTTTCGTCGTTTCTAGACAATATTAAAACTAAGTAAAATGGGATGAGAGATGTTTCAGACAGAAGTTAATGTCGAGACTTCAGGGCATTCAGGTTGGCTCAGTGGTTTCTTTCCCTGCCTTTTCACCTCTGTGGACCCCGGTTCGTATCCCGGACTGGAGCCTTGCATGTGGATTGGGTTTTCAGTCCCTACCTGATTGCGTGGGTTTTCCCCCATTTGGGGGTTTCCTGCCACTTCTAAAACTGAATTTCTTCTCGTTTCCTAAACACCATCATGTTATTGGCGCCTGCGTCATTGGATGTGTATGAAATAAAGTTATGGAGGCTATAAAACTTCCTGTGATTGTTGGCGATTGTTCGCAAATATTGTTATTTTTGCAAATAGTTAGTTGGGATGTCGCAAGTATCATAACAAATATTTGCTTTGTCGTAAATATTATCGCGATGTAATAATATTTATAAAATATTTTTCAAATATTTGCGATAACGCAAATGTTTGCGATGCCGTAAATAATTATTTGCAAAGATATTTGTGAAGATATTTGTGAAGATATTACTTTCAAATGTAATATTGCAAAGATATTTGCAATATTGTTTGCGACGTCGCAAATATTTGCAAAGAAGTCTGCGATATGTGATGTCCCTTGAGAGATGGTCACACTTCAAATAACAAAGGAAGGAAGTTAAATCAATCTAGCATAAAATAATGTTATTGCTTTTATGTTGAATAAAACATCCTGCACTTGGGTGACGTGCATTTTAGAACATGGATTAGCTGAATACGTTTACGTTAGCTTTTACCCGGTCTTTACTTCAATTGAATTAAAAGATGTATCCAGTTTTTCTGGTTGTTGTTGTGATGTCTTATGGATGCACAGCGTGTGACATCACGGGGCATCCAGAAGACACTGTGGCCGAGGTAGGAGAAAATGTCACGCTGAGATGCAACACTGACTTAACAAAATGCGAAAGTAATCCTTGTGAGCTTCATTGGCAGCTTTGGACAACACGATTTGAAACAATATCTACATGTTTAGAAGTAAGTGGTGCGTATCAAGACAGATATTCAGTGTCGTCTGGTCCTGACTGGTCTTTGACGATTACAGGAGTCCAGCCGAGCGATGCAAGGCAATATCTGTGTAGCATTGAACGGCGCAGAAACAGAACACACCCCTGGGCTCATTCTTCCCCTGCGACCCTCGTCATACCATCACTAATCGACATCAGTGTCCAGCCGCCTCATCGTCCAATAACAACGGGAGATAATGCTACATTTCATTGCAACGTTCAGTCACACAATGAAACTCGACTGACCCTCAATGTAAAATGGTTTGTAAATGAAACCAACGTCAGACCATTTGACGATCAATCAATTTATCATTTTGATAACGACAGATACACCTTAACATTTCTCAAGATAAGTGTTAACTACACTAACGTGCGTTGTAAGGCTATCAGTGGAACTAAATCTGTGAAGAGAAGTGATAATTATCTGATACTCATTCATCCTCAGAAGAAACCGATAACATCCGCTACTCAAGTACCTGAGACTGAAGAGTCTCTCGCCGTTAACCCTGAAGAGTCTCAACCCGACCCTGGTACCTCGGATTCCATCAACACAGTGTTTTTCCACTCAACAACACCAACCGAGAAAAACGTACAAAGTGTGACCGTTGAGGAGGCAAATCAGTTCCCTTCCATCCAACCTTCTCCCAAGAATCCTGATCTTAAGAATCTAGACTCATCCTTGGATGATAGTATCACATTCATCTTAGTAGGAGGAGTTATCACTGCTGTCCTCTTGATGCTAGTCATCTCATTTCTTATTTACTGTCTCGTCTTCAAAAGACAATCCAAAGCGACACACAACACACGTTCTGCATCTACACCTCAAGATGATGGAGGAGAAAGTGATGTAGACGGGATATCAGAAACCCGACTGCACGGAGTCACTCCGAGGTGTGATCAAGAAAATGACCAGGCTAGCTCTGCAGGCGAGAGGTCAGTTGAGTCCCTGAGGGAAACTGTTACTGTGGTAGTGACATCGGACTTACACCAGCAGGCAGAGACAAAACATGATCAAGACAATGTGGACAAGCCTCTGTCCACTGAAACTGATGGATCAGTCAAGGATGGGGAGAAACGTAATGATAAACAGAATTATCCTGAGTCCATGTATGCTGTGGTGGATAAAAGTAGCGCCAAAAGTAAGACATTGGGCGCCATTTCCACTAAGGAAGCATCTTGGAAAGTCTCCAGAGGCGGGAAGGATGGATCGAAACTGAATCGTGGAACAGACACCGCTCAGACCCTGTGTAGTTATTCCAAACATGAAATGCCGTCTGAGAATCAGAAATCAACCGTCGCTGTGAAGGATTTGCCGGTACCAGGACGTGGCGTTGACCGTAAACCGTCCGGTCAGAAACAAGCGAGCACCAAGACCCAAGCCCAGGCCGCGCTAGAGCAGGCGGGAGACCGTGGTGAGGACGATATCGTCAAGGATGACCCAAGACAGAGGAATATGGAAGGTCTGGTCTACGCTGACTTGGATCTATCGGGAGGATCGGCAAGAATCATCAGCCCGGAGGAGGAGACGGTTTATGCTGACGTTGGAAACAAGAAGACTGTGGGGTAAGCTGAGAGATGGGATTGCTCGCAGTCCACGCACGCCCCTCGGGCAGTCTCAGACTAGGCTGACTCTAGTTACAAGGTGAATTCTACATCACAATTCATTGTCCAACTTTCATGCACACTATTGTGAACTTAATGACAATCTCACAAAATGCATTTCATCCACACCCGAATAATTTCGAATCATTTTGTTTGATTGTTCATTAGAAAAAGAGAAATAGCCAACAATTAAACATCAAAGTGAAAGGCTCTCAAAGTCGGTAAAAAAACAAAATGATGACAGAAAGGCGAAATCAGCAAATGACAAAGTGAAAAAGATGAGTCAAAGTTTCGAATTCAATAATGTAAGAAAAATATTTTTATGAACATTATCAAAAAGGATGAAAACAAATTGGAAGACAAAGAGAGGGTGTGGCTTAGGTGTAGGGAATAGTCTGTTATGACATGATGATAACTCAAGTATTATCACGTCTTGTAAGAAATAATAGAGCAATTAACAAAGCACTGGTGAAGAAAATTGAACACAAAATGTGCACAGTTCAGCAAAAATGGGTTGGCTACTCTGCACTTCTGCAGAGACCGTAACAAGATAAAACGACCAATCCGTTTTACATTTACTCCTTTATAGATGTAATTGTAAATCTCAGAAAGATTGGTTTCATTCATCTCAGAGATCAGAATTGTATTTATTTAGTTTTGTTCATGCTACCCATTCACTACAAATGCAAACAATATTTGCAGTATCTTCTGTCAAACATGATCCTTCGTTTTGGTTTATTCACAATTTTAAGCAAGCATTCATCTACCACAAAATTAAGGAGGTATATCAATGATTTGAATACTGTTTGATGATTATATAATAAATAATAACCAAGGAAGTATGAACGGTGCTGTAACTCAATTTTGAAATGAAACACTATTTTCATGATATCTGCTAAAGTTTTATACACAAGATTTAATAAGTTGCATATGAATCCAAGAAGTTAATGATTTTAATAACCAAACCATGATCATGTATGTTTATGGCGTACTTGGTGACATTAATGTAGTGGTTGATATTTATAAAGTTTTTACATTATTATCTGTGATTGGTCTGCTTCCATTCCACAGTTTGTTTGTTTTAGTAGGTTCATTTAATGTTTAAATTTATTATTTTAGTTATTGGTATTCGAAGACAAAATAACCAACACAAAGGGTCACTTAACAATGATAAGAATGCAACAACATACAATAATATACATGCACAAAAACACTAAAAGACTAAAAGAGTGCAAAATAACAACTTTAAAAATGAAAGGTATGGGAAAAAAGCAATCGAATACAACAAATTGGTAAACGAAATAATTGCAAGTTGTGAGATGGTAGATTTCCTGTTCCTCTCTGTGTTGCATTCTATTCAGTTTAAACCAGATATGTTAACTTAATATACAAATTAATCAAAAGTCGAATTGAATTGAATTGAATTGAATTGAATTGAATAGAAGAGTGCATCTTCACCCAAAAGACATTTCAAATTGAATATTTCGTTGTTGTTGATGTTGTTGTTGTTTCTGGGTATTTGTTTGTTAATTTGAAGGAAACAAGATCAAATTGATAAAAGACCAATGGTCTGATGGCATTTACCATGTAGAGGTAATTCTAAATTTAGAATTTAGTCTTGTGATTTGTGTTCCGTTTGTATGTAAAACATAACTGAATTATGAAATACAATTATTATATTTGTTAGTTTTTTTCACTTTTGTTTATTTCAGAGATGTGTACAAGCAATTGTTGCACATGATCCACGAGGTCTCATATAATTTGTTTTAATGTTAAAGTAATGTTCCATTTTTATAGGACAGTCAAGGAAGTAAGGAGAATTTTCCAAGTCTCCAAGTCATGTGACATGTATTGGGTATTAAACGTAAACAAACACTACGTCCTCCATAGGAAAGTGCGGCACGGTACATGATGATTGTTGCATCTGTTTAATCGATCGAGGGTTTTCTTTCTCGAAATCTGTGAATAATATTCCAGAATGTGTACCAGAGACCTTAGTACTGTGTTACCATTACCCAAAAGCCGACTGTTGGTTTGACTCTGTCGGTCACATGATGTAGTTGCACGTAGTTTGCTATCAGCTGAGATGACGTAGTACCCACTACATGTTACGTGATGACATGTAATCATCGGTAGCGCAATCGGTCTATTCATTTTGAAACTATGTTGACTACACTGGAAATTGTTTCCAGAATTGTTGCTTCAGTTCTAACACATGATAATGCATGATCATATAAAGGAAGTCAATATTATTATTAATCTAACCTAAATTATTATTTCAAATGACGTACTCGGATACAATACATGTTGTGCCATACTGAATTCACACAATGTATTTTTTGTCGAGAGATTAAACAATTTTTTTGAGTATGTTCAATTGGTGTTTTACAGAGTATGCAAAACATCCTTGTAAAAACGGGGCACCAATGTATGAAGAAAAAGATTGTAATGATAAAAAGTCACACAGTTTGGTTACGATCGGCTTTGATTCAATAATGTAAGGCCGAACGAAACCTGAAATAAAAGGCACACATATCGGAGGGGGGCAACGTAGCCCCACCCCGGTCTTGTAGGGTTAAGGGACACTGTTGGTCATTACAACTTTGAACACATGTTGCTTTCTCTCATTTTAAAACCCACTATTTATGGTTTATTATTATTCAATGGTGATTGTTATCATAACTATAATTATCAATCGTTTGTTTAGTCTTAAAAAATGTTTGAAATCCGATTGCCTTAATACTTCCAGGGGTCAAAGAGGAACAGGGAGAACAAAATAATAAAATTGTTTTATTTCTGTCTCGCCTCTGAAGCTTTGGTTGCCAACCAAAATATTTTAACAACAATTCATTGATTAGCCGAATCTCTTCCATATTGAAGGTTCGGTTTTCTTTCCACAAAATGCAATGTCACTGCAGTATCTATGCAACATAACATGATGTGTATCTTATTAATCAAACCAAAGTCGTCATATAAATATGCATGTCTATGATTTTAAGAAGAAAAAAAAATGATTTATTTAAGTGAACAATTTATACAGACATATAGTGACAAGGAAGTAAGTTAGAGAAACTGAAAAACCCGACTGACTAATAATATAACGGAAATTATACACACATCTAAACAAACTAAAATTGTCTTTATCAAGTCTGCATTTTAATTAATTAAAACCATTTCCTTGTGTGAGGATTTGGTCTTCCACATTTCTTAATTTTAATTGATTTCGCAAGTAACTTGTTATCATACTAAAGTAAAGACAGCAGTTTGTTACTATTTTATTGCTATTTTTACATATCAACAGCTACATTGATTCTGCTCATTCTTGTTATGGAGCCGGCAACGAGGAGTGACTACAAAACCAGAAAATAATAATTTCATTTTTAATGGCAGGTGATACTCAAGAATAGTAAGCAATCAGATAGAAACATGATTGAAGCTGACGATAAAACAATGAAGTTAGAATCACTAAACTTACTTACGGTACTTTTAATCTTGTAAGAAGTTGTTTACAATTCTGCGAGGATATTCCTAAAAAACTACACTAATCGTAATAATCTTTGCAGGGTAGCTGTTGTTGACAATCAAAAGGAAAATGCGCTGTTTGCAAAAATCAAAAACTAAAAAAACATGGGGTAATAAAATAAACATTGACAAAATCGTATTTAACCACGATAGGCTAGGTGGAGTGTCGTGGCCGAGCTGTCTAGATCAACAGACTCAAGTTCTGGTGTTGTCGGCAGCAGAGTGTGGGTTCGAGTCCGATATGCGGCAATTGTGTCCATGAGCAAGATACTTTACCATAATTGCTTAAAAGCATTTCCTGGTTGAGTCTCCCATATTTGGCTTATTGTCTTCCATACCTGTCCCAGCTTGTTTTATTATTCAGTTGAAGAATGACACGTATTATGATCTCTCGTTTTCATATCAATGTGAAGACTGTGGTTTGCTGTTATTTCATTGCTCATTCTACACGTATCAACAGCTACAATGTTTCTGCTCATTCTTGTTATGACATCGATCTGTGGGTTGGGTGAGGCGGCACTTTTCAAGACTCACCCAGATGACATCCTCGCCGTACTAGGAGGAAATGTATCCTTCAGCTGTACACCACAAAGTGCATTTTGCGGAGAACACCAGACTGTTTACTGGCAACGTGGGCTGAAAACGACACCGACTTGGGACAGAACCATTTTTAACGGCACAGAGGTTTCTCGACCATTTACCGGTAGAGAGAGGTATACTGTGTCATTTACTGACTGTACATGGACATTACACATACGGAACATTGAACCAGCAGATGAAAGAAATTACAGTTGCTTCATCTACAACAAGTTTTCCAACGTATCAAGACTAACTATTGTTGATCCGATTAACACTACTATCTCACCAGCGCGGATTGATAGATACGAGGGTGAAAATGCCTACTTTAGTTGCTACACGCAACCTCTCGTCGACCACGATCTGGAATACACTTGGCGTATTAAAAAACAGGGCAGCCATGAATGGGAGGAGATGTATGAGAATAATACTACGATTGAATTTAATAATAATAATAATATCCTGTCGATGCTTAGGTTGGGATTAGAGATGAATGGTTCCATGGTCGAATGTTCAGTGCACAGTGGATCATCATCACTGACAGGAGTAAGAAACAGTGGCTGGTTATTTGTGCATCCACGTGAGGAAGCCATGGAAACCATGTCAGAAATGGTGATACTAGACCGACAGTCTACCCCATCTGCACCCCAGACCTCATCCCCTCTACCGACCAAGAAGCAAGATCCCGATCCTGACAGTAACAACCCTTCTCCAGTATCTACGGACCCTACAATCATCTTAGTAGGATGGTCTCTAGCTGCGGTCTTCATCTTTCTCTTCATCTCATCACTGCTGTACAATATCGTGACCAAAAGACGATCCAAAGTGAACCATAATTCAACCCGTGTAGTTCAGACAACTCAAGATGACGATGCAGACGTGTCTGAGGAAGTAAAATCCCAACTACACGGCCAGCTACGACTGGCCGTAAAGAAATATCACCATCCAGCTATGCAGAACTGATTGTCAAGTATTGTCTGTGTACGTCACAGAGACCATTTAGTCTGATGCCGTGTCTGAATTGGCGGCTACGGCTAGGGTTACGGCTAGATCGCCGCGTCATCAAGCGTTGAAGCATAGGACATCCATAGCAACACACGTAGCAACAGCCGTAGCCGGAACTGTAGCCGCCAATTCGGTAACAGCCTTAAGCCCGGTTCATACTTCACGCGAAAACGAAGGCGAAGCGAATTTTGGTGACGCAACAATTCAGTACGCGCTGTTTTTTTCAATTGTGACGCAAGAAAACTCGCTTCGCTTTCGCCATTCGCGTGAAGTATGAACCGGGCTTTATTAAGCGTTAGCCATTCCTATGAGTTTTAAACTCACCAGAAAACCAACCCGTGAATATTTTTGGGAAAAAATTAAGAAATCAGCTGTTACAAACTGTAATTTTTTGTGAATATCTAAACAAAAAACAAAACAATATTTCAGCTACACTATATTTCTCTGGGAGGATGGTACTGGTGCTGTCATTGGTGTTATTGGTTCCAGATTGAATCTCATGATGTATTTGATGATATCCAAACCTTCATTTTACAAGTATCGGTAAAGCAGCTAGTAATATTGCTCTCTGCTCTCATATTAAGATTGATATCAAACTTGGAGACATTTCATAAACCTCTTCTTTAAGAAACACCTGATGTAAATCTGATGTATTTCCGGATGTTTTCATGAGGTATTTATTAGTAAGTCACGTGGACATGACGTCGTAGTAGGCCTATGTTGAGCTAGTATATTCATAAATGTTTAATCAAGAAACTTAAGTCACTCACAAGAACATTTTGGAGAATTCTGTTCTAGTACTTTTGAAAAAGACAGTAAGAAAGATTGGAAAAACGGAATACATAGCTGTATCTGTTCCAGAAAATTAACCCTTAATGCAAAGAAAAGAACGTTTAGTTTATACAATATTTTTTTTTTAAAACTCTTTGTATATTATATTTCCTTGTTATAACAGTAAAACTTCATCGTTTTTAAGAGGCTTGCATCATTCTGGGTTTAAATTACGAATTTTGTTTCACTTACAATTTCACTTCAATTTTTGGCTCGACTTTTGTCTAATTGTTTAAAAGTATGTTCAATTTCCCTTGTACTGTCCCTCGTTTCGTTTTGCTTCAAATCCGTAAAAGGTATCTTGTTTCGAATTCAAAATTTCTATTGACTTGCAAAGGTCGGTTATTTTAACACACGATTCATTCATTTTTTCATCTGATTTATATTTGTTCAGAATGAACTTGTTTTTAATTCACTGTAAATCCCTGACAGCTCGTAACGTCGAAGTGATTCTGTGGAACACATTCTGAGAATATTAATCGGATAATAATTACATCTCAATATTAAACTTGAAAGTGTAGTCCTTCCAAGAAAGGTCTTACTGTGTATAGAGAGTATAAAGAGTAAATTCATAAATGTAGTTGCAGGAAAATAAGTTAAGAGGGGAAACCTTAGTTTGACCATGGTATATTGTTTAATTCATGACAAGAGACAAGTACAGAGAATGGGACTCGACGACCGGTGTCATAGGGGATTGTGTCCCCTATATAGCGCCCTCTTATATAGCTGCCTATAGTCATGTTAATTTATCTTATTGAAGACACACACCGTAGACATCCTCTATGACACTGGAAAAGGCTCACAATGTCAAAGAAGCCTCTTAATGGTTGTGGAATGTGGGAGGGGCAGGAGAACAGGGAAAGTAAAGGGGTTATATTGGTATAAGGGGTTGAACAAGAGGGGGTGGGGGTAACAAGATGGAGGTGGGGTTGTTGTTCAGTATTAAAACGTCACAGTGATGTCTTTCATGAAAGGTCTAACTCTGTAAGTCAATAATAAGGTTTTAATCTTTAAAAATGTCAACCGTAACAACGACAGCGGTCTGTTAATAATAATCAGTCTGTTATTTTTATAAGTAACTAACTAAAAATAGCATTTTTGCTTGTCATAAAAAGCCAAACTGTTTTTGCTTCACTCAAAAACATCAACAGTTTCTGAAACAAATACAATTATCATGAAATCCTTACAAGATCTTTAAAAAGTGTGTAAAAAATAAAAAAGCTGAAGTAATCATCAACTGAAAAAAAAATGAAAACAATTAATCATTTTGACTTATTATAGCAGTATTAGCAAACCTATTTTGCATATTTCAGTAATATTGATCGTTTCTTCATTAAGATACTGAGAAGGAAGAGAAAGGAACACATGAACAAAAAATACCATGTTGGTGTTTCCAGCAGTCTTTATTTTCAGAATTCTTCATTTTGGACGGAGGGGTTGGTCGCCGGCCAAAATAAAGTCATTTTGTTTTTCAAAAGAGGCTTAATTGTAGACGTTTTGTTTAAAACAGGCAATATTTGTGTAAAGGGGCTTATGTTCTACATGATAAAGAAACGTGCTGGCTATATTTAGTATTTATATTTTGTAAGGAATATGTTTTGTAAGGAGTATGAAAGTGTTTGTTATGATAATGTTATTGTGTAGTCCTTAAGATGAACAGGGTAGAGTACAGCGTCTTAACAAGTAGATCAGGCAGTAGGAGTAGTTCTGAGATGCGCCGTCAAAATATTCAAAAACTTCACGAGGCAACGCTCCCGAGTTATATTTTCGTGTTTCCACAAGGTTTAAAAAATAAACTTCCAGTTTGATTGACGTGGTTACTGGTGGGGTGAGGTTGGTGTTGAGTTTGAATGGAGTAGGGTGGGTGCTGGGTTTGAATGGAGTAGGGTGGGTGTTGGGTTGGTATGGAGTAGAGTGGGTGTTGGGTTTGAATGGAGTAGGGTGGGTGTTGGGTTTGAATGAAGTAAGGTGGGTGTTGGTTTTGAATGAAGTAAGGTGGGTGTTGGGTTGGTATGTTGTAGGGTGGGTGTTGGGTTGGTATGGAGTAGGGTGGGTGTTGGGTTTGAATGGAGTAGGGTGGGTGTTGGGTTGGTACGGAGTAGGGTGGGTGTTGGGTTGGAATGGAGTAAGGTGGGTGTTGGATTGGTATGGAGTAGGGTGGGTGTTGGGTTGGAATGGAGTAAGGTGGGTGTTGGGTTGGAATGGAGTAAGGTGGATGTTGGGTTAGAATGGAGTAGGGTGGGTGTTGGGTTTGAATGGAGTAGGTTGGGTGTTGGGTTGGTATGGAGTAGGGTGGGTGTTGGGTTAGAATGGAGTAGGGTGGGTGTTGGGTTGATATGGAGTAGGGTGGGTGTTGGGTTTGAATGAAGTAGGGTGGGTGTTGGGTTGGAATGGATTAGGGTGGGTGTTGAGTTGGAATGGAGTAGGGTGAGTGTTGGGTTGGAATGGAGTAGGGTTGATGTTAGGTTTGAATGGAGTGGGGTGGGTGTTGGGTTGGTATGGAGTAGGGTGGGTGTTGGGTTGGAATAGAGTAGGGTGGGTGTTTGGTTGGTATGGAGTAGGGTGGGTGTTGGGTTGGTATGGAGTAGGGTGGGTGTTGGGTTGGAATGGAGTAGGGTGGGTGTTGGGTTGGAATGGAGTAGGGTGGGTGTTGGGTTTGAATGGAGTAGGGTGGGTGTTGGGTTGGTATGGAGTAGGGTGGGTGTTGGGTCGGAATGGAGTAGGGTGGGTGTTGGGTTGGTATGGAGTAGGGTGGGTGTTGGGTTGGAATGGAGTAGCTTGGGTGTTGGGTTTGAATGGAGTAAGGTGGGTGTTGGGTTGGTATGGAGTAGGGTGGGTGTTGGGTTGAAATGGAGTAGGTGGGTGTTGGGTTTGAATGAAGTAGGGTGGGTGTTGGGTTGGTATGTTGTAGGGCGGGTGTTGGGTTGGTATGGAGTAGGGTGGGTGATGGGCTTGAATGGAGTAGGGTGGGTGTTGGGTTGGAATGGAGTAAGGTGGTTGTTGGGTTGGAATGGAGTAGGGTGGGTGTTGGGTTTGAATGGAGTAGGGTGGATGTTGGGTTGGAATGGAGTAGTGTGGGTGTTGGGTTGGTATGGAGTAGGGTGGGTGTTGGGTTGGAATGGAGTAGGGTGGGTGTTGGGTTTGAATGAAGTAAGGTGGGTGTTGGTTTTAAATGAAGTAGAGTGGGTGTTGGGTTGGTATGTTGTAGGGTGGGTTGGTATGGAGTAGGGTGGGTGTTGGGTTGGAGTGGAGTAGGGTGGGTGTTGGGTTTGAAAGAAGTAGGGTGGGTGTTGGGTTGGTATGCTGTAGGGCGGGGTTTGGGTTGGTATGGAGTAGGGTGGGTGTTGGGTTGGTTTTGAGTAGGGTGGGTGTTGGGTTGGTTTTGAGTAGGGTGGGTGTTGGGTTGGAATGGAGTAGGGTGGATGTTGTGTTGGTGTGTTGTAGGGCGGGTGTTGGGTTGGTATGGAGTAGGTTGGGTGATGGGCTTGAATGGAGTAGGGTGGGTGTTAGGTTGGTATGGAGTAGGGTGGGTGTTGGGTTGGTATGGAGTAGGGTGGGTGTTGGGTTGGTATGGAGTAGAGTGGGTGTTGGGTTTGAATGGAGTAGGGTGGGTGTTGGGTTTGAATGGAGTAGGGTGGTTGTTGGGTTTGAATGGAGTAGGGTGGGTGTTGGGTTGGTATGGAGTAGGGTGGGTGTTGGGTTGGAATGGAGTAGGGTGGGTGTTGGGTTTGAATGGAGTAGGGTGGGTGTTGGGTTGGTATGGAGTAGTGTGGGTGTTGGGTTGGTATGGAGTATGGTGGGTTTTGGGTTGGAATGGAGTAGGGTGGGTGTTGGGTTTGAATGAAGTAAGGTGGGTGTTGGTTTTAAATGAAGTAAAGTGGGTGTTGGGTTGGTATGTTGTAAGGTGGGTCGGTATGGAGTAGGGTGGGTGTTGGGTTGGAGTGGAGTAGGGTGGGTGTTGGGTTTGAATGAAGTAGGGTGGGTGTTGGGTTGGTATGCTGTAGGGCGGGGTTTGGGTTGGTATGGAGTAGGGTGGGTGTTGGGTTGGAATGGAGTAGGGTGGGTGTTGGGTTGGTATGGAGTAGCGTGGGTGTTGGGTTGGAATGGAGTAAGGTGGGTTTTGGGTTGGTATGGAGTAGGGTGGGTGTTGAGTTGGAATGGAGTAGGGTGGGTGTTGGGTTGGAATGGAGTGGGGTGGGTGTTGGGTTGGTATGGAGTAGGGTGGGTGTTGGGTTGTGTGGATTGGATCCAGATCTCATAACTATTTCGCATGTTGAAGCATGTTCCAGAAAAGCTGCAAAATATATTTCGAAATAGGGAAGAGGAAATTACCATCATAGCAGAGGGGAAAATTCGGGCAAACAAGAAGAAAAATGAAGTTAAGACGTTTTATTAGAAATTGGTACTGATGTTTTTTTTCTTTGTCAAATTGCGGGCAAATCAACCCCTGTGCCCCCTCTCTTACCCAAAGACAGTCCCCATACACTTTTGATTTCCATATCTTATTAAAAACCAACCCTTGTTAATATAATAATGTGCATATGCATAACTTTACAGAAATTTTACAGTCAGAGTCACTCTTTTGGGAATATTAGTAATATAAATAAATTATGAGGATGTCGACACAAAAATATCGATCTGTCTTTAAGATCATTTTAAGAATAATGGAATGAGACATGAGAGAAATAAGATGGAGATAATGAAGATAAGAGCAAACAGAAGGTTCGAGACCGCCTTTTAAAAATGTTTTAAACTGCTTCAAGGTAGATGTGGTGTTTGCAAAATAAATAAATAAATACATAAATAAATAGACGAATAAAAAAAAAAAAAAATACAATACAAAATATATCGAATAGATGAAATAACGATGAAAAACCTTCCTGCATGTCTTCACCAGAGAAAAACATTGGGGTTTAAAATAATCAAATATAGGCAGGATTTAAGTTGAATTTTATGCAAAAGAGGAAGGAAAGTAGAAGAAAAAAGAAAGAAAGAAAAGAATACCCGGCCCCTCCATCCCCCCCCCCGAAAAAAACATACACCTGCAATCGGGGACCTCCTATAGACTGCAAGTCTCGCGCATATTTGAACCTTTTTGGGACCATTTTGGTCCCACACACATTGCTGGAACATGTGGAGGAAACAAAACCACGCGCTTTATCGGACCCTAATGCTCGAATACGCGCGAGACTTACACAGTCTATTTTCCATCTTTTATTTGTACTTTTTGGCAACAGCTCCCATTGGTTTAGTACATGACTTTTCAACCGGGACCTTCACCCAACCGGGGACCCTACTCTTTTTGTTATAGCTTCCCGGTTTAAGTATACAAACAAACTCACACACACACCCACCCTTACATATGGCAGTTACGGGGTCCTCCTATTGTTGTTCTATTATTTCTTTTCTGAAGAATTCCTCTGTGGGGTAGCACTAGAACAAAGGAAACATTGTGGGGTAGCATTGTTCCATTGTGTAAAGTGCCCAGCAAGTTGGTGAGTGTAAGGGCACGTGGCCACACACACACCAAACTTAAGAGCTATGTCAAAATAAGAATCTAAGCAACGTCCCATAAACGAGACAAGATGATAGTACGATTGGTTGATTGATTGATTTTAATGGGAAACTTTGATTGTTGTTTATTCGACTCACAGCACTGTTGACAATAATTGACTTCACACCGGGTTTCTTTTGACAAGAGAACATCAAACCAGCTTTAATATAGAAATAAATTTATTCAAAAGTTCAGGGGTAAATACTACCTTGGCGGTGTTTTTAGAATATAAAAAACAAACACATTCAATACTAAAAATACTTCAAAATTATGAAGAAGAGCCAGGAACCCATACCTTTAAATAATACATGAAGGAAATCTATTTATCTATGAAGGAAGTTTAAATAATCTAAAATAATAAAGTGTATACTAAACACTTTGAACTTCCTGGTTGGAGACGACCATTTTGAACTTTTGGTAATAAGTTCTATTTTATAGCCGGCTGAGTTATTTTGGCTCTACCGCCATTGAAAACACTTCATTGTTGGTTGTATCGCACCGCATTTCAAAGCAATTTAAGGGAAGATGTATTTAGCTGTTCTGGTTGTTCTTGTGATGTCTTATGCATGCAGAGCGTGTGACATCACGGGTCATCCAGAAGACACCGTAGCTGAGGTAGGAGAGACCGCTACTCTGAAATGCACCACTGACTTTGCTATGTGTAAAGATAAAATTTGTTGGTTTTATTGGGAACGTGAGAAAAACAACAAATTTGAAGCTATTTCTGTCTGTACAAATGTGTACTCTGGGTATCCAGACAGATATTCTGTGTCTTCTGGTCCAGACTGGTCCTTGACGATTACAGGAATCCAGCCAACAGACGCAAGGCGATACCGATGTTACGTATACTCATATTCTGACACAAAAAGCTCAGAAGATTCTCCGCCTGCTACACTTACCATTCCATCACTAATACACGTAAGTGTACATCCGCTTTATCGCTTAACAACAACCGGAGATAATGCTACATTTCTTTGTAAAGTCAATCCACAAAGTGAGGCAAAGTTTTCATTTAAATGGTTTGTAAATGGATCGAAGTTAAATCGATTCCCAGATAGGACATTTGATTTAGGAAACAACGGGGAGACTCTAGTTATTCTGAATATTGACAAGAGGTTTAACAATACCAACCTAACGTGTAAAGTGTTCAGCGGAGACACAGCGTTAAAAAGGAGTGACAATTATCTCACACTTATTCAGCCACATGAAGAGCTGATTACACCACGTACTCAAGTACCTGAGACTGAAGAGTCTCTCACCGTCAACCCTGCTGAGTTTCCCAATGACACTGATGAGCTATCCGCTACTCAGGTACCTGAGACTGAAGAGTCTCTCACCGCCAACCCTGCTGAGTTTCCCCATGACACTGATGAGCCGTCCGCTACTCAAGTACCCGAGACCGAAGAGTCTCAGCCCAACCCAGGCAGCACAAATTCCCTCGACACGGTTTCTTCTCACTCAAAAACACAGACAGAGAGAAACACACCAAGTGTAACCGTAGATACAGCACATCAGTCCCCATCCATCCAACCCTACACCAAGAATCCCGATCTTAAGAATCTAGACTCATCCTTGGATGATAATATCACATTCATCTTAGTAGGAGGAATTATCACTGCTGTCTTCTTGATGCTAGTCATCTCATTTCTTATTTACTGTCTCGTCTTCAAAAGACAATCCAAAGCGACACACAACACACGTTCTGCATCTACACCTCAAGATGATGGAGGAGAAAGTGATGTAGACGGGATATCAGAAACCCAACTTCACGGAGTCACTCCGAGGTTTGATCAAGAAAATGACCAGGCTAGCTCTGCAGGCGAGAGGTCAGTTGAGTCCCCGAGGGAAACATTTACTGTAGTAGTGACATCGGACTTACACCAGCAGGCAGAGACAAAACATGATCAAGACAATGTGGACAAACCTCTGTCCACTGAAACTGATGGATCAGTCAAGGATGGGGAGAAACCTAATGATAAACAGAATCATCCTGAGTCCATGTATGCTGTGGTAGATAAAAGTAGCGCCAAAAGTAAGACATTGGATGCCACTTCCACTGAGGAAGCATCTTGGAAAGTTTCCGGAGGCGGGCAGGATGGATCGAAACTGAATCATGGAACAGACACCGCTCAGACCTTGAGCAGTTATTCCAAACATGAAAGTCCGTCTGAGCATCAGAAGTCAACCGTCGCTGTGAAGGATTTGCCGGTACCAGGATGCGTCGTTGACCCTCAACCGTCCAGTCAGAAACCCCCTCGCGTCATTCCGTACCGTCTCTCCAAACGCCGAGCGAGCACCAAGAACCAAGCCCAGGCCACGCTAGAGCAGACGGCAGACCGTGGTGAGGACGGTATCTTCAAGGATGACCCAAGACAGAGGAATGTGGAAGGTCTGATCTACGCTGACTTGGATCTACCGGGAAGATCGGCAAGAATCATAAGCCCGGAGGAGGAGACGGTTTATGCTGACATTGGAAACAAGAAGACTGTGGGGTAAGCTGAGAGAGGGAATTACAGGCCACGCCCTTAAAAATGGAATGAAACAAAACTAAAGGTTATTTGTGTAAAGGGTAGGTCTCCAAGATACAATCTGTTTAATAAGCAGTCGGCATAACTAGCACTAAACAGTGAAATATTTGTATATGTTCTTCCTTTTAGTATTGTGGGGAAACAATCTAAAGAGAATAACTAGATGATAATCATTTGATTTGAAGAAATAGTCTGAGTTGAGAACTGTTTTCTTGGGGGAAATGTTTTGTGTAACCTCCTGTAGACAGATTGTATTTTACATTGAGTAACTACCTAAATAAATTATCAATATTTGTAGTAAAATCTAATTTGTTGTAAAGATTCCATTGTAATCAGTTATCAATTAGTTTGACCTGAAACGATCTCATCACAGCAACTCAGCTTGGAAAAAAGCAACGTGAGTGAAAACACTTGTTAAAATCACATTGAGCCCAAGAGTCTATTTCCTGATGTTTAAAACATTACTAGACTTTCTGACTAAATAAACAGATTTGTATGTTTCCTTTGATGACGATGACTAAGAGGCTATCCTCCTCATATCCTGCTTTTATTATTCACTGCGTGTACAAAATCAATATTATCAATAGTCTGGTTCTAAAACCCAAACATCTTCGACTATATTCTCTGTCGATTTTAGGGTTCGGTATCACCCGACGTGTTCTTGTAAGTTAGAAGGAAGTAAATGTGAAACTGAAGAGGAACTTAACACAGTCAAATATATCTTCGGAAGCTCATTAAAGGAATTAAATGATTACTTATTCAGTTTACTCAGACTAATTAATTTTGAGATGAGTGCTGCAGCTTAGATTTGATATCATTAGTCTTAAAAATGATAAAAATGTTGTCTGGGAACATTTCAGTTTTTTTTCAGACAAGGGTTTTTATGTTTACGCCAAATTGGTTCAGGTTGACGCATCTTGGAGATATAAACACCGATGATGTGGCTATGAAAAAATAAAACAAAACAATTCTTGAAAAGTTTCTCAGAAACAGTTATCTTTTTGGCAAAACAAATCCAAGTTGAAGCACTCGTCTTATATTATAATGTTGCGAGCAAACTAATTAAAAAATCAATTGATGACTTTCCTGAATAGATATTTCCACATTTACATCTGAATGTATATATGACGTCGAAGTATATTGAGCTGGTAATTATTTACAAATGTTTATTCAAGAAAGTCACTTTGATGATAGTTTAAGAGAATCATGTAAGAACTATGAGGAATGTTTAAAAGACTTTAAGAAATATTTAAACAATAAATTGTAACGAGCACCTCAATATCACGCCAAAAGATAGGTACTTTGTACCCGCAATTCGGAGCCACATAACATAAATCACGTGTCAATCAATCTGTGTGTATGACTATGGGGAACGATGACCCCTGTGGGCGGAACTAATTCATTTTTTATGAATGACTGGAAATTTGTGTAAGGTTATTTTAGCAACTGATGTATTTGTAAGAAGTCGCTAAAGATATAAAGGTCGAAAGAGATTGCTGGAAAATTAAAGACCATAACTTTCGTCGTTTCTAGACAATATAAAAACTAAGTAAAATGGGATGAGAGATGTTTCAGACAGAAGTTAATGTCGAGACTTCAGGGCATTCAGGTTGGCTCAGTGGTTTCTTTCCCTGCCTTTTCACCTCTGTGGACCCCGGTTCGAATCCCAGACTGGAGCCTTGCATGTGGATTGGGTTTTCAGTCCCTACCTGATTCCGTGGGTTTTCCCTATTTGGGGGTTTCCTGCCACTTCTAAAACTGAATTTCTTTTCGTTTCCTAAACACCATCATGTCATTGGATGTGTATGAAATAAAGTTATGGAGGCTATAAAACTTCCTGTGATTGTTCGCAAATATTGTTATTTTTGCAAATAGTTAGTTGGGATGTCGCAAGTATCATAACAAATATTTGCTTTGTCGTAAATATTATCGCGATGTAATAATATTTATCAAATATTTTTCAAATATTTGCGATAACGCAAATGTTTGCGATGTCGTAAATAATCATTTGCAAAGATATTTGTGAAGATATTTGCTACATCGCAATTAATTACTTTCAAATGTATTATTGCAAAGATATTTGCAATAATGTTTGCGACGTCGCAAATATTTGCAAAGAAGTCTGCGATATGTGCTGTCCCTTGAGAGATGGTCACACTTCAAATAACAAAGGAAGGAAGTTAAATCAATCTAGCATAAATGTTATTGCTTTTATGTTGAATAAAACATCCTGCACTTGGGTGACGTGCATTTTAGAACATGGATTAGCTGAATACGTTTACGTTAGCTTTTACCCGGTCTTTACTTCAATTGAATTAAAAGATGTATCCAGTTTTTCTGGTTGTTGTTGTGATGTCTTATGGATGCACAGCGTGTGACATCACGGGGCATCCAGAAGACATTGTGGCCGAGGTAGGAGAAAATGTCACGCTGAGATGCACCACTGACTTAACAAAATGCGAAAGTAATACTTGTGTGCTTCATTGGCTGCTCAAAACAAACTTAAGATTTGAAGATATTTCTTCTTGTACCTCTATACATGATGGGTATCCAGACAGATATTCAGTGTCTCCTGGTACTGACTGGTCTTTGACGATTACAGGAGTCCAGCCGAGCGATGCAAGGCAATATCTGTGTAGCATTGAACGGCGCAGAAACAGCACACACCCCTGGGTTTATTCTTCCCCTGCGACCCTCGTCATTCCATCACTAATCGACATCAGTGTCCAGCCGCCTCATCGTCCAATAACAACGGGAGATAATGCTACATTTCATTGTAACATTCAGTCACACCATGGAACTTTACCGACCTTCAGAGTGAAATGGTTTGTAAATGAAACCAACGTCAGACCATTTGACGATCAATCAATTTATAACGACAGATACACCTTAACATTTCTCAAGATAAGTGTTAACTACACTAACGTGCATTGTAAGGCATTCAGTGGAACTAAATCTGTGAAGAGAAGTGATAATTATCTGATACTCATTCATCCTCAGAAGAAACCGATAACAACCGCTACTCAAGTACCTGAGACTGAAGAATCTCTCGCCGTTAACCCTGAAGAGTCTCAACCCGACCCTGGCACCTCGAATTCCATCAACACAGTGTTTTTCCACTCAACAACACCAACCGAGAAAAACGTACAAAGTGTGACCGTTGAGGAGGCAAATCAGTTCCCTTCCATCCAACCTTCTCCTGATCATAAGAATCTAGACTCATCCTTGGATGATAGTATCACATTCATCTTAGTAGGAAGAATTATCACTGCTGTCTTCTTGATGCTAGTCATCTCATTTCTTATTTACTGTCTCGTCTTCAAAAGACAATCCAAAGCGACACACAACACACGTTCTGCATCTACACCTCAAGATGATGGAGGAGAAAGTGATGTAGACGGGATATCAGAAACCCAACTTCACGGAGTCACTCCGAGGTGTGATCAAGAAAATGACCAGGCTAGCTCTGCAGGCGAGAGGTCAGTTGAGTCCCTGAGGGAAACTGTTACTGTGGTAGTGACATCGGACTTACACAAGCAGGCAGAGACAAAACATGATCAAGACAATGTGGACAAACCTCTGTCCACTGAAACTGATGGATCAGTCAAGGATGGAGAGAAACGTAATGATAAACAGAATCATCCTGAGTCTATGTATGCTGTGGTGGATAAAAGTAGCGCCAAAGGTAAGACATCGGGCGCCATTTCCACTGAGGAAGCATCTTGGAAAGTCTCCAGAGGCGGGAAGGATGGATCGAAACTGAATCGTGGAACAGACACCGCTCAGACCTTGTGTAGTTATTCCAAACATGAAATGCCGTCTGAGAATCAGAAATCAACCGTCGCTGTGAAGGATTTGCCGGTACCAGGACGTGTCGTTGACCGTAAACCGTCCGGTCAGAAACAAGCGAGCACCAAGACCCAAGCCCAGGCCGCGCTAGAGCAGGCGGGAGACCGTGGTGAGGACGATATCGTCAAGGATGACCCAAGACAGAAGAATATGGAAGGTCTGGTCTACGCTGACTTGGATCTATCGGGAGGATCGGCAAGAATCATCAGCCCGGAGGAGGAGACGGTTTATGCTGACATTGGAAACAAGAAGACTGTGGGGTAAGCTGAGGGAGGGGATTGCAGTCCACGTACGCCCGTCGGGCAGTCTCAGACTAGGCTGACTCTAGTTACAAGGTGAATTCTACATCACAATTCATAGACCAACTTTCACGCACACTATTTTGAACTTAATGACAACCTCAAAAATGCATTTCATCCACACCCGAATAATTTCGAACAATTTTGTTTGATCGTCATTAAAAAAAGAGAAGTAGCCAACAATTAAACATTAAAGTGAAAGGCTCTCAAGGTTGGTAAAAAAAAAAAAAAAATGATGAAAGAAAGGCGAAATCAGCAACTGACTAAAAAAGATGAGTCAAAGTTTCGAATTCAATAATTTAAGAAATTTATTTTTATGAACATTATCAAAAAGGATGAAAACAAATTGGAAGACACATAGAGGGTTTGGCTTAGGTGTAGGGAATAGTCTGTTTTATACCACACCTTTCCCTGGTTCTTTATCCTGATTGGCTGAAACACGGTCGCGTGGGGTGAACTAATATCCTAGTGCATGAAATCTGCACCACACGCACCACACGCGCTTCATTTGGGGGAAATAGTTCGCAAAGCGGGAAATAGTTTCAAAAACCCCAAAACTATTGACTGGTAAACAGCGCCCAAGAGAACGAAAATGGCGGCGTCTGCGGATCGAGAAGAATCTCCGGCCAAAAAAAACGCGATTTACTCTTCTAACCGACATTTTGGACTGAGGTGTGTTATAAAACACATACGGACTGGCATTATTCGGGCAATAGTGCACGTCTATGCACCCCTTGGGCCTGTGAGTGACCAGGAGCGGGTCCTATTTCCCTCTCCTGGTCACTCACAGGCCCTCAGGTTGCACAGACGTGCACTATTGCCCTCATTGCCAGTCCATATGTGTATAATAACATGCTGATAACTCTTATCACGTCTTGTAAGAAATAATAGAGCCATTAACAAAGCACTGGACGGGTAAAGAAAATTGAACACAATTATGTGCACAGCTCAGCAAACATGGGTTGGCTACTCTGCACTTCTGCAGAGACCATAACAAGAGAAAACGACCAATCCGTTTTGCATTTACTCCTTTTTAGATGTAATTGTAAATCTCAGAAAGATTGATTTCATTCATCTCAGAGATCAGAATTGTATTTATTTAGTTTTTTCATGCTAGTCATTCACTACAAATGCAATCAATATTTGCAGTAACTTCTATCAAACATGATCCTTCGTTTTGGTTTATTCACAATTTTAAGCAAGCATTCATCTACCACAAAATTAAGGAGGTATATCAATAATTTGAATACTGTTTGATGATTATACCGTAAATAATAACCAAGGAAGTATGGACGGTGCTGTAACTCATTTTTGAAATGAAACACTATTTTCATAATATCTGCTAAAGTTTTATACACAAGATTTAATAAGTTGCATATGGATCCAAGAAATTAATGATTTTAAAAACCAAATGATGATCATTTATGTTTATGACGTACTTGGTGACATTAATGTTGTGATTGATGTTTATAAATGTTTTACATTAATGTATGTGATTGGTCTGCTTCCACTCCACAGTTTGTTTTGTTTTTAATAAGTTCGTTTAATGTTTGATTTAGTATTTTACTTCTTTGTATTCGAAGACAACATAACCAACAGCTGTAGCTGAAAGGGTCACTTAAAAAATGATAAAAATGCAACAACATAAAATAAGATATATGCACAAAACCACATAAAGACTAAAAAAGTACAAAACTAAAAACTTTAAAAATAAAAGGCTCGGAAACAAATTGGCAAACGAAATGTTTGCAAGTTGTGGGATGGTAGATTTCCTGTTCCTCTCTGTGTTGCATTCTATTAAGTTTAAACCAGATATGTTAACTTAATAGACAAATTAATCAAAAGTCAAATTGAATTGAATTGAATAGAATAGAATAGAAGAGTGCATCTTCACCCACAAGACATTTCAAATTATGTATTTCGTTGTTGTTGTTGTTGTTGTTGTTTGTGTTGTTGTTGTTTTTGGTTATTTGTCTGTTAATTTGAAGGAAACAAGATCAAATTGATAAAAAGTCCAATATTCTGATGGCATTTACCATGTAGAGGTAATTCTTAGTTAAGAATTTAGTCTCATGATTTGTCTTCCGTTTCTATGTAAAACATTACTGAATTATGAAATGCAATAACTATATTTGTTAGCTTTTTTTCACTTTTGTTTATTTCAGAGATTTGTACAAGCAATTGTTGCCATGATCCACGAGGTCTCACATAATTTGTTTTAATGTTAAACTAATGTAACATTTTTATAGGACAGTCAAGAAAGTAAGGAGAATATTAATAGACCGATTGCGGTTTCCAAGTCATGTGACATGTATTGGGTATTAAACGTTAACAAACACGGCGTCCTCCATAGGAAAGTGCGGCACGGTACATGATGATTGTTGCATCTGTTTAATCGATCGAGACTTTTCTTTCTCGAAATCTGTGAATAATATTCCAGAATTTGTACCAAAGACCTTAATAGTGTGTTACCTCTACCAAAAGCCGACTGTTGGTTTGACTCTGTCTGTCACATCATGTAGTTGCACATAGTTTGCCATCAGCTCAGATGACGTAATCCAACTACAGGTCACGTGATGACATTGGGTGCGCAATCAGTCTATTCATTTTGAAACTATGGTGACTACACTGGAAATTGTTTCCAGAATTATTGCTTCAGCTCTCACACATGATAATGCATGATCATAACAATTATTAATCTAACCTAAATTACTATTTCAAATGACGTACTCGGATACAATACATGTTGTGCCATACTGAATTCACACAATGCATTTTTATTGTCTAGAGATTAAACACAATTAAAAAAGTAATAATTATAATAACTATAATAATAAATGTGTATGTTCAATTGGTGTTTCACAGAGTATGCAAAACATCCTTGTAAAAACGGGGCACTAATGTATGAAGAAAAATGTTGTAATAATAATGGTAGACCTAACATTTAGAAAGTCACACAGTTTGGTTACGAAGGGCTTTGATTAAATAATGTAAGGCCGAACGGAACCTGAAATACCGGTAAGCAGTACCGGTAAGCAACACAGAAATCGTTACCGCTTTGTCAAGGAGTTTATGCAGGTCGATGTACGCACTAAGATTGCTGCAGTGGTAAATTTATGACCATTAAGGTCATAAATCCCTTCCTAAATATTCATTTAGATAAAGAATATTTAACTGGAGGATGTCACTGTCTCATTTTCATAATCGGTGAGATAACAGATCAAAACCGGTGTTTACTTTGTTGACCACATATCTTAAATTTTACATTGATTTGTAATTTATCTTCAAAAATATCTCTCTTTTCTTGTAATTATTTAGATTCATATCACATTGGGATACATTTAATTGCCCAACAAACACTTGATGCAAATATTTTGTACTGTTTGCTTGATTTTTGATAACAAGAGGTAAATAATATTGCTAGCAAACCTTGCGAGAACCTGAAGACCAGCAGAGTTCACTGTTTGAAACGTCGAGACCAAACCAACGGCTGATTTCAGAGCCGAAAGAGATTGGCTCATGTTTGTATCTGCAGTATTTACTAGCAATAGTCACTTCTTAAATCTTGTTTCAAGATACTAATCCATGAGGCATTGGTCACGTGGGTATGACGTCGAAGTACAACTGGTAATTATTATGAAATGCTTATTCAAGAAAGTAACTTTTTAAGGATAGTTTAAGAAAATCATGTGATAACTGTTAAGAATGTTATCAAGACAATAGAAAATATATAAATAATAAATCCTTAAATTTCATACGTCGTATCTGTCACTGAAACCGAACCTTATTTACAAATTACTTATAAATGCACCAACACGGTTAAATTGTTATAATTGTTTGTAGTTATTTTTTATATCCTAAACCCCATAGGTTGTTGATTTGAAATGTATTAACATGTAAATTGTTCACATTGCATATGTACCAATGTCTAATCATGTTTTTGAAATGTGGAGTTTGAAGCAAAAATGTTGTTTACGTGTTTTCCGTAAGCTATTCTTGTAATGTTTCCTGAACGCAATTCAGCTTGTAAGGCCACAATGTATGGTAGTCCTGAAAAGACATCATACAGTGACAAATATCTCTGCAAACGTTTGCGATGTCGCAAAATATATGTGCAAATATCTTTGCAAATAATTATTTGCGATGTCGCACATACATTTGCAATTTTTCTGCGAAGATATTTGAGGCATCGCAAATATTTGCAACGATTTTTGCGATATTTTGTGAAATCGCAAATATTTGCAAATATATTTTAAAGGTCACCATACCAATGAGCATTTTAATAATCCAACCACCAAACATAACAAAAATTAGTATTTCATTTTTCGCTATAATTTTATAGGCTGTAGCGATAAAAAGCACCTTTTGGACTAACATATGTATATAACCACTATCAGGATTTATAAGCAATTTATTAAGATGGAATGGCGCATTTGAAATACCCGTTGTTGTTCTAATTATTATAAAACCTGTCCCGATTATTTTTAAACCTGTCCCGACATTTTCATCGGAGAAATTCATTTTTTTTCCAAATAATACAGGAAGGAAGTTAAATCAACCTAGTATAAATGTTATTACTTTTATGTTGAATACTACCCTCTGCACTTCGGTGACGTGCATTGGAACACGGATTAGCTGAATACTTTTACAAAGAAACATGCCGGTGTCATAGGGTATTCTGTCCTCCGGGTAATGTGTCCCCCATACGGTAAATTAACGTGGGCTGGAGGAGTTTATTCAAAAGAGGGCGCTATCAGAAGGAGTTAGTACACAATTCGCCGTATGCTCGGACAGAATCTCCTGCCGGACAGAATCTCCTTCCACACCGGCTTCATGGACCATTATTAATAAAGTGTTTGTCATGCTAATGTAATAATAATGTAGTCTTTAAGTCAGTCTTTTGGGAATAGTAGTAGTATAAAGAAATTAAGAGGATGTCAACATCAAGATGTCGAGCTTTGTTTTAGATCCTTTTGTTGGAATAATTAAAATAAATAAAATAGAGTAACTAGGGATGAAAAAATACTTCCTACACTTCATAGCCGGCATTTACATTTTTTTAACCAAATAAAGACAAGGTTTGTGTTGACTTTTATGCAAAAAGGGAAGAAAAATTGAAACAATCAAAACTGTGTCAAGATAAGAATCTAAGAAACGTCTTAAACGGGAAATGAATAAAGTATGATGTTCGTTTTACCCAGACTCACCTGGTGTTATTGATAATATTCAACGTCTTGGACTTCGAAACAGGGGCCAAATTCAGAGGGCTTCTTAAGCACAACACCATTCTGCTTATCAGAATAAGATTACCAGCCAAAATACCATGTCCCATATACAACGTTTGACTGGTCTCCTGCTCATTTCTGCTTAGCAGGAAATTGTTCACCACTATTGTTTGCTTAAGCAACACTATGAAATTGGACCTAGAACTCAAGATCTCTGTCGATTGAGGACACGATACAAATGACGTCACATGAAAATCGTCAGAGGGTCTCCGTTCTTTCCAATAAATTGAATCTTCGATTATTCTTGACTTAGAAGATGTAGCATGTTACTGTACATGGTGTGAACGTCTCGTAGAGGAATGTCAATTTATTGGTCTTTTGAAGCCTAGGACAAGAATGCTACTTCCTCTTTTTATTATTGACTTTTACTCAGTTTAGATTTTTCTCTAGAAGAATACACCGTTGACAAAAAACCATCACGAAAACTATTCTAATCTTTAGGCAGGGGGGAATTGTCTACGCGCAACAATTACAAAAAATAAGAAAATAAAAAATACAAAACTAAAACAAAACAAACAGGCATTCCTGTCAGCCTTTATCAAAAAATAAAAATAAAATAAAAATAAACAAACCAAAGACCATTGACGAAAATATAAACATTAACACGTCTTCAAAGACTTGTTTGCTTTAGTCCGTATTTTTGTTGAAATCATTTCCTGGATTGTATAGTGTTATTAAACTGATTGTCTTCCTCATTCCTAAGTTTTGGACTCGTAAGGATCTCTGGTTTCCATATCAATGTGAAGATTGTGGTTTGCTGTTATTTCATTGCTCATTCTACACGTATCAACAGCTACAATGTTTCTGCTCATTCTTGTTATGACATTGATCTGTGGGTTGGGTGAGGCGACACGTTTCAAGACTCACCCAGTTGACACCCTCGCTGTGACAGGACAAAATGTAACACTGAGCTGCACTCTCAAGAAAACTGTACAATGTATTGGAAGTGGGTCTTACAGTTTATACTGGGTACGTAGGATGAGGACTAACAAGATCGATTACGTTTCAATTGGCACTATGGTGTATGATAACATCCCTAACACCGAGAGGTACACAGTTTCAAAACAGGGCTGTACATGGACATTACACATACACAATGTGAACTCATATGATGAGAGATATTACTACTGTTTTATAAACATTGAAAGTTATGAAATCGTTCGAGAAAAATCTAATGATGGCAGACTGACTGTCATTGATCCAATAAACACTTCTGTCTTACCGTCTCAGATTGATAGAAACGTGGGTCAAAATGCAACTTTTCATTGCCGAACGCGACCACTCATTGAGCACAAACTTACCTACGTCTGGTTTATAAAGCAGGGTAGTGCTAAGTGGCGAAACATATCGAAGGAAGACGAGCTATTTACGGTTAATGACGCAAATAAAAACATGACAATGCTCAGGTTGACAATGAGAGAGAATGGCATTGCAGTGAAATGTGTGATGTTCAAAGGATCCATGTCATTTACTGGGGAGACTAGTAGTGGCTTGTTACTTGTTCATCGGGACGAGGTTACCATGGAAACAAAAACAGGTTTGATTACAACGTCTCAAACTACAGTGACCACTTCTGAATCACCGACCATAAACCCTAGTAGCATCGAACCGAGTAGTGGTATTGACCGACAGTCTACCCCATCTGCAGCCCAGACCTCATCCCCTCCACCGACCCAGAAGCAAGATCCCGATCCTGACAGTAAGAACCCTTCTTCAGGATCGGACTCTACAGTCATCTTAGTAGGAGGAGCTGTAGGAGCTGGTTTCTTAGTTCTCCTCATTGTAATCCTCCTGTACTTTATTGTCTTCAGAGGACGATCTCAATCCAAGACTATTGACAGACGTAAATCTCGCACACCTCAAGGTGATGGAGGAGAAAGTGATGCAGACGGGATATCAGAAACCCAACTGCACGGAGTCACTCCAAGGTGTGATCAAGAAAATGACCAGGATAGCTCTGCAGGCGAGAGGTCAGTTGAGTCCCCGAGGGAAACATTTACTGTAGTAGTGACATCGGACTTACACCAGCAGGCAGAGTCAAAACATGATCAAGACAATGTGGACAAACCTCTGTCCACTGAAACTGATGGATCAGTCAAGGATGGGGAGAAACGTAATGATAAACAGAATCATCCTGAGTCCATGTATGCTGTGGTGGATAAAAAGAGCGCAAAAAGTAAGACATTGGGCGCCATTCCCACTGAGGAAGCATCTTGGAAAGTCTCTGGAGGCGGGAAGGATGGATCGAACCTGAATCGTGGAATAGACACCGCTCAGACCTTGAGTAGTTATTCCAAACATGAAATGCCGTCTGAGCATCAGAAATCAACCGTCGCTGTGAAGGATTTGCCGGTACCAGGACGCGTCGTTGACCGTCAACCGTCCGGTCAGACACCCTCTCGCGTCATTCCGTACCATCTCTCCAAACGCCGAGCGAGCACCAAGACCCAAGCCCAGGCCACGCTAGAGCAGACGGCAGACCGTGGTGAGGATGATATCGTCAAGTATGACCCAAGACAGAGGAATGTGGAAGGTCTGATCTACGCTGACTTGGATCTATCGGGAGGATCGGCAAGAATCAAGTTTATGCTTGAGACGGTTTATGCTGACGTTGGAAACAAGAAGACTGTGGGGTAAGCTGAGAGATGGGATTGCACGCCCGTCGGGCAGTCTCAGACTAGGCTGACTCTAGTTACAAGGTGAATTCTACATCACAATTCATAGACCAACTTTCATGCACAGTAGTGTGAGCTTAATGAAAATCTCAGAAAATGCATTTCATCCACACCCGAATAATTTCGAATCATTTTGTTTGATTGTTCATTAGAAAAAAAGAAGTGGCTAACAGTTAAACATCAAAGTGAAAGGCTCTCAAAGTCGGTAAAAAAACAAAATGATAAAGAAAGGCAAAATCAGCAACTGGCAAAGTAAAAAAGATGAGTCAAAGTTTCGAATTCAATCATATAAGAAATTTATTTTTATGAACATTATCAAAAAAGGATGAAAACAAATTGGAATACACAGAGAGGGTATGGCTTAGGTGTAGGGAATAGTCTGTTATAACATGATGATAACTCAAGTGTTATCACGTCTTGTAAGAAATATTAGAGCCATTAACAAAGCACTGGTAAAGAAAATTGAACACAAACCATAACAAGATAAAACGACCAATCCGTTTTGCATTTATTCATTTAGATGTAATTTTAAATCTTAGAAAGATTTGTTTTTATTTATCTCAGAGATCAGAAATGTATTTATTTAGTTTTTTCATGCTACTCATTCACTACAAATGCAATCAATATTTGCAGTAACTTCTATCAAACATGATCCTTCGTTTTGGTTTATTCACAATTTTAAGTAAACATTCATCTACCAAAAAATTAAGGAGGTAAATCAATGATTTGAATAATGTTTGATGATTATACCATAAATAATAACCAAGGAAGTATGGACGGTGCTGTAACTCATTTTTGAAATGAAACACTATTTTCATAATATCTGCTAAAGTTTTATACACAAGATTTAATAAGTTGCATATGAATTTAAGAAATTAATGATTTTAATAACCAAACCATGATCATTTATGTTTTTGACGTACTTGGTAACATTAATGTTGTGATTGATGTTTATAAAGGTTTTACATTAATGTATGTGATTGGTCTGCTTCCACTCCACAGTTTGTTTGTTTTTAATAAGTTCGTATAATGTTTAATTTTATTATTTTATTTCTTGGTATTCGAAAACAACATAACCAACAGCTGTAGCTGAAAGGGTCACTTAACAATGATAAAAATGAAACAACATAAAATAATATATATGCACAAAACCACATAAAGACTAAAAAAGTACAAAATTAAAAATAAAAGGCTTGGAAACAAATTGGTAAACAAAATATTTGCAAGTTGTGGGATGGTAGATTTCCTGTTCCTCTCTGTGTTGCATTCTATTAAGTTTAAACCAGATATGTTAACTTAATAGACAAATTAATCAAAATTCGAATTGAATTTTAAATTATGTATTTCGTTGTTGTTTTTATTGTTGTTGTTTTTGGTTAGTTGTCTGTTAATTTGAAGGAAACAAGATCATTTTGATAAAAAGACCAATAGTCTGATGGCATTTACCATGTAGAGGTAATTCTAAATTTAGAATTTAGTCTCGTGATTTGTCTTCTGTTTGTATGTAAAACATTACTGAATTATGAAATACAATTATTATATTTGTTAGTTTTTTCACTTTTGTTAATTTCAGAGATTTGTACAAGCAATTGTTGCACATGATCCACGAGGTCTCACATAATCTGTTTTAATGTTAAATTAATGTTCCATTTTTATAGGACAGTCAAGGAAGTAAGGAGAATTTTAATAGACCGATTGCGGTCTCCAAGTCATGTGACATGTAGTGGGTATTAAACGTAAACAAACACGACGTCCTCCATAGGAAAGTGCGGCACGGTACATGATAATTGTTGCATCTGTTTAATCGATCGAGGGTTTTCTTTCTCGAAATCTGTGAATAATATTCCAGAATGTGTACCAGAGACCTTAGTACTGTGTAATTACCATTACTAAAAGCCGACTGTTGGTGTGACTCTGTCGGTCACATCATGTAGTTGCACGTAGTTTGCTATCAGCTGAGATGACGTGATACCCTCTACAGGTCACGTGATGACATTGGGTGCGCAATCGGTCTATTCATTTTGAAACTATGGTGACTACACTGGAAATTGTTTCCAGAATTATTGCTTCAGTTCTAACACATGATACTGCATGGTCATTATCAAGGAAGTCAATATTATTATTAATCTAACCTAAATTATTATTTCAAATGACGTACTCGGATACAATACATGTTGTGCCATATCGAATTCACACAATGTATTTTTATTGTCTAGAGATTAAACACAGTTAAAATAGTAATAATTATAATAATAAATGTGTATGTTCAATTGGTGTTTTACAGAGTATGCAAAACATCCTTGCAAAAAACGGGGCACTAATGTATGAAGAAAAAGGTTGTTATAATAATGAAGTAAATTACTGAACCAATTTTTTTTTTTTTTTTTTACAATTATTCATGACTATTTGACAAAAAAGACTTATGTAAGTATTCAGATTATTGATATATTTTGTAAATAATGATGAAAAATCGAACGTAATATTCGCATTCAAAGAGTCCGTGCAACCGAAGCGTGTCTTACGGCGCACTAGCGTGGGAGCTCGCGGAACGTAAACCTTGGGGCATACCCCGTACAGCCGGTGCCGTGTCTCGTGGGGCCAGAGAGACAAACCCCGGGGCATGAAATCCCCAGCTTGCCAGTCGGTCTAGCCGTAAGCTTGGGAGCTTGTCGGAGGGGTAGGGAGCCAGACCAACAATTACGTTTTTTTACGAGGTTTTT
The DNA here is from genome assembly GCA_911728455.2 of Marthasterias glacialis. Taxonomy (NCBI): domain Eukaryota; kingdom Metazoa; phylum Echinodermata; class Asteroidea; order Forcipulatida; family Asteriidae; genus Marthasterias; species Marthasterias glacialis. The sequence goes on along the minus strand of OU452224.1, from coordinate 27,982,325 downwards.
AGTCTGTACCCCTAGCTATTATCCCTTAACTATTTTAACGTGTTGCCTGCGCGGTACGACGACGGGAAATGTTTATCCCATACACCATACAGCTGATCTATCTACTTCTATGATAGCTGCATAATGTCCACTCCCCCAAATCGCCACAACAAAAAGCCGGTGGCGGTGGCCGCGGCCGGCCAGTGAAGTCATTGCCCGAAAAACGGGAGAATGCCTTCGCTAAAGCTGCCAAGATTGGAAATCCGTTTGCAGCGAAAGCGGGAGGCTCGCTTGGCACATGACTGTTATTGGCCAAGCCAATGTGAAAAGATGGTCCAAGATTATGGACACTATCATTAGTTTTGAGACTGCAGCAGGCTGGTCACGATGAGCATGAAGGATGTGGTCTTTGCCATAATTTTGATGGACAGGCTTGTGTCATAGAACTGTATTGTGATTATGCCTGCGTATATTTTAATTTATGAAGACTCACAATTTGACAATATTTATGGTCCATCATGTCTGTGATGTCCACATTATGCCAAACTTATTCTCTCCCTTTCTACATTTGAACACGACCTGACAGCACAGATCAGTCCTGGACCCAACTGGCATTCGTCCAAGTAATTTTTATACAACATAGTGCCTACTTGCGATATAATGAAGAAACGTTCTCCATTGCAAGTAAGTTCGTCCAGTTCGTCATACACAGAATACACTCTTCCGTTTATGTCTGTTTTTTATTTACACGTGAATTTGTGCTGGATGGATATGAAGTCTGGATCCCCATGCCTCGCTATTGTAATAATTCATACTTAAACAGAGCACCAGTCTACTTACAACATTGCGCAACATTGTCACGTAAACTTGACAGTTGCAACGGCTGGAAAAGCGTATAAGCTGACCTTTGATCGTGTTTTTTTTCAAATTTTTAGTTAATTACGTGATATTTTGATGATTTTTTTAAGAACAACCATTTAAAAATTATTCTCTTTCATTCCACATCACTAAATTAGGTAAACAGTAAGCCGGTGTGTCCCTTTAAAATGATCTTTTTAGTCCAAAAATTTATTTGAAAAACCAAGAATTCATAGCTACGAATTTTTCGTTTAACGTTTTCTTCCCAAAATTGTCAAAATCATGATGTTGCAGAATTTACAAACAAATTCAATTTTGCAAGGTTAACAATTTCAATATGAATGATTTCCAGTTATTTGCTTGTAATTTAATGCACATTTTCATTCGTTTTGTTTTGGTCATACAATCACAGACAACATTTCGCTAAAAAACGCATCAATTGAATATTTTTTAATTTTTTTTTATTTAATCACCACAATAATTTAGGTCTGAAGAACAAGGGACAGAGAAATTTATCCCCTCCTCTTCGCCGGCCGGGTTTGAGGAACAAGGGAAAATCTATCCCTTCCTCTTCGCCGGCCATGTTTGAGGAACAAGGGATAGAATAACATATTCCTTCATCTTCGATGGCTGGGTTTGAGGAACAAGGGATAGAACATTATATCCCCTCCTCTTCGATGGCCAGGCTTGAGGAACAAGAGATGAAAAATTCCATACCCTCCTTAAATCCTGAAATTGTTAGCACTCAATCCACAAACAGACCTGTCGGGACAACATCTTTGTTTCCAGTTTTTTCAACAATGAAGCATGCATTGTCCCTAAAATGTGCGCGTGTTTTGTTTTCGCATAATACTATGATGCAAAACTATTCTGGAGTAAAAAATGTGTCACATGTTGTAGCCCAGAAAAGGTATTAAATTAAAAGACTGTAACAAATATTTTTAAAAATGCACCAATTTCTCAACTTTGTTCTCGATTAATTTGATCGAAACATGTAATTGAAAAAATATTTGTTTGTCAACTTTTGCTGAAAGTGACGCAATCAGATCAGATTTAAGGTCAGTTCAAAATAGGGAATTAAAACGAGCAAAAATCAGTCCAAATTCGTTTTCGTTCACCAATCGGCCTTAAAATGAATGTATGGTTTTGGGGTTAAAATGAAAGAGGAAGTTGGATAATAGTTCCTGTCATAAAGCAATATTTAAAATGATTGTTTCCTCTTTGTTGACACATTAGTGTATTACTCTAAGTTCCATCAACTTGACCAAACTTTATCCATTTTGACCAAGCTTTACCCATCTTGACCAAAGTTGACATAACTTGCCCCACCTTGACCTTAGATGGCCCAACTTGACACAACTTGCCCAACTCGCCTAACTTAGCCGAACTTGACCGAACTTTATCGAATTTGACCCATCTTAAACAAACTTGGCGTAACATGACACAACCTGACACAACGTGACCCAAGTTGGCCCATCTTGACCTAACATGACCTAACTTGACCAAACTTGACCTAACTTGACCTACTTTGACCCAACTTGGCCCACCTAGACCAAAGTTTACCCAAGTTGACCCAACATGACAGAACTACGAAGAGAAGCTTAGCCGTGAAGTGTAATGTTTTTGAGAGAAATATGCTAACTTTGTATAAAGATATGAAATATGATATTGGTCAAAATATGGTGCACTATACTTCAGACTAGTTCTCTGATCTTGTTTGTAAATACATTCTTTTAGTACTTCATGTTTTATTCTATCTAAGAAGGTTTTGACATTTTGCGAAGGTTTGAGGAAAACTAACTTAGCAGATCCTGTTTATTGGGGAAATCGGAAAGGGGTTGGGATGTTTCGCCCCGCCCTTCTCTTCAAAGATGAGACCGTACAAGTAATTAACAACGTGTCTAACTAATATGGTCGAAATACGTTATTGTAAAAACCGTTAGTTAAATCTTGCTGTATGAGAAGTAATCAAATCATTGTTTAAGGTCAATTTAAAATGAGGAAGTAAAACGTGCAAAATTAAGTCCAACATTTGTTTTCGTTAACTAAATGGCCTTGAAATTATTAATTTTATGATTTTGGGGTAGATCGGTCAGAAGACAAAATCTACTGTTTGAAAGCAATCTTTAAAAGGCTTGTTTTTACCACTGTGTCTGTATTTAATTTGATGACCTTTTCCTAAATTGAAGTTCAAGTTGGAGAGTGACTTTTAGATCAAAAATGTTCAACTTGATTTCCACACTTTTTTATCAGTGTAAAAACTGAGGCTGACGAGTGACTTTAGAGGATCAGTGGTTTTCATATCAATGTGAAGACTGCAGTTCGCTGTTATTTCATTGTTCATTCTACATGTATCAACAGCTACAATGTTTCTGCTCATTCTTGTTATGACATTGATCTGTGGGTTGGGTGAGGCGAAACTTTTCAAGACTCACCCAGTTGACACCCTCGCCTTACTAGGAGGAAATGTATCCTTCAGTTGTACACCACGACGTGCATTTTGCGGAGAACATCAGATTGTTTACTGGCAACGTGGGCCGGAAACTTCACCGACTTGGGACAGAACCATTTTTAACGGCACCGAGGTTTCTAGACCATTTCACGGTGAAGAGAGGTATACTGTGTCATTTACTGACTGTACATGGACTTTACACATACGAAACATTGAACCAGTAGATGACAAATATTACAGTTGCTTCATCTACAACGAGTATTCCAACGTAGCAAGACTGACTATTTACCGGATACACACTACAGTCTTGCCGTCGCGTTATGGTAGACAAAAAGGTGAAAATGCAAACTTCAGTTGCCAAATTAAACCTCTGGTTGAGTACGATCTAGAATACAAATGGCGTATTAAAACACAGGGTAGCTGTGATTGGAAAGAATTGTTGGAGACTAATACTGGGATTGAATTTAACAATAATAAGATTCTCCTGACGATGCTTAGGTTGGGATTAGAGATGAATGGTTCCATGGTCGAATGTTCAGTGCACAGTGGATCATCATCACTGACAGAAGTAAGAAACAGTGGCTGGTTATTTGTGCATCCAGGTGAGGAAGCCATGGAAACCACGTCAGAAATGATGATACTAGACCGACAGACCCAGAAGCAAGATCCCGATCCTGACAGTAACAACCCTTCTTCAGGATCTACAGACCCTACAATCATCTTAGTAGGATGGTATCTAGCTGCTGTCTTCATCTTTCTCTTCATCTTATCACTTCTTTACATCATCTTTATCAAAAGACGATCCAAAGCGAATCGCAGTTCACACCGTGTAGTTCAGACAACTCAAGATGACGAAGCAGAGGCGTATGAGGAAGTAGAAACCCAACTACACGGGCAAGCTGCTTTTACTGGCCGTAAAGAAACTGCACCATCCAGCTACCAAGAACTGACATTCAAGTAGTCTGTGTACGTCAAAGACGCCATCTTTGATTACACAATGCTGAGCTGGCCTTGTTCAGCTTGATATGACAATATATAAGCTCAGACACACACAGTGTTTTACTTCGGACTATTTATATCAACATTTAAGGCAGTGTCGGAATAAAGCGTCTTCGGCTATGGCTATCCAAGAATAGACAATGTCAGCTATCTGGTCATAGCCATTGCCGAAATCGTTAATTCGGAAACGACCCAAGTTAAAAGTGCAGCTGTAAAAGTCAACCATTACTTTAAGTTGTGCTGAAAGACGTTTAAAAATGAAACGATGCATTCATACAGATTACCATGCGATATAATAATGGTAGACTTATTATATTCTGTCAGATATGTACAGATAGGAAAAAAAAACAAGGTAGAAGCCTTTGTAGGTACTGAGAAACATAATAGTTTAATTAATTAAAGTAGAAATGTGCCACGTACGAAATGTTAAATAATAACAAGAAAAGCAAAACGTTCGAAGAATACGATACCGCTATAAGAAATAAATACAGCAAATCAACTATAGTATAACTATTTAAAATTGTATGGAGGTCCGGAAGTGACACTACACTTCATCTAAACTTGGTCTGATGATTTATCTCGTTAACTAATAAGTTATGTGGCATTTCTTAGTCTCCGTACTTCGGGGACAGATAAAATTACAATGTATTGTAAGAATTGTGCACTCAGTGCTTTCGGAGTCGGACGGGAAAGATCCACAAGAACTTTGGAAAGCTGTTCTGATTACTATTCTTCTTGCGATTGAAATAAATTGAAATTGAAATAAAAACACACTCCACAAAGACACATAAATGATAAACTTGACATTGGAATCACAATAGGATGTAACCATGTAATGAAATGGTGACTTTGAAAATGTTGCTTAAAAGTTTACTTCCGAGCTCTAGTTTGTTATGTATGCTTACTTGTACACAGATTTACCCAGACACAATTCAGAGTTAAAGATTTGAATTCGTTAAAGGTAGACTTTTGATTTGATTTGAATTGTAATGGTTTATCACAATAATCAAATGTAGACGCCGATTTCAAACATTCGAAGAAAATGACTGACTTTAGTGATGGATTGATTAGGATTTAGGTTAACAGTAATATAACACTCAGTGTAATTTATAGAGTATATAATACGGGAATTGTATATAGGGATCGTCTCAGTGTTTCCAGTTATCCATTCGTTTGCTTTTATTTTGTATTATTTCTTTTAGATTACTAGTGGAAAATTCTCACTTTGCATACGAATGTGGAGACTTTCTTTGTGTCTAAGTTGGGCGGATTTTACTACAAAATAAAAAAAACTATGATGTATTTCAGCAATTGAAATTAATGCTGTATACTTTAATGGACTTACTTGGATAGGCCTGGTGTGTGGATTTCAGTTTGCTCAACATTACACTAAATATAGGAACAAACAACTGACAAATATTGTAAACTATAACAATTGAGAACAACACTGACAGCCAACACTACTTTCCCAAAAGAGATTTCCACATGGTTGTACCCGCCAGAATTACAAGACTTGCCGTGCAAAGCTTCATAGACTAATATTGTGAGGAGACCAAAGTGCGCCCTCAGTTGTCGTGGTCCTGATGTAAAATTTGAATTTGTATGTGTGGGTATACGTATATACATCCCAACCGGGAACCCAAAACAAAAGGGACAATAGAGTCTTCATTTTGGGTGAAGGTCCCCAGTTGGAAAGTAATATTTACAAAACCAATCAGAGCTGTTGCCAAAAGTTAGTACAAACAAAGGACAAATATGATGACCCGGATATGGGTTATAGAAAACTTTGACTCGGCCACCTGGGATCCAAATTCCGGGTTAAATTTAACCCATTTTGGGTCAAAGTTGACCCATTTGTTTTGGATAGTATATAGCCTCGAAGAAAGACATACTTTTGATATATTTCCAGCTGTCGAATTTATGTGGAAGATGGCGATAAATGACTATCTGCAAAATAACTAGACATTTTTTAATCTACAAACGTACATTTGTGTATATTTCGTCAAATGTATGAAATGTTGTCTTTGTATGACAATTTTTCAAATTAAAAAGAAACTAATATTTTTGCCCCTGAGTTGAGATAGATAATCAATTGTAGAACATTTTTATAAAAAAACAAACATTTTTTTTCCGTTTCATTTTGAAACATGTAGATCTATTGATTTTCCTAAGAAAGAAAGGTTGTACGATTAGCCATCGTCACTTATAAGTAAGGATGCCAAGCATCACCGCATCGCTTATACAACGCTCATGATACCGTTCAAAATCCGCCTCGTTTATAAGACTGGAGGCTCTATCGTGACACTATGATAGTATCATGAACGTTTTATAAGCGATGCAGTAATGCTTAACAGCCTCACTAATAAGTGAAGGTGACTAGTAGAATCGGTGTGATTTTCAAAATGATTGACGAAGGAATGTTCTGACTGTTTTTTTTTTTTATTTAAAATTAATTTTAAGAAGATGAATGATTGTAAACAAACCCCAACGGTAGATTAGAAAAAGCTTCAGGCCCTATTAATATTTAAACATTTGTTACTACTTTTTTCTTTAAAATATTTGATTGTTGGTGACAATAAAAAAAAGTGCTACTAAACGACAAATCTACAGAATTTGTGTATGTTTCAGAGTAGATATCGGTTAAAAACAAAATGAAAATCTTTCATTCATTAAGATCATTAAAATTATCTACTGATATTTAAAATATTCCTTGCATATTTTATTCCAGGGTGGATTAAAACATATTGTTTTTTTTTTGATCAATGCTATAATCCTGGTTGGCAGAGCGGAATTGATCAAAGTCTAGTGATCATGAAGGATGACCCAAGACAGAGGAATGTGGAAGGTCTGATCTACGCTGACTTGGATCTATCGGGAGGATCGGCAAGAATCATCAGCCTGGAGGAGGAGACGGTTTATGCTGACATTGGAAACAAGAAGACAGTGGGTAGAGCAGACGGCATACCGCGGTGAGGACGGTATCGTCAAAGATGACCCAAGACAGAGGAATGTGGAAGGTCTGATCTACGCTGACTTGGATCTATCGGGAGGATCGGCAAGAATCATCAGCCCGGAGGAGGAGACGGTTTATGCTGACATTGGAAACAATAATTTGCTGTAAATCAAGTTTCGTAAAATTTCTGGTGAATAATGCATAGCAACCTAATTTCATTTTATTAGAATGCATTTTTTTGTGAATTATAAATTACTTTTTATGGGAAGAGTTTTGCGTGGAGAAGTTTAGAGACAACCAGTATTACATCATCAAACTACACACAAGTTAGATCATAATTCCGATACATCGTGTGTTGATTTTGTGTCTGGCACATCAACCTTTGCAATCACTATAGGTCGAGTACATCAGCTCGTGACGATCGGTGAAAGTTAGAATACTAACCATTGACATAAACATTTGCACTTCAACATCTATACCTCAGAGTTCAGATGTTATTATGTGAAAAAATCATTACCTTTTGGTTCATTGGTGACGCCCATTATTCTGATGTTGTATGTTTTCTAAGGACGACTACTAGCAAAAGGGGCTGTCAAAATGTCTCAAGATTCTCAAGATAAAACCGAGAGTAACTTCTCAAGATCACATCCCTCATGTTGAGTTTAAACTTTCTAATCATATCCTGCTTTGTCTCTACATTATTCACTGTATGTACAAAATCAATATTATCCACCCCGTCAACCTCTTTCCCAGGTAGTGCACTCTATAAAGATCCTGACAATTACTGACAGCCCCTTATAATGTTGTTGATAATCATTGTACACTGAGTTATTAGATGGACGTGTTCTTGTCAGTAAGAAGGCAGTAAATGTGAAACTAAAGAGGAACTGACATGGTCAAATATCTACCCAGGAAACCTAAATGGAATTGTATTGATTTTTTAATTAGTTTGCTCACAAAATTAAAGTTTAAGATAGGTGCTTTAACTTACACTTGTTTGAATAAGAAAATAAATGGTTCTGAGGAACTTTTCAAGATTTTTTCTGAAGACTTGTATAGCCACATTCTCCAAGATGCATCCACTTGACCCAACTTGACCCAACTTGACCCAATTTGACCCAACTTGACCCAACTTGACCCAATTTGACCCGACTTGACCTAACTTGACCCAACTTGACCCAACTAACCAAACTTGACCCAACTTGACCCAACTTTATCCAACTTGACCCAACTTGACCCAACTTGACCCAACTGACCCAACTTGACCAAACTTGCTTTAATGTCAAATCAAGTGGGGTTGAGTTATGATCAATTATAAGAGGGGATATGCATGCTTCGCCCCCACCCCCGCTCTTCAAAACCTGAAACCGTACAAATAATCTGTAGCGTAACTAATTTGATCGAAACATGAAATGGAACAAAAAACTTTAGTTTTTTCATCTTTTGATTTATGTGACGCAAGGTTAATTCATAACAGGAAATTAAAACGTGCCAAAATCAGTCCAATTTCGTTTTCGTTCACCAATCGGCCTTAAAAAATTGTTGGTTTCGGGGTAAAAAGGAAAGAGGAAGTTGGGGAAAATTGTTATCATAAAGCAATATTTAAAATGATTTTTTTCTTTCTTGCCACATTAGTGTATTACTCCAAGTTACACAAACTTGACCAAACTTTATCCAACTTGACCCAGCTTAACCTATCTTGTCCAAAATCAACCTAGCTTTCCCCACCTTGACCACTGATGGCCCAACTAGACACAACTTGACCCGTCTTAAGCAAACCTGGCCTAACATGACCCAATTTGACCCAACTTGACCCAACATGACCTAACTTGTCCAAAGTTGTCCTAACTTGACCTACTTTGACCCAACTTGGCCAACCTAGACCAAAGTTGACCTACTTTGAACCACCGTAGTCCACTAGACCAAAGCTGACCCAACTTGACAGAATTTTATAGAGTTGGTTAGCAGTATGCAAGAAACATTTAAACATTTTATAAATATATGAAATATGGTATTGGTCAAAATGTCACATGGTGCATTATACTTCAGACTAGTTTTCTGATCTCGTTGTTAATACATTGTATAAGTACATCATAGTTGAATATATCTAAGAATTCATTTGACATTTTGCCAAGGTTTGAGGAACAAATAATTTAGCGGATCCTGTTTATTGGGGGGATCGGAAAGGGGGTTGGGGTGTTTTGCCCCGCCCCTCTCTTCAAAAACTGAGAGTGTGCAAGTAATCAATAACGTGTTGAATTAATATGGTCGAAATATGTTATTGAAAAAAAAACCATGTTATTAAAAAAAATTATAGACAATTATTTAAGCTCAATTTAAAATGAGGAAGTAAAACGTGGAAAAATTCAGTCCAACTTTTGTTTTCGTTAACCATAGGGTCTTGAAAAGATTATTTTTAGGGTTTGGGGTAGATCGGTAAGAGAAATTTTTATTTCGAAAGCTTGTTTCGAAAGTTGGAGAGTGACTTGTAAATTGTTTTTAGATTACAACAGTTAGACTTGTAAATCTAATGGTAGCTTGTTGATTTAATACCAAAGTGCAGACTGCAGTTTGCTGTTAATTCATTGCTCATTCTACACGTATCAACAGCTACAATGTTTCTGCTCATTCTTGTTTTGACATTGGTCTGTGGGTTGGGTGAGGCGACACTTTTCAAGACTCACCCAGTTGACACCCTCGCCTTATTAGGAGAAAATGTATCCTTCAGTTGTACACCACAAAGTGCGTTTTGCAGAGAACATCAGACTGTTTACTGGCAACGTGGGCCGAGAACGACACCGACTTGGGACAGAACAATTTTTAACGGCACCGAGGTTTCTAGAAACTTTACCGGTAGAGAGAGGTATACTGTGTCATTTACTGACTGTACATGGACTTTACACATACGGAACGTTGAACCAGTAGATGACAAATATTACAGTTGCTACATCAACAACGAGTATTCCAACGTAGCAAGACTGATTATTGCTTATCAGATAACAACCACCATCTTACCGTCGCGGATTGATAGATACGAGGGTGAAGATGCCTACTTTATTTGCCACACACAACCTCTCGTCGACCACGATCTGGATTACACTTGGCGTATTAAAACACAGGGCAGCCATGAATGGAAGGAGTTATTGGAAAACATTACTACGAATGAATTTCATATTAACAAGATTATCCTGTTGATGTTTAGGTTGGGATTAGAGATGAATGGTTCCATGGTCGAATGTTCAGTGCACAGTGGATCATCATCACTGACAGGAGTAAGAAACAGTGGCTGGTTATTTGTGCATCCGCGTGAGGAAGCCATGGAAACCACTGACAACCCTTCTTCAGGATCTACGGACTCTACAGTCACCTTAGCAGGATGGTCTCTAGCTGCGGTCTTCATCTTTCTCTTCATCTCATCACTGGTGTACAATATCGTTACCAAAAGACGATCCAAAATGAAACATAATTCAACCCGTGTAGTTCAGACAACTCAAGATGACGATGCAGAGGCGTATGAAGATGTAGAAACCCAACTACACGGGCAAGCTGCTTCTACCGGTCATAAAGAAACTGCACCATCCAGCTACCAAGAACTGATATTCAAGTAGTCTGTGTACGTCATAACGTCACGAAGTCTCATGAAAAGTTAGCCATTCCCATCCTTTAGTTTCAATAAACTCAACACAAAACTAACCCGTTAACATTTTGATCAAATTAATTAGCTGTTACAAACTGTGAACTTTTCAAGTGTTATCAAAACAAATTATACTTTTTGTCAGTGATTTTGAAATGTAATCGATATCAACTTTTCGCTCAAATCGACCGCATGTAAATTCCCTGACAGCTCTTAACATTGAAGTGATTCTGTGGAACACATCATGAGAAAATCAGTGAAATGATAATTCTCGGTCAATATTCAACGTCTTAATGATACACATCATACAAATGTTCTTGTAAAATAAAAGTTTGTAAGAAATGTTAATATTATTTTCGCTTGCTCATGTCATAAGAAAAGCCAACTGCTTTCGCTTTACTCAGAAACATTAACAGTTTATGAAATAAACAAAGTTGTCAAGAAATCCTGACAAAAACTTAAATAAAATAAATAAATAAATCTTAAATAAAACTAGTTGTGATGATCTGAAGTAATCATTTACTGGGAAAAAACTAATAATGTTGGAGCATTTGGACTTATTATATATAGCAGCAAACCTATTTGACTTATTTCAGTGTTAATGATCATCTTCTTATTAAGATACTGGGGACAAAAAACCTCAGAAAAGAACAACAGAGAATTCTTAAAAGAGCAGTTCTCTTCATCAAGTCTTCATTTTGTTTTCAAAGGAGAGGCTAAACCTCGCCCAAATTAAGTTTATTAAATAATTTCAAATTGTTCACAAGTTATGATTTTGCATTTGGAATGTAAAAGTACGTTAGATGTTTTTTTTTTTTTTTTTTAATACAAGTGATTCGTGTATAAGTGGCTTCCATAATGCATACTGAAGAATACTGCTGGCTTTATTAAGCATTAATATTTTGACTTGGATAAAGCGGTTTGTCATGAAAATGTTTAGTCATGAAAAGAATTGTAGTCTTTATGATAAAAAAGCAGAGTACACATGGCCGAACACGGAGATCAGGCATTACATATTAATTCTGGGCCGTATTATCCCTTAACAAACTCAAACATGTTATAAATCAATCTTTTTGGTTTGTGGTTGGGTGTTCTTCCTCGTTTATCTCTCCCTTCATTTGAAATACTCATGACGTGTTGCAATGGCAAGCAAACACCAATCAGTGTAATATGTTTTATTCGTAAAGGAGCAGGTTGATTTATTTCCTTGTTTTAATGGATGATAAAACGACGCAATTCGACAGGAAACCCGGCCCCGGTGTTATAATGGAATCTTGACTGTTTACCCCCGCGTTTTGTACAAAGCCACGTTGAATGTTTCAAAATAACATTTTATTTAGATTTGTAAAGATAAACAACACACGATTGTCTGTTTCCAATTACTTGACTTTCTCAAATTCTTGACATCAATAATTATCTCTAAGTTATTTATATCTTCACTAGCTTATCAAAAAATAAAGCATCTTACTTTACATTTGTCAAGGCGTAACATAAAAACAAAAACAGCAGGAAGTTTGTAGCTTGTGTTATCTTTAAACATTTCTATGTGTATGTGAATTCCCCAACGGTCGCTCCGATGGAAGGCGTAAAGACACACACACACAAACAAACTCACACACACCATTCGGCAAATTCTTTAGAGATACAATACTGGCAGACCTTTTTGACCAATTCCATTATTATTGGTTGTCTCTTCATTAAGACACTGAGAAGAACTCAAAACGAAATAAGAACAAACTACCATGTTGGGATTTGGTAGTCTTCAAAGTGTTGTTTTCTGCATCAAATCTTCATTTAATTTTGAGCTTAACTCCCCTCGACAAATATTATTAATTTCAAAGTATGTAAATTCATCAAATACAAAAAATACATATCGTTTAATGTTATATTATAATATTGTTGCCTAATAAAGAAAATCGCTGGTTATATTTAGCATTTACATTTAGTCTTTGATAAAGTATTTTGTCATGACAATGCCATGGCTTAGTACAACGTCTGAACAGGGAGATCAACGAGTCCGATTTCACAAAGAGTTAAGATTTATCTTAACTGCGATTCAATCTTAATTGCTTAGCAAAGTGTGACGTCACAGTAAAAATCACTATGATAATACCGAAAACTCATCTTAAGATGAATCTCAGTATTTTGCGAAACCGAGCCTCCAGCCATACATATTAGTTCCGGGCTATCCTTTCAAAATCTCAAAGCGTTTCAGGAATCATTATTTCGTTTTTGCGTTTCCCCCGTGTCTGTCCTCTTAAGGTTGCAATGACAAGTTAATCAGTCGAAGTTAGAATAGTTTCATTCGTAAAGTAACAGGTCGGTTTATTTCCCTGTTTAATGGATTATAAAATGACACAATGACTGACAATGGTTATGAGAATTTGACAGGAAACCTGGCCCCGGTACGTGTTGGAATCTGATAGTTTGGCTTTTGGCTTAGTAGGTATGTTTTTATAATTTTCATCTCCGTAATACATGATCACTTTCATTTCCCCCGTGCATTTGGTAAAAATCTCAGATTGCATATTTCAAAGTAACAACGTTTTATAGATTGATAAGATATACAACGCACGATTATCTCGGTCTGACTGCTTGACGATCTATCAATCTTGACCTGAACAATCATATCTCAGTTATCCGTATTTATTTGTTTCCTAAATCTTGGGGTGCCCAAATAAGATTCGTTTCTTATAGAAACAATGAAGTATAATTGGTCATTATCGGCTTCATATTAGCATCGATCCTTTGAAAATGTTCCTGTTTGGCAAACCATCAAATGGCAGAAAATATCATTTGAAGACCCCCGTAAATCACGCTTACGTATTTCGACTGATGCACTCAAAATATACCTCCATGAACATACAGAAAAACTCATTGACAAAGTGCATTATGAAACCAGAGGAATATAGCGATTAAAAAAAGATTTTAATTGTTGGAGATAACATAATATCAATAATACATTCGTTAGGGCAAAGAAAACCTCACCATGTCCTAAAGAATGAGTTGTTTCGCTGCCAGAAAGAAAACCCCTAAGTATTAAGGAAATGACTTCCTATGCAGATCAGTGTGACCTTGCTCATAGTACTTGTAAACGAGTCGAAAAACAAAAGGCAGCATTCAGTCGACCACAAGTTCAAGTAGAATCCAAGCCCAGTGGTAACACAAGAAGCCTAATAATGGACAAAAACTAACATGAACAAAGATACCCAAAACAATAACAACGTTAGGCTGTTTAAACGGTGCTTAAGACAAATCGGTGTATGGGTAAAACACAAATAATAAACACTTTTCTCTTTGACTGAATTCCGGCAATTTGCAAAAGAATTAATCGCTATAAGTAATTTTGTTAATCAGGTGAATCAAGGTTATGGGGAGGTCTAAGTGTTGGGTGGGTGGGTGAATTTGGGGTCTTGGGTAGAGTGAACAGTCAAGATGTTGGGTTTGTGGTTGAGATTGTGTCTGGGGTTGAGTGGAAGGTCAAGGTGTTGGGTTTGTGGTTGAGATTAGGGTCTTTGGTACGGTGGGAGGTCAATGTGTTGATTGGTTGGTTGAGATTGAGTTCCTGGGTAGGGTTGGAGGTCGAGGTATTGGGTGGGTGGTTGAGATTAGGGTCTTGGGTAGGGACTCTACTTTATCCAGACTTGGTCAGATGACTTATCTCGTTAACTGGATAAGTGATGTGGCATTCCTAAGTCTCCGTACATTACGGACATACACAATTACAATGTATTGTGAGAATTTGTAAACTATATCAATCGACGGACGGACTTATTTCACAGCCAACACTATTTCCCGAAGAAGTCATTTCTACATGTACTCGCAAGAATTACAAGACTCACTGTGCAAAGCTTCATCATAATTATTATTAAATCAATTTCAGGTGAACAAAGAGAGCGGGATTTGAACCTGCGACCAACGCCTTTACATACCGACGCTTTACCAACTTAGCTACATCCTGCCCTAATATTGGCGGTCTCTTACACAGTCTGTTTCCATTGTGGTTTATTGCATGAAACTTATTTTATTGTAGGGAGACCCAAGTGCGCCCTCAGTTGTTATGGTCCCGAGTGGCCATGGTCCTGTGTGTGGGTAGATATACGCATTCAAATCGTGGACCTATAACAAAAGGGACAATAGGGTCCCCGTTTGGCTGAAGGTCCCCAGTTCGAAAGTCATCTCGAAAAAGTGAAATACAAACAAAAAAGGGACAATAGACCGATTGCGCGACTAATGTTTACATGTCATCACGTGACCTGTAGTGGATACTACGTCATCTCAGCTGATGGCAAACTACGTGCAAATACATGCTGTGTCGCACAAAACAGTCGGCTTTTGGTAATAAAAACACAGTTACTAAGCCCTTTTATTAAAGTTGTATGTTGTGACATTGATTTTAATCACATTACTGTTTCCAGGATTCTACTTCCAAAAAGGTTTATTCTCAGTTATGCATTGCGGTACCGGTATCGGACGACGAAAGCCACCCGCTGTGATTTTCGTTTGTAAAAAAAGTGTAAATCACTGTTTAAAAAAAGAAGAAAAAAAAAGAAAGAATGTTGGGAAATTGAGCATTTATACCTAGCCTTGTGAAATTTCAACCAAACAAAAATAATCACACATTTGTGGAAGAAACTGTTCTTTGGATGATTTCAGCTTCAAAATTGTGAAATTCTTGCCTTGAAAAGTTGCTGATTCCTGTATTGAAAGGCTGGAGAAATGTATTCATGAGATCTGTAGTTGAATGAGACTAAACTTCTTTAAATTGACTGACGAAAAAAAGAAAGAGTTTCTTCTAGTAGGATTGCGTCCAATTATCAAAGGTTTCTCTCCGGTTTATTACAATCGTTGACTCGCAGATAACCCCCTCATCACAAACACGTTCAGGTGCTTTGAATCGACAATGAATTTAAAACCTCATACCTCCAACATCGTTCGATTGGCCGAATAAGGAAATACTTGACTCAAAATGCTGCTGAATAAATCGTACACGTGTATGTCACATCACGGCTCAATAATGGGAATGCTCTACTTTACGGTCTCCCGCTGTATCAGATATCTTGTCTTCAGCGCATTCAAAACACAGCAGCTCGTGTTGTAATTTTGTCCCGAAAGTCATGTCATATCTCTCCAATCTTGAAAGATCTGCATTGGCTTCCTATTTCACAGATGGTTGTTTTCAAACTGATGCTAATTGTTCTAGAAAACTTTCACTAATGGGTAACAAGCAAACTGACGTTATATTTGCAAAGAAAATATTAAAATGATTTTAATGTTAATGCCGAAAAAAATGAAACAAATAAAAAGCCAAATTAGATACACCTTTTGCCATTGCGTTCGGACGTTTAAATATGAAGGAAAACACAACAATGATAAAATTACATGCTCTGACTTTTATAACTTTTTGAAATTCATGTGAGTAATTTTTATCTTTATCGATGAATGATTAGCTTAACCTCGATGAGGCCGGACCTTACCAGGTGAATCTTGTATCATATTTTGTTACAGATAACACTAGATTTTCCGAGCTTGTAAAAAAACCTTCGGCAGAAACCCATAGGCCTACTGTTTAAAATTTCATAACTTAATGACCCATGTCACACGGGGCAATTTTTACAGGCAACAAACTGCAATGCATGCACAAGGAACACTTCCAGCACAATAGACATTTATCTAGCTGTTAATTACTGCAAGACAATAATAATAAAAACTGAAACGTGAATGAATTTTCTTCGAGATAACCTTTGACCAGTTGCCTGTAAATTGCCTCGTGTGACATGGTCTTCATAATCAACAACTCAATTAATACAAAATAGCAGATTTTTTACTTTCTCAATTTATCTGTTCTGCTACAAATCTAATCATAACAGTGGGAATCGTGTTAGATTTCAGTATACATTTCTTAAATTTGGCCAACTGTGCTTAACGAGGAAGAGGAACGAATTAAAGAATAAATATCAGGTCACCTGCCCCTACAACAAGTCTGTAATTGAACCAAAACAATATTTCCTGGATTGAGGCCTTATTATTAGGCGTACATGTTGTTTTCCACATTTCAAAATTTGAATTTCATCCGAGATTGAACGTAAGGATCTCTGGTTTTCATATCAATGTGAAGACTGCAGTTTGCTGTTATTTCATTGCTCATTCTACACGTATCAACAGCTACAATGTTTCTGCTCATTCTTGTTATGACATTGATCTGTGGGTTGGGTGAGGCGACACTTTTCAAGACTCACCCAGTTGGCACCCTCGCCTTACTAGGAGGAAGGGCATCCTTCAGTTGTACACCACAAAGTTCGTATTGCGGAGAACATCAGATTGTTTACTGGCAACGTGGGCCGAGAACGCCACCGACTTGGGACAGAACCATTTTTAACGGCACCGAGGAATCTCGACCATTTACCGGTAGAGAGAGGTACACTGTGTCATTTACTGACTGTACATGGACTTTACACATACGGAACATTGAACCAGTAGATGAAAAATATTACAGTTGCTTCATCAACAACGAGTATTCCAACGTAGCAACATTGACTATTGTTGATCCGATTAACACTACTATCTCACCAGCGCGGATTGATAGATACGAGGGTGAAAATGCCTACTTTAGTTGCCACACGCAACCTCTCGTCGACCACGATCTGATATACACTTGGCGTATTAAAACACAGGGCAGCCATGAATGGAAGGAGTTGTTGCAGAATAATACTATGATTGAATTTAATAATAATAAGACTATCCTGACGATGCTTAGGTTGGGATTAGAGATGAATGGTTCCATGGTCGAATGTTCAGTGCACAGTGGATCATTTTCGCTGACAGGAGTAAGAAACAGTGGCTGGTTATTTGTGCATCCAGGTGAGGAAGAACTAGAAACCACATCAGAAATAGTGACGTCATACACAGTTCCATCTCGAGGGCCAGAAGTGTCAACAAACATCCATTCATTCAGCACCATCGAAACCCCAACGGATGGTAGAGCGTCATCTTGTAAAGACTCGGCAATCATCTTAGCAGGATGGCCCGTAGCTGGTATTTTACTCATTCTCCTCATTGTAACCCTCCTGTACTTTCTTGTCTTCAGAGAACGATCTAAATCCAAGACTATTGATAGACGTAAATCTCAAACACCTCAAGATGATTAAGGAGAAAGTGATGCAGACGGGATATCAGAAACCCAACTGCACGGAGTCACTCCGAGGTGTGGTCAAGAAAATGACCAGGCTAGCTCTGCAGGCGAGAGGTCAGTTGAGTCCCCAAGGCAAACAGTTACTGTAGTAGTGACATCGGACTTACACAAGCAGGCAGAGAAAAAACATGATCAAGACAATGTGGAAAGACCTCGGTCCACTGAAACTGATGGATCAGTCAAGGATGGGGAGAAACATAATGATAAACAGAATCATCTTGAGTCCAAGTATCCTGTGGTGGATAAAGTCACGACAAAAGTAAGACAATGTACGCCATTTTTACTGAGGAACCATCTCAGAAAGTCTCTGGAAGCGGGCAGGATGGATCGAAACTGAATCGTGGAACAGACACCACTCAGACCTTATTCCAAACATGAAATGCCGTCTGAGCATCAGAAATCAACCGTAGCTTTGAGGGATTTGCCGGTACCAGGACGCGTTGTTGACCGTCAACCGTCCGGTCAGAAACCCCTCGAGTCATTCCGTACCATCTCTCCAAACGCCGAGCGAGCACCAAGAACCAAGCCCAGGCCGCGCTAGAGCAGACGGCAGACCGTGGTGAGGATGGTATCTTCAAGGATGACCCAAGACAGAGGAATGTGGAAGGTCTGATCTACGCTGACTTGGATCTATCGGGAGGATCGGCAAGAATCATCAGCCCGGAGGAGGAGACGGTTTATGCTGACATTGGAAACAGAAAGGTGATGTAAATGTGTTGGGGTGGGGTAAAACCACGTCAGACAGGGCAATGTGACTTCAAGTTCAAAACCAAGTTTTGTGTAGTTTCTGGTTAATAATACATAGCATTCTAATTTCATTACATTAGAATGACACTTTATTTGAATAAATACTTTTTAAGCGAAGAATGTTGCGTGCAAATGAAAAAGTTTAGAGGCAACCTCTGTTACATTAAAAAACTTTACACAAGTTAGACCGTGACTACGATACATCGTGTGTGGTATTTATGTCTGGCACTTTAATCACTGCATTTACTTTATGTTAAGGACATAATTTAAATACTATGTTTTTTTTCATGGATTTGTTCTGCTTTAAAATAACATCGATTATAAGAAATGAAGGTCGTGCTGAAACTAGTTTTTGATCAATCTTTAGAATATTTCAGAGGAATGGTTTCCTTTTCACGATTCTTCTTGGTTTAACAGTATTCTAACACAAGGAAGTGTTATACAAGATAAGTAACCAATCGAATAGAAACCTGATTGAAGCTGATGATAAAGCAATGGAGTAAAAAACTCACTTGTTTGCAATGTCGTAAAAACGATGCTTACTAAAAGTGGGTTTGCAATGTCGTAAAAACGGTGCAAACTAAAAGTGGGTTTGCAATGTCGTAAAAACGTTGCTTACTAAAAGTGGCTTCAGGTTGCATGACCAAAACATTAGGATCCAATTTCATGACGCCGATTACCACAAACTCCTTTGTGCTTTTAGCATTCGGTAAAATACGCAATTCTCTGAGCCATGAAGCGCCCAAATCCGCGATAAGTAGCATGTGTGGGCATTCTGCCAAAAAGCCTGAAGCCACCGTTACAATTATTAACCACACCGTGGGAAAGAAATTCTGAACTCACTGTCAATCGTTATATTTAATTTTGGTAACTTTAAATTGGGATAAGGAAGATTGATTGTATCTTCATTTGCAGAAAAAAAAATTATGACAATTTACAGAATTATATAAAATTCAATTACATAAAAAGGGTACATAATTAAATTTAAAAAGTCAAAACATTCACTCCATTGTATATTGACATCATGAAAGTCAATATGTTGGCATTGAATGAAAACATCGGGATGCAGTTCTAAAACATTGTTAAAAAAGGGTAACAAACGAACTGGTGTAATTATTGCATCAGAGATAAAATTAAATTGATCAAAAGTTTTTAGAAGAAAGATAAAAATATGCCAACTCGGATACACCTTTGTAGCACTGCGTCCAGACGTTAAATATAAAGAGCACAAAACAACAATAAAATCACATGCACTGACTGTTATAATTGCCCAAAACTCATGTGAGTAATTTGTATCTTAATCGATGAATGATTAGCTGTACTTCGACGGCCAGACCTAACCAGTGGAATCTTTATGATATTTGGTAACAGAAAACACGAGTTTTCTGGAAAAACCAAGGCAGAAACACACACTGTTTATAACTTAGCAACAGAAAATCAATTAGCAGATCAATTAACAGAATAGCAGATCTTTTCCTTTATCAATTTATATGTTCTCTAAAACCTAATCATTTTTCTTAAAAGTGGGAAGTGTGTTTGTTTTCAGTATACACTTATAGATTTGGCCGATCGTGGTAAACGAGGAAGAGGAACGAAATAAATCATAAATATTAGGTCGCCTTGGTTTCTAAACTAAGTCTGCAATTAATCAAAACACATTATTTCCTGGATTGAGGCCTTATAAGTAGACCTACTGGTTGACTTCCACATTTTAAAAATTGAATTAAATTCGAGATTGAACGTAAGGATCTTTGGTTTTTATATCAATGTGAAGACTGCAGTTTGCTGTTATTTCATTGCTCATTCTACACGTATCAACAGCTACAATGTTTCTGCTCATTCTTGTTTTGACATTGATCTGTGGGTTGGGTGAGGCGACATATTTCGAGACTCATCCAGTTGACACCTTCGCCGAACTGGGAGGAAGAGCGTCCTTCAGTTGTACACCACGAGGTGCATTTTGCGGAGAACATCAGATTGTTTACTGGCAACGTGGGCCGGAAACTTCACCGACTTGGGACAGAACCATTTTTAACGGCACCGAGGAATTTAGACCATTTCACGGTGAAGAGAGGTATACTGTGTCATTTACTGACTGTACATGGACTTTACACATACGGAATATTGAACCAGTAGATGAAAAATATTACAGTTGCTTCATCAACAACGAGTACTCCAACGTAGCAAGACTGACTATTTACCGGATACACACTACTGTCTTGCCGTCGCGTTATGGTAGACAAGAAGGTGAAAATGCAAACTTCAGTTGCCAAATTCAACCTCTGGTCGACCACGATCTGGAATACAAATGGCGTATTAAAACACAAGATAGCCGTGAGTGGAAAAAATTGTTGGAGACTAATACTGAGATTGCATTTAAAAAAGACAAGAATATCCTGACGATGCTTAGGTTGGGATTAGAGATGAATGGTTCCATGGTCGAATGTTCAGTGCACAGTGAATCATCATCACTGACAGGGGTAAGAAACAGTGGCTGGTTATTTGTACACCCAACTACAGGTGAAGAACCCATAGAAACTACGTCAGATTTTGTGACGTCATACACAGTTCCATATCGAGGGCCAGACGTGTCAACATACATCCATTCATTCAGCACCATCGAAACCCCATCGGATGGTAGAGCGTCATCTTCTAAAGACTCGGCAATCATCTTAGCAGGATGGCCCGTAGCTGGTATTTTACTCATTCTCCTCATTGTAACCCTCCTGTACTTTCTTGTCTTCAGAGGACGATCTCAATCCAAGACTATTGATAGACGTAAATCTCACACACCTCAAGATGATGGAGGAGAAAGTGATGCAGACGGGATATCAGAAACCCAACTGCACGGAGTCACTCCGAGGTGTGGTCAAGAAAATGACCATGCTAGCTCTGCAGGCGAGAGGTCAGTTGAGTCCCCGAGGGAAACAGTTACTTCATGTAGTAGTGACATTGGGCAGGCAGAGTCTATGTATGCTGTGGTGGATAAAAGTCGCGCCAAGAGTAAGACATTGGGCGCCATTTCCACTGAGAAAGTATCTTGGAAAGTCTCCGGAGGCGGGAAGGATGGATCGAAATCAACCATCGTTGTGACGGATTTACCGGGACCAGGATGCGTCGTTGACCGTCAACCCTCCGGTCAGAAACCCCCTCGCGTCATTCCGTACCGTCTCTCCAAAAAGCCAGGATCCAGCACCACGACCCAAGTCCAGGCGGCACCAGAGCAGACGGTAGACAGCGTTGAAGACAGTACCGTCACTGAGGAAAGTCTTCTTGATGCTAACTTGGATCTATCTCAAGGATTGGAAAGAAACATCCCAGAGGAGGAGAAGACGACTTATGCTAACATCGGAAACTAGAAGACTGAGGGTAAGCTGAGGGAGGGCAGTACAAACCACGCCCCCACAGGGGATGATGTAAGTTCTTCCTTCACTCCGCTTTACTAGATACTAAATTGTGAAAAAAGACTTTGTAGCTTTGATATAAGCCCGAATTGCGTTGATTTAAAAAGAAAAATTGCAAATTTTTAAAGTTGACATTGATGACAATCTGTTAGACCAGAATAGACAGAAATATTGTTTTTGAATTGGATCATGGGAACAAGTAAAGTGCTCTTTTTTCCTTTTCTTATTGTTTTGTCTTTTTTTCCAAACATAAAATTGATCAAATTTTAGAAATCGATTTGCTTTTTCATATTGTTTTCTGAAAATATTACACGTCATAAACTGTGTAACATAAATTTATGTAATATTTAAAAAGATTTAATCAGTACACCCTTTTTTTTGAGATAGGCATTTCATTTAATATGCCTAATCTGTTATTCAAAAGTGCGCTTTACTATTCAGCTCAAATGATAACAAAAACACAAATCCGGAACACAGAATGTTAAATACGGAACGAGAAACGGTATTTTGTGAAATCTCATCCGCAACCCGGAAACAAAACAAAATGTCCTTCTGTTGTTACCATTGCTGTATATTGTTTAATATTTTTAACACTGAAAAGTTCCCAGCAATCCCTGCAATGGTTGTATATAATATTTGAATTTGGTAATTTGATTTTTATTGTTATTATAATTGATTTGTGCAGATCTATTGTTCATGGAAGGCAAAGGCTATTAATAGCCAGGCACTACATATATGACGTCACAATGTTGCTAATTGTTGTAAATGGTGCCTAGATCAGAATATATTTACTAAACCCGTGTAATAAGATAACTAGTAATTTAATTATATGACATACGGGCTCTAAATTGCACTAAAAATAACACTAATTTGACTTCATGAAATCTTCCAAGTCCGCAGCAGAATTGAATTTTTTTTTCACAGTGGTGGGTTTCCTTGACCAATAAGGAATCCGTAAATGGGCACCGTGGACGAGTCTTACGTCATGCATAGAGTGCCTGGTAGAGATCCCTAGCCTTCGTGAAAATGGTTCAAGTTAGGAACAAATATGTAAGCGCTCCACTTCAAGGTGTATGGATTTGTTTAAATTATCAGTACCGTAAACATAACCGAAAATTAATTTAACCAGTGACAACCTATTCACCAATTCCAGCTCGCCTAAACAGTCATGAGACTAATATTAGTCTAATACGACAGCCTCGCTTTAAATATACGGCACGGTTCATAAGATAAACGGGCCTAATCGTAAGCAATACATTGATCATTGTTGTTGTTGTTGTTGTTGTTGTTGTTGTTGTTGTTGTTGTTGTTGTTGTTGTTGTTGTTGTTGTTGTTGTTGTTGGTGGCGGGTCTCTGGTGGCTGCCCGGTGTAATGACGTAGTAGGGCTGCAGGCTCACGGCGGAGAACAACCTTTAACCTTAGTCTTTCCAGAATGTCAAGTGAATACACCGCAGCGTTCGATAAGCCTTGTGTCGTGGCTACCAAGAATGTTAATCCCCAGTATACACGGGGAAGCTAATCGAACGCACCCGATGATCCTTAAATGGGGGCTTCCGGTGATGGGCGCCGCCATGTTTTTTCCGTCATTGGCGCCCGTACCCTGTGGTTTGATGCGTCCAAGGGTAAATTTTGGGGTACCCGTTATTTTGGGTTTGCGCTGGTGTTCCGACATCCCCGCAATTGTGTGCGTCGACGGCCGGACACCCGGGTGGGCAGACCCAAAATGTGTCCTTTTTGTGGGGGGCTGAACGTGTGCCGATTGGTGGGCTCTTTACCCCGAAAGGGATGTTGTCTGGTCCCATCAGACGTGGCTGATTTTCTTTTTTTTCTTCTTTTTTTGCGGCGGGATCCAGTCTGAGGCAGCGCACGCATGAGGATAAGGGGTTTGAGGTTGATGAATTTGCAATAATTGTTTGTCTATCAAAAATAAATAAATTGGGGTTTGAACGACATCCCCTGTTCTTGCAAACAAGTTAGTAACAGAGTGAGCAGGTGCTTAAATTACAATAACAAAGAAAGTCCTCAAGTGAGCTGCAGATTAAGTTATAAACTACATTCATAAACCTCCACAAACTGCTCAACCCTACGTAACACATTAGGTATGCAAATCCCTGAGAGTGTTTTCTTTCCATGCTGGACAAAGACTGAGAACAGGGTAGCATAAGATGATCAAGTGTAGCTTTTGTGTCAAGCTTTGCTCACAACATGTTCTCATCCCTGTGGTGTTTTTCCTTTCAAATGCTTCACATAAAACCACTTCCACCTGCAATTTGGTAAATAGTACTTCAAATGACAATGTTTCCACATTTTTGTACAGTTCACATAGAAACAATGAATGAATACCTACTCCAAAGAGTGACTGCGAGAAAATCACTACAATTTTAGTGACCCTTTGTCGACTGTCTGGACACGGGGGGATTGAAGGGTAACGCCACAAATGTTGAATTAGTCCGCTAACATTTTGCGCATTTTGATATAAAGAGAGCATTTCAACGGTTTAGTGGTTTACTGTTTTGGAAAATAAGTCACCACTTCTGTAGAAATGGAGATTGCAAAAATGATTGAGCTCTAGACCTTTCTTTCGCAACGTGACAACCCGGAGTTTTTGCCATCCAAGATGAAGAAACTACGGGGAGCCATCAATGCAAAACAAAGCCAGATAATCACAGTTTGCAAAAATGTTACACAAATATTCAAAAATTGTGTAGAATTTGTCGGAAACAAAGCAACCAATAATGGGATGTATTTTCTTTAAATAGAAAGTTTGCGAAAATCTTAAATTTAGTTGCAACTTCTGTCAACAAGACTTGCATATTGTGATACATTTGGCTGTCCATGCCAATCGGCGCGGTTTGTTTATCAACATTGCAGAGGTCCATTTCCCTTCCGCCCGACCCCCGCGTCTTAATTCTTGAATTCTTTGGTGAGCTTTTGACCTCTCATCACCTAATATGACCCGCGGGTATAATATGGAAAGCTTTTTTATAAGACATGAGAACGACCCTTTGTCGACTGGCGGGGTGACTCATGTGGTAGGAAAGAACCAAAGTGTGCCTAAGGAAATGATTGGAATACAGTTAAAACAGCGTGTTCAGTGAGGGAGAGATATCACTCCTTCAAAAAGATGGTTATACTGAGATGATTGCTAATAAATCATACAACATCATCCACTTTTTTACGGGTACTAAACTTTATTTCTAGAAATTATAAAAGGAAAAACATGCACATAAAAGCATATTTTCTTCATCCTGGCCACTTTAACATTCACACGGCATCCTAATGTCCACTTTCACCAACCCCCTTCGCCGCTGGGGGTGGGGGGGGGCAGATGAGCTGCTCTGACCCCAACCCCAAACCTTTCACATGTCACATGCTCAAAATTGTACTTAGACATAAACATCATTGCCAACCGTTTTAAACTACCGTTAACAAACCCATTTTATAAAATCATGACCCTGCAAATTACACCCTTACCCTACATTATATTGACTGCAACATTTTATACGTAAACATCGCGCCCACCTAGCGGGTGCCGCGCCAAGCGCGGCACCCGCTAGTTGTATAAAACTACTGCCTGTGTAATGATATGCAGGCATGTGCCATGATGTCTCCGGCCAAGAAAATAAATGATATAATGAACCCAGAGATATAATTAAGGATCATAGGTTATGACAAGAAGGAAGTTTAAACAAAAATGAACAAACCATCCACAGATCATTATGGATATAAACACGTCTCGCAAGACTTGCTTCCTTTACGAACGCTGCATTTTAACTGGAATAATTTAATGAATTAATGCTCTATTACACTTATAGTGTTCCACTTCGCAAGTTTGGTTTAATCTGAAGAGCGACTCGTTCGGATCTGTGGTTTTCATATCAATGTGAAGACTGCAGTTTGCTATTATTTCAACAGCTACAATGTTTCTGCTCATTCTTGTTATGACATTGATCTGTGGGTTGGGTGAGGCGACACGTTTCAAGACTCACCCAGTTGACACCCTCGCCTTACTAGGAGGAAGTGCATCTTTCAGTTGTACACTCCAAAATGTGCAATGTAACGAACATGGAACTTATGAACTACGCTGGCAACGAGGGGTGACCAGAACACCAGAACATAATAGTTTTATTTTCAATGGCACTTCACTGTACAGAGAATTCAAAGGGAGAAGAAGGTACACTGTCTCTTCCGATCGCTGTATGTGGACTTTAGAAATACGGAATGTGGAACAATTGACTGATGGGAGATATTACAGCTGCTATGTCAACCATTACAATGAGCAAACGCCTTCCCAAAGAACCGATGAATACTCCCAAGTAGCGAAACTGACTGTCATTGCTCCGATACACATGACTGTCATAGTCCCGTCTCAGATTGATGGACGCGTGGGTCAATATGCAACTTTCAGTTGCCAAACCAGTCGACTAAGGTACGACCTGAACTACTACTGGTATATTATTACAACACCTGGTGGTATTTTGGAAGCATTAGAAACTAAGAGAGATATCGTAACTCAATTTAAAGATAATATGAAGACAGTAACAATGAGGTTAGATTTAGGGATGAATGGTTCTATGGTGATATGTGCAGTCAGTATTAAGGGATTGACGTCATTCAAATGGGCCATAAATGAAGCTTGGTTGTCTGTGTCACCAACTGAAGAAACCATTGAAACTACAACATTTAAAACTACAACAGAATCGGTGACAATAGATAAATTTACACCTCAAATGACAATAGAACAAACACAAACACTAACAGATCCTTCTCTAGTCACCAGCATCGAGTCCTCACCAAGTGATCCATTAGACCGACAGTCTTCCCCATCTGCACCCCGGACCTCATCCCCTCTACCGACCCAGAAGCAAGATCCCAATCCTGACAGTAACAACCCTTCTTCAGGATCTACGGACCATACAGTCTTCTTAGTAGGAGGAGCTGTAGGAGCTGGTTTCTTAGTTCTCCTCATTGTAATCCTCCTGTACTTTCTTGTCTTCAGAGGACGATCTCAATCCAAGACTATTGATAGACGTAAATCTCACACACCTCAAGATGATGGAGGAGAAAGTGATGCAGACGGGATATCAGAAACCCAACTGCACGGAGTCACTCCGAGGTGTGATCAAGAAAATGACCAGGCTAGCTCTGCAGGCGAGAGGTCAGTTGAGTCCCCGAGGCAAACATTTACTGTAGTAGTGACATCGGACTTACACCAGCAGGCAGAGAACAAACATGATCAAGACAATGTGGACAAACCTCTGTCCACTGAAACTGATGGATCAGTCAAGGATGGGGAGAAACGTAATGATAAACAGACTCATCCTGAGTCCATGTATGCTGTGGTGGATAAAAGTCGCGCCAAAAGTAAGACATTGGATGCCATTTCCACTGAGGAAGCATCTTGGAAAGTTTCTGGAGGCGGGAAGGATGGATCGAAGCTGAATCGTGGAGCAGACACCGCTCAGACCTCGAGTAGTTATTCCAAACATGAAATGCCGTCTGAGCATCAGAAATCAACGGTCGCTGTGAAGGATTTGCCGGCATCAGGACGCGTCGTTGACCGTCAACCGTCCGGTCAGACACCACCTCACGTCATTCCGTACCATCTCTCCAAACGCCGAGCGAGCATCAAGAACCAAGCCCAGGCCACGCTAGAGCAGACGGCAGACCGTGGTGAGGACGGTATCGTCAAGGATGACCCAAGACAGAGGAATGTGGAAGGTCTGATCTACGCTGACTTGGATCTATCGGGAGGAGCGGCAAGAATCATCAGCCCGGAGGAGGAGACGGTTTATGCTGACATTGGAAACAAAAAGGTGATGTAAATGTGTTGGGGTGGGGGTAAAACCACGTCAGACAGGGCAATGTGTCTTCAAATTCAAAACCAAGTTTTGTATAATATCTGGTTAATAGCCCTCAGTAAGTTTAGTTATATTAGAATGTAATTTTATGTGAATACACATTAGGCCCTATTTTGTTGGGGAAGAATGTTGCATACAAATGGAGAAGTTTAGAGGCAATCTCCATTACATTAACAAACTATACACAAGTTAGATCATAATTTTGATACATCGTGTGTGGATTTTGTGTCTGGCACATCAAGCTTTGCACTCTTATTAGGTCAGGTACATCATTGATAAACAACTTATTATTCAACAAATTGTTGATTTAATGGTAAACTACTGTGATTTAAGCTTTTTTGTTTTTGTGGAAAGAATTTGTCAAAATAACATCGAGATTACCAGACATGAAAGTGCTGAATACTTTTTGTTCAATCTATTTTTATCGAATTGAAAATATTTCACAGGAATTGTTTCCTTTTTGAGATTGATCATGAATGAGGCTTTACTGGAATTACCATCAAGCTAACAGATGCAGGTGTTATACAAGATAAGTAACCAATCAAATAGAAACCTGATTGAAGCTGATGATAAAACAATAAAGCTTGAATCACTGAACTAACTTGTTTTCAATATCAAATTGTTAACTTAAAGTGGTTTCAGGTTTCAAATTTCATGACACCTCTTACTACAAACTCTGCGCTTATGACATTCTGTTAAATGCGCGATAAAATGGGCTAATGGGCTAAAATGGGCCTAATTCGACGGTAAGTGGAACCAGGACAATGGAATTAGCTCGTTACAATCATATATTGATGTTTTCGCTTTAAATATATCTTTCAACGGTCTTGCCTTGCATGGATTTAACTCAGGGTCGTGCATGGAGGTATTGTGGGCCTTCTGCCAAAGAGCCTGAAGCCGCCGTTAAAATTGTCAACCATACCGAGGGAAAAGAAATTCCAATCTTACTGTTAATGGTTATATTTAATTTTGGTAACTATAAATTAGGATAGCGAAGAACGCTAATGTCTTTATCTGCGTTAAAAAAAAACAATTAATAACAATTTAAAAAATAGTATAAAATGCAATCACACAAAAAGGTTACATTGAATTTAAAAAGTCAAAAACAATACGTTCGACATCATGAAAGTAAAGTTGTTGCCATTGAATGAAACCGTCTGTGATGACAATCTTTTCCTCTGCAGGGTTATGTAATGCTTTCATCAAAGATAACAATAATTAGATCAACATTTTAAAAATAATGTAGATTCAAAATTATGCCAAATTGTGTCCGGACGTTAAATTAAATATGAGGGGAATTAAAAGAAATAAAAACCCACTGGCTTTCTTTATTACATAACATTTTTGGGATAAATGTTATCTTTGTCGATAATTGATTAACTAAACTTCGATACGTTCGGACCTAACCAGTCCAGTGAAATCATGTGTTATAACTTGTAACCGAGTTGGTCAAAGTTACGGAGGAAATGACAACGAAATAATCTGGATTTAAAAAAGTTAGTTGATTCTGGAGTATTTATTGGCTGGTGTGTGTCATGTATCTTATAATAAAAACAATAAGCTGACAGTTATGGTTAGGGCTCCTTCTTCACCAAACCCCTTGCCTCAAAAGTCGGGGTTGTACCCAAATCGAGGAATGACGCCACCCAGTGACAAATTATTTTGTAACCTCAAGAAAGGTGTGGTATCGATCGTGCCAAAAATGTACGTGCACTTGCAGCTACCACCACTTCCTTATTCTTATCTAAAGTTTTGGTATCCCGGGAATGCATCCGCCCATAAAACACAAAGGCTTGAATAAATTACACAAATTAATTACAAACTTAAACGAACCGAAGAGGGCGCTAGAATAGCTAAAATTAGACAATTAAAGTCAATCACTGAATTGGGAAATGTGTTTGATCTCAGACAGCATAACTTTAGACGATTGTGCTATTAACGAGGAAGATGAACTAAATACATCTTAAATGCCGAAATGCCTTGGTTTCCTAACCCAAGTCTGCATTAAATTAAAATCATTTCCTCGATTGAGGCTTTATTAAGATTGATTGTCTTTTACTTCCAAATTTGAATTTGGTTCGCGAGGGACTCGTAAGGATCTTTGGCTTTCATTTCATTGTGAAGACTGCAGTTTGCTGTTATTTCATTGCTCATTCTACACGTATCAACAGCTACAATGTTTCTGCTCATTCTTGTTATGACATTGATCTGTGGGTTGGGTGAGGCGACACGTTTCAAGACTCACCCAGTTGGCACCTTCGCCTTACTAGGAGGAAGGGCATCCTTCAGTTGTACACCGCAAAGTACACTTTGTGGAAAACATCAAATTGTATACTGGCAACGTGGGCCGGAAATGACACCGTCTTTGGACAGAACCATTTTTAACGGCACCGAGGTTTTTCGACCATTTATCGGTAAAGAGAGGTATACTGTGTCATTTACTGACTGTACATGGACTTTACACATACGGAACGTTGAACAATTAGATAAAAAATACTACAGTTGCTTCATCAACAACGAGTTTTCTCATGCAGCAAGATTGACTATTGTTTATCAGATAGACACCACTATCTCACCATCGCGGATTGATAAATACGAGGGTGAAAATGCCTACTTTAGTTGCCACATGCAACCTCTCGTCGACCACGATCTGGATTACAATTGGCGTATCAAAAAACAAGGTAGCCAAATATGGGGAGAAATGGAGAACATTACTGGGATTGAATTTCATAATAATAAGATTATCCTGACGATGCTTAGGTTGGGATTAGAGATGAATGGTTCCATGGTCGAATGTTCAGTGCACAGTGGATCATCATCACTGACAGGAGTAAGAAACAGTGGCTGGTTATTTGTGCATCCAGGTGAGGAAGAACCAGAAACCACATCAGAAATAGTGACGTCATACACAGTTCCATCTCGAGGGCCAGAAGTGTCAACACGCATCCATTCATTCAGCACCATTGAAACTCCAACGGATGGTAGAGCGTTATCTTGTAAAGACTCGGCAATCATCTTAGCAGGATGGCTTGTAGCTGGTATTTTACTCATTCTCCTCATTGTAATCCTCATGTACTTTCTTGTCTTCAGAGGTCGATCTAAAGCCAAGACTATTGACAGACGTAAATCTCACACACTTCAAGATGATGGAGGAGAAAGTGATGCAGACGGGATATCAGAAACCCAACTGCGAGGAGTCACTCCGAGGTGTGATCAAGAAAATGACCACGCTAGCTCTGCAGGCGAAAGGTCAGTTGAGTCCCCAAGGGAAACTGTTACTGTATGTAGTAGTGACATTGGGCAGGCAGAGTCTATGTATGCTGTGGTGGATAAAAGTCGCGCCAAGAGTAAGACATTGGGCGCCATTTCCACTGAGAAAGTATCTTGGAAAGTCTCCAGAGGCGGGAAGGATGGATCGAAATCAACCGTCGCTGTGACGGATTTATCGGGACCAGGACACGTCGTTGACCGTCAACCATCAGGTCAGAAACCCCCTCGCGTCATTCCGTACCGTCTCTCCAAAAAGCCAGGAGTCAGCACCACGACCCAAGCCCAGGCGGCACCAGAGCAGACGGTAGACAGCGTTGAAGACGGTACCGTCACTGAGGAAAGTCTTCTTTATGCTAACTTGGATCTATCTCAAGGATTGGAAAGAAGCATCCCAGAGGAGGAGGAGAAGACGACTTATTCTAACATCGGAAACTAAAAGACTGAGGGTAAGCTGAGGGAGGGCAGTACAAACCACGCCCCCACAGGGGATGATGTAAACTAGTTTTCAAGAGACAAGATCAGAGTCTTAGTTGAAGCACTTTGCTATCCATGATACTCGTTCTATCCAAATCACACTTTAATATAAAACGCCGTTTGCCTTGGAAAATAAAAAACAAACTGCATTACAACAGTAATGTGGATATTTGATACACATTTTGTCAACAAAAACAACTTAAATATGAATCAGTGAACAACATTCTAATTCAACTGTTTCAGGTTAACATTGATGACAATCTGTTTGACAAGAATAAAGGGAAATATTCTTTTTGAATTGGATCATGGGAAAAGTAGTGCACTTTTTTTTAAGTGAGGAGGTTTTTTCTTAAACGTTTAAAATCATTTTTCCAAATTGGGAAATATTGTTAATGCTATAAAATCGATAGGATTAGTATCTGTTAGTCGTCTTTTTTCATTCTTATCTTCGTTATAATTTTATGTCTTTACATGTTGGTATTTTGTTATTTTTTTTATTGAAAAATATCTTATTGCACTGAGGTCTTTGATGCGTACACACTCAAATATTAAATGTACGCTTTGCTAGTTCAATTGATAAAAAAATATAGACAACAAAAATAAATAAACAGAAATACGTTTGTTTTAAAAATAAACAGAAATCTGTATATTTGATGAACACGGAATTAACTAACTAAAAAATATTAAGGAAATGCTTAAACAAAAATACATCCGGATTATTTATTCAATACTTTACTTAACGGCGCAGACACAGAGCAACATACGGAACAAGGAAGTGTATGTTGTTATTCTATTAAAATACCGTACCATAACAACGACGAGAAACAAAATCAAATGTCCTTTTTGGGTTGTAGATTTTTGCCGCACCAAATTGCCTATTTATTAAATTTTTTTTACGGAATGTCGCAAAAACTTGACTTTTCTCAAGTATTTATTTGACACTTAGCATGTGGCACTTAACATGCTGTTCAGTGTATATTTGTTTGCACTTTGTTTTCACTTTTTAATGACACGTTGGACAAAATGGACTTATATTTATGTATTTATGTGATGCTTAACATGTTAAGAAAGTAGACTCGTTAAAGTAACTCAGATCTTATCAGACCATATGGCAATTCATTTATTTAAAGTTACTTTTTTTGGTGATTGTTATTGTTATTATTACACTTTCAATGATTTGTACAGATGGCTCTTGGATGGTTTAAGACTATATATAAGCCAGACACGTCATGCATGACGTCACAACCTTGCAAATTGTATACAATTTAGTAAACGGCGGCCAGATAAGCCTATTTACTAAACACGTACAATTCAACAATTACGAAGACAGACACGAATTTGAAATAACTATCTTGACTATCCTGAAAACTACCACGTCCGAGGAAACATTTATAATGTTATCATACTGGCGAGTCACCATAACCAATTAGGAATCCGTAAATGGGCATTGTGATTTAGTCTTTCTAGCCTAAGTGGAAACAATTTGAGCCTAGAAACAAGTTCTTACTTTGTCTCAAGGTCAATCAAGCTGTTTGAAATATCAAAAAGGAAATATAAAAGTAAAATAACCACATTGTTATTGTCAAGACTAAGGTCCGGACAATACTTCACGCAAAAGCGACAGAAAAGCGTTTGTTTTGTGATGCACACAACCATAAAACAAGCTATTCTAAAAATATGATGCAAAAACATACTCTTCGTTTTGACAATTTGAGTGGAGAATGCATTGGGCCTGTGACAATATTTTGGTTAGGTTCTGAGCTCAACCAGGATGTAAGATCAGATACTTCCGATGGGTTCGGATGAACAAGTTCACTGGTTTCAAATGGAAATAGATTTATTTAACCTATAAACATGGGAACCAGCGACAGTATACCCTCCCAAATCTGGATGTATAAACAACCTTAGAAAGATAAAAGAACTATTACCCCATTGACTTTCCTCAAAACCTCTTGATGCAACAGTTGCAAAGATGTATTATTTTGTCACGTCATACTTGTTAACAAATTTTATTGCCTTTGGTACAATACATTCCAGCATTCGAACCAACAGCATAGCCTGTGGCTATTCTACAAGCTAATTTTCCCAACTTGTTAATTTGCTGACCACTGAGTCATCCGAAGACAGCCACAATGATTTTAGTTTTTCTTCTCATTGTATCGGCGTGTGGATCGCGGACTTTATTCAAAGTGAATCCAGCAGACACCCTCGCCATACTAGGACAAAATATCACAGTAAGTTGTACTCTTGCAAATGAAGAATATATCGCTACGAACACTTACAACCTGGTCTGGTTGTACACCAGCCTTGACAAATCCAGCTCAGTCGACCTGGTGATTAGAGGTGGAAGTCAGGACGGGTACACTGTCTCATGTAGTGGTCGCACGTGGACTCTACTTATTACAAATAGTCAATTTAAAAACAGTGGGTATTATATCTGCTATGTCTACGAAGTCAATACAAATAAGCCCAATTCAGAGCGATCTAATGCAGCCAAAGTCACCATCGTCTCATCCTTTAACACTTCCGTTACCCCAGAGCACCAGAAAAAGACTGTAGGAGAATCAGCCTATTTTAACTGCGATATAAACCCAGTTCCTCCGTTTAATGTAAACTACTTCTGGTTTAGATATATAAATGAATCATGGAACACCCTACACAGCGCAAG
The DNA here is from genome assembly GCA_911728455.2 of Marthasterias glacialis. NCBI lineage: Eukaryota > Metazoa > Echinodermata > Asteroidea > Forcipulatida > Asteriidae > Marthasterias > Marthasterias glacialis. Next base: position 27,947,833 of record OU452224.1, on the reverse strand, counting down.
ATTTAATTTATCTGAAAGTGGAAATGCAGTCACCATTTCGGAGTTAACTTTAAGTGACGATGGAAGCTACTATGCGTGTAGCGTGTACAACGATAAGTTGTATTTTACATTGTACAGCAAAGGAGGTTACCTGATCGTAAAACCACGGCAAGATAAATTCTTGGAGTCAACCACGTCCCAAGAAACTCAAGGCTCGTCATCCCCAGACAAACATATACCAGGAGACAAATATCAACCAATCTCTCCAGAGCGAAACGAACCGATAGGAACGAGTTCTACATCGTATCACGAACCCTTCACGGTCCACACAGACTTAGATCTGGATATCAACACAACTCCGATTGATTCTAACAACTCTCTAGTCATCCCAGTTGTAGCGGCTGTCCTCACTGGCTTCTTAGTACTTACCGTCATCATCTCTTCCCTCTACTTCTTTGTGTTTAGAGGAAGAGCTAAATCAAAGTCTAAGACTAGCAAGGAAAGTCGTACACATACAAATAGTTAGACGACAGACAAAATCAGAGAAGACACAAATTCCTTGCTCAGGGTACCTCAACCTTCTGCTTAGGTGAGGAATCATCTAACACCACAGTGGAACCAGTAACCGAAGAAGTGATATCACACGTACACCAGCAGGCAGAGACAAAACATGATCAAGACAATGTGGACAAACCTCTGTCCACTGAAACTGATGGATCAGTCAAGGATGGGGAGAAACGTAATGATAAACAGAATCATCCTGAGTCCATGTATGCTGTGGTGGATAAAAGTCACGACAAAAGTAAGACATTGGGCGCCATTTCCACTGAGGAAGCATCTTGTAAAGTCTCCGGAGGCGGGAAGAATGGATCGAAGCTGAATACCGAGATAGATAAAAAGAAATCAACCGTCACTGTGAAGGATTTGCCGGTACCAGGATGCATCGTTGACCGTCAACCGTCCGGTCAGAAACCCCCTCGCGTCATTCCGTACCATCTCTCCAAACGCCGAGCGAGCACCAAGACCCAAGCCCAGGCCGCGCTGGAGCAGACGGCAGACCGTGGTGAGGACGGTATCGTCAAGGATGACCCAAGACAGAGGAATGTGGAAGGTCTGATCTACGCCGACTTGGATCTATCGGGAGGATCGGCAAGAATCATCAGCCCGGAGGAGGAGACGGTTTATGCTGACATTGGAAATAAGAAGACAGTGGGTAAGCTGAGAGAGGGGAGTACAGGCCACGCCTATGCCGACATTTAAAAAACGTGAATTTGTTTTGATACAAGATTGGATCATTTAGGATAAACCGGCTATCGAATGCTAGCGTCTAATCAACATTAACTTACATGATCAGAGAACCATAACACAATACACAAAAAAAAAAACAACAACAAAAAAAAAAAATCAAAAAAGAGAGAAAAAATATATTATAATAAATAAGTAAACACATAAAAAAAATCAATAAGAAATGTAACCGATCACCCATATTTGAGCTTATAACACCTTTTTGTAAACAACAAATCAACACATGTTTAATGTAGACATTATTATAAATATCATACTAGTTGCCTCATACATATTGTTTCTTTCAGAAAGACTCTGCTAGGGTCGAAACGTGAGACCATTTACAAATGTCAGTATGTTTTTGTTTTATCTGGACGATTGTTATAAACGGATGTTATGCAGATTTATATTCAGATATTTGAGAGGGCAAACTAACAAGGAACTACTTAAGTATATTAACCAAGGACACGTATTTAAAAATACATCTGAAGATATTCGTAGATGTTGAACCAGGAAGTGCTTGTTAATAAAATAACATAAGTCACTAAAACATCTACGACGAATGTTTTTATTTCCTTCTTTACATTAGTCTGGCCTTTTTTGTATACTTCAATAATGTGTTATTTTATACGATCTGGACGTTCAATAAAATGTGCCAAGTTCAAGCACACATTTCAGACTTCCCATAATATATTGGGGAAAAAAAATAATTACAAACAGTAATAAACATTTTAATAATTATTATATTTAGTCTATTTAAACACTTCTGTGTATTATGATTTTAGTTTTTCTACACAGATCAAACGCAGCACTCAAAACAAATATTTTTAGTATAAAATTGCATTTATTTGACAATCACCTTTTACACCATTTGTACAACTTTCAGTAAAAAAAATTGTAAACAGATATGGATATAAAACATTTTCAAAAATATTGAATAAGTTATATCTGCTTAGTGATTATCTTCAATAATCAAATTGGAAGAATGGCCCTAGCTTTTGATTTAAACAGGACTTTTGTAAAAAGGAAAAAAAAAAGTTATTGAATGGGCTCTCCCAAAAGAGTGGGGACATTTCTTCATTATTCTCGTGTTCACAATCGATTATGATATTACAAACTTTGCAAACTGTCAATTGCATAAATATTACAACAAGTTGAATGTAGTCAATAATTGATAATCAAGTTTTGTCATCATAAGCGATTGCAGACTACTACTCAGGAGTTTGAGGCATTTCATGGTGAGGTTTCAATGTGTATTTGGATTGTGGTAACACCATGTGATTATATCTACTTTGCTATATACAGTAAGAGAGAACATGAGAACATGTGAGAACATGTCAAGTTGTTAATCTACTACCGCGGAGAAGATTTCGGAATTCAGGGGAAACTTAGTTCTGAAAAGAACTGTCCTGCTTATTAAGTACTACCTGGGGAGGTAGGAAATCAGCCGGGACTACTACTACTTTTGCTTACTGGATCAAGGGGACTTCTCGGATAACTTTACTGCCGCAGAGTGAGTTTATTAATTGGTCTCAACGTTTCGACTAGCCTGCTCTAGTCATCGTCATAACCACATCATCCACATGGTGTTAATATCACAAACCAAATATACACTGGACTATAGGTTCCAATACCAAGATCCATGCCACCGACACTCTCTCAATTGTTTAGCTCATTTACAGTAAAATACCCTCCCACCTAAACCATGTAGAGTTCAATGTATATTTTAATTGTCTAGATTTGTCATTTGAATGGTTTTGTAATTCAGAATAGTTTTTGTTTTATATTTTAATCGGGCTGCTTTGTTATTGACAAATTTTAAAATTTGAAATGCCCACATTTACTGAGTTTATGGATTTTGAATCCGTTCCTATTTAGTCATTTAAGCAAAGTGGAAAGCGTTAAAAACATGCAACAAAGTATGACTAGGAGGAACGGCATTAAAAATCCACATTTTCTAAATATTAAATATATTATTAATTAAACCATTGTTTTTGGACAAGTACATTAATTTTCACCGTCTAGTTTCAGTAAACACAATAATTTACAAATTCTTCCTCAAATGCTGTGATGCCGTATTAGTAAAACAACCAAAAACATTGTGAGGAATTTTATTTTTTTAATAAACGTTAATACCAGAACCAATCTTTCAGAAAAATGTTTCCATCTGAAATATTGTCAACATGAAGAAAAAAACATTCGAAACTTCCACAAATCACAGTTGCTTGTTTCGATTACTTCAAAACCTAACAATCGAACTTGATTTTTCACAAGTTGAATACTTTTTGTGTTTTAATGAAAGCTTAAAGATTGGAATTAATGTACTTTAATTTCTAGAGGTTATTTCTACATGATTTATAAAATAAATTCATATATTTAAAGAAAAACAAATTATGCTAAAGATGAATGAGAAAAGTACTCAGTGGCACAACCAGACATTTTGAAAGTCCTATTATTTTATCTGTTATTATTTCTAACTGTTTTTTGTATTTGTATTTTATTCATTGATTTTATTTATCATTTTATTTTTATTTTGTGTGTGTGTGTGTGGGGGGGGGGGGCGGGGGACGAGGTATAAATTGGGGAGCTATTTAATTTATAGTTCCATTCATTTGTGGGGTTTTTCGATCTCGTGGGGGGGGGGGGCAAGGATTTTGAGCGGGGCGGGCGGGCGCTGGTCTCCCTGCCCCAAACACCCCCCTCCCTCTGGTTACGCCATTGAGTGTTTCTGAAATGTGAAGCGTGGTAGATATTTATAAAGACAAAGGTTAGCCGGAAAATGATGTTTACTCTAGAACTAAGTACCTAGAATAATAATAGCATTGCACTAATTTCCACGCACCTTCTTCCTAGGGTTACAATCTATATTGTTTGCGTTAAGCTCTACAAAAAGTTGACAAATTGGTTGTTAACCCAATCAGGACCAGGCTTTTTGGACGCACGGGGACCTGGGGGAGGGGGGGGGGGGGGAGGAGTACATCACAGGGACCTGGGGACGGGGGGGGGGGGGGGGGTGGAGTACATGAAGAATTCAACAATTTCCGAAAAATCGTCACTAGAGGGGGTTTGACTGTTTTTGGCACATTTCTGGTCAAAAAACATGTTTTCCCCAAGACTTTTGTATTTTTTCTCCAAATAGTTTGAATGTTTGCAAACCTGTTCATTTTAGTATGATTAAAAAAATCCTAGCCTGATTTAATAAATGGAATAACCGTTGAGGCGCTGTAATCCGTTATTTTTATTTTTATTTATTATTTTGTTTGCGTTTTGTTCACTTATATATCAATATCAGGGCCCAGGCAGCAATAAAAAGGCTCGGTTGACAAATTAACTCTATTTTTTGGCCTGATAAGTAAAACATTGTATACTGTCATAAAACTGGATACAATTTGGCCCCGTAAATACAAGTGGAATTTTGTTCACAAAGTCAATCAAATCACTATCAAATGATATGAAGAAAAAAAATAATCAGCAATAAGATTTAAAGTAAAGAAAAAAAAATACAAGTCAAATATAAGCCCTCCTGTTACTGTGCAGTGTGTGTTCTTACAGTATACTAGAAGTAAGTCCAACTCCTATCTTGAATACGATGTTTGGTATTCTAGAGTACAATATATCAATAATTATCAATAGGCTTTGGACAGTCTTTTGAAATTATTCTTGAAATCTCATATAGGTCCTTAATGTCATACGTTCTTCTTAAAGCCCCAGCTCAACATTGGTAAGAAAGAAATACATAAATGTTCATAGATTTACATATACCTTACATGGTATGAAGATAATGATGGTAGAAAACTGTCCTTGAAATATTTCTGCCTGAAGTGATAACGTTTTTAAATAATAACAATATTAAATGACCTAAGATTCAAAATTAATTTTCGTCTGTGAGCCTAATGGAATGAGTACGAAAATGCTGAGTGCATTTTTACCGTTTTGTCGCAAATGAAACAACGAAATGAGCTGACATTTTCACAGGTTGGTTTTATTACACATATCTTGATTCGTGCGAAGAATGGAAGCATTCACAGTCAGTTTACCAATGTTGAGTCGCGTGGGTCCTTCTTAATGCGATGTAGGTCATTTTAATGCAGCGTTTATTGTAACCAGATCAAATGAATAAAGAAAATGTCTCAAACTTATATTTCTTCGATCTGTTCTTAATAATTTCTTTACAGTAATCATTTCGAGGTGAATTTGTCTCCTTCCTTCATCCATTTATTTCCCTTTTAATTGTTTTAGAAAAAAAGGATTACAAACCAAAAAACGTTTTAAACTACAGTTTGAATATTCAAACAATAAAAAAAGGAATAACAATAACCACTCGTGCTATCAAATAGACTCCTTAGCGGGATACTGCCCTTGTTCATGAGAATTGGACAATAAATGATACAATAGTTTGTGATTTGTTGGTCTGTATTTCAGTGAGTTAGTTTTGAAGATATCTATAGACAAAAATACATGTCCGGGCCCTATTTCATAGAGAGGCTTTGGCACAAAAAGTAGCTGAGCACATTAAAATTATGGTTACCAGCCAAAATACCCTGTCACGTGTACCATCTGTGACTGGTATCCTGAGAGAAAAAAAAAATATTAAGCAATAGTGTCTGCTTAAAAAGGTCTATGAAATTAGGTCCTGGCTGTGGCATTTTATATGATAATTTTTGTTTTAAACACACAAACGTCATATCTGTAAACTTAGATTCATAGGCGTAAGAGCACTGGGGCTGTTTCCCCCGAACAATTCGGGCAAAGCAAGAAGAAGAAATTAGAAATTGATCTGAGTAAAATTTCGGGCAAATAAACTCCTCTGCCCCCTGTGACGCCTATGCTTAGATTCATGAACAAAATTGTTCCACTTTCATTTTCATGCGATGCAGTGTATCCGCTGTGAGCAAGTAGACAACAAGAAAACTGCTGGGACTCATTACTTCCTGATTTGTTGTCATAAGATACGTATGATGCTAGCGCATTCAACAGCTCATGCGAATCGCAATCCTTGTTGGTGCCGCTGTCAAAGGGTATTCTGTCCTCCGGGTAATGTGTCCACCACACGGTAAATTAACGTGGGCTGGAGGAGTTTAATCAAAAGAGGGCGCTATCTGAAGGAGTTAGTACACAATTCGCCGTATGCTCGGACAGAATCTCCTGCCGGACAGAATCTCCTTCCATACTGGAAAGGGGGGGGGGGGGCTATCCAGTTTTAAGTGGCATAGAGTTTTAGGTTTTACTCTAACACTCATGTGTGAAAAAAAATAATAATATATAATAAAATAATAATAATACAAATAACATGTAAGCCTACATTTTCGTTGAGCTCTTCCCCGATGAGTTTCTAGCATCCATTATAAAACACAAACTAATTTTACTCGGCCAAGCTTATAAGCTGGTCAAATTCTAGGTTTTTAACCACTTGTTAAAATCGGTAAAATGTGAATTTATGAAAAAATCAGATATACTTTATTTATTTTTGTATTTATTTATTGATGGTTTATTTCATTCAAATCGTGGCCCGCAGGCCAAATTGCAAGAATGTAACAATATAAAAACATTAAAAGTGCACAATAGAGCCAATATACAAATTGTTATTAGGTAAAAGTGATGATCTTGCCAACAGGCAGTAATTAGGCAAAACATAAAAACAAGTTGAAAACTAGAACAACACTGGCGAGGGCTGATACAGCCTCCATTGGTTAAAAAAATTCACAGAAATACACGCTATTCCAAACGTAATACAATCAAGAATTTAATAAGTCAATGAAGTGTGGAATGAGGCTTTTTCTGAATCGATTGGTCCTACAGGGAAGCGATGAGATGGAAGGAGAGTTACGCAAATTCCACGTGTGTTTGTCCTGTTTTTAGGGATGAGGTTTTCTGTTTGCTTGCAATTGGCCAATGGCTGTTCAAATTTGAGAAAATGGGCTTGTCGTCGATCAGAAAGAGATTCGATTCCACATTCCATTACCGCATCTTTGTAAGAATTGTAATGTTTACCCAACATGATTTTGCACGCTCTCTTTTGCACTCTCTCTGAAGTATGAATCTGAGCATTAAAATGAGTGTTGAATTCCACACAACATCCCCGTACTCTAACAAGGGTCTAACATATCCCTTATAAGCAACTGACAGCTCATCTTTGTTAAAACAAAATTTCCTAAGAGTGCGCAGCATGTGTAAACGACAACTGGATTTCTTTTGCATATCACTAACCTGCTCGTCCCATTTCAATTTATTTTGAACCTTAATGCCTGAAATGTCGGCGGAGGACACAAATGTAAGCGGATTATGGTCAATAGTTAAAGCTGGTTGAGAGTGGTCTCTCTTGAAACAGACTTAAAGGGCTTGACATTTTGATGGATTCAAAACTAAATTATTGTTCTTTGTCCCGTCACTAAATCTGTCCAAATCAGCCTGAAGATTGCCAGTTTCAGAAAACGAACAATTACCAGCCAGAGTCAGATCGGGTACATACTTCCAAACACTAACAGAGTCGTCTGATGCAGCATCATTAGTAAAACATTAAAAACCTAAGGGACCCATTATTGTACCTTGTGTGAAAACTGCCCTTTAAATTCTTTTTTGAGTCAGACAAAGTTTGTTTGTATCTCACACGCTGTTGTCTGCGGGAAATAAAATTGTAAATCCAGGGAAGAATTGATTCCCTGACACCTAACTTCAAAAATTTGTTAATAAGGAGAGTGTGATCAATCGGGTCAAAAGCCTTTGAAAAAATCAGTTAGAACTACAGTACCTGTATTATTAGAAAGTGCATCAAGTTAACCAGATAGTGTGAAGTACAGACTCCTTTCACATTACCATACTGGTTAATATCAATTTTGTGTTGGATATCCTGAAGCATCAACTTAGCAACAAACTGTTCGCTTATTTTTAGCAAACCCATCCGTTACGCTGGTTCGTGGGGAAGCTGACCATTTGTTATCAATAAAAAAAAAAATAAAAAAAAAATGACACAACGAACCATTATTATTGTTTTCTTCCGCAATTAAAATTTGTAGCAATTGTGTGTTCATTGAAAAAATGACACAACGAACCATTATTATTGTTTTCTTCCGCAATTAAAATTTGTAGCAATTGTGTGTTCATTGTGGGACATGAATACAAAATTATAATAAAAAAAATCAAAAAAAAAAAAAAAAAAATCAAAACATGAACTAGCATTACAGTTTACTTTGTAGTTTGACTCGTTCGTGTTCAAACATACTGACCTCTCCATTTAACTCGACATTCTTGGGCATGGAACAAGACGCCATTTCCCGCATCACTTCCTCAAGAATGAGACATATCTTTTCAAGATAGTAATACGTCACGTTCTTATGAACTGGCAAGTATATCACGTGATCAGATAGGTGCTGAGCCTCAATTGGATGACAGGATGTGCCATGGCCGTCTTCAGGAGAAGTGGGGCAAGGGCGTGGCTCCAGACAAGTCAGTTGAGTTGCTCCTCGGTAGGCATCAATGCCACGCCTATTTAACTCCTTCAATACTCTTTCTGGATCATCCTGAAACAAAGAACAGTTAAAATACATTCAGTATCGGGGCTCAAAATCATCGGTGAGTGGGTAAATCCAACATTAAATAAAACTTTCAACAAACAATTTTAAACTTCGAAATATTTAGAAATTTAGCCCTGAACTCCTTCAAGTTTTGTCTCCTGTGGAAAATTGTGCTTGTATTGATCTTGACTTCCGTCAACCTTAACCACTCGAGTCTTAAATAGTAATAGATCACGGGAAGAAAATATGATGGTGGCAGCGGGGGGGGGGGGGAGGGGTGGGGCATGGTTGCTATATTTAATTTGAAGCCTGATGCACTTCAAGGGAGTCCTGAACTTAAAGCTATTTTGAAGAATGTCAAGTGTGTCTTTACGTTGATGAATAATTGCTATTAATGTGCCGTAAGTAAACTGAAAGAACCGTCCATTTAAAGCTACCCCAACACCCTAGTTCTGCCCCCAAGGAGACCCTTACCACAATCAGAGGGAACAGCCAGTAGTTCCTCATCGTTGCTTCCTTTCCAACGATCTTTGTATCTTTAGGAAGGCGACTCGTGACGTACTCACATTTCTTCATTCCATCCTGAAATTCATCTCCATTAAAATTTTCAAACCTTCAAAACAAAGATCAAAAAATCTTAAAAATAACGGGAATAAAAACTATATTTTAATAGTGCGAATTAGTTTTGATTTAAGTATTATTTTCTTCATAAAAAATCTGTACTAAGAATCGGGTTTGCTTAGCCGTTAGCCCATAATTAACTCTATCGATATACATTGTGAACAGAGGTTCAATTATGACCCAGAAACTCCCGGACCCCCACCTTGATTCGCCAGTTTTATTTAGTTGAACATCATTGGCTTATTACTAACCTTCTTAGCATCATGCTCAATAAAGCTGTAGAAGGTTGAAAACGGAACAAGTTCAAATCAGTCACAGGGAATGCTCTTAGCATCGAAATCACCAACTCCTTATGATCCCATCCCAACATCTGCAACATTTTCAGCAAGACCCTCATTCGTAAAGGAGAATTCAAAGCAATAATCCCAATGAAACAATTGAAGATTTTCCTGAAGTAGGCCATTCTACTCTGAATGGGATACCTGCTGTTCAACAGCCTCATTCCTTCAAACAATAACCGGTCTTTGATTCTCACGATTGCGCCACCAAAAGCTGTACTCGATTTAATGCTCCCAAAACTGAAAAATGTTAAGTCTGCTTTGGGATGTCCAACTTTCTGAAGGCCACAGAAAGCTTGTGCACAGTCTTCTAGAACAGTCAGGTCATGTTTAAGGCAAATATTGATAGCATCATCGATAGCAGACCACCGGCCGTAGATATGCGCAATTAGGACAGCGACCGTCTTCTGGCTTATCAATTCTTCTAGAAGTTTGAGTTTAGGGGCAAGACTATCTGTGTTAATATCTAGAGGTACTACACGAAGACCGTGGTACTCGGCAATCTCTCTCATCTGGGGGATGTTTATGGCTGTCATGATCAGCTCCGAACCCGGTGGGTAGTTTTTAACTCGAAGGAAGAGATCGAAAGCTGATCGGACACAAAGACATGGTAAGTTATAACGGTTGGGTTGAGTGGCGGGGTTCCATGTTCGACTGAGAGAGTCGATGATGCGATCACGATGCTTGTCAGATCCCATAAGATAACTCACTGATGACAAAACATCTCTCCATGTTGCATCTTAGAACAAGAAATAAGAGAAGAACAAAGATCATGTAGACGACACGAATGAATTGTGTAAAAAACATACATTAAATAAGTTTAGTTATTTTATTTTATTTTTATTTTATATATTTTTGGTAATGAAACCAAGGGACCCTCAATAGTGACTAGCACTGTGACCCGTAGGCCTGAAGATACCAGTGCAGAGAAGATGTTGAAGGAATGTCAGTTTTAGATGTGGGAGGAAAACCCCAAATAGGGAAAACCCACGCAATCGGTAGGGACTGAAAACCCAATCCACATGCAAGGCTCCAGTCCGGGATTCGAACTGGGGTTCACAGAGGTGAAAGGCAGGGAAAGAAACCACTGAGCCAACCTGACATGGACCTGGTCTTGATCATGGTATAGTTGTAATCTTCTTCGTTTACTGTACAGCAGTGTACATTCTAAAAACCAAAGTGTCGTATCAACATTGAATCAACAGTGACAGCACTCAGACTTGAAAAGTTAACTGTAACTCAATTGCTTTGTTGAAGAGTTGAATTTACACAATAAAGAGTTAAATCCCAGCTTCTGAAACATTAGTTTGATACTTGTATTAGTTGAATCTAACTTTATACAAGTGTTGTCACTGACCGAGCGCTTTAAATGTTGATTTAACACTTTCGTTTTTGTAGTGGATTAACACTGGTAGGAAAAATAGTCGGGCCCCTCGTTTGTATTACGATTCAGTACATACAACTACTATATAGCACAAAGGAAACATGACATAATATAGAGTGAACGCACGACCCGTGTAGTAAGTATAGGGGTCTCCATGCCAAGGAAAACAATGCGAGTGTAATGATGATTACAAGTAATGTAATTATTACTTACCAATGATTAAACAAGGGTACGGTACAAGAGGATATGGTGACGTTGTCTTAGATTCCATATCGATATGAAGGTTGGCTGAATGGCATCTTATCCTGAGTTCATCATCCGAGTCAGTCGAACCTACCACTACCAGCGTATTGTCCCTCTGGAAGTAAATCATTTAATTGCTCATGAAACAAAACCTTTTGTCGTATTATCCATTCAATAGATCGATCTCCCCAGTCTCCTAAAACACCTGTTTATTATTCATGATTGATTGATGCAATTATTTGCATATTCGTGTACCATAAAACCCGTTACGATCACATAGCGTGTTGTACCAGACAGGTTCATATCAACATGACCTCACCACTCGCTCTTGAAGCGGTGTCTGCGGTTGTACATTAACCACACAACCTAACATTGTGCTGATAAAGTGTAATGGCACGCATCCACGTACATGTACAACGAGACCACATAATCATCTGACAATCTAAAGGCATTCAAATGTCATTTTAACCTTTGCATCTACATTTTAAATAAATCTAAGTGTAAGCATCAACGTGAACTTCAATCAGTTCTAAAATGGTTTGTAAACAACGAAGATATTATTAACAACATCATATTGACAAACACACGTAGCCGGGATTGTTTTCATGGGCAAGGTGGCACAGAGGGCAAGGCTTTTCAGTGGTGGTGGTGGGGGTGGTGGTGGTGGTGGTGGTTGGGGTGGTGGTGGGGGTGGGGGTGGTGGTGGTGGTGGGGGTGGGGGGTGGTGGTGGTGGTGGGGGTGGTGGTGGTGGTGGTGGTGGTGGGGTGGGGGTGGTGTTGGTGGTGGTGGTGGTGGGGGTGGTGGTGGTGGGGTGGTGGTGGTGGTGGTGGTGGGGGTGGTGGTGGTGGTGGTGGTGGGGGTGGGGGGGTGGGGGGTGGTGGTGGTGGTGGTGGTGGTGGGGTGGGGGTGGTGTTGGTGGTGGTGGTGGTGGTGGTGGGGGTGGGGGTGGTGGTGGTGGTGGTGGTGGTGGTGGTGGTGGGGGGTGGGGGTGGGGGTGGGGTTGGGGTGGGGGTGGGGGATTGTGGTGGTGGTGGTGGTGGTGGTGGGGGTGGGGGTGGGGTAATAAATTACATGTATTTTGAATTTTTATAGGGGGCGTGGTGAGGGAGCACTGGAAATTTGTGGGGGCACGTGCCCTAGCCCCCTGTCTACGCCTACTTTAATCGATATTCGTGATTTGTAATACTATTCTAGGATTATATTGAATGTAATCAGTGGCGTAAATTTGGCGTAAAGCTTATTTTTGCAGACACTTTCTTGCACACACCTACAAGCTTAGTCAGCCGAGCTTACAATCAGTAAACTAAACTACACACTCCCCCCCCCCCCCCCCCCCCCACACACACACACTAAGATCACAGTCTTAAACTTTCAGGTTACGTCTATGGAGCCGGTTTCAAACAGTCTCACTCCTGAGTTTCTATTTCTATTTCAAAATCAAACATCATATACAAATGCGTATCATGTTTACATTTTAGTACCTACCTCAGCGGTTGTACAATACGTCCTCCATGTGTGGCCGCCGTTGAATCAGGCAGCCTTTTTGGCGTATCCAACCGCAGCTCGTTTGAAGTAACCCGCTGACCTAAGTGCATTCACGTAAAGCATGAATGCAAACACTGTACTCATTCTCATTCTGTATTGACTTCAATTCATGAACAAAAGAACATGTTGTTTGCATGAATGGACAGACACAAATCCATTTTTTTTTAATTCCCATTTTTAAATAGGATTGCCCTTGCCTCTAGCTTTACACTAGGTCGAGGTCACCGTCACCACCCATCGACTTTCAGGGGCAATTCTAATGAGTAAAATGGTTCACAACGCTGTGGCGTATACAGCGACGGAACAAGACTCTCTATTTTAATATTAACATTTATGGGTTGTTTGGGGGGGGGGGGTAGATGCGTGTAGGGTAAAGCCAATAAGGGGTGAGGGGAGGGCATAATGTGTACGATCTAATGCTAGGGACAGGGTGTAACACTGATGGCACTGTGTATGTGTAGACGTGTTTTGCTTATTAGTTTGCCGTAAAATATAAGGTTGGACCAGCCAAATGTTTGCAATTTGTTTTTGTATTAAAATCAAAACATACTTAAATAGTATTGTTTAAAAAAAGCAGCGTTATTATTAGTAATTATTTTTATTTTGTTTCTTTATTAACTTTTCTTAGGGGGTGGGGTCACTGGGAGGGGGTGTTGTGGGGGAGGTCCCACACTGCCAATAAGGCCACCACTGTTATGTCCATTATTATGGCATAGTATAATTTTGTTGTAGGACATAAGTTATTATTCGGGTTTATTCGATGTTTTGGGTTATTTTGGATTTTTTGTTTTGTTTTTTTGTTTTACTGTTGTCATTACCGTTTATTTTTGTAAAGAGAACGTGTGGGAATTCGAACGTGTTTATTTTATTATAGTTATTTCATTACACTTTACACTGACAAACAAAGAAAACAAAATGCAGAAATAAATATACAGATAGAGAAATGAAGACATATGGAAAATGTATAAAACCAAGCCAGTGCGTGGCAAAGAGGAGCAGGTAACCAGCATCTCTACAAGACCGCCATACCACAATGTCGTGCACTAATATCCATCCCTCGGTGTAACAAAAAAGAAAAAAAAGAAAAAAAAAATCATATAGAAAGAAAAACATTATGCTCACGAAGTGACAAGTCTACAAACTTATGGGAGTTCTGGAATTTATTGATAGCAATATTTATAATCTATGTTTCATAATTTGCGACATCATTTTATTTTTCTACTATTTTTTGTTGTTGTTTATTTACTGTTGTTATTTTTTCAGGGGAGGGGAGCTTTTTAGCTTTTTACGGTAAAATAAACCAGGTCTGAAGAAATATTGGCCTGAAACAAAACTGCCTCTTACATTTCCTTCACGAGGACTGTTGAATACTGAAGCAATGAAATCCAATTTTAAAGTACCGATAAATCGCTGCCTGTGAACTTGCTTCGGGAACATCCTCAGCCTGCCTCTAGTACACATTTCCCCAATGCCCGTACCCTACGGTAAAATAACAGCAAGGTCAGACTTAATTCCCTCTATGAATTATCAATCGCGATACGGCGTAGATGGCGGTATATTGAACGGCTGGCGGAGATGAAGGACAGCGAGTCATGCTACGAGACTTGGTAATCCTAAATGTTCACTTATTTGATTTTAGTGCAATTAATGGAAGGATTCTAGCGGTCGCCTTCAATAGACCATTGATGGTAATACCCTAAAGGTTTATGTCAAAATAGTATAACGCGAACTGTCACATTTTTTTAGGAGTACCAGATTGACCCACACTGATCCTGTTTCGATGTTTTGTACCCCATCTATCTGATTACATATTAGCTTGCAAGTGTCGCTATAATGTTCATGGTTACTGCTACATTGTGTTAAACGATAAAATACAGTATTTTAGAATGGGCGTGGTCAATCGAGACACATGACAGGTGTGGTGACAGGTGACACACCCACAGTCCGATGAGGTGTAGACCAACCATAGAATTCGAAGATTATATGTAGGCAAAGTTTCACGAGATGGTAAAATATATGGACATTATTAATATGATTATTTATTCGACCAAAACAAGACAAATTTGAATGTATAATGAATAAATTTACAACCATGGTAAAATGGATTACAAGAAAAGTTAGCAGAAACAGGGTCAATGCAACAATAAAGCACAATGTTACACGAATGAAATAAAGAGAACCATCACGAACAGCCACATTTGTTGTTATGTATCTCTTATTTGTACTTATGAAAAAAAAAAAAATTTAGCTGTTGCAAACTGCATACCAACCACAAGGACCTGTAGTATAAATGCACAAAATTTGTTAATGGCCTCACGTTTCGACCCCAGCAGAGTCTTTGTATTGTTGTATTTTTGCCAAATTAAATGAATGAATGAATGAATGAATGAATGAATGACCCTGGGTCACGGGGCCGCAAAAGTAAAACAAACTACTGTAACCCGCATGTATGCACTCACCCACGTAACAAAATCGGTTACATAGTGCAGATAATTTAAATAGATATGAATATTGGCAACTGGTAAAAAATATATACCCAAATAAAACAATGTTTAGTTAACAATTCTCATGCAAACAAAAACATCCACATGGATGAGGGAATTTCTGAAGGTAATCTATTTCAGACTGAAACCACTTGATATCATGCACGGTAAAAGACTGTGAAAAGGTCATAAAATCTACTTTACACGGTCCTGGTGGTATTTACATTTGCCATATGTTATGATCATAATATAGATCTGCAGATGATAACATCATTTGATCACGCTTGTTGTCATGGAGTCAAGCTTGCGGGTGCTTGACATTTTAGGTCTGTTTTCATCCCACAAACCCCTTCCAGTCAACGTGAATAAACACAAATGAAGTGGTGAAATTCGAGCACTATTTTGAATGTGGCGTTATGGTGGTAATCGACCCCAAGTCTTCTAATGCATTGAACAACACGTACAGTAAACCGTCAGCCGTTGGTCACGTTCAAGTTTATTACGGAACAGTACAAGCTGAAAATACCTGATGAAACTTAACAGTATGGTCGCATCAACTCAACACACGACGTAAATGAGTTGTTCAGTCAACTCGGCAGCTGCAACTAAAGGAAACAAAATATCCCCTGCATTCGTTTTTACTTTCTGAGCAAACGAAGGAATTTCAAGATGATGAAGTTTACGCAAGAGGAGCTTTCAGAGAAGGAAAAGCTGCAGAAGGAAAGATCCGGTGTTTTTGTGAGTTTATCGGCAGTAATATTCGCTGCCGTGACGATCATGACAGTCATCGTGGCTACTGGGCTTCTCGCTGGCTTTTTACCGCAAAGAAATTGTGACGAGATAAGGTAACTATTTAGACTTGTTTTTGTTATACATTCCTTTCTTTTGTTCTTTTCAAAACATTTTTTTTTTGTTAATAACTTTTGTTGTTAAGTTTAGTTGTTCTGACAATTTGTTTTAGATGCTTTCCGTATTTTATTTCAGACAATAATTCTTTAGACTGTTGCTCTATATTGTTGATCTTCGTTGTCTAAAGAAATCATTATGCATAAAGAAAACAATGACTTTGCAACCAAACATAACACAATAATAAAATGAAACTAAATACATTTTTTTTTCTAAATATCTTGCTTTTTTTAAGGTGTGAGATTTGAACCACCGTCCATCAAGTAATTAGACTGGTAAAAACACATAAAGTGTTGGTTCATATATTGGCTTTCATTATTTCTCGACTCCCAAATATATATTTTTATTTGTATTTAAGTTGATTTAACAAATACCTACAGCACAAGGATTAACATTTAACAGATAATAAATCTATAATCAGGTCATGGCTGGTGGGGGGGGGGGGGGGGTGTGTCCTCCTTCAACAAGGGACAAATAACTTATAACAATTCGGTGTTTATCCGAGGTGGTGCATAAAGAGATCTAAACAATGGTATTGATAATGGTATGACAAACGCAAACAGCAAACTATACGCCACTCATGGCGTCCAGCTGCATGCATAAAGTATATAGAGCTATCCGATACCAGCAAAAAAAAAAAAAAAATAAATAAATAAATAATGATAATAAATAATAATAATAATAATAATAAAATAAAACATACTATCATACTTTGGAAATTAATTGCACTTATGGAACTTATTGCAATAATTAGTTTTTGGTCGACTGTGAAATGTTTGAGATACGCGTATTGCATAGGAAATACAGCTGAACTGTGGAGGACTGTCGAAAAACTAAATGAACAAAATAATCGATCAATTTGGAGATTGGGTGTAAATAAACTTGAATAGTGACTGCAATAAGGCACATTGTTAATGGCTCATTTGGTCTTAACATTAAAATGAAACAAAATACACTTTACAGCAACGATATCACTTGTTCACTAATTACCATGAAATAATTAATCATAATTATTACTGCTGTAACGCAAAGCCAACCCTATTCTAAATTTGTAGAATAGGACATTTGTCCTGGTAAAGAAGTTGCAATTCGTAAAGGTTCTCCATAGGCCCTTTTCATGATCATTCTATTTCTGGTTTATTAAAACTCACAAGGAGCCACAAAAGTGGCTGAAATAACCATGTTTATAATAAAAAGAAAACATTCATCTCCAAAATACTACGAGCAGTTTACTATTTTTTATTTTTTGTCAACAATCATTACTTTTCATCTGTTTTTTTGCTGGGTTGTTGTGGCTTTAACTTATTTTATTGTTTAGTGTTATTTTTTTCAGTCTTAAGCTTTTGCTGTTTTCTATTTGCAGTTTCTATTCTGATTTTATAGATTGTTGCTTTTACGGTTTTTAGGTCGGACACATCTATGATAACAGTTGGTTTGTCTTCACTTGGGCATTTAAATTATAAATTATTATATAACTACGTGTCCAAAGTTTTAACTAAATAGATAAATAGGAAATAAAAGGTTGGCTCTAAAAAGATCTCACAGTTCTTTTAGGAGCCACCATTTTGACCTAGAAGAGATTAATACATGTTATGGTGAACCCGAATTCCAACACAACCAAAGTCTACAAGAAAGCCAACCAACGGTTACACTTTGTAAGGAAACTGAAATCTTTGAATGTTAATACCCGGGTTTTAAAACTGTTTTACCAGAGCACAATTCAATCTGTTTTAACTTTTTGTTCGATTACTTGGTTTAATTCTCTAACTATTAGCAATCGTAAGAAACTAGAACGTATTGTGAAACATGCTAGAAGGATTATAGGTGATGATACTGATGGTCTTCAGAAGTTGGTCCATAATAGTCTCATGTGTAAGTTTAATTCCATCCTGATAGACAATACACATCCTCTCAACTCGTCTGTTGTTAGAAACAAATCCGGTAGAATTCGTCAGTTAAGCCTTAAAACAAACAGGTTTAGGAACTCATTTTTACCTCATGCCATTCACAATTTTAACTGTAAATTCTGTAGATAATAGACCTTTGTTGCGGTGCAGCCATCTTGCAACCATCTTGTTTCTCCCATTTATGTCGGGTGGAGAGAGTTCAGTGTGTTTTTATTTCTTTTGGTATACTTTTAGAATTCTTATCTTACTTGTCACTTTTCTTGTTTGTTAGTGACCTTTTGCCACTCGGATTGTTTTCTGTCTGGGGTTTGCTGGGTGTGTGTGTGTGTGTGTGGGGGGGGGGGGGCAGTTTGTTGCTTTATTGTGGAGTTTTTGGTGTATTTTTAGTACATTTGCTTCTCTTTATCCCTGGATCCACTATTAGGGTTTTGTTGGGGGGAGGGGGTGGGGGTCAGTACGTTGCTTGGGGTGTTCTTTTAATATATTTAAGTATTATTAGGTGTTCGGGCACTAGCCCGGAACACCTCTTGATTTTGTTCGGTTTTTTTTTTTAGGTGTTCGGGCACTAGCCCGGAACACCTCTTGATTTTGTTCGGTTTTTTGGGTGTTCGGACACAAGTCCGAAGACCCTTTGTTTTTGTTCGTTTTTTTTTTTTTTTTACTTCTCCTTCTTCTTCTTCTTAGGTGTTCGGGCACTAGCCCGGAACACCTCTTGATTTTGTTCGTTTTTTTTTTTTGGTACTTCTTCTTCTTCTTCTTCTTCTGCCTGTCGATTGTCCGCTAACAAATGCACCCTTTCCAAGCTCATATAAACTTAAAACTTCACACAATATTAACCTTAAAATTTTCAATTCAATTTTGCGACAACTTCATTTCTGTACGTCTTGGCTTGGTAAATATCAAGAGACATTCCAACTGCATTCTCAACCTGGGGTTTTATCTGTAGGATGACAAGAACAAATATCATCAAAGGACTAGTACAACTTTAGTTTTGGGTAGAGTACACTCATTTCAGTTTGAATGACTAAATACAGCATTAATGGGTCCTAAGTCATTACAAATTTCAAAATTGATTTCAATTTGACGGCTCTATGATTAGACAGTTCATACCACTACCAACCCTCCAGAGAAATATACATGTATAATTATAATGAGCGGTGTTTTTATGTGGATTTTTTTGTCAAATGACTTTGTCTAGTAATATGTAAAAGGAGATTATTTGGGTGCGCTTCAAATTTTTTCTTTTCACGGAGAAAGTTTACAAATCCTGACTATAAGTAGGGCACATACGGTGTACTTTCAACCAGTCAGGTGGGGATTGTGGGATACAGCTGGCGAAAAAATACGTGTAAAGAGATAGGCCGTGACACAGAGTGAGTTCGAAAACAGTCGATTGTACTTTCGTTAAGCGATGAATTAGTTAATCGGCCCCTTTATTTAAAGTAGTATGGTGTGGCATTAATTTAAATCACATCTCTGTTTCATAATTTAACAGAATTCTTCTGAAAAGAGGTTTTTTAAGCCATGCACTACTGGCGTTGGACGACTATTATGTAGCCACCCGTCTGTTATTTTGTTTGTAATGGTAGCCTAAATCACTGTAAAAAAAAAAGGATAAACAACGTTAGAATAGTGAGCATTAATACCTAGCCTTGCAGAATTTCAAAAAGGCAAAGGAATCACACAGTTTTGGAAAGCAATTTCTTTGGAGGATTTCAGCTTCAAAACTTTGAAATTCTTGTGTTGAAAAGTGTGTGGTGATCGCGGTCGTCTGGCCTAACATTCCGTCGTGCGCTGTACACATCGTGCACATTTATACGGTACTTTTACAATTTTCAAGACTTGCTGGAACTGTCCTTACTGGCTTTATTCAGCCACTTGAAGGTCTTTGGTACAAACTCTGAAATATGTTTCACAGATTTCGAGCAAAAAAAGCCTTGATCAAATCAACTAAATGCATTAATCTTCGTGTACTGTACCACCCTTTCCGATGGAGGACTACGAGTTCGTTACATTTTTAACCCAACATGGGTCACGTGACGTAGATCGCGCAATCGGTCTATTGTGGGTACTACATGTACGTCATCTGTAAGTAATGTTTATGGCACGTTACCAAGTACAAGTAATCTGTTTGTAATGCAGGCCTAAATCATTGTAAAAAAAAGAAAGAAAGAAAAAAAGGTAAAGAACGCTGGAAAAGTGAGCATTTATACTTAGCCTTGCGAAATTTCAAAAAGGAAAGGAATTACACAGTTTTGGAAACCAATTTCTTTGGATGATTCAGCTTCAAAACTTTTAACTTGTTGTGTTGAATAAAGTGTGTGGTCGCGGTCGTCTGGCCTAAACTTTCCGTCGTGCACTAGTACATATCATGCATATTTATACAGAACTTGTAGAATTTGCAAAACTTGTTGGAACTGTCCTTACTGGCTTTATTCATTTCTTTGGATGATTCAGCTTCAAAACTTTTAACTTCTTGTGTTGAATAAAGTGTGTGATCGCAGTCGTCTGGCCTAAACGTTCCGTCGTGCACTAGTACATATCATGCATTTTATACGTTACTTGTAGAATTTGCAAGACTTGTTGGAACTGTTCTTACTGGCTTTATTCAGCCACTCGAAGGTTTCTGGTACAAACTCTGGAATGTTTTTCTCCGATATTGAGAAAGAAAAGCCTCGATTGAATAAACACCATGTATCGTACCGCACTTTCCTATAAAGGACGACGTGTTTGCTTACATTTAACACACACAATAAATAGGTCACGTGACGCGGGTCGCGCAATAAGTCTATTGTGCTGACACAAAAGTTGGGCAGGCAAGTGTGGTGCCCCTCCTTTGTTTATGGCAGGTTGCCAAGTTATGTTTATGGCAGGTTACCAAGTACAAGTAATCTGGGCCCGGTATGTGTGTATGTCTTTTTGGGATTACTTTCGCATAAAATCTATTGAAGTGAAATAGTTCCTGATTTTCCCCCCAATTGGTAATAAACCAATGTGGTTTGAATAAACACACCATTTTTAAAAGCTGGTACCAAAAAGTCAATTCAAAGTGTACGGTTGTTTCTATGTGTCATATACAAAATAAAGCTAATTTAATTCCCTTGTTTGGGCAAATACCCATTACATTCCTCCGCTCATTGAACTAAAGAAGTGGATGATTCAAACTTGTGCAAATGTGATGGTACAGACAAACCATAACAATACAGATTCCTGTTTATTGTCTTTTTCCAGTGTTATATGCCCAGGAGTAAACGTCTAGAGGCTAAAATAAAAGAACGTATAATTTGATGAAAGTTTTATGGGATAATATTGTTCATTGAAAAAAAGAGCTAGCATGGATTCAGATTTCCAATGTTGTGTTTCCCTTTTATCAAACAAATAGGCCTACCTATACACTGATGGTATAAAATTAGCCAGACATTGATTTACGTCTCTTCACAAATTAAAAGGCAAAAATTATAAATATATACATAGGCCTGTCGCTGACATAATAAAATTAGCTGTTGCAAACTGCTTCCCAAACACAATGACCTGTTGTATAAATGCAATCAAATTGTTCATGACCTCACGTTTCGACCCTAGCAGAGTCTTTGTCAATGGCTGAAAGAAAAAGACACTGAGAAAGACTCTGCTAGGATTGAAACGTGACTGGATGCGTCTAACAAGTTTTTGCATGTGTATAATGCTGTGTATTTCATGTAGGTTTTTTTCAAATGACTTTGTCTGGTAATCTGTAAAATGAGATTATTTGGGTGCACTTCATCTTTTTTTTCTTATCAGTGAGAAAGATTATAAATCCTGACTATAAGTAGGGCACACACTTTAAACCAATCAGGTAGGGGTGTGTGAGACAAAAGCGTGGGAAAATTTACATATCAACCAGAGCGGGAAAAAATTCACTTCGATTCAGCTTCCAATAGATCGATTGCGCAACCAGTGTTTACATGTCATCACGTGACCTATTGTGGGTACTACATGTACGTCATCTGAGCTGATGGCGAACTATGTGCAAAATGTACATACCATGACTGACAGAGTCATACCAAAAGTCGGCTTTTGCTACTACTATCAAAGTAACTAGGCCATTTTGTTAAAGTTGTATGTTGTGACATTGATATTTATCATACTACTATTTCATAAACTGCCAGTATTCTACGACAGACAAAAGAGGTTTATTTTGAATTATGCACTACCGGCATCGGACGATTATGTATCCAACCGCTTTTTGATTTGTTTGTAATGCAGGCCTAAGTCATTGTAAAAAAAAAAAAAAAAAAAAAAGATAAAGAACGCTGGAAAAGTGAGCATTTATACTTAGCCTTGCGAAATTTCAAAAAGGAAAGGAATTACACAGTTTTGGAAACCAATTTCTTTGGATGATTCAGCTTCAAAACTTTTAACTTCTTGTGTTGAATAAAGTGTGTGGTCGCGGTCGTCTGGCCTAAACTTTCCGTCGTGCACTAGTACATATCATGCATATTTATACAGAACTTGTAGAATTTGCAAAACTTGTTGGAACTGTCCTTACTGGCTTTATTCATTTCTTTGGATGATTCAGCTTCAAAACTTTTAACTTCTTGTGTTGAATAAAGTGTGTGATCGCAGTCGTCTGGCCTAAACGTTCCGTCGTGCACTAGTACATATCATGCATATTTATACGTTACTTGTAGAATTTGCAAAACTTGTTGGAACTGTTCTTACTGGCTTTATTCAGCCACTCGAAGGTCTCTGGTACAAACTCTGGAATGTTTTTCTCCGATATTGATAAAGAAAAGCCTCGATTGAATAAACACCATGTATCGTACCGCACTTTCCTATAAAGGACAACGTGTTTGCTTACATTTAACACACACAATAAATAGGTCACGTGACGCGGGTCGCGCAATAACTCTATTGTGCTAACACAAAAGTTGGGCAGGCAAGTGTGGTGCCCCTCCTTTGTTTATGGCAGGTTGCCAAGTAATGTTTATGGCAGGTTACCAAGTACAAGTAATCTGGGCCCGGTATGTGTGTATGTCTTTTTGGGATTACTTTCACATAAAATCTATTGAAGTGAAATAGTTCCTGATTTTTCCCCCCAATTGGTAATAAACCAATGTGGTTTGAATAAACACAACATTTTTAAAAGCTGGTACCAAAAAGTCAATTCAAAGTGTACGGTTGTTTCTATGTGTCATATACAAAATAAAGCTAATTTAATTCCCTTGTTTGAGCAAATACCCATTACATTCCTCCGCTCATTGAACTAAAGAAGTGGATGATTCAAACTTGTGCAAATGTGATGGTACAGACACACCATAACAATACAGATTCCTGTTTATTGTCTTTTTCCAGTGTTATATGCCCAGGAGTAAACGTCTAGAGGCTAAAATAAAAGAACGTATAATTTGATGAAAGTTTTATGGGATAATATTGTTCAATGAAAAAAAGAGCTAGCATGAATTCAGATTTCCAATGTTGTGTTTCCCTTTTATCAAACAAATAGGCCTACCTATACACTGATGGTATAAAATTAGCCAGACATTGATTTACGTCTCTTCACAAATTAAAAGGCAAAAATTATAAATATATACATAGGCCTGTCGCTGACATAATAAAATTAGCTCTTGCGAACTGCTTCCCAAACACAATGACCTGTTGTATAAATGCAATCAAATTGTTCATGACCTCACGTTTCGACCCTAGCAGAGTCTTTGTCAATGGCTGAAAGAAAAAGACCCTGAGAAAGACTCTGCTAGGATTGAAACGTGACTGGATGCGTCTAACAAGTTTTTGCATGTGTATAATGCTGTGTATTTCATGTAGGTTTTTTTTCAAATGATTTTGTCTGGTAATCTGTAAAATGAGATTATTTGGGTGCACTTCATCTTTTTTTTTCTTATCAGTGAGAAAGATTATAAATCCTGACTATAAGTAGGGCACACACTATAAACCAATCAGGTAGGGGTGTGTGAGACAAAAGCGTCGGTACATTTACATATCAACCAGAGCGGGAAAAAATTCACTTCGATTCAGCTTCCAATAGATCGATTGCGCAACCAGTGTTTACATGTCATCACGTGACCTATTGTGGGTACTACATGTACGTCATCTGAGCTGATGGCGAACTATGTGCAAAAAGTACATACCATGACTGACAGAGTCATACCAAAAGTCGGCTTTTGCTACTACTATCAAAGTTACTAGGCCATTTTGTTATTTCTCTTGTTTACTCAGCCACTCGAAGGTCTCTGGTACAAACTCCGGAACGTATAATTTGATGAAACTTTTTCGGAATGATGACGTCATGACGTTAAATAAACGTTAAATAATTCAAAAATTCATAACTCAAGAACGGCAAATGCTACATTCAAAATCTTTGGTGCATATGAAAGGTCTTGTAATGTTGGACAAATTGTATGCACACCGTGACCTCATTTGACCTTTACTTCTGGTAGAAACCGGAAGTTATAGTAACAAATCATGTTATTTGGGGCTCTAAAGCCTAAGTGATTAAAAATATCAACTAACTTTCAATGAATAATATTTTTTTAGCTCAAGAGCAATCTAGAAATGTGATATGACGTTACAACGAAATTGATACACGAGGTCGAAAAAAAAATTATTTTGCTATCTCAAAAACTAAAGCATGTACGGACTTGAAACTTACTACATCCCTAGACCACAGTGTGTACATGACAAAGCAAAAATGTTGGAATGATGACGATGACGTCATTACATTAAATTGAAGTTTTATACTAAAATAATCATATCTTAAGAATAATACATGCTACATGCATGATTTTTACACCATATGAAAAGTCTTAAAGTACGTAGCAAATCTTACACAGGGTGTGACCCCATTTGACCTTCACTTCCGGTCGAAACCGGAAGTAGTAGTTTTTTATATAAAAAATCGTTTCTGAATCACGTAAATTTGTGTATTAATATAATAACTAAATTTTAAAGCCCTTCGACGATTCTAAAAATGTTTACAAAGTTTGACCTCATTTGACCTTCACTTCCGGTCGAAACCCTAAGTATAAGTTTGTACATACAAAAATATGTATCTTATTAATGACACATGGTACATTAATAATTGCTACATCAATTTAAAGCTCTCTGACAATTATAAATAACATGCACAAGGTGTGACCCTATTTGACCTTTAGTTCCTGTCAAACCGGAAGTTGAAGTTTCATATGACAAACCTTCATGCATAAAGATAAAAAAGTACAAATAAATGTTTCGCCCGTCAGCATAGCACCAATAGACAAAAAACTTGCACACAATATTGAAATTAAAATTGTCAGTTACGTAATTAAGCCGAACACCGTGAGTTTGTTCACAAACTCTAAATTTCTAATTTGGTACTTCTTCTTCTGCCTGTTGATTGTCCGCTAACAAATGCACCCTTCCCAAGCTCATATAAACTTCAAACTTCACACATAGTTAGAACTTGACTAGGACATGACAGGGTTTGAGTGACGTCATGATGATGTCATCAAGTGTCGAATTACGCTAAATAAACGTTTATTATTTCAAAAAATCATAACTCCTAAAGTACACAATGGATTTTTACAATCTATACATCATCGGAAAGGTCATCCAAAACTACGTAATCACTCCACAGACATGACCCTAATTTGACTTTGTCTTCCGGGTCAAACTGGAAGTTGAAAACTTCAAAAATTCGTATTTTTTTGACGTATATATCACATGATCACAAATCTTACATCAGATTGTAGAGAATTTAGTCCTCTCCAACTTTTGCATTGAGGTCACACCATTTTGACCTATACTTGCGGTTCAAAACGGACATTTAACGCATTCTTTTGTGCATGTGCGTTCAAGCGTGATCGGCAATGCTATACAACAATCCAATGCCATTATACATGTACACGTCCGGGTGGGTGTGTGCGTGTGTGGCTAAGTTACGTTGAAACTGTACATGTACATGTGCTACTGTATGATACAATAAACCGCACGTTGTTCAGTCTCTTCTCAAGGCACGCACTCCACGCTTTGTTAGTCTTTTACACATAACTTATTTAAACCTTTAAAAATCAACAAAAAATCAACCGTTTGAGATATGAACTTAATTCTTCGACAAATGTAAAGGTTAGGGAGGGTCTTTCTGTGTGACCCATTGAGTGACCTCTGTGTCATCTACTTCCGGTCAAACCGGAAATATCTCTTTACTAGAATAATGCTAAGTGCTTGGAACATGATTTTTTCACCATTACCAAGGATATGGAAGACATGTTCCCTTGCACATTGTTTGACCCCTTTGACCTCTACTTCCGGTCGAACCGGAAGTAGCCCCTCATTTAAAAGTAAATAGAAGTAGGAACATGATTGTTCCTAGAAGTATCAAACTAAAGGAAGGCCTTTCTTTGTGAAACATTCAATGACCTTTGTGACCTGTATTCCGGTCAAACAAGAAGTAGTTCTTCATTTAAAAATGCTAAGAGCTAGGAACATGATTCTTTCACCAATTACCAAGGTTAAGGAAGGCCCTTCTCTGTTGTACATTGCTTGACCTCTTTGACCTCTTAATCCGGCCAAACCGGAAGTAGCTCCTCATTTAAAAATGGTTAGATGTAGGAACAAGATTCTCTCACCCAAAACTAACGTTAGGGGAGGTCCTTCATTGTTCTCCTCATTTAAAGGTAAATAAATGTAGGAACATGACTGATGTTCTTGAAGTCCAAATCAGATATTATTTCATAAAGCAATATTTCATGTTTTTATTTTCAAATTATTTTAGTTGTGTTAACTTTATTTACATCAAATAACAACTCTATCTGAACACCCAGTTTTTGTTCTTGGAACAAAAATTCATGTCTAGTTTACTTTTTATTATTCTGTGCAATTTCTTTGTTGATTTTTAACTGTGGTGACTGTGTTACTGTGTTCAATTTGCCAAATTGTATATTTTTAATATTTTACTGCTGTACAATTGGATAACAAATTTCATGTATACATGACGATTAAAATTGAATTGAATTGAATTGAATTGAACAAACTTATACAAATGTCCTCTATTTGTTAAGCACAATGATATTCTTACGGGTTGTGTACAAAACTTTGGCGTTCGTTTTTGTTTATGTTTTTGTTTTTGGTTAGTTTTTGCTCGTTGGGTTGTTTGTTTGTTTATTTATTTTTTTTACGATCGTTTTAAATTTACAGTCTGTATGTCCAACCGGTTGTCTTGTAATATTTTGAACACAAGGTTACTCTTTTTATTAAATTGCTGTTATTTTTCCATGAATTGAGAAAACACATAACAGTTGAATTTTGTGAAAACGTGTTTCCTACACGTTGTAGCGAAACGTAATGCCAGTTTTGTTCAAGCTGCACTGAGGAGTGTAAAACATGTTGCAATTGTCAATTAACCCACAATTCAATTTCCAATTCCTCAATCAAACCATCAGCCCAACAGCTTTCCCAACGGAACCCTCAACCACCAAAGATCCTAACATCATTTGGGAATCACCAAGACTACCAGACACTCTCCGTCCTCTTCACTATAACTTGAAGATGTCAACCAACCTGGAGAACTTTACATTCGATGGTCAGATATCTGTGACTTTCCTCTGCGAGAAAGCAACCGATATCCTTGTCCTTAACAGCAACAACTTAGATATTCTGAAAGAGACTGCAATTATCATTGGATTCGTTGGTGTCAGAAGTGGGATCCCAAATATCTTACTTGTCACCGTTGACACAACGAATCAATACCTGAACATTCTGTTTGATAAGAACCTCGTGGAGAACATGGAGTACGAATTCTCTATCAGTTTTCGAGGAATCTTAAATGACAACCTCAAAGGATTCTATAGAAGTTCCTACAAGCACCCTGACGGTGATACAAGGTAAGTCATCCGCAATATTTATTCTAGATGGTAGAACCACCATAATTCCTGGATGATACTTATGGGATAACAAAGTGGAGTCTCTCCCGCTCATATCCAGTGTTTACGATGACCATAAAGTTTCCAGTTGCCGGTTCGTTATTGTATATTTTACACGTTCAATTGAAAGCTAATTGCAGTTCGTATATTGTTTTCACAGTACAGTCGTATTGAACAGGGAATTCGTAACTAATTCAACTTTGATCTGTTGACGTATTTGTTGTTTTACGATCACGCAGAATAAAAATGATCTGAGCCCACACCAATATTAGAGAGGTTAAACCCTTTTTTAGGTTGGGTCTACTATTACATGATTGATAACAAGTCTTACCCGTTACGAGTCAAAGCAAATCAAAGATGGCAGCTGAGAGATAAAACGTTTGCGTTGTTCTTAAAACCCATTTCAAAAGTTAATTGCGAACCCCAACGTGCAAACCCGGTGCAAATCTACGAGAGATGATATTACAATATAAAAAATGACCAATAAAAAAAAATGCAAAGATTTGTAGAGTATAACTTTTTCAAGGGAAAGTCCAACCTGTTTCCAGTCAACAAATTGGAACTGAATTGCCGAGAAGTAAAATAATCCAAACTGGTGTTTTAAAACCTACAGTAATAGCTTCTCAAATCACCCGTTGCAGTAATTTAGTTACGCTGCATGGATAATGCGATCTGGCATCGAGTTAGTCTTTGCTCTAGCCAATTAACCTAAGTGACCTCTCGAGTCAACTTTAGTGTCAAACGTTGACAAGTTCGCCTTGAGCTCAGCGGTGTACTCGGCTAAAGGTTTGGGATGCACTGACATGGTTTTCCCACCCCTTCAGGTGGTTGGCAGTGACGTTTTTCTCTCCCACCAATGCAAGGATGGCATTCCCATGTTTCGATGATCCTGGACTCAAAGGTAAAACCCACCCTGCAGCGGAAAGCTACATTTGGTGCTCAATATTATACCTATATATATATGGCAGAGGGAGGCCCCCAAAATGTTCCCATTCTCTAACACACTCTTCCCCTCTTGTACAGAGGCAACCTCCTCTAAAATCCTCAACAAAATTCCTGAGATTCCCAGAACACAATGAAGACACAATAGGAGGGGGGTACACACCCTGCCACATATCGAGAACCAAATGCTCGATATGTGGCAGGGTGTAT
Source organism: Marthasterias glacialis (assembly GCA_911728455.2). Classification (NCBI taxonomy): domain Eukaryota; kingdom Metazoa; phylum Echinodermata; class Asteroidea; order Forcipulatida; family Asteriidae; genus Marthasterias; species Marthasterias glacialis. The sequence goes on along the minus strand of OU452224.1, from coordinate 27,918,583 downwards.
CACTTCTCCTTCATTGTGTTCTGGAAATCTCTGGAATTCTGTTGAGGATATTAGGGTATGGAAATATTTTGTTGGAGGGGGGGGGGGGACTCCCTCTGTCACATAGGGCATGGTATAGAAGGCTCTGTTTATCCCGTGATAGCTTCTGTCTGAACTCCCCCCACCACACACACACACACAATTAATAATAATAACAATAAAAAAATACACAGATAAATAAAATGTGGCCCACGATAACCATGAGTGTTTTGCTTATTTTCATGAACGCAACGCAGTATTTATTTGAAACAAATTTTCAGATAAGATAAGATAAAAAATCAACATATATTGTATACGTGCTCTGTTAGAAACATTGTTTTGTAAAACTGGGTTCTTATCTAGCTTTTTATCACACCCCAGGCCGGGCGTATCAAAGCGCTCATTATTTGTTTCAAAACAGGATAAGCAGATCTATGTTTTTACGTGTATGACCCATCTATATAGCACCTTGTAATGGTTTACTGTTTGATGTTTGATGCACATAGACTCCTGAAACAGTTACGATGGAGGGTGGAGGGTCACATCGATTTAAAATATGTTATTTACTCATGCTGCTTTTAGTAAACATAAATGATATTCCACTTTTCCTTTAAGCAAACTTCACACTGACTGTCGTCCATGCCAAAGAATACACTGCCCTTGGAAATATGCCGGCAGAGAGCGCCATCAACGGCCCAGATGGACTAGTTACAACTCACTTTGCTACGTCACCAAAAATTTCCACATACTTAGTGTGTTTTGCTGTTTTGGATTTCCCTTCCATAGAGATAATGTCACAGAATAACATTACAGTAAGAATAAAAGGTTCTTTTTGTCTTGATCATTTATAAAATTTTCGTCTGTTTTGTGTAGCCATCATTATCTCAATTAGACTTTGCCATGAAATATGCTAAATACATTCACGCATGCGTACATACACTGTTCAGACGCACAAACGCGTATGCATCACGCAACCATCAGCCCCCATACAAACAGGCGCGATGTTCTTTCATTTTGCCAACCAGTAGTTTCAGTGCGCACGCGCGATGTATAATTTACATATTTCATAGGAAAGGTCTTTTGAATTGTCGCTACATGCAAAATGAACAGAGAATCTTTTCAATTAAAAAACAAAACGAAACGAAAAACATAAAATTAATGGGCCTTGATCGGATAGTAAATCTTCAATAACATGATTTTTTATACTTCTCCATTCTGTTCGAGCAAGTTTCACAACCAAAGTATATGTTTTTAATTAATGATAATACAAATTTAAAACAAGTTGACTTTCTACATCGCCTTTAAAAATGCTAAAATTAACGAAATAATCATTCTTGAGATTTGATTATGTTTTGATTATATTTTGATTCATTTCTTTATTTGTAATACTTTTGTTTCTCTTTCCAAAAGTGGAATTTTGTAACACCCCCCGGAAAAAAAAGCAAAAGTCGTATTGAGAAGTTGGCACTAGAGTGAATGGTGCTACAATTATGATATAATTTGGAAGGATAAACTCACTATAAAGACAAAAAAAGAAGAAAAAAAAAAAAAAAAATGTAAAAAGCTTTTTATGACGGAAGCTTAAGTTAATGGATTCCTTTTTTCCGAATGCTGTATATTTCTTCTTGTAGATCCGAGGTTGGGCCAGACCGGATGCGATGGATTCCTTACAATTTGGATTAAATATGACTGCACAGACCTTAGATTTCTACATCCAGCATATCGGGGTTGGGTTTCCTTTACCAAAGATAGGTAATTAATTTGAATTATTAATTTTATTTAACTATTTGGATGTCAACATTTATAGGTTTTTACATGGATTTATTGTTATTGTTTTTTATCATTGTCACTTTCTGGTAATGAAACCAAGGATGCCTCATAAGTGAACTCAATCACTTTAGCTCTCAAGCCTGAGGAAACCTGTAGATAAGGATGCTTGCCATGTGAACCAGAAACACCGGGGTAATTCCCCTACTCTTCCACGATAAGTGTTCTGGGTTCTTTTATGTGCACTACCCATCCTAGTACATGGGACCTATGGCTGAACGTCCCATCCGAAGGACAAGGCAATTATGGTAAAGTGTCTTGCTCAAGGACACAAGTGTCGCGACTGGCCAGGCCGGGATTCGAACCCACATTCTGTAAACTACAGAACTTAAGCTCGGCGGACTAGACTGCTCGGCCAATCATATTAACAATAGCGTTAACTGCCCATACACAGACACGAATTAAATAGTACATTTGATTTTTACCGAAGTATATAACGAGTTTTAAAGTCTATAAATCGTTTGATCTACTACGAAATTGAAAGACATACAGACAATCCCCCAATTTTATATTATATTTTAGAATTTTAAGTTTTTGGGTTCAAATCAAGGCAAAATGTGCGTTATTTATCTAGACTTAAAAATGTGAATTAAATCCTTTACGGATAATAACTTGACTCGTTGCAGATGTTGTAGTTGTTCCAAACTTTGAGGCCAGTGCAATGGAGAACTGGGGATTAATCACGTACAGGGAAACTGCTTTGCTTAATAATGAACACACAACGTCGGAAATTACCCGTGAAGAACAAGGCTTCATCATTGCGCATGAGATGGGACACCAGGTTAGTCAGTAATGAATATTCAACACAAACTTGTATATGCAGATATCTAATTACTGTAAGTCTTTATTATCGTTTATCATTAGCATTTGGGAAGAACTCTTCTTAGGTCGTCAAATACGTGAGACATTAACAATGGGCATTTACACCACAGACTATTTTGATTAATGATCATTTTGCAACAGCTAATTATTTGTTTGTTTTAAGGTAATGCAATCTCTGAAGGCATGGTATAAAAGAGTAGCACGAAGCGTCGAGATAAACAAATAAGGTCGAAATCGAGCATTTAAATTAAATTTGACATAAGTACAATTTTGATGGTTTAGACAGGCCTTCAGATGACGGTCGCTTTCAGTGTTCACATTGAAACTTGATTTAATTCTTTATCCATTAATACTATTTATTTCATTGTTTCATCATTATGTGCTTTTAATTATTACCCAATTTATTAATAAAACTGAAAAAAAAACTCCATCGGTTTGAACACATTGGGTAAAATACTTACCTATACATTGAGGAACAAATAGTTTCCTTTGTCGAGAGAACAACTAAATCTGTATCCGTCCGGCAACTTTGTTTTATGCTTGATTATTTCATTGCAAACCACAGACGCGGGAAAGAAACAAACATTTCTTAATGAGATGCTTCATTGAGTATTGAGGACAATTAATGAAAATTCAACCTATTGTTATCAAGATACTGAAAGAGCTAAACACTTCTTGAATACCCCCATCACCAACCACCCTCTAAATCTACATTTTGTGCATTAATTTTATTCCATGAGGAGATTTTAATTTAGCCTTTATTCAACAAACAGAGAAGTCTTATACTTGCTTATATTATCTGCTCACCCATAAAAGAAATAAGTAATTCTTGTGTTCTTTGAACAGTTACTTCCAAAATGCTTTGAATTTGCTTGGCTTGTCTCTTTTCCCACGTCCTTTCATCTTCTTTGCCTTTCGGACTCTCTCTCGATGCCTAGTGCTGGCGTCACACTTCAGCCTCCAATCCATCTCTCTGGTTTCCCGATTGGTGGCGATCTTTGACGAGCCCACGATGAGTTTCACGCTGGTTCTTCGTCTTTTAAGATCCTCAGCATACTCCATTTCTTCTAGTACCTGCCACCTTTTCATGTTTCTTTTTCTGATTCTCTCCAAACGTTTAACTTCATTAAGCTGTACCTCAAAATAAAATGCAGTTATTATTATTATTATTATTATTATTATTATTTTTTTTACAGTTCTGTGAATGATTTCAACAAATCAAGCCCAAACTTTGAAAGTACAGGAATTATTATGTAATAAACAATCGAAACAGTTTAGTCTGATAAATTAATTTACTGATTATAAAGTTCACGCCAGCAACAATCCTTCAGCAAATTAGCTCCGTCTGAATTACGGTTCAAGTTGATGAAATAAAATATAGAGGCCCAAATTTGTCATTGCAAGTTCGAGTGTTCGCATTCACGTAATTTGATGAAAATTGTAGGTACACTTTTTATAGTGATTATTACGATTCAGTTTCCTCTAACTCTTTAGCCACCAAGTCATAAACAAATGATTCTTGTCATGACGTCAGGACGCAGACATTGATTCTAATAGCAATAAATTCTCATAAAGCGCCGAAATATTAGGAAATAGATTAAGGTGCAAGGAAAAATGGAACATAAAGTTTAGAATCGATACAGATAATTTATGGACATTTTATTGAATCGAATGCACTAAAATCGATACTTACACCTCTCCGTTCCATTGCTCTGCACATCTTCTTTGTGGCTTTTTCTTCTTGCTTTTTCTCCCTGTCTTTCTCAGTCCTCATGAGAGTAGACAAGCTGCTCAGGCGAGGAATCGGAGGATAAAGTTTCTTAAAATGTCTTGGGAATTGATATGAAATGCCCCCTATGGTAATCCTAGGATCAGCAAGGATTCCTACGAACAGAAGTCAAAGAAGAAATGTTTATTGAATTGATTTGCATTTAATATTCATATAAGATGTAATCATTTATGTGAGCATGTGTGGTTTTAAAAAGAACCGACGATTTGACTCGATGTTTGGAACAGAATCTCTTCGTTATCAGAGGGTTTCTGAATTCCCTGGGTGTAAGGGACTGAAGCATTCAAACAATTCATTTGTATTTCCATTAAATAAAAATACCGTTGTACACACTAAAACTATAACTTAGTCAAAACAGCGTTAATTGGTAATTTTATATCACATTTTGGCGACAATTAAAAAAATAGTCTAAAATGACTAATTAAAGCTGTTTGGACTAAATTTAGTTTTTCAGTGTGATGATTGTATTGTTTATATTGTAAAAGTGCCATGGAGCATTTTTTATTACTGGATTTGGCGCTACATTAATGTATGTTATTATCGTTATTGCTTTTATGTATATGTTATTAGACATATTGAAGGTAGCATATTGAAGGTCACCGGTAAAAGGACTAAATTAAATCGAAAACTACTTCTAGCCACCCCTTTCCTGCTGCTAATCTCTCCTCGAAACGTCAAGTAAACCACCGATTCTTTTTAGACCCACACATCCCAGCAAAGGAATTGAATACTTCATCTTATTGTACTTCCATCTTGCAAACTTTCAAACCACTTGTCAGCATCTGACCTATACTGGTCTACACAATGCTTCCTATTTTTGACTGCAAGAGGGCGTCCTTTGGGGGTACATTGGGGTCAAACCAGATAAATAGTGTAGTAAATCAGATGCATTTAGACTTCTAATAAAGCAGTTAATATACAACTTTTTAGGTTTATTTTATTGAAAGTTTTACAAAGTAATCCGTGCAAGACATTTGCTTGGATATTTTGTATTTTTAATGTTTTTAAATATTTGTGCACTTTCAAAATTAAATTAGTATTGCGCCCTCTTGCTGTCAAAAATACGGCCCATTCTTGATGTAACGGCTCTGTCTGGTTGATTCTGGCTTACGTTACGTCAACCATCTTGCATTGAATGTATAAAGCTTCGCAATGGCTAATATTACCGTTAGCCAAAGCCAAAGACACGAAGGTCTGAGACAACGCTCTAAGTTAACCAGAAGGGTCTGTAATGCTTAGTCTAGTTTTACATCACTCCTGGAAAACAAAATTTACAAATCGAGTGTACACACCGCGGTATACTATCAACACAATACAAATACTAGTAACCAAACCTGGTAGTAAAATAGGCAGGTACCTTGCTTCGTATAAAAAGGCACTTGCATGCGAGGAAGGTGTGCTCTTTCTGAAGCCTTTTGAATGGTCTTGTAAAGAAAATTTGTAATCAGGGGCCAATGTCATAGCGCTGTTTAACGATAAGCAAGTTTCGTTCTAACTGTAGCAGACATGAAATAGATTAAGAGTAAGCGTAGTTCACAGGTTGGCAAGAAAATCAGGCGGCCAGTTTGCGCGTTCACCATGGATTTGCATTTCCTCACAGTAAGCACCGGAAGTTTAGCATGCCTTTTAGGGTATGCTAACGGTTAGCAGCGCTATGAAATGGAAATCACGCAGTAAGCGCAGAATCGGCCGTTAAGCAGCTCGATGAAATTAGGCACAGATCTTGATAAACACAACTCCTAAGAAATCAATGGTTTACCTTCTTCTTGTAATTCGGAAAGTATTTCTTCTTGATCGCGTCTTTTCCTTTGGAACACGTCATGTGATGTTTGCAAAGATGGCAATATTTTATCTGTAAACAAATATCCACAATTAATTATTGATGAGAAAATAAGATTAGCTGTTGCAAAACGCAGGACATAGCTGGGAAAAAAAAAAAAAAAAAAAAAAAAAAAAACAGTGTTAATGGCCTCAAATTTCGATCTTTGCAGAGTGTTTTAATTCTTATTCAGACAATTTTACACCAAGCAAGATAATAGCATTTTGAGTCAGCTGTTTTAAAGTGAGCTTCGCTTTGACTAGAGCTGCTCGCCGTTGATCTAGTCAACTTAAAAGTTGTTAAAGTCCACTGAGGAAATTGAACGATATAAATAATTTTAATCTAATCCACTTGACAGACAAATTTTGTTTCTTTTTTTTTTTTTGTAAACATCATTATTCACCTGTAGATGATGACGGTGTCTTGTCATTAGTGTTACTCACGATTCCACATTCCTCATCTACACGTTCTTGTTTGTCATTACACGTCTTCTCTCCACACTGTTTGTTATCTTCATTATTGTTGTTTTTGTTGACCAACGTCTTGACATCGGGTTGAGTCGTAGAGTCAGTCAGAGTGGAGTGGCCGATTGTCACAGGGACATTATTTTTCGAGATAACGAAATTCTTCGATGTCACGTGATTGGACAGATTAGCTGCAAGAGGCTGGTGCACTTGGGTGATGGCGTTGCTAAACTGCGGTGTTATGACGTCATCACATTTCTTGTATTCGGAAGCCGGTGCCACCTTAAAACAACACACAACAAAAGTCCTGTAATATTTCATTGCCATTAGGTGAACTAAAATAAACCAAAAGAAGGCTTATACGAGAATGTAAATTCTTTAAGTTGTCAGATCTTGTTAGCATAAAACTAATATAATAAGTACATAAAGGAATAGTACATTGAAAAAAATGACATACTATATAAACACTTTCTGATAAGTATTATATAATTTTTTCCCTATTATATTACCTCCATTAAACTTTCATAAGATTAACCATGCTTTAGTCCTTATCAATGTTCACGAAACACCGAATCTCAACGCCCGTTTCGGTGTAAATTGTGTAACTAAATATCTGAATTAGACTTTGATTGATAGAAAGCTGGTGAGATTTTGATCCCATGAGATTATTTCAAATTGAAATCACAATATGAAATGACTGTGGATGGAGTTTGTTTTATAACTGTTATCTACCTCGATGATATTGCAATAATGTTCGATGACTGGATTACTTACCTGAATCTTTTTGTTTCTATTGCTGCACATCCTTCCCAGACAACCCACACGGGTTGTGTCTAGATTTACTTTGACTTGTTGGTTTGTATTTCCCGCCATACTTTTTGCAATTTTTCGAATCGTCTTCCTTTATGTTGTGATTTTTATTCAATGAAACCAGCCGTTGAAGCGACCATGTTCATTGATGTCTCATGAAATGTGTGTGATAACCCGTCCGCACAGCCCAACAAACAGTTTCCCATCGTCATGGTATTAAAGCGCATGCGTACACTTTGTGTGTCAAGATTTCTCTCTATGACGAAACAAAGCCAAGATGCGGTGGCACTGCGCAACAATATTCTAAGCATACGCACAATTACCAAACGTTACAGAATTGTACGTGGATTTGACGCGCAGTTCCAAGTTTCACGCCTCGTCCGTCTAGTGCGCGCGCTCTACAGTTTTTTTTTCCACAAGGCGCAGCAGTGGAATTTTTACTCATGGTTCAAACAATAAATGTGGGATAGTGCCATCCGTGCCATCTGGACCACTATACCAATCCATACCATCCCATCTTATACTTCCAAATGGCATTGTTGTACGAGTTCAGTCATAAATAAAAGTACTTTACTTGTGACTAGTTTATATTATACAAATAATGAATGTTTATGAGTGCAATGGTAAAATTATTTTTATGAGTTGAAAGATGGAATGTTCCATCCAACGAGGCGAAGCCGAGTTGAATGAAACATTCCATCTTTCAAAGAATATAACATCCAATATAACATCCATGTCTTATATAACATCCAAGTAGATCTTTGTCATTTGATTGGAGGATAACACTATAAAGTATAATAAGCTTCAGCCATTTTTAATCGAATAGTCACTTTCGTCAATGGAGGGCGGGCGAACGTGCAATGGAACAAATCTGATGGCACGAAAAATGCACGGTGAATGGAACGAAAAATGCACGGTGAATGACGTAGCGTGCAATGGTACGTTTATTTGCTATCACGTGACCGACCATCCTCCAATCAAATGACAAGGATCTGCTTGGGTGTTATATAAAAAGATAATATGTTGACACTCATACCAGTCGCTACTGACCGGGTTTACTGGTAACAACATTTTGATGCACTGTCGCCCACTGGTCGAAAGACTCGTGATTGTACGAGGAAAATCGAATGTATTTGTAACTTTTGAAAAGCTTTTAATTTTCTTTAATGATGGTGGTTTTTTTTTTAGCAGAAGAAGGAAAACAAATAGTAATCTCTAAAAACTCCCAAGTCAAAATTGACCCGTAGGGCCTGACCCAGTTCTGGGTCAGTATGATCCGGAATCTGTGTCAAAATGAGTGGACCTAGAAATGTGCCAAACTGATGCAGAATCGGCGTTAAAATACCACTTTTCAACCCGTTTCCGAGTCAGCCTGACCCAGTAATGGGTCAGGGCTTGGAACCGGAATCCGGGTCAATTCTGATTCCAGCCAATATTTCTTTTTCACTGATATATCAAAATCTTTCTTTCTTAAGTTTTAACAACCGTCACTTTACAAACTTTGATTAACAATTGAAATGTCTTCTTTCTTGCAGTATTTTGGAAACTTGGTTACGCAAGAATGGTGGGAGTTTATGATCTTGAAGGAAGGTGGGGCATCCTATCTTGGGTTTACGAGTCTTCAGGTTGTTCAACCCACATGGGATTACGTAAGACACTCATTGATTAAGACATTTTCCATCTTTTGTCAGTTTCTCGTAGCATCTTATCATCTCATCGATAAATATCATACAGATAAGCTTTTAATACATTCTGAAGGAATGTGATATTCAGATTTGGCTTTACTTTTATCACTCAAGAACAAACAAGAATAAATAGACTAATGATAGTTAAGGCAGTTGTTTTAAACCTGCTAAATTGTCATTAAGACTCAACTTTACAGGGGCGTGAAATTTACCGATCAAACAGCAAATAATGATTGATGGAAAGCTGTGGCGACTGCAAGCGCGTAGCTTGAGTCCCTAACAGCGTGGGGTCTGGGGTCTCAACTGTCCCTCAACAGTACCCGTATGTCCTGAAAAGCATGAACATCGTTTTTTTACCCGCCTCTATTGTTTGACATTACAGTGAACATAGTAGTATAATGTCAAAAGTTGATTTCTCATTTTAAGTGGGTGGGATGATATCTTGATTTTTTTTTCGGAAGGAATAATGGGGGGGGGGGGGATACGCCCTTCACGCCCCCTGGATCCGCCCTGACTTTACAAAAGGCAACATCAAAGAGTTAAACTACTGCACTATAAAGAACGTATACACTGGTGTAATTATTAGTAGACCCCCCTCCCAAGGAAAAACATAAAAATAGTTCACTCTGATACTATTTGATGTTTAAATTTCTTTATCAGGAAGATTTACTTGTTGTGAAAGAAGTGAGTATGGCTATGGCCAATGATGCACAAATTGATGCTAGACCTGTACAGAAAGAAGTGTCGACACCGGCTGAGATTGCGGGTGGTTTTGGGTCCAGCTCTTACAATAAGGTATGTGGACCAGACTAGAATGGTAAGGGGTCGCACTAAAAGCCGACAACTGACGGCAACTGCCGACAACACGTTTGAAAAGAAATGAAAAACCACCGTTGAAGTTAAATAAACCCCTCATGTGTTAAGGCGTCATAAACATCAGAAATGGCGCGATGTTCTAAATATTGTCATGGCTGTGTAATCCTCATTGCATCTGTACATATCTGTCTACCGAGGACCACGCTAACAAGGACCAACTATACACGATTTATTGCCCCGACTTTAAAATCCCCATGGAAGAGTTATTCACACAAGTACACAATGTAACCCTTACTCTATGGTGTAACATGCGAATTTGTGTTACACGAAGGTGTGATCATAGTGCTGGATTGTCTCGTCTCCACACTGTTTCTCAGTTCATTGACTTTTTGCTAATCTTTGTTAGTTTATATAAGACATGGGTTTTGGTAAACCTTTGATTAATAGAAATTGTAATCAGTGACGTACTGTCTCCATTATGAATGCGTCTTCGATTTAAACTGTAAAACATATTTTTAAACAAATTTCTACACACACGCTTAAGACTTCAATTTCAGTTCAAAACTACACAAATTATTATTGTTAATAAGTGGAGTTTACTGCCCCCATTGTATGGCGCTATTGATGATAATAGTGTAAGAAATGAAAATGCTGCTCCTTTATAACACTGCAGCGATTATCCACACTTGGTAGGATTCGTAGTCGTTCTTCCAATTATTGTTAGTAACGAACGCATCTTTCTATTTCATGACGATAAACCCAACAACTTGTACAAACGTTTATCATATTTTTTGTTTACCAGTCACCGGTAATGCTGCGCATGTGTGAATACGTCATTGGAAAGCCGAATTTCAAAAAAGGACTGACGGTAAGAGGTTTATTACGTCATACTCATTTAAATGTATGATCAGATGTTTAGTTTGACAAGCACGTCATAATTGCCTCACAGCAGCAATCCTTCTCACAGTAAATTCCAATTTTCACATAATAGTGTGGTGTTAGCTCATTTATTCTTGAATATCGGTTCTTTTAGTCGGGACCTTAAGTTATTCGCATATGAAGCACCATACATGATATTTAATACTCATTTAGAAAATAAAATTGTGACTTTAAAACTATTTTTAACGACAGTCAATCACCCTTTCAAACCATACACGTAATGGTACCTTACATTATCTTAAAACACAGAAATACATGACAAGATTTGCCTTTGGAACTGCAACCAACGATGATTTATGGAAGTGTTTGCAAGAGGTAAGCGTTCTTGTAGGTTGTGCTTAACTCACTTGTCACTAGTGCCTTGTCAGAACTGATGGTGCTGTCTACGACTAGTGGCTAATAACACTAGCAGTCAGCCACAGCCTTAGCCATAATAAAGATTGATGTTTCAAGAGACCATTGATGGAAGATTTTATCAAGGTTGGAAGATTACAGCAACCGTCAAAAAGCCAGGGATGACGAAGACGTTAACAAGCGTCAAAAACCCAGCTAGAAACAGTGAGAACATTCCCATAAACTCAAACAGTTGTCAAAATGATCACTAAGTCAACCCTTTACTTACGACAATTCATGATCTCATTGTTTCATTCTTATAGGCAGTTAACGAAAGTGGGTCGCTCGATATCAATATTACTGACTTCATGCATTCATGGGTACTTCAGTCAGGATTCCCAGTCGTGAATGTCACGAGAAACTACGATATTACAGATGAGATCTCGTTCATCGCAGAGCAAAGCCGATTCCTAATTAACCAGGATGAGACAGACGATGCGAAGTAAGTTTTTAAACAGCGCCACCAGGCGGTATAACAGCACGGTAGTGTTAATACTGGCTAGTTTATGGTCCAATATTTTAATCATACAGCTCATAAATCTAATCATGGCATTGTGAAGCTCAACCCTCGACAATCAACAAATAAATAAACAAACAAACAAACAAACAATGAGAATAACAAACAATTGTTGTTATGCTTTTTTCTCTTTCGTTTAGTTCTCTCTGGATGATACCATTAACATTCCGGACAAAGTTTTCACCGACAAACACCGATCCTCTCTGGCTGAACAGTCATTCTGGTAAGATGGAATTTATTAAACAGAAAAATATCGAGGTATGGGATCATGATGTCTTTCTTTTGAAGCTAAGTTTGATGTTTGTTTTGATTTTATTAATACAATATCTGTTTTGAATGCCTTCATGCAAAGCAGTGCTGGGCACTGATCGGAGTTTGCGTAAAAAAAATAAACGATTAATTAATACAATTAAGTGGTCTGTCTGATAATATAGATTCTCCAGAGACTTGAAAACTAACATGAACGTCAATGTGGTCAGTTTTCATCAGTGATTCAACTCTAACCTCATTTGCATACTGCAAGGTTTGATAGAAGAAAATACATTAACACTTTACAAGAAGAGCGCGAATAATAATGCAACACGCAAAAACCGAAACGACTCATAACCTGAAAAACAAATACAAATTCCTAAAGGAAACAATAGACCGATTGCGCGACCAACGTCACGTGACCTGTAGTGGGTATTAAATGTAAGCAAACACGACGTCTTCCATAGGAAAGTGCGGTACAGTACACGGTTATTACTGTATTTGTTTTTGATTCGATCGAGGCTTTTTTTTTCTCGAAATCTATGAAAAATATTTCAGAGTTTGTACCAGAGGCCTTCGAGTGGCCGAATAAAGCCAATAAGGACACTTCTGGAAGTTTTGGAAATTCTACAAGGAACGTATATATATATGTTCATGATATTGTAGTACTAGTTGCACGACAGAACGTTCGGGCTAGACGACCGCGATCATGCACAGAATTTCACACTTTTGAAGCTAAATAATCCATAGAAAATGCTTTCCCTAAACTGTGTGATTCCTTTGCCTATTTGAACTTTATCAAGGCTATGTATAAAAGCTCACTTTTCCAACGTTCTTTATTTGTTCCCCTTTGTTTTGTTTTATTGTTATTGTTACAACATGCAACTTTAATAAATAAAAGGGCTTAGTAACTGAGTTATTATTACCAAAAGCCGACTGTTGGTTTGACTCTGTCGGCCACAGCATGTTGGCACGAAGTTTGCCATCAGCTGAGATGACGTAGTACCCACTATGAAACGTAATGACATGTAAACATTGGTCGCACATTCGGTCTAATTATTTAAATTGAAGTTCGCTTACCCCATATCCCATCAGTTGCAAGTCCTCACGTGATAGCTGGGTCGAATGCTGATTGGCTCTTGATGAATCCGGATCGTTTTGGCTTCTATCGAGTGAACTATGACGCAAACAACTGGGACGTTCTGATTGGTCAGCTCATGGCAAATCATTCTGTAAGTATAAAAGGGAACTGTGTCTTTATTCAAATCAAGTGGATGTGACTCACTAAAAAATATATAACAATAATAATATAATATAATGCAATGAAAGAGGCACAAGAGATTTTGTTTAAATAGATAATATTACTTTAGCGGGGAAAAACACCTGTGCTCGCCTGACCGGAAGTTGTTCAGCAAATAACAAACAACAAAACAACAACGACGACAACAACGACATTACTTAGGTGTTTTTTATTATTTATTTAGTTCAGCTGTTTTGGGCAGGGACTTAGTAAGAAGCCAAGCATATCACACATACTTGGTATTCTTGTTCGGTCATGCATGACTTGATGAGATTGGACCTCCTTAAATAGGTCTTGATAATAAATACAGATTTTTGTTTTTCTTCTTGTTTGACCAATCCCAGGTTTTTTCAGTCAGCAGTCGAGCCACCCTAATTGACGATTCTTTCTCCTTAGCGAGAGCCGGTGATCTCGGTTATTCGATACCGTTGGGGATCACGCGATACTTAGCAAGTGAAACGGATTATGTGCCATGGTCGGCAACGAGTAATGTCATGGGTTACCTGGACAGATTGCTGATCACTTCGGGAGCTTATGGCTCATTTGTGGTATGTTGAAACTGGTCGTTTGCTTTATGATGAGTCAATATGATTAACATTTTAAGTAAAGTTGTATAAAGAAAGAATCCAAATTTGTTTCATGTACTTTAGTGTCTTATGCGGCTTTACTCCAATTAAAGTCATCATCACTTTTTGTTTTGTCAAACCAAGCAAGTTAAACCTTCAAAATTGAAGATCAAATTGTTATTAGCAGCACGAGGCAAACTTGTTGAATTGCAAGCCTCGTCGTTGTGAGTTAATAAAAATGGTAAATCAGTTTGATAAAAGAGGGCGTTGTTTCATTTCTTTGCAGAAGTACATGAGGAACCAGATCACCCCTTTGTACAACTTACTCGGTTGGGACGACTCCGGGTTGCATCTACGCATGTAAGAACCATGTATATTTTTGAAGAGATACTATAACGATACGGTGGGTTATTCTAACCCAACGCAGAAATAGAGCACCGTGTCTGCTGTGAACGCCCTCTAGAGTCGCGCCTATGACACAATGCCGCCATCTTGGAGGTCATCGAACATGCGTTGTAGCTGCTTTGACCTATGCGCGAGGATGTCATTTTCTGTACTGAATGCTCATAGTGACGTCATACGCATAAGGTCTGTTAACCAGATCAAACAGTATAAGGAAAGCTGAAATATGCCATACAGCTAAAATGGCAGCGCCCACAAATTGCCTAAAAGCATATTTGAACAGATAACTAAACACTGCATTGTGTCTATTCTAACGGAGCCCTCAAAGCATCGGAGTTAAACTAACCCTTACTGTATCCACCACGCAACAACTGAGAAGATTATTTTAACTTAAGGTTTTTCAAATCAATCAAACAAACCTACAAACAAAAATAGAAAATATGTTGAACTATTAATGTGGTCTTAGTGAGGTTTTCAACTGTTAATTTTATACTATTGTGTTAGTTTATTTTTATTATTAATTTCAATACGATTTTTTTTTTGAGCCCTTATTCAGACGTTTTCTGTCCAACGACCTATTTGTCTCTCTGTGTGTCTTTTTAAGAGAATAAGTATCATGTAACATTTCAGATTGACACGTGGTATTGCCCTTAGCAACGCCTGTAAGTATAATCTTGCAGATTGTCAGGAAAAAGCTTTGGCCCTCTACCGTGCGTGGATGGCAAATGAAACTGTGAATGCGTAAGTTTTCAACCATTTTTTCCCGTAAATATTCTATGAAATCTTACTTCTCTTGTATTTTTGTTCAATTTGTTTAATTTTTATACAAACAAAACACTGTATTAATATTGACCAAGATAAACCAATAATTTTGTCCAATGCGCTGTTCTGTGCATCTTTTTTGTCCTTACATTCTTCAGAATTCCTGTTAATCATAAACGGACGGTGTACTGTACTGCCATAGCAATTGGACATGGTGAAGAGTTTAGCTTTGCTCTCCAGCATTATCTGAAGACTCCTGACCCAGATGAGCGAGCAATCCTTCTCGATTCCATGCCATGCACTCGACAGGTTTGGGCGCTTAGTAGGTAAGCATAGTAGCCCAATGCTGGTTTCAAATAATTGCATTACTCATTTTGTGTAAACAAGTATAAAATACTGCCTTAATTGATTACTCCTTGTGTGACCCGTCAAATTAATGCAACATGTACGCATTTTACATTGATATAGAAGTGAAAATAACACGGAGGAAATTCAGTAGCCTCGAGCCAATCCAAGGAAAAAATAAATAAAATAAAAACACTATACTACACTACTAAAATACAGCCAGTGCATTTTTACGTATCGCCTTTCTTAAAGTATGAAGGTGTTGATAAGGATTTTTGTTGTAAAATCCTCTTAAAAAGCTTTAACAAATAATTAAATCACAAAAAAAATAATACAAAAATAAAATTCAAAACGGGTAAAACAACATCCATACCTAATCCCTTGGTCTAATAAATGCAATCATCAAAACACGAGAAAAACCACAGCATTGAGATGGAAATGATATTTCTATCTGAACGAAGACAAATGGATGTACTCGGGCCTACTATTCGAAAACGCTTAGTGAATAAACTTCCTTCATCTTTTCTCCGAAAATAACCCGAAGACCGATTATAAACACAGTTCAGGAAATACTGAGTTTCAATATATATCAACGAATGATTTTTCTTGTGAGATTGTCTGGTTCGGTGAATTGAAGTATGTTTCGTCCTGGTTTTTATAAGAATTTGGCTGAATCTGTCAAGCAATGGAGTTGTTTTGTTAGAGTTCCGCTCTATTTCGATCTCGTAGATTAAAATATCTCCTCAACGTTTTCCCTGTTGCTCGTAGGTTGCAGTCAATAGTTGAGATGAAATCGTTTATTAAATTTAAAGATAAAACCCCAAGTGTATATATGGGATAATAGATAACGTGTCAAATGCGATTACTTAGAACAAATCTTGTTTTTGCCAAACTGTCGCATGAGTATTTAATCATTTTTATGATCTCTTTTTCTTTTTGTAATATTTGTTCCCTACGTCAGTCCTTCCATATCCCCGAGCATGCTTGAAAATAATAACGAGTCACACAGGATTTTCAGATCTTGAGGATTGTGAGATAAGGAATTCTTGATCAGGTCTTGCAAGATATTTGGACAAGACTGGAGTAAGAAATCGACACCTCTCAGCTTTTGGTTTATTGTAACTATCCACTAAACAGGATTGATTTTACTCAAATAATCCCATCAGTAATAGAACACACACGTGGAATTCTAATTCACCAACAACCGAATTCAATAAATATTATAACGTGGCCGATACTGATTTTTCTTACTGTTATTTTTTTTTATTAAAATAAACACATGCAAATCAACATCTGCCTGAAAAAAATCTTGATTTTGAACATTCAATAAAGGAAAAAACTCCCTCCATTAGTACAGATTTTGAAATCATTGTATAAACCTTTTCAACGTTTGAAATGTTAACCGAATAATTGGTGTTTTTCTTATTTTAGTTTATTGTATTACACATTGGATCCTGAGGTGATTAAAGCTCAAGATGTTCCATCAATTCTTGGAGATGTAGCTCTGAATCCCATCGGTAGTTCACTTGCATGGGATTTCTTCAGAGCAAATTACGACACCTTCCGACAAAAGTAAGTCCACAATAATTTGCTTTTTATTCTCTTTTTCCCCCGAAACCTTTGGACAAACCTGTCATATTTAAGCGCAAAACAAATCCACAAAGACACTCTTATTTTGATTTTCTTTTTGGATTTTGAATTTTCTCATTCTTATGTTGTTACATGAAAAATTTGCATTTTATTTGCTTTTTCCGTAGATTTGGGGAAAGTTTGTTTCAGTTTGCAAGAATTATAAAAGCTGTGACGAAACCATTTCATTCAGATTTTCATCTTCGACAGGTAAGATTTATTTATTTTTTTATGCTTGGAAAACGCCAGTAAAGAAATATTGTAATCTTCCAATTAAATATTTATCACATTTAATTAAATATTCATAATAATATAAAAGCTTTTTTTTACTATGTATATAGGAACAATACCAAGCAGGGACAGTACACAGAATACATTGCTTTACAAAACCACCGCTACATCTCGAGTTTATATTCAGATTTCAAATATGCATTTTCTTATCAATTTATTTGCATTTGAATAAGTTTCCGTTGTTTTTTTCCCACTTCACGGGGCTTCACCCTTTTTGGTTTCGTTCACGATTGAAATCGGTCGACTGAAGTACTGAGAATCATCTATTTTCTGTGTTGTTGAATTATTTACCTTCATGGAAATCATTGCGCCGTTCATTAAATTTGATTTTTCATTTTTATATATATATTTTTTTTATTTTCAAGTTGGAGAAGTTTATGGCTGAGCATCCTGACCAGGGAACTGGAGCCTCAGCATTCACACAATCAGTGGAAGAAATAAAGACAAACATAAGATGGATGAAATCCTACTATGACGAAGTCGAAGATTGGTTGGACCAGGCGGTAGCTTGAGATGGTGACAGGGGGGAGCTGGGATATTACCGATGGTGGAATGATGAGTTAAAATGCCATAGGTTTGTGAGTTATTGAACAGTCGTCTACTTGACTTCATGGTAAAACCAAGATAGAGGTGTGGGGCTTATCCGCAGCCGATTAAAATCTTTTTGAAAATATTAATCATCGCTTGGTTGAACTTAAGGTGGCGAGCTGAGGATAGTCATCCCTCTGTCTCTGAAATCTCTGACATGTATAGCCAGTCTGTGGACTCTCTATATCAAATGGCTTCAGTAGCCCCACCCAACAGTCTTTTCATCTTTCTTAATAATGCAATTCACCATCAGTACTCCAACCTGTACCCAAGGCATCTACTAATAAAAATAGTCAACCCAAACTATCAAAACATGGGATACTAAATAACGTTCATAGCTGCAACAACAACAGTTATCGCTTAGTTCTAACTTGTGGAATGAACATAATTCACTAACGTCAGTCTTTATCATGCAGTTTCAATGTTTTCAATGTTATTAGAAAACAACACTTTTACTTCAACGCTTTCTATTTTAAGCACTCAGGTATCCTGTCGACTAAGACAAAATAAGTTTGCAATTTAATAAAACTTGTAAATTTCGAAAAGCATAATTTTGAGGAAAATAGTAGTCATAACACTTACGGGATTCAAATGCTTCATACTCTTGGATTGTACCGGTTAGGTCTGCTTGCCCTCATACGTGAGTTGGGCCTGAATACTGCACTCGAGCGTTGTAATGAAATGCCTCAGTGGCTGAGTCCACTGAACATAATGCTTTGGTAAATGTAGTTTAAGCCAACTGACGCACAAATCAGCCTGAAAAAACATGTACCTTAGGCTAAGCCAGTACCTCACACACCCTATCGCTCTCAGGCTTTGACTTTCACCCTGTCCTACTTCCATCAATGTCCATCAATGTCCAAACAAATTCCTTTCTCACTCTCTCTCTCTCTCTCTCTCTCTTTGTATTCTATTACACGCTTACTTAATGTTCCTATTAGTCTACCACCATGCCATCTACTCCTAAGCTGAAATTAAAAGGAGACGTGGAATCCGAGTTATGTAGCTGATGGTCTAGGATACGACTTTATTGTCACATCTACCCCATCACTGCTACCTTAAGCTCTTTAAACACAAACTAAAAGAACTAAAGGAACAGTTCATTCTATGACCAATGCAAATGCCGGTTTACCAATGTAAATGCTGGTGTACAACAAAGGATAGCTTCAACAAAAGGAACATACCACAGGGTATAGTGGTGCATTTGACAATCCATGGCCTGGTTAACTTGGTAAACTTACACTAGTTCGAGGTATGCTAACTAGACTATTCCATTATGCTAAAAAAAAAAAAGTAAGTTGAACTAAGGACCGACTTTGTTGTGCGCAGATAAGAAAATCAACAGCATTTATTTATTCGAATGTGACAATAACCTCTGACCCCTTCCTTAATCTCCTCCCTCCTTTGATGTTTCCGCCCATTGATCCCATCATCTCGCTGCTATGAATGAAAATATTCAAAAAGATTAGGATTTCCTGTTTTGTAATTTAGAAAAAAGTATTGTATACTGGAATGATATAATACACAACTCTCCATAATTAAATGTGTTAAAATATATCAGTGTGAATTAATAAAGTCAACTTTTAATAGACATTAATTGAGGGCTTGGGTGAAATGTCAAATGTAAAGACTGAATAAAGTCTGTTTTTTTTTTAAAGTTGGGCGTAAATAAAAATGACTAGCCTTTGTAAAAATGATTAGGATTTCGCGAGTTTCATAATGCATCATCTAGCATTATTAGATTCGAAATTCTCTATATTTTATTTTCTATACAATTACGTCATTCCAGACAAGAGTCAGTTGATTGATTGATATTGTTTTTAGGATAATTTTCTCGGGCACTGCTTTTGCAACTAATAAATAGGTGATCGTCTCATTTGGAAATTGATACACTCATTGTTGTTTATTTATTTCATTATGTTTCAAGCAGTATCAACATGAGATAAACTTAATCAAACAGTCAAATGTTGTAACATAATTATTGTTTGAATAAACGATTGTTCCGACAGTATCATTTGTGGCAAGGTTTTATTCAATTTCAGAGCATTTCATTTCTTCTTCTTTTTTACGATAGCAGGGATACAATTATTTCTTTCTCAACCTCACGTACGAGATTAATAAAGCATTTTTTAAAAACCTTTTGTTCTGTTTTGAATTTTAATTAAAAGTGTGAAAAATACAATTATCTTATGCGATTTTATCATCGTCTAAATGATATAATATTGACGTTTGACTGATTGCCGCCTGAATAGTCACACAAACCACTGGGTTCTCAAGTTGTATAAAATCACATGAACAGATATATAATTTGTACAAATGAGTGTTTATAACGGTATATTTTAGTACGTATTACTCTTAAGCAGTTATTACTAACATTTGGTTTATGTTGAAAATGTAGTCGGGAATCATTTGTTGTAATCGGAAACAATTTGTCCAGTCAACATAGTGTTGGAAAATGGTTCTCCTAAATCAGAACAACACAGATAGTTATTTGTCAGTTTATTTATTAATGTTTTCTTAAGTAAAACACTATTAACGGCGTCATGTTTTGACCCTAGCAGAGGCTTTCTTTTAGCCTTTGTGTGAAAGACTCTGCTAGGGTGGAAACGTGAGGCCATTCACAATGTGTGTGCGTTATCTTATTAATTTTTATACAACAGGTCCTTTTGGTTGGTGAGCAGTTTGCAACAGCTAATTTTTTGTTAAATTGTTTTCGATATCTATTAATGCATTTGAATAGAAAGTATAATAAAAAAGGCTTCAAAAAATTGCGACTATAAACACATAAAATCTTGTCTCTCGGAGAATAAATTCGTAGACATTCTTTATTTCTAAATTAACAGACCATCCTGACAACCTGTAAACATTAATGAATCAATGTAGTTGAAGAAACAGCACATAAACGTCGTTTCTAATGTCAGTGATTTTGTGTATTTTGCTTATATTGATTGCTGCAATCAAAATAAGCAACGGTGATTTGAAAGAGGGAGGGACTTCGCTCGATCTTGATTTGAAAGAGGGAAAGACTTCGCTCGATCTTGATTTGAAAGAGGGGGGGGGGGACTTCGCTCGATCTTGATTTGAAAGGGCGGGGACTTCGCTCGATCTTGATTTAAAAGGGGAGGGACTTTGCTCGATCTTGATTTGAAAGGGGGAGAGACTTCGCTCGATCTTGATTTGAAAAGGGGAGGGACTTCGCTTGATCCTGACAGTATTCCATACGGTTTATTTCTAGACCGAAGCTTCAGAAATTATATTTGATGATCACCAGAGTCTCATATCTCCCAGAAAGGTTTGTTTATTGATAAATAGTGATACGAAAGTATTCCTCAACGTGTATTTCATCTTGTCAGGAACTTGAAAAATCGGGAAAATCGCTGGAAATCTTCAGACACCACACTATTTATTCTCAATAGAGAGGTTTCATGTGATGTCACTGAGACCTTTTTCTAATGCTGCGTGCACAAACATACGCTGGAAATCATCCAGCAGACGACGCGCCAGCCATTGAGTTTGTACATGGCTGTACCCAACATGGCTGCGTAACGAACTTTTCCCGGGTAACGCAACATCTCTATTTGAGGAATCAGAGTTCGCCATGATATGAAAGTTTAAACGCATTATGCTCAACGTTAAACGTGTCCACCGTAAGCATTGTAGAAACCTGCACAAGTTTAAAACTTGCGCACCCAAATGTTGAACTTGTCCAGCATACTTACAAGGTGCACGGGCAAGTTTTAAACTTGCCTGGGTTTCAAACAGCGAGCTGTTGCTGTTCGATGACGTCACTGGACCACGCAACGAAGTTAACATTACCTCTCGTTTTTCCAGATTTTGCGCTTATCCTGCAATGGAATTACTTTTTTTTTTTTTTTTTTTTAATCTTTTACTCTTTTTTTAGGGGGAATTTTTCCTGAACTATGTAAATACCTCCTTTTATTTTAATAATACAGCTGCTCAAATTGACTTATGCTTGAATCTTTGTTTAAAGCCCACAGCTCAACATTGGTAAACTGACTGTAAATGCTTCCATTCTTTGCTTCCATTCTTCAACATTGGTAAACTGTCTGTAAATGCTTCCATTCTTTGCTTCCATTCTTCAACATTGGTAAACTGACTGTAAATGCTTCCATTCTTTGCACAAATCAAGATATTTATAATCAAACCAACCTGTGAAAATGTCTGCTCTTCACTTTGTTTCATTTGCGAGAAAAGTGTAAACACATGCATTCAGCATTTTTGTACTTATTCCTATAGGCAGAGTTTTCGTCTCACTGAGACGAAAACTAATGTTGGATCTTAGTTCATTCATTATTAAAAAACGATAACACTTCAGACAGAAATGTTTCAAGGGAAGTTTTCTACCATCTTTAAACCATCCTATATGTAAATCTGTGAACATTTGTGTTTTTCTTCTTACCAATGTACAGCTGGGGCTTTGAGCTCATTTTGCAAGAACGTGTTACGATACCGTATTAACTTATCATGCAATTATCAAATCTTGAGCACTTTGGAGTACAGAGCTATATTTAGAGTAGGGCAGATGGGGGAATCATTCGGGGGAATTGTGCCCTTTAATGGTGGCATTTTGGCTCACAGTCAGAGTATGTCATGACGAAAATATTTGCTTCTAGGGACATAGCACATTTGTCCTTTGAAAAAATATATATATAGGTAGAATAACAAGCAATTTTCAATATTTTGTCAAGATGTCAGTACTTGAAGTTTTACTTATATATTAATTGGGGTGAGCAAAGAGCATTTTGCTATGTATAAAACTAGTAGGGTTGATGGCCTTAGCTTTCGATCCAAACCGGACCTTCGTCAGAGGCAAAAACAAGCACAAACATAAAAACAGATCCATTTATAGAAAAACCTTGGGATTAAAATAGATGGAGAGTATCCAAAATAGGCGGGAAAAAGATAACCAATCAAAGTTAATTAAATACAGACAAAGAGATGTTGATGACCAATCAAAATACAGCAGTGTGGACAATGGGATGTCCAGTGGTCGGTTAGTACAAAAAGGAGATTAGTGAACAAAGGAGGAAAGCTGCATGGTGGGTAATGCGGCTGACATGAAAGGACAGGATTATCTACTCAGATGAGGGAGGTGATTAAGGGTAATCTCCCTCAAAAAAAAGCAGTAGAAGTGTAAACATTGAATAATGAGAGTACTATAATGATAATGTATATGAAATAAGCATGGAAATATAGTAGTTATTTGCCAAGAGGAATTATTTAACACCTGTGTTTATGTTTAATCCGAATGGTTGGATTGTTCGGAGTTTGTGTTTATATATATATATATATATATATATATATATATATATATATATATATATATATATATATATATATATATATATATATATATATATATATATATATATATATATATATATATATATATATATATATATATATATATATATATATATATTTATATCACAGAAAGGCACTTCTTACAGACACAAGGTACTGCCATGGGTACTAAAATGGCGCCTTCATATGCTAACCTGTTCATGTCTGACTTAGAAGAAAAACTATTGTCCTCTGCTCCCAACCGCCCACTCGTGTGGTGGAGATTTATTGATGATATTTTCGCTATCTGGTGTGGTAGCCAAGATAGCTTGGAAGAATTCATTGATCATATAAATTCATTCCACCCCACCATTAAATTCACTGCCGATTTCTCTGTTACCTGCGTGAATTTTCTAAATGTGACAATAACTAAATCCCCAAATGGTATTGTGACAGATGTATATAGCAAACCCACTGACACCCATCAATATCTTCTCTCTAATAGCTGCCACCCTAGCCATTGCAAGGAGGCAATTGCCTACAGTCAAGCCTTACGTATAAGACGTATCTGCTCCACAGATACTCTATACAAAAGGCGTTCATCTGACCTAAGGCACCACCTTGTTTCTAGGGGTCATAGCAAACGAAGGGTTCAACTTGCCATCAACAGAGCTGTTGGCATACCCCGCCATACTCTGTTGACCAACACGGGCACCAAGAGAACCCCGACCAATAGAGTTGCTCTGGTCACAACTTTCCACCCTATGTTACCCAAGTTGTCATCTATAATCAATGACAACATGCCAATTCTCCACTCCTCCAACAGGTTGCGCTCAGCAATTTCTGAGCGCCCCATGGTCGCCTTCCGTCGCCCTAAGAGCCTAGGTGACATTCTAGTTAGAGCAAAACTCCCCCCAGGTACAGGCCAAACTCCCTCCCCACAAGACATACAGGGTTGTCACCACTGCACCCGCTCTAAGTGCAAGACTTGTTTGTATATCAAACCCACTGTACAGGTTAAAAGCCACAGCACTGGCTTTACCTACAAAATCAAGACCAACTCCCAAACCCCAAACCTGCCAAACCCCAAATGTCATCTATGTCATATCATGTAAGAGATGTGGAGTACAGTATGTGGGAGAGACAAAGACCAAACTCAGTCTTCGCTTTGCGAATCATGTCTCCTCCATAAAGACCAAAAAACTGTACCCAGTATCTATCCACTTCAATAGCCCTAACCATAGTGTTAAAGATGTGGAATTAACTGTCATTGAGGCCTGCAACGGCGACGATTCACGTCGTAAACTGAGAGAATCCCACTGGATTCACAAACTCCGAACAACCCAACCATTCGGATTAAACATAAACACAGGTGTTAAATAATTCCTTTTGGCAAATAACTACTATATTTCCATGCTTTTACATTATCATTACAGTATTCTCATTATAGCCCACTCTCTATTATTCAATGTTTACACTTCTACTGCTTTATTTAGGGAGATTACCCTTAATCACCTCCCTCATCGGAGTAGATAATCCTGTCCCACCATGCAGCTTTCCTCCTTTGTTCACTAATCTTCTTTTTGTACTAACCGACCACTGGACATCCTATTGTCCACACTGCTGTATTTTGATTGGTCATCAACAATCTCTTTGTCTGTATTTAATTAACTTTGATTGGTTATCTTTTTCCCACCTTTTTTGGATACTCTCCATCTATTTTAATTCAAAGGTTTTTCTATAAATGGATCTGTTTTTATGTTTGTGCTTGTTTTTGCCTTTGACGAAGGTCCGGTTTGGATCGAAAGCTAAGGCCATCAACCCTACTAGTTTTATATGTATATATAAAAATAAATAAGGTGAGCAAAGGAAATTTGGCTGATGCCGGACTCGAACCCGCGACCTCTCGAAAATCCGTACGAGCGCTCTACCAACTGAGCTAACCAGCCCTTATTGTTGGTGGGCGGTCCTATGTGCAATACCAAATCCACTTTGCTCGGGGGGACCAGTCAGAAGCCGAACCGTGCTGCCGATAAGCCAGGGATCACTACCCCGGTTAAGATGCAAACAACCTGGTAAACGGCAGTAGCGGGGATACACAACAAATGGATACAGCTTTTTACGTGGATTTACACAGAGAAAGTACATGAGAAACTGACTGGGAGAATATTATAAATATATATATATATAAAATTCAAAGTACAAATCTTCTCTTGCCTTAGGCAAATATTTTTCTCCTAACATACTCTGTGTGCCAAACTCCACCTACCTGCCGTACTATTAATGCTTATCGTTTTACTATTAGTAGCCGCTAGCTTTTAAAACATGGTTTTTATTAGAATGTATTGATCGTAATGAGAAAAGCCTTGAGTCAATACAATACACTTTATTTATGGGCAATTCACTCAGCCGTTTAATTTTGGATGAGCCATCATCAATTTACCATCATACTGATGATAATTTAATACAACGAAGCGTGGAGTTTGAATAAAATGCATCGGTCTGTCAGACAGCGTGGTCATTGAATATCTGGAGCAGGGATAACTGTAAGTGAATATTGCATTGTAGAAAACGAAATGGAAAACGTAATGACGTATCTAATAATGTAACATGGTACTTTGTCAATTCCAATCACGTTCATGCTACTTTGGTTTGTAATGGGCTGAACCCCCAGCATGCAAGATGACAATTATAACAATCGTTTGACGCTGTACAATGGTTGACGTGACTAAAGTATCACTTAGATTTAAGTGTCATATATGGTCATGTTTGCTGTTAAAAGATTCGCAATCATCGCATTAAAACAAGGGCAATGAATCAAAACTCTTCTGACATGTCCTCTTATAGGCAGGGTGAATATGCAGCATGAATACCATATATAGTTTGATATAAAACGTACAGTAGCGACCTCACGTGTCATTCGTTTATCAGTATAATAGCTTTGAGGCATGGTCCTTTCAAAACAGAAACTACAACCGCTTGACAGTTGCTGACAAATAAATCAAGATAGTTCAATCAAAGCATTGTGTGTTACTATTTAGCTACAAGGAAACAAGCCTTCATTTTTTTGCGTTGGTTGGTTCGTGAAAGAGTGTGGCCTTCACTACGCCGCAAGTTCAACCCAACCTGTTGAAGTTCAATAAAGTCGTATCACTGGTAACACTTGGCAGTGCATGGGTGTACGATGCCACGGTACGATGGTGTTCGCATTGAACCATTACAGCTAATAGTCAGCATATCTACCATGGCAGATACTTCTAAAGCTGAAGTTGGGCATTTTCTCCAGAGGTTGTAGTTACAGGTCATTCCATACAGTAAGACTGAAATTATCTTCTTGTTACATGGAGCATTACCAGCTGCACGTAGTTTACATGAAACTACCCAGGATGTGTGATGATTTCATTGTGACTGATGGTGGAATCCAACTCACAAGCATGGTGTGGTTCGCATATTCCTTCATGCAGCTGTAAGGTACGTTAAGTTTTAAACTTCTCCGTTTTACTTCGTGGTTTAACTAGCATACGACAAGTTGTATAATATTTATAATCAATAAGATAGTAATCTATCTGCTCTAGAACGCGTGGGCCGTGGGTTGGAATCCAACTCGAGTAGTATGCCTGTTGATTTTTTTGTCTGCAAGACTTGAAAAGCGCTGAGTAAACTTAATCACACATCGGTGTATGGCAAAAACCTTAGAGTATTACTATCGACTGATATTTTGTAGTGTTTTTTTTCACTGTCGAAACACTAGCACACTTTTTGAACGTTTAGTTCATCGCTATTAAATTGTATTCAAATTGATTGCTATAAACTACAAACATACCCTCACCACCTGTCACTCAATGCCAAGCCTTTCACAAAATGCCCTGAGCTCTATTGTTTCAGTGTGCTCTTAAGTGATATAAATAATTTGATGTTTTGATGACAAAAAGAAAGAAACAAAAACATTGCAAAAGGCTCTGTATTCTTGGTATTTTTCTGGGGGTATTTTTTAGTTCAATATTTGATGTCAATGTACCGCACCAGACTTTGTCGCGTTCCCCGGATACCCCAGCAATAACGAATGTTATCTACAACAGAGAAACCAGACTAAGCTCTCTACATTCTATTGATTTTACGGATATGAATCTGAGAATCAACAAGATGGCTTACTTGTGATAACGATTTGTAAAAGTAAAAGTGAGATCAATTCAATTTATGTCCATAGGAAACAGAAAGTAGTTCATTGGTAAAAGGAAAGAAAGAGAAGAAAGAAAGAGAAAGATAGGGAGAGAGAGAGAGAGATACAAGGGGGAGCACATAAAAAAAGTGAAGCAAACATGTCAGATAAAAAAAGTAGGTTAAGCCGTGCTCCCAATGACTCTGCTCTTGGTTTCGAAAATCGGGTTAGACTTAATTTGATGAATTTTTCCCGCGTTGTTTGGCTGCAAAGTGTGTATCGAAAACAGATGATATAAGTATGTACAACCCTACTAATACCAAACGAAGCACAACCATCCTTTAGATATTGCGTTGCAGAAATGACCAATTCTAGTCTGATAAGGGCATAACCAATTCATGTCACCGATAAATGTTATCTTAGACTAGTTAATTTCTTAGACTGCGACTGAAAATACACTGTCTGCATTGTATGCTTTTGTAAGCCTACAAACCGCTTCCTGTTAAATGTTGCAACAAACTATATAGTCATTTTGTAGTTTTATAAATCAACGTTTTTACTCGTGTTTTCGTGGCCGTTTTGCTTTTGCCGTGGCGCTTTTGCTTTTGCCGTGGCCCTTTTGCTTTTGCCGTGGCGCTTTTGCTTTTGCCGTGGCCCTTTTGCTTTTGCCGTGACAGTTGTGGGCCACCGTAGATCACAGACCCATGTCTCGGTTTATTGATCGCCCTTCCTTTGATTCTATTTCTTACATAGATTTGTTTGAGTGACATTTTTGCTTCTGTTCTGCTGTTGCTACGTTTAGTTTAATATGTACATGCTTTGTGTTTTTGTTTGGTAATTTCGATATTTTCCCCTATTTTTCCCTATTTTATTTTATTTTTTTTTTTTTTTGGGGGGGATGGGGTCATTCAGTGTTTTCTGAAAGTACTTTCCATATGTAGAGATATAAGAGATGATATTGCCTTCTTATGGGGGTATGAATACTATTGCGTCTGGTTTAACAGGCAATAACTCGGTACTCATCAGGGCGTACAGTAGTGCATTTTGATATCGGCTGATCACCTAGTCACACAGCCTTCACGAGCCTTTAATGACCAATGATTACTATGATATATTTGTACTTCAACAGTTCAAGGGCATATGACCACAGAATGGCGATAACTCAACCTCGAAAGAGATATCGTCAACAACAAAAACACATCAGTTTTAAAGAACAGAATATCTTCAAAATGTATTCAGGTTATTGTCAGTGAATAAAGCTTCAATACATTGTGATGTCATATTTGCATCATCGGTTTGGCAAAAAGAGTTGCGTGCAATGTTATGACGTCATTGTTTTATGGCCTACAAACAATGAAAAAACAACCCAGTTCATCATAAGTATTGTGGTTGTTGAGGTAAAACGTTACAAATAATAAGACTGCTGAAACTACAAGCTTATTTGAATCATATAAGCCCTGTATGAAAAAAAAATAAAAATAAATAAATAAATAATAAAAAAAATTGACCCCCAAGAAGTAGTTTTTGAAGATACAAGGCAATTAAAATTGTTATCAATAACTGCATCATAAAAATATTTTTTTACAGCTGCAAA
The DNA here is from genome assembly GCA_911728455.2 of Marthasterias glacialis. Taxonomy (NCBI): domain Eukaryota; kingdom Metazoa; phylum Echinodermata; class Asteroidea; order Forcipulatida; family Asteriidae; genus Marthasterias; species Marthasterias glacialis. The sequence goes on along the minus strand of OU452224.1, from coordinate 27,889,495 downwards.
CTACAGCTGATCAGTAAAAAGCAGATAAACTGATATCGATTAAAGTCAGTTTTTATGAAAATAGCGACATTTGAGGCGGAAATCGTCTGAGGTAATTTTGTGAGGTCAAATGCAGCATCGAACGTGCGTTGTAGCTGATTTTACCACAGTGCGAGGGCGTCCTTTCACGTACTAAATTTTCTCAGTAACGTCATGCGCGCTAGGTCTGTTAGCAGCTCTTAAACACCGTATCAAAGCGCCTTACGGGTGAACCCCGCTAATTAAACTCCAGTAGCACTCAATGTCAAACGTTAAATATTCAAAAATACTTTAAAAATACTTAAAAGTCTCACAGCGATTTTTAATTAAAGGGAAAATTATTCATTGAACTTCCACCCTCTGGTCAATTTGACATGGGAAGTCCCGAGGCCCGTCCAAGTAAAAAAATCCCTACTCTTGTGTATATTTCAAAACGTCCGAGCATCGATCTTGAAAAATGGTCATACACCCATGAGAAAATAGGACCATTTCTCAGGGCCCAAGTCATCCAAAATACCTCAAGTTAGAAGCCAATAACCCCAGGTCACAATTGCGCAAAGTTTTCACACTGTACCCCTTTTAATTGGTCCTCAAATCTTTCTAGTGTGGAATATTTTGAGGGCCGACAAGAGATTCAAGAGGCCGACGGACTGCTTTCTCCCGATTTTGTTGGGTGCACCATTACACCATTGCTACCCCCTTGGGCTTTGGGCTATTTCGAAACCATCTCTACTCCTTGGAGTATGCAACACCGGCAGCCAATGGGCGCACATAATCATTCACCAACACTTGTAGGTACTCATTATTTTATTCTTGGGTGACCGGAAGTAATTATAGTTAATTGTCTTGCCCAAGAACAAACCGAACCTGTTACAAGCAGGATTCAAAACCACACACTCTGGTGACTCAGCCATCAAAACGTTAAGTTCAATGCCGCTAGACCGCTAGGCTTGTGGACAAGTTTGTCGCGATAATGGCTCTCACGCGCCACTGTATGTTGTTTTTTCGCGAGACTGCTGGCTCCCTACTACTGTCTGTTGTCGTGAGAACAGATATCTCGCGGGAGCAGCACGACATGCTAAAAACATAAAAAATACTCTGATGGAAAATTATAGGTTATCACTAGAAAAATATCTGCAGCGTGTCCCTTTAATTAGTGGTTGGTATTTTACCCCATAGTTGCACGTAGTTGCCTTGACTTAATCACAGTAAACATAGACGTGATTCAAGCCTACATACACATCCTAGACCTTGGTTTGACACGTTATGTACAATACAAACAACACGTGTCAAGACTAACGAGACTTTGGGCTATTGGTGTAACAAACCGGTTATGCAGTCTAACAGTTTGGCAGCCTCTGTGTTTCCTGGAATGCTAGGGATATATCCGCCTTAGGGTCAGAGTTCATTAGGAAATACAACAAGGACATTAATCTTTGCTGTATGTGCCGAGGATAACGACATTTAAAGCTGTGCAAGTGAACTTTCGGTATATACCAAGAAATATTAAACTATATGCAGCGCCGTAACTAGGGTAACAAATTTAGGGGGGGGGGGGGCACCATTTCCCCTAGGGGGCACTTTTGGCAAACTAGAACTGTAGTTTCCGTGTGTATTTTTCCTAAGCAAGCCCCATTTCAGTTTTGTCTGACGTGTCGAGGTAAAAAAAAAAAAATAATTCTCTGTGTAAATAACCAAAAATAGTTCTAAAAATATTGAAATTAATAGTTAAAAATAGTTCTAAAAATATTGAAATTACTGCGTAAATGCTCATAAAATGTTACATTTTATTCTGGTAATTTTTAATCTAAAAATTCCAGATTTCAAATGGGGGGGGGGAGCCGGGGGGGGGGCACAGACATCAGTTGAGGGGCACGTGACCCCCGTGCCCCCCCCCCCTTAGTTACGCCTCTGACAAGATGCATGTATAAATTAATGGTTTGTGTAAAAGTTTCATAAAGCACTATATAAGTTATGTTTTTGCCATCTGTTAGCAACCAATATATATATATATATATATATATATAAAACTAGTAGGGTTGATGGCCTTAGCTTTCGATCCAAACCGGACCTTCGTCAGAGGCAAAAACAAGCACAAACATAAAAACAGATCCATTTATAGAAAAACCTTGGGATTAAAACAGATGGAGAGTGTCCAAAATAGGCGGGAAAAAGACAACCAATCAAAGTTAATTAAATACAGACAAAGAGATTGTTGATGACCAATCAAAATGCAGCAGTGTGGACAATGGGATGTCCAGTGGTCGGTTAGTACAAAAAGGAGATTAGTGAACAAAGGAGGAAAGCTGCATGGGTAATCTCCCTAAATAAAGCAGTAGAAGTGTAAACATTGAATAATAGAGAGGGGGCTATAATGAGAATATTGTATTGATAATGTAAAAGCATGGAAATAAAGTAGTTATTTGCCAAGAGGAATTATTTAACACCTGTGTTTATGTTTAATCCGAATGGTTGGATTGTTCGGAGTTTGTGAATCCAGTGGGATTCTCTGAGTTTACGATGTGAATCGTCGCCGTTGCAGGCCTCAATGACAGTTAGTTCCACATCTTTAACATTAGTGAACAAAGGAGGAAAGCTGCATGGTGGGAAATGCGGCTGACATGAAAGGACAGGATTATTAACTCACATGAGGGAGGTGATTAAGGGTAATCTCCCTAAATAAAGCAGTAGAAGTGTAAACATTGAATAATAGAGAGGGGGCTATAATGAGAATACTATGATGATAATGTAAAAGCATCGTAATAAAGTAGTTATTTGCCAAGAGGAATTATTTAACACCTGTAAAAATATATATATATATATATATATATATATATATATATATATATATATATATTTTTTTTGTTGTTGTTAATAAACCTTTTGCTGAGAGGTAGCGTCCCACCCATAACGTAAGATTGGTAAATTATGAAAGCAACACGTTAAACAAAATAATGCTTGAGACATTTTATTTCAAAAAGAGACATTGTACACGAGACTCGTGTGAAATGAATGTATGCATCATAGAAGGTGACTGGAAATCAACAAAACTCTATTACAGGTAATTTTTTTACTTTTTTTGTAGATTTAAAATTATCAACAAAATCACTGTCTCGAACATCAAAACTACCAACATCCCAATAAGCCTTGTCTTTTAAAGCAAGTCACCCGTCGCAAGGCCCATCGAGGTGTGGGTTTCTTTTAGAAGGGATAGAAACTTGTCCCAATGTGCAGAACAAGACATGGTGAGATATAAACGCAGGTCTCTTCACAGCACAGCTATAAGAACAGGGAGGGGTAAATGAATCCGTTGCGAGACGAACATAACTGCCTCTTCCCCTACTTGAAGCAATCATAGATAAGTGTCTTGCATGAGGAGACAGGTGTCATGACCAGGACTCGAACCCACATCCTGATGTTTTTAGCTACCAGCTTTTGATCAGACATCTTCCCTTTTTATATATATAGGGACATTACCAATGGAATTTATTCATGTATTCAATATTGGTATGTACAAAAATAAATCGGTAACTCAACACTCAGTTTCTATAATGAGTTGCTGAAACACGTACATCAACCGACAAAACCGAGTCCTAGTCTGTTGGTGTCTGTTTGTAAACGTGACATCCATTTCGATGAATTTTGCACAGTTTGTAAAAAGTGTTTATTGAAAAAAAACCTGTAAATTAATCAGAACTTTTTAGCGAACATTGGAAAACTTTATAGTGTTGATACATTTTTCCTCCTAAATTTATTTGTGAAGTATTTTTGTTTTAATGTATATAGTACGTGGTTTGTGATGAGTACCATAGAAACGAGGTCAGCCGACATGAAAAACAAATATCAAGATTAAATTTACGGCAAAATCCTTAAAGAGGATCTGAGTAAGAGCATTAAGTATGATGAGCTGAAAGATGTGACTGTACACGTGAGGAGAATGATAGTTACTGATGTAGAAAGGATGTACCAAGAACAGCGAAAGATTTTGCGAGGCAGATGGTTGTAAAGCAAAAACAAAGTGGCTACATTTATTGTAGGAATGCTGTTGCGATGATTACTCTCCCACCATGCTTCTCCGTTGGAAACATTATATAACTTTAAAACAATTTTAAAACAACAACTGCTTATACGACCTTCTGACGGCCACACTTTCTTCATTTCCTTATCCGGGCACACGTCCATAGATAATAGAAGTGATGTGATATGACGTTGTCTTGATATTATTTTATTATAATCTGGTAATAGGGAACAACTAGCCTTTCCATCGATACGATTACAACATGTCTTAATAAGCGTTGACTTCTTTTAGGTCAACTTTGATATAATTAGGAGAGAACCTACCATTCCCATAACGATTATGTGCTTAAATTCTTGAATTTCTCCCCCAGTTTTGTTTTGTTGTTAAATTGTTTTTTTGTTTCCCTTTCTCGTGGACTTTTGATTTTCAACTGGAATATTGGAAGAAAGATACACTACTTGTTATTTCATTTTATACTTTCCCTTGGATATTCTGATTGGCTTATTGGCAAATTCTTCACTGCTTGTCATCTCTGTGGATTAAGTGCGCAGGTTTTCTCCAGTAGGGGTTTTCCCCTCCCATATTTCAAACAGATTTTTTCAACATATTCTCTTCACCTGTATCTTCAGGCCTACGGGTCACACTGCTAGTCACTTTTGAGGGTCCCTTGGTTTCAATACCAGAAATATATCATAGTAACAAACACAAACTTGACATGACTAGTCTTCAACCAGCTGTCATTCATTCCATGAAAGGGTAATGTGATTATTAATAGAGTTATGCATTTCATGACTCTCCAAGGGTTTGGCTTCAAAGCAAAGTGTGCTTCTCGACGGAATGTCTCCGTTTGTCTAATCTGTTTTAAAAACTGTTTGTTTATATACATTTTAAAAGGTATTTGTGTGACATTGATTGATTGATTGATTGATTCATTCATTCATTGATTGACTTTTTTTTTTGACTTTTCAAAACTAATACTTTATTTAATCACAAAATATACAGAATTTACAAACAAAAACAGAAAAACCTAAAAGGGTACATTAGTAGAACAAAAAGCATCTTTAACAAAGAGCAGATCGTTAATAAACAAGGCTTACAAATTACAGAGTCCATTCAATTTCATTTTCAGTGATTTGGAATATGTTGCAGAGACCCCATGTCCTGAGGAAAGTGGAAACACTATTTTTGAGCTGGTAGTAACGGTATTCTATTAAGATTTTACTCTTTATACGGTATTTCCAAGTTTCCAAACAGTCTTTGAAGTTCGAGTGCACATACAACCAATACATACTTGCTTTGAAGCTGATAATTAAATAGTTAGCCAAATCAACGTTTTCTCTCGGCCGGCCCCTGCTTTGGTGGATCAGGCACTAGTACGTTTCAAAAGTTAGTGTCAGTTCGGGAAGTAGTTGTCTGAGACAGCGATGCAGCAGGTTCAGCGCTGGTTGAATCGATGGGCATTGGGTTAGGGAGGGATTAGGGTTGGGTTGATGGGAGGGTGAGGAGGGGGGTCGTACCCCTACTTCGTCTTGAGCTTTGGGATCTTCATTATTATCTGTTTGGTTGGGTCGGTTTCTAGCTGATTTAGGGGGGTGTTTTGGGTCAGATTTATTTCGGTGCATGAAGACGGGTTTCGGGTTGAGGGGGTTGTCGTCCTGTGGTCCACCATCCTCAGTATCTGATGCTGGTGTTTTCTGTTTCTTGCAATTTTTCCGGGTGTGCCCATGTTCCCCACAGGCAAAGCATTTAACAAAATCTGTGGATAGGAAGACCCTGTAGTTCCCCCCTCCGTAAGCAATGTTAATGTGGTCTGGGATATTGATATTTTGGCTCTATGAGTACATGTACTTGGCGGCGAAAGGATAGAACATGGGCTGAGTTTTCCTTCATGCCGATGGGTATTGATCTAATGGGTGAAACTATATTACAGAAATCACTGATGTTAGCAGCCAGGATACGGTCTGGAATTTCAGGGTACACGTTGGAAAAGACTAATCGTGTTGTTTGACGTACAAGAGGTGATATATAAATTAAAGAGTTGTTTACAACCATACCTTGTGTAACAGCTTCTTCAGCGTATTTCCTTTCGTTAAAATACATGGCTACACGATTGCCTGCTATGCGGGAGGCATATAGGATCGTCTCTGGTGGCAAGGTTTTAGCCATTTCATTGACATACGTTGAGATTGGAACGTTTTCTTTCACATCGAAGACTATGCCATTGTTCCGGCTCATCTTGTAAGACGTTTGATTATTGTTATTCATGAAGGTTCCATTGTTGGTCCTGGGCTGGTATGCCCTAGCTCTCCCACCCCGGCTCATGGTGCCGTTGGGGTAGTGAGGGCGAGATCACACACTTGCCACAACCAAAAATGCACTGAAATCTACACAAAATATAAATGAAAAGTCCTCAGGATAGTCCTGCGGGTTCTACGTCACAATTACAAAACAGTAATAATAGCTACAATACATACATCAAGTCTGAAGACGCTCAAAAAACCAAAAAATAGCAGCCACGAAGTACGAGTGTACCACCGGTAGATTGATTGATTGATTGATTGATTGATTGATTGATAAAATTGTATATTAGAAAACACATTGCAGCCAAATGCTGAATGGTGTAATTGAAAAAGATGCAAATAGGGAGACAACATTAGGGCTGGATAGCTCAGTTGGTTGAGGGACGGGACATATATAGCCAGTGGTCGCAGGTTCAAATCCCGATTAAGTCAATATTTCTTTGTTCACCCTAAATGCGATTAAAACATTGACCCAGTCAGTTCCCCTTGTGGTTTATTGCTTGATACAAGAAACATCGATAACCAACAATGGAGGGACCAGTTTCCTTTTATCACGTGGTTGCTGGACGCAATTTTCAGTCCAAATGTAGCACGATCCAATGTGCAGTCTAGTGTGCGCACTTGCGTTTTGGGGGACTAAAAAAATGTCTTCTAATCGCAAGTTTTCGGAACTCTCTCATTACACAGCTCTGAAATTAAGCTTGCCCCACGCCACCACACGACCACGTTCAGCCATGAAAGAGTGGATGAAATCCTACCCCATTAAAACTAAACTGTATACCGAGAACGACGTGTCGACAGTCAAGCCGTGTGCCCTAAATATTTTCTTTTTCTAGTTGATGGAGATTGAAATCTCAAGTAAACATTCCTGGCATTTTTGTTTTAAGATCAAAATGTTGAAAAGAACATAAAAGATGAACTCTAAAGTACAGTTCTTGATTTAAAAAAACGAAGAGGCACGACCATCTTCCAACTCGAACTAGACGTAATGGCTCGCCTGGGACCACTTGGCATTATTCGATCAGGGAATTTAGTTCAAGGAAGTATAATTATTCATTGCAAAGGAATGGTAGGTGGGGGTCGCAGTAATGAGGAAAGACGGGATATGGTTATGGGAATAGAGGTATAAATTCAATTATTAAGACAAACATAATATTCCAATGTTTGTCAGCGCGCACGATACTGCATGATTACCCTTTAGGATAATAATCAACTTCATTATCTTCATATCTTCTGTCTTAGTGCACCGACTTTAAGGAGGAGTAAATATTTCAAGTTTTGTATCTAGACTAACTGAGTGCTTTAACCCTATCAGGACCGGGCTTTTTTTGGACTTACGGGGACCGGGGGGGGGGGGGGGGGGCTCATTGTGCCCCCCCTCCGTATTTTCCAAAGTCTTGGGCCGATTTTTATGAAACTTGCCACAAATGTGTATTTCACCGAGTTCTACATGATGGTGCAAAAAAAAATTCAAAAAAATTGCATTAAAAGTAGTTTTTGTAGTTTTTTTGCCCATTTTTGGTCAAAAATCGTATTTTCCCCATAATTTCCATATTTTTTGCCAGAATTCTGTAAAACTTTGCAAATTTGTCTTTCTTGACATCCTCAAGAACATAAACACCTTTTTCTTTACCAGAGTTACCGTTGAGGGCGCTAAACAAGCTGTTTTATGTAATTTTTGGGAAAAAATCACGTTTTTACATTTTTCCACTTAAAAATCGATGTAAACAGTCCTTTTAGGGTCCGAGTGTGCATTTATGAGGCCTAACTAACAACTCTATAGTATTTCTAGACCTCAAAAGTTCAAAATTATAATGTTGAAAATATTCCATAGATACAAAATTTTGCAAAGTTCGAACCCCTAAAAAACAGCTAAAAATACAAAATCCAAGATGGCCGCCAAAATGGCGGCCATTTTGGATTCCCACAATGCATCTCAAACTATCATGTGACATTTCGGTATCACTGTTGGCCACTAAAAATACTTAAAAACATAACATTTTGCTAAAAAATGCCCCAAAATCACAAAAACGAGTAATATGGGTTCAAACAAACGGTTGCCATGGCAACCACTGACCTCCAATAACAATCGTATTTTGACAAAATGACCCTAGATAATTTCCAAGTAAAGTCAGAAAATTTGGTGGCGATCGAATGTAGCGTTTAAAAGTTACAGGAAAAAGTTTGGTAGGGGGGGCACATTGTGCCCCCCCCCCCCGGTCCTGATAGGGTTAATAGTTCAACTGAGAGTTATATTGGTTTCGAGGAAGTCTTTTCCAACATTAAAGTTGTCGTTCGGAATATCTACTAGGACGTGTTTAGAAGACTGATTATTTTCTTACCTTTGTTGAGTTAAACGCGCCTTCGTTACCAAGAGAGTTAATTCAATATTTGAACACATATTATCAATAATTTATAAATGACAGGTCATGTGCACCCAAGGAAGAATTCCACTGTTGCCGGGCTCTGAATAATTTCAAACCGCGAAACGAAGGCGAGTGTCACATATCACGATGTGGGAATCAAATCACATTCACGCCCTGTCGAGTTCTTCATGAAAAACCTCCCCGTTCTCGATTCTAGCGCCTGGAAATTAGCCCATTCCAGAATAATTTATTACAAACTAGTCGTTTTGCCTGAATGGTTTGCCACTGGCAACGATCGAGCCCTCACAAAAGCATGTTTTACAAGATCCTTACAAACTACCCGATTCCCTTAAATGACTTGCCACTGGCAATGATCTGCATGACACATCATTACTGCTTTTTTGAAAATTATGTTAATTCATAGAGCTGTCTTTACTCATTTTTTTTTTTGACCACGACATAAAACCATGCCGTTAAACATTTCATCAGTAGTAACAAGGTTTGCTAAACTACTCAGCCCGACTGGTTATTACTCCGTCCAATAAAATGTTTGCAAATTCCATTGTATTTTTTACTGAAACAAATAAAGTTTGGGCCATTTCCCGAATATAATGCTAGTATTTCGGGGAACTGTTGCCCATCAGAAAAAAAACTTTTTCTTTTGTTTATATTTTGTATTATTATTATTATTTTAACCACAATCACAATTACAACGCCCAGAGGGATAGAAAACTGCCCCAATGCACATAATAAAGCCATGGGGAGATATAAAGCTAAGTCTCTTTACAGCACAGCTAAGAACAGGGAGGGGTAAATGAATCCCATATTTAAAACAATTACAGTTTAGTGTCTTGCTCAAGGACACAAGTGTCCTGACCGGGATTCGAACCCACATCCTAATGACTTAGCCACCAAAACTTGAGTCCGATGATAATACTATCATGTTCATAATATATACAACAAAAACAGTTCGGGTTAACATACTGAAGGTCAATAATTGGTTCACGCATCCACGATGTAGCAGCTTTGTGGAGCGAAACTTCACAGTCCTTTCTTACCAGAGCCAACCGCATCAATAACTAATTGTTGGAGATTGGAGTGGAATATCATCTTCACCGTATCTGTTGCAGATGACCTCTCCTTTGACTGACTTCTCTTGGTCACCATGGAGACCATATTAGACTAACAATACAAAAAAGGTCATTGTTACGAATCGGGTAATAAAAAAGCACGCGTTCATCAACGAAGCTCGTTTCTAATTTGTCTCCTTCACTGAATACGTATTATAAAAAAAGATCCATTGGCTATTTTACAACCAGCAATGTAATTTTAGCTGATTCGATTTTTTTTGATGCACTCATTTATCCACCCCCAAAATAATGTTCCTTCTATCGTGACGATACTGACGAAAAATGTAGCCTCGAAAATAAATCAGTACGAGCACAATATTGTGTTCAGTGCGTGTGTTTTTTATTTATTTATTTTTTTTTTTTTTTACACAATAAACAAATAATCGACAAAACAATTAGCCGTCACCGACGAGCAGTATAAACTGAGACAATATTAATGATCCAGACGAAAATGATATAAGCCTGATGAATGTTCTGGAGCACATTTTTATTAATTCACAGCCAGTGCCTAAAAATATACCGCAGCTTTAGAGGGATCGGGAGTCAAGGGACCAGAGGAATATTTTCGGATATTCAAAATGGTCTGGTCTGCCATATCTCAGATTGTCATCGTTCGTTCACAATGGGCGTGGTTCTTTCCGTTCTGGTTATTGTAACTCCTCCCCTTGGGGATTAAGATGCATGATATTGTTAATTGCATCATCACTCCGTGTGAATATTGAACATTACTAACAATTGCGCACTAACCGCAACAAATCAGCTTATTTACAGACCAATATGCCTGCATAAAGTGGTGAAGCGTTTAAAAAAGACAAGGGAAAGATGGACAATTTCAATATAGGAACAGAGTGGCTCTTTTCAAAAATTGGATTTGCTTTGGATGTAGGTCTATGAGTCGGAGCTTCACTGCTGGGCAAATACAGGTCGATGTCGGGCGAAACAACCAAGCAGATAGCATCAAATGAAGAGCAGTGTCTACAACCATCCTCAGCACAATTAGTGTTTTTCATTGGGATGGATCTTTTAATGCCTGATCGACATGGGAGATAAATATTTTAATCATTGTTCGACATCATATCTTCTAACCCTTGGTCGACATGGGATAAATCTTCTTAAAGTTTCATCTCATGTCAACAAAGGGTTAGAAGACTCGCCCCCCGTTACCAAGAGTTAGAAGATTTATCACATGTCGACCAAGGGTTAAAAGATTCATCCCATGTCGACAAAGGGTTAAAAGATTTATCCCATGTCGACCAAGGGTTAAAAGATTTAACCCATGTCGACCAAGGGATGGAAGACTTTCCCCACGTTACCAAGGGTTAATTAATGGAAAATTTCCAACTTAATTGTGATGATACACTTTTGGTACTAAACAATATCATGCAAAAGTATTTTTTTTCCCGAAACCTTGTTTGGTTACTTTTATTGACTATCTCTTTATATAATATCAACGGTGCCCTCGGGGAAGCTTGCAGATGTCACAGCGTCAGTAATAGACTGTATGTACCTACACCACAATACAATTTAGAGTCATGTGACTAACGCAGTTATATGCCGAACACGCTCTATTACACAAGGCCACCATAATCCAAACAGAAATGACTTCAAGGATAGAGAATTCTAAACCCAATTGTCCTCAATGTTTACTTCTTTCATTTATGATTTTTCATTGGGATATCTTTACTGAGAGTTGTAAGAAAATGTGAGGTAACGTAAGAGACGCGTGTTTGGTAAAAAATAGTTAGCCTTATTGGATAAGGTTAAAGGCGTACTTTACACATTGGTGAGAGGGTAAACTCCGTCTCTCTCTCACGGTCTATAGTAAACTGTTATATCTGATTCATTGTTTTTTATGTCTGGATTATACGATACTTGAAATAAGATTTATTTGTATATATATATAATTCTACATTCTAGTGAGGGCCACTCCCCACCCCCGGTCCAAACTCCCCACCCTCCACCCCCCAAGAGACATGTTGGGTTGTCGTAACTGCATCCGCCCGAATGTAAAACATGCCTGTACTATATCAAACCCGCACTGAAAGTGAATATTCCACAGCACCGGCTTTGCTAACAGTATTAAGACCAACCCTCAATGTGACACACCCAAAGTCTAAGTCATATCTTGTAAGAGATGTGGACTACAGCATGTCGGGAGAAACAAATACCAAACTCTGCTAACCATGTCTCTTCCTCAAAAACCCTCCGACGACCCACCGTATTTTTAAAGACCAAGAAACAGTACAAGTTTCTATCCACTTCAATAGCCCAAATCACAGTGTCAAAGATGTTGAACTAGCTGTTATTGAGGCCTGCACCGGTGACGACCCACATCGCAAACTCAGAGAATCACACTGGATTCACCAACTCCGAACGGTCCAACCTTTCAGACTTAACATAAACACAGGTGTCAAATAATTGTCCATTCCCCCTTGTTTTTTTAAATACATGATATATCATATAATGATGTTACTTGACTATGATCTATGCGTTCACACTTTACGCAGATTCCGGCTCTGCAAACATATGTACTGCTGAGATGCATTCACCTGCTTTTTTCTGTTTGCTCTTTCTGTTTATAATTATTTCTGTCGTCATCACTATCTTTCTTACCTGCAGATTCCGGTTCTGCAAATTTAGAGATTGCTATGCAGTAACCTGCTTATATATTTCACATTTCTATTTTCATATTTTCACTATAAAAATATTCAGATTCCTATTCTGCAAAATTGATGTATTGATATGCAGTTCGTTTACTCTTTCTCAATGTGGCTATGTAATTCAATCTTTTTTTTTTGCTGTAAATGGAAATCAGTGGAAATCAAATCTCATGTTTCTAACATGACGAATAAATAAATTGAACTGAATATTTAACTGAATATTGAATATTTTTTTCACTTTATGAAGATTCCGGTTCATCGTACTTATGCATGACTATAAATTAACCTGCCATATGTCAATATTGACCATTTCCACTTTTAGAATCTACAATACTGAATTTGTCTCTCAGTGACCTCTATATTTAGAGCGTTGTCCCTTTGCTAACTGCAATAGTTCATATGAGTAATTAATCTTGTCCTTTTTACTGGCCGCATTATCCACAATGCAGCTCGCCCTATTGTTTGGATCAGTAATCCTCCTTTTGTACCGTCCAACTTTGGTCATCCCTTTGCTCAAACTAATTAACTCTGATTGGTCATCACCCCTTTGTCTGCAATGTATTTACTTTGATTGTCTATAATATTCCCGTTTATTTCTGTTTTTTTTCCCATAATTTCATACTCCTTTTTTCTATAAATGGGTCTTTTTTATGTCAGTGCTTGTTTGTGCCTCTGACGAAGGTCCGGTTTGGATCGAAAGCTAAGGCCATCAACCCTACAAGTGTTGTGCATGATATACATGATTAAATTGGTATACTGAAGTTGATCAGAGTATACTAATCGAAACTTAAGAGTTTTTAAACCATTAGTTCTTTTCTGAACCACCCCACCTCAACTCATTAGAGATAATTACATGGTGTCACCGAAAAACATGCTATATTGTATTCTCGTGCATGCATGCAAGATTTCAAATCTTACTTGTGGTTATATAATTATATATAACTCTTCAAAATATGTAAGCTGGTTGGCTATGACAGTCATGGAGTAAAACTCTTCTCAAATACTATGGAACGAAAACAAAGAGGTATTTGTATCCAGAAACATAAATACTAAAGAATGATTAATTTAAATACTTACCGTGGTAGTTTGTAATTGGTTTTGGTTTGAAATACAATGCAAAAAAAAACCAAAAAAAACCCAGAAATAACAAAATGATCCATGAGTGTTGGAATGAAGCCAACTGTTTTGTTTGCTTTTGTTTAAGTCTACCGGGAGCTACTGAACACGCAGTTTGCAACTGATGACAAGTTGAGATGGCTGCTGTTATCACTCAGAATGAACGATAAATGATGTACCATCCCCCTGTGACGTGTTTCTTGACAACTAGAAAATTTGAATGATTGTTCTCCTTTGAGAAACTAACACCAATCACTTAACTCTTTTATTTAAATTGGTGAACGTTAAAACAGTATTTATTGAGAAAATAAATTAGCTGTTGCAAGTTGCTTACCTACGAAAGCGTAGTGCCGCCACATGAATAAAAAACCCACTCTTATCATGTACGTACATGATATCTATCGTTTACATGCACGATAACTATCGTATACGTACACGGTACACGATAGTTACCATGTACGTACACGATAGTTACCATGTACGTACACGACAGTTACCATGTACGTACACGATAGTCACCATGTACGTAAACGATAGCTATCATGTACGTATATGATAATTACCGTGTACGTACATGATAACTATCATGTACGTACGTAATAATTACCGTGTACGTAGACGATAGTATCGTGTACGTACAAGATAAGTCTCTTATCGTGAACGTACACGATAGTTATCATGTACGTACATGATAAGTGTGATTTTTTTTATTCATGTGGCGGCACTACGCTTCCGTACTTACCAACCAAAATGACCTGTTGTGTAAATGCAAAACAAAAATGTCAATGGCCTTAACGTTTCAAACCCAGCAGAGTCTTTCTCAAAAGCCAAATGACACACACACACAAGTATGCTGGAGTAACAGAAGCAGTCAAGTAGAAAGAACTGAACAAAGGGACACAGAAAACACTCAGAAGATACAAGAGAGGGAACAACAGAGACGGAGACAAAGGAAAAGGACTCTTTGAATCCATAACCAGTCATTCAGATAATGACACCAAATTATCGACAGCACTTGGCATTTAACTGAAATGAAATCAGACTGTATATCAATCTAAAATCTAAATGGAACATGGGATTCCTTGTTACCGAATACTTCAACTCTTTTTTTACCTCATGCAGCGCAGGTTTTGAATACAAATTAACCCGCTGTGAAACTGTAAATGGTTTACGCTAGTCTATCATTTTATCCACATTTAGTTGTATGTGTTGTTTAAGGCTTCGAATTCCACGTGGTCACCCAAACAAAATCAAACGTGCTTAATCAAAAGACCGCCCACTGACCTAAATTGATTTCACGGTTTCCAAGTTACTAGCGGTATGTGCACGTATCACTCGTTAAAGGTAACCACATGTGCGAATGTATCAAACGTTGTTAGCAGTTGTTGATGTACATTGAGAAACAAAGACTGACTTACATTGTATGTATTAACCTAATTTATAGTTGTTGTAATTCATGCAGGATGTTTTCTTTCTGCATTTAACTCCATTAAATCGCTCAGCCTTCATTAAGCAACCCTCAGCTGATGTAAAAGCCGGCAGTTTGCAGCTTCGCTCGACCGCAGTCATTGCGCAATATAAACACCATGCTGAAACCATTATGCCTTATATCACATCCTTCCTCTTTCATTTTCATCGCCAAATATAAATAAGAAATGTCTTTCAATTTCACTTAATTAAAACCCGATATTAAGCTTTTGAACGAAGAACCTCAAACTGTTTCCGATGGCTGAAATATAAATAACGTAATTTTGTGATGCGATCACCATATTGATTCCCAGGAGAAAATATCTTCATATCACCATTATTGTGCAATAGATTATTTAATTTGATGCTATTTTCCCCATTGTGTCTTTCTGTAAATCTATAAATAATTGTTAAGTATCATTACAAATGACGGTCAAAAGATCGGTTCTAATAGTCCCATTTACTTTTTAATTATGACAGGTAAAAGCATAAAACAATACGAAAGATTGTTCATGACTCTTTTCACCAGCTCAAACGCTCACCCATAAAGGTTGTTTCTTATGTTACTGTACAATATTATCTTTTTTTGTTTTTGTTTTGGGTAAACAGGTGTACCTTAATTTGCGTGTTATTCCTGCTTGTATTTCACTGGCAGAAGGGTGTATGTGAAAATAATTTGTTGGCAGTTACGGGCAATACAGGAAATACAAAACACACCAAATATTTGATGAATGGATTTGTTTCAAGGGAATAAGGTTTAAGTTTAGTTACATCTCTGCAGTGACGTGCGTTAACATTGATTTAACATGTTTTAAAACAGCGGTATTTTTTTCTGGCAAAATGGTATATTTTGTAGTTACACCATTTCTGCAAATTAACACAAGGGAATCGGACTAAGTTACTTCCTGGCAAACGAATGCAAAATGATAGATAGCTCTTCTAAACGTGTTTTCTATTCGTACAATTTGTTGGGCAAAACGATCTATCGGGACATACACTGTTTTGGTAAATCAACCAAAGAAAAGACCAGTGATAATTTCATGGCAAACAGATGTAAATAATAGATGGACTTATTTACTTAAATTTCAAAAGGGTGTGTATCTATGACACACGCCGTTGTGCCAGACAAACTACTCCATTACTTGGAAAAATGCCGAAGATAGCACATGCTATCTTCTAAACGATAACTCGTTTCGAATTGAAACTCGAATAATTGAATAGAGCGCCCTCAAATTTGCTGAAGAGCAAAAAATCTTTAAAAAGTTTTAAGTATAAGATACACTCTTCAACAGACGGCCGCTTGGGTGTACACCTGAACAATAAACTAGTGCACCCAGCAGGCCTACATAACAAGAACTACAATTACTCTTAAGTTGTAAAGACACCATTGGACTAGGTTAGACAAAATACAATCAGTTTGAAACGATTTCAGATTTAAAATGCCAACCATAACAGCGTGGATAGTGCTTTTTGATTTATTGCATTGCGCAATCTCAGAAAAGGTATTATATCTTTTAATAGTGCTTGATTGCCTATCAGAGTGTTTTGGCTTGCCGGAGGCAATTTGACCGCCCCTTGGATATAATTATATCCTTGGCTAGACTCCATATGAGGCTGTAAAGGGATTATAAGTGCATTTATGGACCTGATAACACCGTTTCACAGAAGGTAATTAAAACGACTAATTGCTTTCATGGATACCATTTGACAGAGTGCATAATGGGGTGTTTTGTCTGACTTCAGCCTTATCTTGTTTACCTCAGAGATAAAGACCATACATGGAGTGATTGGATTAAACCCAATGGCCTCCGCCCGTATTAAGGGGCTTTGCTGTTTTTTTTTGCATTTTTTGAAGTTTTTTGCGTCAAGGTCTTTTTGCTCCAAAGTTAAAGTGTGTGCACAACATGATTAAAATTGAAAATATATTTTTCACAGATTAGCACATGACTTACATTTAAAGATGGCAGCGGTAAAAAGAAAAACTTCTCTCGAGATGTTTTGGTGGAATCTTTTTTTAATATATATTTTTTTAGAACAAATAGAATTTATATGATTATTTATTTATAGCTATAAATAATAGTTTTTCCCTCGCTGTTAATTATTCTATATTCTGTTGTTCACTTAAAAACGTGATAGTTTCATTATTGCAAAGGTAGTGAGCCTTACTTCCCCCCTTTTTTAAAGCTTAATTATGTTAATCAGGACAAAGCAACTATCAGATAAATTGTTGTTAGATCTGCCGCCTCGCCCTATCTACGTTCCAGTCTGGGTAATATCCATCCAAATGATATTCATTTCACTATGTTTTTCGACATGTTACTGACGGAGGTTAAAACACAAACAATTTCGCACGCTGCCTGGAAGACTAAACATTCTCGTAATGCTGAATCGAACCTGGCGAAAGAGATCAAAGTACTTACTTCGAAGGTTGCTCAAGGAGATGTTACAGTTAACGAAGTTTTAAAATCCAAACAGGCTGACCTAGTTGACCTTCGTAAAAATAAAATGAGAGGCTTTTTCCGTTCTAGAACAATGTGGATGGAGCACGGGGAAAAGCCTTCTCGGTATTTGCTTAACATGGAAAAGCGTGATTGTGTAAATAGGAGTATTAGCCGGGTGATTACTGATCTGATCTTAAAACCTCTGGCAGTATTTTCAACGAAGCTAGGCTCTTTTACAAAAAAACTTTATTCGCCCTCTGATCTTGTTGAAAGGGCTGATCTCCAATCATTGTTCAAAAATTCAGACTCTCCAGCTCTTTCCAACTTGACACGTGATAGTATCGAACGTCCCCTGTCATATAGTGAGGTTAAATGCTTTGAAAAGGAGCCCGAATGGAAAGTCTCCAAGCTCTGACGGTTTTACTTTCGAGTTGTTCATTTGTTTTCCTCGGACTTATCTTGGTTTCTGCTACGTTCATTAAATTTTGGTTACGAAACAGGGAAACTCTTGGTCACCCAACAATATGGGTTTATTATACTGTTACCTAAAGGAGATAAACCTCGTCATTTTTTGAAGAACTGGAGGCCCATCTCACTTTTAAATCTTACTTACAAATTAGCTTCTTCTTGTACAGCAGAAAGAATTAAAGTATGCCTTTCGCCTCGAGCAACAAAAGGGCATTTTTTTGCTTTATTTCATCTTGCTTTCGTGGAGACAAAAAACAGATTATCAAAGGGACCACCGACATTATGATCCATTATGAGTTTTCCTGTAGCAAATCTGTGTGCTTTTCTTGACGTTCTGAAAACTGTATCTTGAATCTAACGAAGCTTTATTTAAAAGTCTCGACTTGATCGACAAATCAAAGTAAACCTGAAATTTTCATTTCATGTGAGTCTCTCCAACTCATCAGATTCTTAAACATTTACTTTTGCCTGAGACGTTTTAATTTACGGATACCTATAGCACATAAAGACATTTGAATATGGCGCCTTCTGATAGAGGTCCACCCAGTGCGCCGAGCGTATATAAGCCGTTTTCGAAACCATGACTTGGGCTTGGGCTCGGGCTTGGGATCCGTCAATCATGTAGAAAACCTGTGCTTTCCCTAGCGGGGCTTCAAACAGGCGGACGGAGCCCAAACTGAGAGCCAAAACCCAAGTCGTGGTTTCGAAAACAGCCATAGTTACGCGTTTCCATTGGTTCATCAACGTTTTACCTCTATTATTAAGCCTGGTTCATACTTCACGCGAAAGCGAAGCGAATTTGACGTCACAAATTCGCGACGAACAATTCGCCCCAGTTAAAATGTGTTCACCTTTTTTTGCGAAATTCGCTGCGAATGTAGGAGAGTAACGTCAAATTCGCTTGAGTTCGCATTCGCGTGAAGTATGAACTTTAGACGGCAGCATGATGACGTCACTGGTGAGGTTCATTCAATAGACAATAAATGTATCCAGAAATCCTGGTATGGGCATCTATCGCCAAATCGTAGTATGAGGGCCGGGAGCTGCCTCAAAGTTGTTGAGTTAGACTATAGTCTGCATGTAACACACGTACTATTCAGCACTACTTAAGTCGGTCGTCCGTGTTGTCAAGTCAACCAAACACATTTCCAAGTACAGACAGAGTTGACTGGTTAGTTGAGTTTGATTCGACTTGCGTTGACGGGGATGCCAGTTTCATCGGGTACCATCGGGTCAGACTCGTGTGCACAGTGTTTAAACTGAACAGCCACCGAGTCAACATGACTGTGTTGACTTAGATTGCAGATCAACCTTTAACCCCAGAATTGGTCGCACTGATCTGAGATCGGTTTGACCTCGAGAGCTCAGGTCCGGGCTCTCTCTGACTGAAAAAAGTAATACATAAATAAATACACAAATACATATAGAAAACCAAGAAAAGTACGTTTACATTATATAGTCCACGGAATGCTAAAAACGTTTGTTGATTTTGTTTGCGAAGAACGGTAGAGGTATTAAAGCACCCCGTGCAGTCGTGCATTTACGTCTTACATTTCATTTTATCCTACCTCTTCTTTGAATCAGTGATGTTTTGAGAGAGTTGGAACATACATGTACATGGTGTGGACAAATATGGTTCTTTACTAAAAATAAGGAAAAAAATCAATTAAACAATGTTGTTTTAACACCTTCATCCCAGATGGTAAATTAAAGAATACCCCGTGTGTGTGAAAGCACGAGAAAGAATCGAAGCAGGATGGATATAAATTGGGTCCAGTACTCAAATTTCACGAAATAAAATGAGTTCGCTTCAATCGTTAGACTTAATATTTATCTTTTTTAGTAACTGGACAAAAAAAAAATTCTCGACATCAATTCATCACAGAAAGAACAAAAGGGACATATACATTTAGAAGAGAATGCAGGCCCTATATATTTAATCGATTCAACGCGTTCAAATATTGACACTTGATTTCCCAGCGGAATGTACGCAACGTTGTGAGGTAGCCATAAATTACCCACTCGTCATAAAACAAGTTGATGTGTTATCGTTGATTGCCTGGCTGGAAGCTGACCGAGGCAATTAATTCCATGGTAACTTACTAGTAATGTATAAACTACTCCCGACATGTTGCTATGGAAATACTATCCAACCAATAAACAAGGTTGTCGAGGAAGGATAGGGGCGTCTCTTTATACTCTCTTGTCTTGTCTTGTCTTGTCTTATACATGATCTTCCATTTCGAATAAAAGAGAGGCAGCTCGTGAGGGGGGGGGGTATAAGTTCCACAAAGCTTTTAGGAATTATTCCGTGATGCAGGAAGCCGAGCCGCTTATTGTGCACTGGACTGTTAAATGTTGATTCTTAAAACAATTTTCCAAAACGTGTTTCCGATCTGTAACGCAGGCTTCCCCTTTTTGAGTTTAGTGTGTGTGTGCAATTCACCATGCAACATCAGGTAGTTACATTTTATTGTTTTAGTGCACTACTGTTTAGTACATTGGCAGTGGCCACATGTGATTGAGGCTGGGTGATCACATGTACAGGGCTGTTTGGGCACATGGATTGCATAGAGATATACATGGATTGCATGCTCTGAACTGCAAGATAAAGGCTTTAGACTAAATATGCGAATTTACACCGCTTTGGCAGTTTCTGACGTCTTCTTCATTTGTTGCTGCTAGTTATAAATCATTAGCTCATCACAGTTGTAAGTTTACTTTATCTACATCATTATTTACATGATACATTGCCCATGTTTCCTATGAATATTTTGGTGACTAAACTTTCTCTAGTTTTCCATGGTAAATATTCTACTCCTTGGATTTATGGTAGTTTGATGCTATTTTGGTAAATCTTTATATGATCTCCATTTCTTACTTCCATTCTTGAGCATAATATTGGGTTCGTATTATCTCTATTACTAGACTCTATGAGTTTATTACTGTTCCATGGTATGATATTGATTGTAATTTCATGTTCGGTTGTTGTTTCAGATTAAACCTAGTTACACCCTATTCATTCATAACACAGTCTACCAAGTGCCAGTCATTGAAGTTCTTGTGTGTTTATGGATTCAAATGGGGCAGTGTCCAGTGACCGTTAAAGAGGAGAAATAGATGATTTTCAGCACATGACGTATGGAGAAATCGTTACAGTTTAATAACTCTGAGCCCTTCTCATGACGTATTGGGCTTAGCAGTGCTTTGATCGTTGATGTTGGAACTTCTAGAAGGAGAGCCCCCCCCCCCCCCCGACCACTGTCTGTGTTCGGCAGCGTTTGTTCTGGAGTGGTCTATCTGATGTTTTCCTTGCCTGTAGAAGTTCATCTCAGTGTTATAATCAACACAGCACCCCCTCATGGTACAAGGCATGTTCAACCAGTGTACTACATGACAGTGTACATGTATCTTGGACGAGCTCAGGTGATCCTGGACTATTGCGGTCATGTACATCAAGCTTTGAACTTTGAACCTCAACATTGAAACTCTGAACTTCAACTTCAAATTTGAACTTTGAACTTTGAACTCTGGACTGACTCAAAGGATAGTTGCTTCAGTATATCCTCTTGCTAAATAATTGTATGCATTTTACAAATTGCATAATTATTGTGTTTGGTTTATATATTGATTTTCCTTTTAATCATTCTTTCAGTGTATTTGCTTATGATATTGATCTCTGATATTTACCATTATATTTTTGACATTATTCATGATTGCTTTCTGTTGATGCTTGTAATATGTCTGTATCAAACGCTTGTAAATCCAGCGAAGCTGGTACTTCCAGGAAATCTGTATCAAACCAGAGTTCAATTAGCAGTGCTAGATTGAAGGCTGCTGCTGCATTGGCAAAACTCCAGGCAGAAGCTGCTAACATGGCATCAATGAAGGCCATTGAAGAAGCGGAGTTTCGGTTACAACAGCAGAAGCGGGACTGCAAGCTTCAACTTAAAATTGCCATGGCAACGGCTGAGGAAAAGGTTTATGAAGAATTTAAAGAACAATCTGTGAATGACGATCTTCCTGAGTTAAACATGAAGGGATCAACGGCTGAAGACAAGGTGGGTCAATGGTTGATTGACACATCACAGCCACCCCAACCAGTGCCTCCACCTACGCCAAATCCTATTACGGATGCAGGCTTACAACGTGAGATGATCGACACCATGCTGTTACCGAAGTGTGAACTCGTCAAGTTCAATGGTGACCCACTCGACTATTGGGTTTTTATCTCTAGCTTCGATGGAGCTGTTGGGAACTCCAGTGTTGGTGCCACTGCCAAGCTCAACAGGCTTTTCCAGTACTGTGAAGGCGAGGCATTGACAGTTATCCGATGCTGTGCAGTAATGCAACCAGAAGAGGGCTATGCTAAGGCCAGAGAGTTGCTACGTAAACGCTTTGGAAATGACTACAGAGTTTCCGAAACCTGGGTAAATAAGCTCACTGAGGGTCCCCGTGTTATGCCTGGTGAACGTAAAGGTATTCAAAGACTAGCTGATGACTTAACGAGTTGCACATTGGCACTCACAGCTATGAATAAGCTTGACGAGATAGACACCAAAAGAAGTCTTGGACTAATTGTAAAAAGGCTACCGCAGTACCTTCAGTCAAAATGGCGCTCCAAAGCAGTGGGTATTCTTGACAAAACTGGTCGTTACCCTAATATTGACAGGCTGGTGGAGTTCCTAAATAAGGCAGCTCGAGAGGCAAATGATCCTGTGTACGGTTTGGAGGATAGAAACAACAAAGCAAAGGCTACAGTGAAGACCGGATCAACCTATAACATCCAAGCAGCTAGTACCTGTGATAAAGGACCTGGAGGCGGGAAAAATGCATCCAGGCAACAAGGAAGCATGAAAGGGAAGACCCAACCTACAAAACCGACAGCCTGTCCCTTATGCGCTGGGGAACATCTTCTTGTAGCATGCACTAAATTCAATAAGATGTCACCTTCCGAACGGCTCACTGTGGCTAAAGATAACAAGCTGTGTTTTAAATGCCTCTCTGGGAATCGACATTTCTCAAGGTTGTGTGAACAGGCTCCCTGTGGAATTGAAGGTTGCAGAGGTAGACACTCAAAGATGCTGCATGATGCATTCCAGACAGGAAGTTTTAGGAATGACAAAGCTCCATGCCAAAGGGAGTCGACTAAAGAGCAGGAAGTGGGGGCAACCAGTTTTGCTTGTGGGTCCACACAGAAACACGCCAAAATAGCCCTGCCAGTTGTTACAGTGCTGGTTAAGGGCACAGGTGGTGAAGACTGGCTGAAAACTAATGCCCTACTTGACCCCGGAAGTAACAGGTCGTTCTGCTCGATGGAACTGGTGAAAATGCTGAGTGTACAGGGCACTCCACAAGCCATGTGCCTTGACACCTTGAACAAAGCTTCTCAAGTGCAGACCCTTGTGGTTTCATTGGACATATCTGGAACCATTGGTGGGATCCGTACCAGAAAGTCTTTCTGCTTGCCAAAGATACATGCTCTGAGAGAGTTTCCTACCCTGCGAGACAGCTGCGCTACCTATGAGGATCTGAAGAAGTTTAAACATCTCAAAGATATCCCTGTTCCTTACGTGCCAAAGGGAGGTGTGACAATTCTCATCGGCCAAGACGCTCCACATGTGTTGGCTCCTTTGGAGGTGAGACATGGCATGGAAGGAGAACCTTACGCAGTCAGAACCTGTCTAGGATGGACAGTAAATGGTCCGTTAGCCAGCGGAAGTCTAGAACCAGCTGTGTCTAACTTTGTGCAAGGAAGCCTTGAAGCACAAGTCGAGAGATTTTGGAAGCTGGATAGTGCTGACTCATCTGATGATAGAACCTTGTCCATTGACGACAAGAGAGCTATAAGAATATGGAACGACTCAATCGCCCTGGTTGATGGTCATTATCAGTTGAACATACCATTCAAGTCAAACCCTCCTGACCTGCCAGAGAACAAGATCATGGCAGAAAGACGACTACAATCCCTTGCTAAGCGGTTGACGAAGGATTCAGGGTTATACAAAAGATACTGTGCTGAAATACAGAATCTGCTTAGTAAAGGCTATGCTGAAAGGGTTGCTGAACATGAAATGGAATCGTCACCTAAGCAGACTTGGTACTTACCTCATCACTGCGTTCTCAACCCTAACAAGCCAGAAAAGCTTAGAGTCGTGTTTGATTGTGCTGCCAGATGTGGTGGTACATCACTAAATGACAGAGTCTTACAGGGGCCGGACATGATGAATAAATTGGTTGGTGTACTTACCCGATTCCGTGAGCACAAAGTTGGATTGATGGCAGATGTTGAGCAAATGTTTCATCAAGTTGGAGTCTCTAAAGGTCACAGAGATGTATTAAGGTTCTTATGGTGGCCTGAAGGAGATATGAAGCAACAACCTGCAGTGTTCCGTATGACAGTCCATTTATTTGGTGGGATCTGGAGCCCCAGCTGTACTGCATTTGCACTGCGGCGGACAGCAGATGACAACGAGGCTAAGTTCAACCCTGATGCAGTTCTTGCAGTGAAGGAGAACTTCTATGTTGATGACCTACTCAAATCCTTTAAGTCAGAGGATGACGCTGTACTGATGGTGAAGGAGCTGACAGACCTTCTAGCAAAAGGTGGCTTCCGTCTAACGAAATGGATCAGTAGCAGTAGGAAGGTTTTGGAGTCCATACCCACAGCTGAACGAGCCAAGACGGTCACAGACTTAGATCTGGACCATGAGCGCCTCCCTGTGGAGAGAGCCTTAGGAGTTCATTGGGACACAGAAGGCGATCAGATTGGAGTAAAGATAAAGGTTAAGTCTAAGTGCCACACGAAAAGAGGTCTATTGAGTATCATAAGTTCTGTGTATGATCCCCTTGGGTTTGTGTGCCCATTTGTTTTGAGAGCGAAGATCCTGTTCCAAAATGAGTGCAGAATTGTAGGCAAAGGCTGGGATGAACCTTTGGAAGTCAGCACACAAGATCTGTGGGTCAGATGGTTGGACGACCTGACCGGGCTTGACAAGTTTAGAGTTGAAAGGTGTTTGGTCCCAGGCAATTTTGGAACTGTTACTGATTGCTGTTTGCACCACTTTTCCGACGCTTCACAAGATGCTTATGGCAGTGTCTCTTACGTCCGCTTTGTCAACACCAAGGGTGCTGTCCACTGTAGTTTCCTGATAGGCAAATCCCGTCTCGCACCGCTGAAGACCATGACTATTCCCAGACTGGAACTGTCTGCAGCAGTCATTGCAGTAAAGATGGACCAGATGCTCAAGAGGGAACTCAGGCTAAAAATACAAGGTTCGACATTCTGGACAGACAGTATGCTGGTACTCCAGTACATAAATAATCAAACAAAGCGGTTTCAGACCTTTGTAGCAAACAGAGTGGCGACGATCCATGATGGGTCCACAGCCAGTCAATGGAGATATGTAAACACGGACCAAAATCCTGCTGATGATGCTTCATGAGGTCTGGATGCTCAGAGCATGCTTCAAAAGGAGAGGTGGAGAAAGGGACCAAATTTTCTCTGGCAGACTGAAGATAAATGGCCAATGACCCCAAAGATACCAAGTCTACAGGAGAAGGACAAAGAAGTGAAGAAGGAGGCAGTATCACGGGTAGTGGATGCTGCTGATCAAAACAATCCCACTGAAAGGTTGATCAACAGATACTCTTCATTGCATCGTCTCAGAAAGGCAGTTGCATGGCTTCTACGCTTCGGTGAATGGTTGCTGCGACATAGACCAAAGAACCCGAATAGTAAAAATGCCAGAAGTGGAAGGCTGACAGTAGCCGAGCTGAAACATGCTGAGTTGGCCATTATAAGGAGTGTTCAAAGGCAATACTACAAGGATGAACTACGTGACATGGAGGCAGGCAAGACCTCAGTTAAGAAGCAAAGTGCCATCTATTGCCTTGAGCCATACCTCGATGACAGCGGAATATTGAGGCTTGGAGGCAGACTCCGACACGCTCCGGTTGAAGACACTCGGAAGTTCCCGGCAATACTACCCCATGATAGTCATCTGGCTACGCTGATAGTTCGTCATACTCATGAATCCCTGTCTGGCCATTCTGGTAAGGAGTATGTTCTCTCTGTCATCAGAAGACAGTACTGGATCCCCAAAGTAAGACCTCTGATAAACCGTATTCTGAAAGCATGCGTGCTCTGCAGAAGATTGCGAGGATTGCCCGGAGAGCAGCGCATGGCTGATCTGCCTGTAAATAGAGTGACTCCAGGTAAACCACCATTCACTTGTACAGGAGTCGACTGTTTTGGACCGTTTCTCGTCAAAAGAGGGAGGAGCACGGAAAAACGATACGGTTGTCTATTCACTTGCCTGTCTATCAGAGCCATCCACCTGGAGAAGCTACACTCTTTAGAATCAGATTCATTCCTAAATGCCTTCATCAGGTTTGCGGCAAGACGAGGAACACCAGAGAAGATCCATTCTGATAATGGGACCAACTTCATTGGAGCAGAAAAGGAGCTCAGATTAGCTATCAAGCGTCTGGAAGAGAACAAGCAGACAGAAGGTTTCTTCCTCAAAAGAAGGATTGAATGGGAATTCAACCCTCCTGCAGCCTCCCACATGGGTGGAGTATGGGAACGCCAGATTCGTACCTGTCGCAAGATTCTGACTTCACTCTTGCGTGACCAAGTGCTTGACGATGAGAGGCTTGATACTTTGTTTTGCGAAGTAGAGTCTATAGTAAATGATAGACCTATCACAGCTGTCTCAGATGATCCAAGGGACCTTGAAGCACTTACGCCAAATCACCTTCTGAAGCTTGGACATGGTCACCCAGTTCCACTTCGTGATATGAAACAGACTGACAAGTATGGTAAACGCTGGAAGCATGTTCAGCTTCTGGTAGAGCAGTTCTGGAAACGCTGGATTGCAGAGTACCTCCCCACCCTGCAGTGTCGACAACGTTGGATTGAGCCTCGACCCAATTTTCAGATGGGTGACATCGTATTGGTTCGAGATGACAACTCTCCTAGGAATCAGTGGCCTCTGGCGAGAATCACAAAGACGTTTCCTGGAGGAGACGATCTGGTGCGGAGTGTAGAAGTACGAACGGCGACTGGTAGTCTTGTGAGGCCTATCACCAAGCTGTGCCTTTTGGAAGGCAATCATGGCTAGATTTGTCTTAGTTTCTGTCATTCGACTCTGCAGTTTAGTTTACTGTTTGTTCTAGTTTAAACGTTTATTGGATTACCTGTTTACGCCTGGTTACTGTTTTTTATTTTAGTAAATGCAAGTTTGATAAATTAAGCATTTAAGGGGCCGGAATGTAACGCAGGCTTCCCCTTTTTGAGTTTAGTGTGTGTGTGCAATTCACCATGCAACATCAGGTAGTTACATTTTATTGTTTTAGTGCACTACTGTTTAGTACATTGGCAGTGGCCACATGTGATTGAGGCTGGGTGATCACATGTACAGGGCTGTTTGGGCACATGGATTGCATAGAGATATACATGGATTGCATGCTCTGAACTGCAAGATAAAGGCTTTAGACTAAATATGCGAATTTACACCGCTTTGGCAGTTTCTGACGTCTTCTTCATTTGTTGCTGCTAGTTATAAATCATTAGCTCATCACAGTTGTAAGTTTACTTTATCTACATCATTATTTACATGATACATTGCCCATGTTTCCTATGAATATTTTGGTGACTAAACTTTCTCTAGTTTTCCATGGTAAATATTCTACTCCTTGGATTTATGGTAGTTTGATGCTATTTTGGTAAATCTTTATATGATCTCCATTTCTTACTTCCATTCTTGAGCATAATATTCGGTTCGTATTATCTCTATTACTAGACTCTATGAGTTTATTACTGTTCCATGGTATGATATTGATTGTAATTTCATGTTCGGTTGTTGTTTCAGATTAAACCTAGTTACACCCTATTCATTCATAACACAGTCTACCAAGTGCCAGTCATTGAAGTTCTTGTGTGTTTATGGATTCAAATGGGGCAGTGTCCAGTGACCGTTAAAGAGGAGAAATAGATGATTTTCAGCACATGACGTATGGAGAAATCGTTACACGATCAGTTCGAGGAAGCGTCTAAACAACTGCACCATGGAACTATTTTAACAGGCGCACTTGTCTTGACTGATCACGCCGATCAGACTGATAGACAATGAATAACAGAGTATTGAAAATCATTCCCGCTTTTCCATCTGTTTTATGAAATGATAAATAATTGGATCAAACAATGAGCTCTTGCAAAAGTGGATCTTTTGACATACAGTAAAACGCCAATGTAAAAAGAATTGTGTACATATATATTCAGTCCGACCGGCAATATTACAAGCGAGACTATTTGAAGCCATAATTGTCTTCACGCTTCAGTGTTCATCTGAGTAATTGATTCTAATGCAATAACATCGACCTACGGGGTATTGATGATAATGGAAAACGTGGTAATTGAAAATGAACACTGGCAACAGTAATATCCGGACAAAATCAAAGTAACAATTGATACAATTATTAAAATCATTAGAATCTCACAAATTTGTCGTCGTCTAACGAGAAGTTTAATGTAATGGGCATCAGGTATTTAATGGCTTCGGAGTGGCTCTGGCCGTATTGCCATATGGCAGCCAACGACCATAGGCGTAGCCACTTGATTCGGACGAGGCATTGCACTGCTTAACTATTTGAGAGTCAATAACCAGACCACAATTGGGAGTATTAGCGTTTCTTGGAAAACAATGTCAAAGTGTGACGTCATAGCCAGCTTCATGATAGCGGTTGATTGTCCACATCAATTTGTTCATACATGCAACAATTATTTCATAGATTTCTGGTGATTTTGTTCATGTTTAGGCCTACATTACTGAGTCCGTGATTTATTAATAATTGACTTGTTTTTGTGAAACCTTGAGATTGAAAACCAGTCCTTCGACGGTCAAATAACCCATATATCTCTTCCGGCAATGCAAAAAAGCACCCGGAAGCCCCCCAGAAGTCTAAAGACATTAAAAGGTAGATCTACTTCCTAACAACGAAAACATCTTCGTGAGTGTTATTGATTTAGTGTATACTCGCTCCACCTAGTGTCACTGCAGACCACAATGTCGCAAATACACGCTTAATGGGAGCTATAGACGCAATCTGACAGTCTAATACAATCAAATAAAAACCTCTTTGTTATCCGATGCTTTTTGATATAATTGGATCCTGAAAGATCAGTTGCTTTCTCCCCGGTCGCAATTGTTGTAATTTTGTTACCGTGTATAAGTTACAACTTACCATTAATAAATCGACATTAGTCGCGATATTGGTCATTTGATCCTTCGGCATCTAGGTCTTTTTTTAGGTTAAATCTTTATCCCAAGATCCAGTCTTTACGATGCAGCCGCTTCTTGGCTCAACTAGTTCGCGATAAAACCTTCCTCATCACCGCCTGTTCCTATAGTGCAATATATTAAACCTTCAACGACCAGCTTGATGTGAGGCTATAAGGAGCAAGTTTACGCGCAATCAAGGTTGAATTCACGTCAATCCAAAAGTTGATTGGCTTGTCTGCGCATGCCTACGATCAATTCTAAATATATTAATTTTCTTTGCTGAGAATTTAATAGCTCTAATGGTTTATAAAAACACGACATTAAATGTACCATGCCAACACAAGCGACCTATTTCAGTCCACTGGCGCCTTGCTGATTTTTATGGCTTCAACGAAGGCAGCCGTCGCTTTAAAAAGGAGCCCCAGCAAGCACTATGTGTGAAATTAATGGGTATTTGAAGAACAAATCAAATTAGCCTTTGCAAACTGCTTACCAACCACAACAACCTGTGTAGTACAAATGCACAACATTTGTTAATGGCATCACGTTTCGACCCTAGCAAAGTCTTTCTCAAAGACTAAATGACAACACAACACATATATATATATATATATATATATATACAGAAGTAACAAAAGCAGTCAAATGGAAAGAAGTGAAAATCTTCAGTGGTTAAACCAGACTCTTCCCCTAACCCCCTTTGTCTCCCTCTTCATTGTTCATCATTTGCATCTTCTGACTGCTTTCTGCCTCTCTCTTTTCACTTCTTTCCACTTGGCTGCTTTTGTTACTCCAGTATACTAGTATGTGTGTGTTGTGTTGTCATTTAGCCTTTGAGAAAGACTCTGCTAGGGTCGAAACGTGAGGCCATTAACAAATTTTGGGTATTTGAAATACAAATACAAATTTCAAACAAAACTTAAAAAAAAAAAAAAATAAAAAAAAAATAAATAAAAATAATATAACGTACTTTAGCAAATTAGGACCTTTATTTGTGGGTGTATGTCCCAAGAATTGTATACATTTGCACAGAAAGGATGCACCGAATACTATCCTTGTTCTGTACTTCTAGTTACAAATAGAGTGACAAAGTTTTAATTTCCGCACGACGCCTTTGCCGTCATCTTGTACTTGGACATTACAGACTACAAAGCAGTGAGAAGTTTGGCACTCGTTCCGTTTTGGTGCGAAGGGCAACTTCCAAATGTCCAGCACTAATACACAGCCGCCATTAATAATAAATGATACAAGATAATGATGTTTGTTGCACGAGTCTTATAATTGTGTTCTTTTCTTCGTATTACTACCACAGATGAGAAAACATTTGTCACCTACGGTGCGGCATGCATGACAGCATACACAACGTGATCACACAGCAGTGTGGAGTTGATTTACTTGACACTATTCAATCGATGGGTCGTCGCAGTCGACAGTTGAGTACATAAAAGCAAAGTACCTCGGCATGTGGACGGCACTTTACAACAAGCCACGGGACACATCAGTCAAACCAGCGGTATTAACTCCTTGGCAATAGTGCAGCTTGGCGGTTCTAGGGCGGGCAACTTGGCAATTGTACAACTTGGATGCTTTTAGACAAACCAATCCAAATGTTCACACGTTGGTGATATCCACTCGCAGTGTGAACAACGAGTTTTTTTTCAAACTAAGCCTTGCGTTTAACAAAATATTCTTGATACTTCAGAAGAAAACATCGAAGTATTCCCAGTGAAATTCATTAGAGACTGATGACTTGAACAAGATCCGGTTCGTGAGTTGATGCGCCAATTCAAGTTAGACTTTGACCGTGAGAAAATACATAAATATAGGCTTACTCTCTTACTCAGAGATACCGTTGGTAGGGGCAAGTCCGTTGGTAGCAGGCGTGTCACTACAGTACAAATTGCAACAAACATGTTGGTTCTGGAAACATTTCACAATGTCTGATGCGATCAGAGAAGATGAAGTCAAGTTTCTTTGATCGGTTGAGACAGTCTCCTGACACTTTACAATCCCCAATTTCATTGAGACGCTTGCAAGGGGTTTTGCCTCTTGTATTAATTTGCCTGCTGCTCCGTCCAGTTGAAGGTACCGAACTAACAACGCAAACAGCAGAACACCAAGAAAATATCCTAAATGTAACAGGTACACCCCCAGGTCTGGGAGATGCTTCGGAGTCTAGCTTCTCGAGAAAGGGACAATTTTATCTTGGCGGACTGTTTGATGTTCACTTGGAGCAAGATGGAGTCTGCAAAGAGATTAATCCACGAGGTTTGCAATGGATGTATGCAATGGTTTATGCTCTCGAACTGATAAATGCACGGCAGGATTTGCTACCCAATGTAACACTGGGTAAGTAACATACAGTAGGAACTCGAACTTTCTTCTTGCAGTTAGGTTTGAAGAGTTAATTTGCGGGTGGTTTTAATGACTCGATTATTTTTATTCATCTTATTATTGGTGTTTGCATTGTTGATTGTGCAATAAACTAAAACAAATCTTATGGGCGGTTGCGGCTCTGAAAAGAACCGGTGGAGTAACAAATCGACGTTTCGACCAGTATGATGTAATGGTAATCATGAGGGGTGTAGGAGCACTGTGATTTTCTCATAACATAAAACAAATCTTAAAGCAAACTAAATCATTGAGTAATAGTAAAAAAAAAAGCTAGACGAAATCTTAATGTTAAGCAGAGGTAAGTGCAAAGATGAAGACAACATGGAAACAGATAATTTCTTTCTGGGAGCATTTTGAATATTGGTGTCCGTGAAGTTCCAAGTAGTTGTACCTCTGTAGCTAAAACTTCATTTCAGACAGACACGTTACTTCTCCTCAATGCATAGCCGGAGTTGACAATGTTAAATTTGAGAAAAAAATAAATTACCAACCAAAAGGACTACATGTAGTTGTATAATGTAAAACAAAATGAAATAAATGTCAATGACCTCACGTTTCGACCCTAACAGAGTCTTTCTGAAAGGTTAAATGACAACACAATGCACACACATACAAGTATGCTGAAGTAACCGAAGCAGTCAAGTGGAAAGAAGTGAAAAGAGAGAGGCAGAAAGCAGTCAGAAGATGACTGCTTTTGTTACTCCAGTATACTTGTACGTGTGTGTTGCATTGTTATTTAGACCTTTTGTGAAAGACTCTGCTAGGGTCGAAACGTCAGGCCATTAACAAGTTTTTTGCAATAAATTAGTTTGTCAATTAACACGGCACAAGATCATTGATAATGTTGTACACAATGATGCATCGTGCTGGCGTGATAATTAATGGTGTTTAACCGTACGAACGTTTACAATGTTCACTCTGACAAAGTAGGCTATGCACGTCGCCCCTTCAATGACTGATAAAAAAATCTGAATGACACCAATATTTAAAAGGCAAGTGTCAAATTGGAAACACCATCAAAACATTGCACAATCTAATATTTTATAGCTGTAGGCTAATACATGATGATTGTCGATTGTGAGAAGTTTAAATGCAAGTTTTCATTCCACAGCTTCAATTGAATACTTTTCAAATTTGTAATCGGCTTTTTCTTGGTTCTTGGTTTGTTATCCTTCAAAATACTCCGCGAAGGGGGTCTTAATGTCGGTGGTGGCCGGTGGAATATTGACAAGTTTCATTAAATACCTTAACTTTAAATATTATTGAACTGGGTTGAATACTGGTTGCTGGCTGGAGGTCGTTCCAAGATTTGATTGGGCGGGGAAAATGCGTTGGCATAAACTTGTGTGTTGGCAGTTTTGGTTTCACAGTTGACCTCGTCTACATCAGATTTGGGGTTGTTATAAATCTGGTGGTTGATGTCAAGTTGCCCATTAATCATTTTGTAAAAGCAAGTCCGTCTATGAGCTTCCCTTCTGGCTTTGAGTGATCTCCAGTCAATTATTTGAAGAAGCCCTGTAACTCTGGAATCCCTCATAGGTGTTGGTAACACAGTGAGCTGCTTGTCTCTTGACGTTCTCGATGGATGAGGTATTTTAGCTTGTTTAAGAATCCTATGAAGCAGTGGCATAATCCAGACGAGGGCGGATAAGTGTGAGGTAGAGTTTTTCTTAACGGTTGAAGAGCAGTGATGGTATTTTTTTCGCAGAAAGATAAGGATCCGAGTCGCCATCCAAGAAGCATGATGTGTCTGACCGTAAAGCAAGCTGACTATTCCATCGCAGGTTGTTTTAGATGTTGATGCCAATATACTGGGTTCTATTTTTGTTTTCATCCAAGGTGACGCCAAGGATGTCGTATGATGTTTTACATGGTACCCTCTTCCTTGTGACGCGCATTGTCTTACATATGAATGTCTTGAATAAAATGCCCCTG
Source organism: Marthasterias glacialis (assembly GCA_911728455.2). Taxonomy (NCBI): domain Eukaryota; kingdom Metazoa; phylum Echinodermata; class Asteroidea; order Forcipulatida; family Asteriidae; genus Marthasterias; species Marthasterias glacialis. Next base: position 27,855,897 of record OU452224.1, on the reverse strand, counting down.
GCCTCCGACGAGTGGACCATTGTATCAAGATTTTCTTGAAGTGCTCATCCTCTTCGGAATTGATGGCTCTATAACAATCAGACAATCATCGGCAAATAGCCTGGGAGTGCTCGTAACGTTTTCATGAATGCCGATTCTATGAAGACAGGTAAGGTGTGGACCCAGCAGTGTACCCTGCGGTGTCCCACTAATAACTGGTAGCCATTTATAACTCAGACACAACTTATACAAACACGTTTTTAGTTTTGTAAGGAAACCTGAAACCCATCTTGTTTTACTTGCACGGATGCCATAAAAGTCTATTTGCATCGGTAGCCTTTGGAGGGGGTGCCGTCAAAAGCCTTTGAGAAGTCCAACACTGCCACGTCGTTTATTTTCTGTTTGTCAAAGTTCTTTGCCAGGTCGTTTGTTGTGCAGTGAGGATCAACTGTGAGTCACATAATCTGTGTTTTCTAAATGCATGTTGGTTCTCAGCTAGCATATCAGAGCGGAATAAATGTCCCATGAGAGTACATGTACTAAGCTCCACAAGCTTGCAATAAGTGCACTTCGGGGAGACAGGGGGATAATTTGCAGGGTCTGTGGCTGGCCCCTTCTTGAAAAGTAGAGTTATATTTGCTTTTATCCAGTCCAATGTTAGATCTCCCGTGTCCAGCGATTGCTGAACGATGAACTGCAACATTGGAGCAGTTTCTCCCTCTGGCGTGCTCTATTGTTGTATCGAAAATTTACTTGCTGAAATGGCGTCCAGCGGGATTTCACATTCAGTGTGAATGCCCCCATCTTGCGCCGCAGGCGCTCTATATTCTTTGATCTTAAACCCTTCTAAGCATGGTTTCGGAAAGGCAGAAAATCTATGTGTACGTTTAATCATACTAGTATACAGAAATGGAGATATTGAGGTATTAATAATAATAATATTTCATAATATGATGATGATGGTGTTGTTGATGATGATAATTATTATTCTTACACTGATTTCTACTTCCTAATGAAGTTATTTGATGCTTTATAGCAAACTGTAATTATCTGCGCGTGCCTTTAATCAATGAGTGTAGTAAGGGAAACAATGAGCTATTGTTCTGACCTCGATTCCTAATATAGCGTGGATCTAAAGTATTGATTATTTCCTCTCACACGCTCCGCTATCTTGCTTCTGAGATTGTTCAAGTGTGCACCAAGTTTATTAGTTAGGTTTCTACAAACATTATTAAATAATAATAAATGCTGTATTCAATAGGACGATACCGTTTGGTCAGTTGCTCCGTTGTTAATATTGTTTTGTTATTATTCTTTGATGTTGGTATTTTTACCTTTGTTAAGCTCCTTGGACCCTGTTTGGGGTAAAGCCCCAGCTCAACATTATTAAGAAGAAAAACATAGATGTTCACAGATTTACATATACCTTACATGGTATAAAGATAATGATGGTAGAACACTTTCCTTGAAATATGTCTGCCTGAAGTGTTATCGTTTTTAAATAATAAATGAAGTAAGATCTAAAATCAGTTTTCGTCTCAGTGAGACTAAAACTCTGACCATAGGAATGCGTACAAAAATGCTAAATGCATTTTTACCGTTTTCTCGCAAACTAAACGACAAAATGAGCTGACGTTTTCACAGGTTGGTTTTATTACAAATATCTTGATTTGTGTAAAGAATGGAAGTATTTACAGTCAGTTTACCAATGTTGAGCTGAGGTTTTAAGGGTTCTATATAAAAGCCCTTTATTGGTATTATTATACTATTAAAGGATTTGTACATGTAGTAGGCATTTGGGTTTTAAAAGAGTACATTCCTACCATCAGTGCTAATGTTTATATCAATTTGTTATCAAATTAGGTCGCACCTATTACGGGATTTTGTGCATACTTATATCGTGGCCATTTTTGAAACCAATTCCAGCTTGGGCTGCGGGCGTATGACTGGCTTATGAGTCGGTCGTGCGATGATAACCGTCGACTGCGGACGGGCGCCAGCGTCTTCAGCAACCAGTCACTGATGCGACCAGTGCACTGATGCAACTAGTCACCGATGCCTAATAAGCGATAACTAGAAACTGTGTTTCTTTAATGATCGAGGTAACCTCAGGGTTCTGGCTGGCTGTGTGATTAGACTTGCTCAGTGGTTTTCTTTCCCTGCCTTTCACCTCTATGGACCCTGGTTCAAATCCCACCTCAGACCGGAGCCTTGCATGTGGATTAAGTTTCCACTTCTTTATACCTGATTGATTAGGTTTTCCCCGGTGGGGTTTTTTCCTCCAATATCTAACAGAAAACTGAATATTTCTTCTCGTTTTCTATTCATCTCGGTATTGGCGCTAATTGTGCCGTTGGATGTGTAATAAAAATAAATTACGGCAGCATATTGCCGCCACGTGAATGGCGTATACGTACACGATAGTTATATTGTTATCATTATCGTGTACGTACGCTAATTATACTTATCGTGTACGTACACGCTAATTTTCAACTTATCATGTACGTACACGATAAGTGAGTTTGAGAGTGAGATTATTTTTTTTTACGTGGCGGCAATATCCTTTCGTAATAAATAAAACAACAAACAAATTAAACTTTTCGGTCGCACGACAATCGGTCGACTGAATAGAAACCAGTCTCTATGCACCATTTGCCCGTTTGAACACCCGTACCGAAAGCACACAATTTAATTAACAAAACAAACAAAATAGCTGGTGGTGTCTGAGACGGTTCCCAAGACGGATCTGAAGCTTTGTTTTGAAAAGGGCCTACGTGCAATAATTTGGATTTGAGAAATCGTACGGAGTGTTTGGGTAAAACTTTAACAAGCACAATGCAGCATAAGATTCAGGATGTGCAGAAATCTTCAAGCTGTCATTTGTAACCAATCTTGTAACTTTAAGAGTAGCCTATCGTCGTGGGGGACCGGAGTTGAGACGGCAAATGACAATGTCTGGAGGCAAGCGCCGGTAAAGGCCAATGGGGCCCAGCGGAACGCAAGCCCCCGCCGACCGACCGGCGGGTCCGCCAGGGTTCCGAGTCCGAGGAAAGGGAAGCAGGCATCCGGGTATAGGCATAGACCTACTATTTATTTGTACGAGGGATTTATTAATGGATACAGAAAACTGGTTTTACTTATTATGATTTGGCGTATTCACCATGGAGTGGTGGAACCAGGGAAATCACGCCAATGCCCCCATCACCTCCCCCGGCAGCGATTCACTAGTCAACCCTAGGAACGGATTAATTTTACCATGTCGGTTTTAAAACCCGGGACACGCTACTGCTATCATCTCGTCTTCCTTTTAGGTAATTAAACGAATGTTGATCCTGCTATGCATTTCATATAGTGTGTGCATTTAATTAAAGGTTTGTTTGTGTTACATTCACCCAAGCATTTAAAGTAAACAAGAACACAACAATGCTCACATGAGAAACTTCATCTAAATTGTTTCTCACATCGCAAACCTCACAAAAGGTTCTGTCTTGATATGATATTGCTTTCTCACACATGTTTGCCTCTTGCATGCATGAATCACCATATTCGGAGATCACTATCAGTAAAAAAAAAAAAAAAACATAAAAAAAAACACGTTTTACTGCGTGATTGGTCCAGAGCAACCTTACTCTAAAGTCTGTTGTTTATTTATTTTTTGTTTTTATATCTTTTATGAGACATGGTTAACCATCGGTATACCTTTTTTTTTTCATAGACATTATGGATCAACTGTCTTCTTAATGAGTTATACACAATGGTGATAAACACGTTATGACAGTCTCAAATTGTTGTTAATCATTAATATTATACACACCAACGGTTTATTTGGGAGCCATTAATTGTCCGCTTCTTCTATTCCTTAATTAGATGTAAATATTTTATCTGGATGTATAATATTATTTTAATTTTACCATTTCACCCTTGTCTGATAAACACTGACTAGATACTGTCACGAATATTGCGGTGTCCGGCTTTCTCTGTATATGTTTCTTGAATTCAAACTTTTACAGTTTTGAAAAGAAGAAAAAAAAATGCTCGTGCAGTAACAAAACCAATTTATATTTCTCAGTTTTCTTTCTTCGACAAGTACTACGTATTGTGAAGTCAAATACCTGTACTTTTTTTAAATGATTCCATTTTGTCAAAGTTTGGGCTTTTGCGATAGTCACGTAGACTTAATAGATTACTTAAAGAGAATAATTCCGCCAAATATTTGGATTTCATTAGATGTTAAATTTGCATCGTGGATAAAAATATATATTTATTATTTATGCTTAACCCATACATCGCTGTGTGTTAAGCACTGTATACTCACTACTTTCCCGAGTTGTGTGAAAAAAAAAAAAAAAAAAAAAAAAAAAAAAAACGGGCATACGAGGTCAAGCCCACGTCTTTTGGCACAGGACTCGGGAAAGTACCGCGCACGGTGCTTTAATCGGTGTATGGCTAAAACATAAATTACATGCTTTATCCCCGATGCAAATTTAACATATAATTTTTTGTTGGGAACAGATGTGGTACACGCTGCTAGAAATGATTCGAACGGCCTCTAGCTACCGGGCAACCCCGGTGGTCTAGTCGGTAAAACTTCTGCTCTAGAATGGCAAAGTTCGTGGATTCGATTCCACCCAAGTATTATGTCTGTGGATGTTTCACAGAACTTAGGAAAGTGCTGAGTATACATATAGTGCATGACACACATCGGGGTGTGGGTAAAACATAATAATAATGAAAGGTAACTAAATAAGTAGTAAACTAGTAAATGGGTACAACCATTCATAAATCTCTTTTGGGTGAAACGGTAGCTCTGAAACGAGCCTGTGTGGTCTCGACGTTTCGAACAGTATGCTCGTCTTCAGGTTTAATGTTGGAAACTTCGAGACCACACCAGCTCTTTTCAGAGCCACCACTTCTCCCAAGAGACATTTTATTTCTTCTCCTTCACACAGTGCAAAGCTTTAAACAATACAATAATACTCGGGTTGACTCTTGTGTTCGGCGTTTTTGAAGTACCACACAGTCCTCACTCGTCTGCTATGGCAAACCTTGACTGTATCCTGTGGAAGTTGAATTCAACTACATCGTGTAATCTCTAAATAAAAGAACCGAGGATAATGGGTTGGGGCCATCTTTGTGAACATCCCAGTGAATCACTCTGCGTGGGAAATTCTGATAACAACCAACAACAACGAATAAAAGCCTGCGTGTAATCCTAACATAAAAAGTGAGATTTTTATTGTTATTTTTATTTTTTTTCCATTTCATCTTTAGTATAATATGTGAACACCCTCGTCTATGTCAGGTCGGCAGACTGACAACCGATTGTCTGCCGAGGTCAAGTGTTTCTTATCTATATATATATATTTTTTTGTTTTTATTATTATTATTATTATTTGTTATATTTATTTGTGTGTGTGTTTAAGCCCTACATGCAAAGTGGACCTGGTAACAAAAGATGTCCACACCGTGTAGGAACTTGAAACACTGTGTGGACTTACACACATCCACACAGTGTTTTCACCAATTACATATTCTCGTTTTACTCGAAAGGGAAGCATTTTCTGTACAGCATTGAATAGCTCAAAACCGAGTATTATATCAAAGGGATAGGGTGTCCGAAAACCAGCTCTCGAAACACTCTCTAATAGAAATGGTGGTTTTGAAGATTTCTTGCACGGTGACAAAGGAGTGTCCATACAGTGTATGTCACGATGGACTGTGTGTGGGGTCGGGGGGGGGGGTGGCTGCTTGCGTGTGGGTGTACTTGTAGTGAAGTTCAAACCAAGGACTTATAACAAAAGGGACAATAGGTCCACGATTGATATCACAAAATAAGACAATGGGGTCCATGTTTGTCAGGACAAAGAGTTGAACAAAGGAGGGTCTACAATTGCACGGCGTTACATGTGTGTGAGTGAGCGTATGCAGGCATTCAAACCAAGGACTTTAACAAAAGGATCTGGGTGTTCCGACCAAGAGAGGACGTCCTCACTTGGTTTTTGTGCACAAAACCAATTGGGACTTCGCTAACAAAAACAAAGTCCAAACAATGGGAGAACAAAGAGAAGTCCTCAGTTTACACCATACACAAACATGTGGGCTCGAATTCGCTCCCTTGTGGAGTCCTATAACAAAAGGGAAGCGCAAGAACAATTGGTCTCCACAGGGGAATTCTAAAGAGAGGGATGCTCCACAAGGAAATTTGTGTACAAAGTCTATGAGAAAATATTAAGTACAGGGACAAAGGAAAGAACAATAGAGGTCTCCACAAGGATGCACAAATGAGAATGTGTGTGTATGTGTGTGTAATTTGGTCACTTGTTTCACAGATCGTATCCGTGCTGTTATTTGGGGAAGTGAAACTATTATTTAGTTGTTATAATTATTACTCTTGATACACAATCACTTGTTTTGGAACAGCAATTCATTCACATCATCCATCTATTAATAGACTCATCGAACAACCAACCTGTGGTCACAAACAAAAACATGTTTGTGTTTCTGCTTTGTCAGGCATGTGTGTACGTTCCTATCGGGCTTATTTCAATTGTTGCAATCAAAATAAGCAACGGTGGTTTCTTGCTTTGTGCTTTTTTAAAGTTCTTCAACCATAAAAATATTTCAGACGGACATCATTCTCTGGAGGATTGGTACTGGTATGATTGAACTTCTTTATAGCCAGTGAGCTTTTAGATTGAAACTACTTATTACCTCCCTCCCCCAGATATATTGTCAATCCCGTGGTATGTCTGTAGAATGGTGCATCTTAAATTCCGTCTTTTAGTATCACCGAGGCGGAAATAAGATCACCACAGCAGCATTCGAGTTTTAGACTATTCCGATTTGACAGCTTCGCAGATACTTTTTACGCGCGCGTTAGCCATGACATGCAGTTCATGCTGGTCTAGTTATCGACACATTTAGTCACTATCTAAACCAGCCTGCACATTATTCCACGTTGTCATTTGGTCCACTATTTTAGTAAGCACTCTACGGGCAATGCTTGAGTAGAAACAAAAGTACCAGTTTTGTTGTCATAGTTCCTTTCTAGCCTACTTTCTAGGTAGCAATAATCACGCGGGACAGCTAAAGTAGTTTTCATTGGGACGAGGTAAATGTGACAAAATGAACAATCTGAAAAGTGTCTATTAGGTTATCTAAATATTACACAGGTGTTTGCACTCAGACACAAACATGTATTTGTTATTATGAGTCTGAACAAGCCATCAGTTTAACGAACTCCCATCTTGGGTTTCAGAATATTAATAAATTGTGTCAAAGAAAAGGCTATAAATATTGTTTCATTACAAAGAGCAATAGTGGAAATATTATATCATTTATAATTAACTTATTAGCTCATATTATAGTTTGTTGCTTGAAAGCTTAATAGTATAGCATATTATTTACGTAGGCATGGTATTGACAAACAAAACAGGGGGTGGGGTGGGTGGGTTGTGATAACACCACGTCATAAATCTCTTTTGAATAGTGGCTGATCTGATACGACGCGGTTTATTTGTATGCAAACAATTTAAAGTCCGTTTCTAGGATGATTACAAATAAGTGACAATTTCGAAAAACTAACGTCGCAGTCTGCGTATTTGAATTCGCTAGTCGCTTGAATTGATACCCTAAATTAAGACGGGAGGTGAAAAACAAGATGGAGATGAAAACATAATTAGGGGAAAAATGTTTGAATACATGGCGGAAAAGAAAACCATAGGCCAAGATGTAGACTCTAAAACATTTAAGAATTAAATAAATTAACAGGTGATATATTAATATAATAAATAAATTCGACTTTGAAAACTGCTTTCAAGTAAAGTCCATGCACAATGTAGTATTTCATTGCAGATACGACATTTCTTTTCATGGCATTGTTTGAAATATTTATTTCATTTCAATTCTGAGGCAAGAATAAACTTCAAGAGGAAGAAGAAGAAAAAACAAAACAAAACAAAACACACAAAAAACAAACAAACAAACAAACAAACAAGCAAAACAAAACACTTGACCGCGACTGAAGAAAAGAGTAAAACAGCTATAGCCGATGGATCGCCTGAGGGGTGCACCATTTTTCCTAGGGTGGGGGTGGGGGAACTTCTGGTCAATTTAAAATGTTCGCTTTTCCTAAACAAGCCCCTTTTCAGTGCTCTTGTTATGCCGTTTACTAATTTTTTTCATAAGATATGACATGGAGGTAAAAATAATACACTGTCTGTGTGTAAATAGAAAATTAGTTTAAAACCTTGAAATTACTACATAAAAGCTTCCAAAATATAATATTTGACCCTTATAATTATTAATCTCGAAATTCCAGATTTCAAAAGGGCCGAATGTGGGGCGGCACGGACATCAATGGGGAGGGGGGGGGGCGTGCCCCCACCTTAGTTACCCCCACTGTTTACAACTCAACATGTACAAAATGTTATTGTCAAACATAACAGCTATTATACCCAATCCACTAGTGCTTTAAAACAAGTGGAGATAGCTCTTACTGCCATAGTCGCCTATAATATTATGGACGTAATTATTACTGTCAATATTTGATGATAAACCCCATGAATAATAGACAAGTAGACAGTCAAGGTCATTATATAATAGTTATACAGTCATTGACCCAATAACGATTATATTGGGACGTTGCACAACTCAGTTGTAAAATGTAATAGAAGATAAAGATCGTTGGTTTGGGGATATTCGCATTTGGAACTTGTTCAGTTTGATTGCCGTTTCTCTCAAATGCTAATTTGAAAGAAAAAACAAAATGTTGAATCAAAATACGGGCTCTCTCTCTACGGTGTACAACTACGGAAGAATGGAGTTACCACCCGCGTTTAGACGTATACGAACTCATTATCATACAGACATGTGCCAAATTAGATAATTAAGATTTTTATAATACTTTTCCTTTACAAAGATTGTGCTTTTGAATGGTTAGAGGGCGTCAAATGATGCGTCTTATCTGTACGAGAAAGCCGTGCTAACGCAACGGGCTATACCCGTAGCAACATATGCACTATACCCATAGCAACCGATTATACCCGTAGCAACACCAGTTTCTTGGTACATAGACGTCTAGGCTCAATATATAAATGGATGTCATGAAATTAATATTGACTGTTTTTATTCGTGCTTTGGTTAAAACTATGACCCCCTCGGTGATCCCCGGACCGCGGCTTCGCCCCGTGAATCACCTCGGGATTCGTAGTTTTAATCAGAGCTGTCAATATTATTATTTGTGTAATGTCTCATACCAGAAAATTACGTCTTTCCAATTCGCTGTCTCTCGTTTTCAGCGACCCGCGACATCTTGGAAACAAGTACCAGCCAATCGGAAGACGTTGCCGAAGTCATTTGATTCAGACACGAGCTGCTCATATCAATATTAATTAGAGTAAAAACAACGAAACGAACGCACTTTAGAATTAAATTTTATCGTTTTGTGATTAGAAGAGCCGCGAGGAAGAATACTTAGTATGAAAATAAATGTCAGGGCTTCCTACAGAATGCCGTCATCGTCCAGAATATTGTTTATAAACACCGTGTGAAAGGTCATGATTGGTTAAGGAATCTTAGTATCCGAACACAGATGTGTAAATGTGTAAAAAATATAGTTTTTTTAGAATCCGTCTTCAGGGACTGGATTGTTCGAGTAGCCTTGATATCCACCCCGCCCACATACCTTTGATCCAGCGACCCATTTCTTATCTGTACTCTATTTTAGTGTGTCAATTCTTACCGATGCCCCCTTTTCCCCGTGACAGAGTGAGAGATTCACCACGTACACATACAAATAAGTATGTTAGCAATAACGTGACAAGTGTTTCTTTTTACGCGCGCTCGATCAGGAGTGAATACTTCGAATCTCTCTCTCTTTTTTTTTTATCAATTTCTGAAAAGGACTATAAAATGAATATTTGATTTACCCATCCCCTTTCACACTAAATGTATAGTCAATATTGAAACATTCATGTAATCATTTTACTCTATCTTATTTGTCGTCACGGTTGAAATGTTCTCAATGACTAACTAAAAAATGACTGTCGAACTACTGAACGATCCCCCGAATACAAGATGGTCTGTTCATCATGTCACACCAGCACCTGGTCTAGATCCCGTAGAAAATTATCCAATAATAAATCCTAGTTTACTATATACGTGTAGCTTATCCAAACTGAACAGTAGTAAATGTCCCAATGAATTCCCCGTGTCACAAAGCTCTGGAAATTGTGGGTGATTTGGAACATTTTGTAAAACGCAAAGAAAACGTTTTTAGTTGCTTATAATGTCGCCTCCTGCGGTTTCAGAGAGGTTGCGCGCTTAATGAATCGAACACTAATTGAAACGTATACCGTGTACTAATAAGATAAGACTTTGGGTCAACCGAATCGTTTTAAATTAACAAATGCTTCTTCCACATCCCATCTTTGAAAACTGACTTGTAAAAGTTTCATATATTAAGCATAAGGCACCTCAGAATTTGAAAGAAAAATAAAATAAATAACAATAATAAAAAAAATGGCCGAACAGTTCAAGTTTACAAAGTTGACTTTGGAAAAAAAAAAAAAACTTTATTTCCAATGATGTAATTATTTAGGCCTGTGCTTTACGATAACTTTCAAAATTGAGTACTGGCACGAAATCAAATTTCAGACTTGAATTGTAATGCAAATATTTATTGAATTATTTTCTTTTCTAACTATTTAGATTACCGACTGCTCTTTGATAAAGTTCCTTGTTATGTTTTTTTGATCTATTGTGACACGGTTGTTTCATCTTGGCGATCAACGGCCTTTTCAGTTTGGGTTTTGTCCTTGAAATCTGAATACATCTGTACAACGATGGAATGGTGAAGGTCTCAATGGTTCTTTCAGATACTTCCGGGGTGATTCTACCGAAGTCATTGTAGGCATACACTCCGAAAATTCATATTTGATAACGGTTATTTATATTTAATACACACTCTACACATTCAAAGTAGTTGTTTGACAAAGAAAAGGAAATTACAAATTAATTTTCCCTGCCATCTTTTCGAGGTATTGTAAAATTGTAAAGAAGCGCTTTGTTGTATTTTTTTCACTTTTCGCGTTTGTGCTCTTCGTGTAGCCAGCAAGAAGACAGTAAAATGTTATCTATCCATGTACATTTGTAAGCTTTAATTGAGATAAAACGTAACCATGTAAATATTGTTGCTTATTACAGTAATCTATACTCTGTGAGTTGTCATATTATTATTTTACAACAATTATTGGAAACAAACGCAACTTATTTCCGACACGTTCGCTTCACCCAGACTACTACATTCTTTTATTTTGTTATTTTTTTTTATTTGTTTGTATTTGCTTGCGAATCATGTTTCCATTTACACTAAGTTGCGTATGTGTGTCGTGAGATCGAGGCCGATTGAGAGTAGACTGGTGTCGATGTGTTCTATATAAAATGAACCCAACATACATTAGTATTTGACCTTGGGTTACACGATTTTACTGTTGTGATTTCTTTTTACTTTATGAACATAATTTCCACTTATTTTTGATTTTTTTGCCAGAAAAGTGATTGTGATGAGCCACGTGATAGTCTTAAATGGTTTTGGAATTCAAAACGGCCGCCATTTTGGCGGCTGTCTTGGATTTTGTGTTTTCAGCTTGTAATTAGGGGGTCAAATTTTATCAATTTTTGTACAAAAGAATATTTTCAACATGCTAATTTCTTACTTTTCAGACCCCAAAAATATTTGGATTTGTCAACCAAGCCTTATTATTTCTCCCTGGGCCCTTGGCGGCGGCCATTTTGATTTTTATGTGAAAAAACGCAAAAAAACCCAACTTTTTCCCCCCTCAAAATGGGATATATTAATGGATTATAATGCACTCAAAGGTGACTCCAGTTCAAATTATATTTATTTTGTAAAAATGTACAAGTTTACGAAGTTTCAAAACATTCGGACGAAAAATACAGACGTTATGGGGAAAACACGAAAATGGGGGGGGGGGGGGAGCCAAAAACGCCCTCTATTAACGAATTTGGGAGATTTTTTGATGTCATCACGTAGAACTCGGTGAAATGAACATTTGTGGCAAGTTTCATCAAAATAGGTTGAACACTTTGGAAAATACGGAGGGGGCACTATGTGCCCCCGGTCTCCGTACATAAAAAAGCCCTGTCCTGATAGGGTTAAAGAAAGAAGAAGAACAAAATCTCCCTCTACAGAGTCTCGAGCATCTGATTAGAATTTCACTCATAACGTCAATACCAACAATTTTACAAACTACTTTTTCAAACGACTTCTGGATAAAATGTTTGTCACGACACGTGACCCGATGACGTACTTTATCGGCGCAAACCTCAGTTGACTTTCGGAGTTTGTTTGAGAAGTCCCTGCACTCTTATTTTAATGAAACCCTTCTATTAGTGTCCAATCGTTTAGAGTACGTTCTTTGTAAATATTCGAAGTAAAGTCCGAAGTTAAAAAAAAAAAAAAAAAAAAAAAAAATACTCAACGATAAAAATTAAATGTAAGAAAAAAAATACCGAAAATTTTCACCTAATGATTTGAATTAATATTTTCACTTTGTAAAGCGATGTCGACAACTAAATAGAATAAGTACAGGATGAAGAAGCATATGATAAGCACTTTAAAGGAGATGCATACGTTTGGTAGTTGGAGCCTAGTGTCTGTTTTAAACCTATCTAATTGTAAATATATACCATAAAACTAACCTGTGAAAATTTCATTTGAAATGGTGGCAGCGTTTTTGAGATATTGCCAAAAATCTGGAGCGGTTGTGTTCACGATGAAGAAGTATCCGTCATTGGAATACACATTCTGAGAAGCGTTACGGCCATAACGCTTCTCAGATTCAAATCTTTGGGGATGAAAACTGATAAATTTTTCCATAACCGCAGTACTTCAAAGTGAAAAAAGTTTCTCAAAATGCATTATACTGTCCAGAGCTGCTGTACTTCTTACCAAGTAAGTTTTCATTGCCATAAATTTTCGGAGTCATTACCAAACGTATGCAATGCCTTTAATATTATTTTTCTTTTATCCTTTTTTAAAACTTGTTATTTTTTTTAATTTTTTTTTTTGAAAACGTAATATACCGAATTGATGATGATTACTGCAAGGCAAAGACGAGAGTTGAGCGAAAATACTTCACAATTCTTTACAAAATAAACTATTGGAGTCAGGATGTATAAGTTCACTGACTGTACTTTCTACCTCAAGATTTGTTTTGTCATTTAATAATCGTAGCTGGAGCGGGAACCTCGAGAAGTTAATACGCACAATTGAGCCTTTGTATGTAAGCTATTGATTCGGCCGTTTTGAGCTTCTATAGTATTTTAATCTCACATTATATCAGCATTTCAAGAGATATTTAGTTATTTTGAAAAATAAGCGAGCTTCCTCGCCCGGCATTCTGGCAACGGAACAATACACAATACAACAAAGAATACAACAATTGAATAGCAGATTCGATTGGCGATTTCTTTGGTACAATTCTTGTGTATGTAAGACTGCATTACAAAGTTACCACAATCTTTGAGGCTGATTTCATCAATTCCATAGTTTGCGTGAGCAACGCAGGACAATGAAGCAAGCAGTAAATAAAACTTCAAGTTTATGAAATCACGGTGACATTGCAAAAAAGAGACAAACCACTCGATACACAATTTTAAAATTACCAGCAAAGGTGAAACATACTTGAATGTGAACTGTTTTTTCCGCCGAAAAGAAACTCACTAAGTATGAAAGTAGTAATTAGGTCTATGGATAAAACTTTAAAAAAGAAGAAAAAAAAAAAAAAAAAAACACGAAAAAGACGATGAATCAAAAAGACATGGAATTTTAAACAATTTCTGCAAAATTCTCAAATCATAATTGAGAATAATGGATTGTGATTTCGCATGTGTATAATTAAATTAATACACTGTAGGATGGCTAAGCAATCATTGCCGGTAGGCCCAACACCAACCAACAAGTTCCTTTTTGCAAACACGATGCCCGAAATCCAATATCGTCTGTCATGTTGAACAAATATTAAGCATAATTACTGTTTGTATCCAAACATGCGTTACGTCTTCGTGGAAGCTTCTCTAAGATGTTAACTCTACATGGCTTGTTTTGGGTTTCTTTCCAATTCCAGATATTTACAATGAGTTAATAGACATTAATTTTGATATAAATGATGTTATTAATGGTTACAGTTTACAGGACAAAAGTGAAGACCTGCATTATGGTATTTGAAAATGAAGATCTGTATGAATTTGGCGCTGTGGTTAACTGATATGCGATAGCTGTTTCACATCAAACTTAAATATACAACGTTCCATTTTCACCGAACAATTTTGTTTATATTTAATCAACTGTCATATAAGTAGCAGTTGAGAGAGATTCTGCTGGGGTCGAGACATGAGGCCATTACACATTTTATTTTTTACTTCTAACAGACTGTAAAAACAACTCTGCTTGTTAACCGGATTATTGAGAGAAGATAAAGGAACATTACTTTTCGGTTTTCAAATTTTACATTTAAAACAAATAAAATCTCACATAAGCGTGAGACACACACACAATCAATAAACCAAATATGAAGTCGACAAAAATGAGATTTGAAAGAGGACAGATTGAAAGATTAGCCTTTGGAAGGATTTACGCCAGAACATGTTGGGGAATAATTCATGCCCAATTAGACAAACAGTGTTAAATCCCAGCTTTAAAAGTCCCGTACGTTTACTTCAGACGTTTTTAGATGAAGTGGTAAGATATACAAGCACATTCCTTCAATGTTTAATCAGTGTGCGCAGATGTGGACAACTGAGCAACAACAGGCAGCATTTACAGACTCGAAGAAACTTATCTGTCAGCGAGCCCCCCCCCCCCCCCAATTCCCTTTGAAAGCCTACGGTACTTCTTAAGACAAACACATGACGGTGCTTTCGTTTTCTAGAGATAGTACCCGAGACGTATAACTTACATGTCTGTTCATAACAAAAACAAAACGGCAAACGACATCTTGAAGTAATTTTACAGCAACATTTCAAGTAGGAATATTTTTAGCATTGTAGGTGTGGTACAGGATTTCAAGAAGTTTCATAAAATGTACAATTTATGAAAAAGGTATGCGCAAGTTGAGATCAACTGTTATCGTTTATTCAAACCGTTACATGTAAACATGATCACATTATAACGCATTTTCTTCATACTCGTCAGATTATTATAATGCAATTCAAAAACAGTGTTTTTTGTGATGTTTCCTAAACACAAATACTTACTCAATGTATTTGCAGTAAATTTAAAAACAACGTTGGGTATGTTATCCCGCGTTTGAATATTCCACTTGGGGAAATCTTCACTGTTTTATAACTGGTAGGTTCATTCATGTTCATTCAGCTTTGTGGATAGATTTCAAAACAGACCGGGTTAGAATTGACGCGGAGAAAGGGCTGTATCGGCCACACCCATTACTGGCAGCTTGACCCAATTTGAGGTCAAAATGACCGGAAGCTGAGTAAAAAAAACCTGTTCTTTCTGACCCGGTTTTTCGGTCGTGTTGACCTGCTAGTGTGTACAATGTCACGTACGAACCATAAACTTCTCCCGGTGAAACCCGCGGCGTTTTAGAGTGTGTGTCAAAGCAAGCTGTAATGTTATCAATCCTGAGCACCCAGCGGGCAAGCATAAACAACAGAAGCTTTACCCCTCCTGCACTACCGCTCAGGCGAACGGCTTTTAAGAAGACACGTTTAATATGTACTTTGTAATGTGTAGTGAATGTTTTACCCATATATAAAATACTTGCAAGTTTACAAACTAATGCAATGATTTCTTGAAGCCAATGTCGATCTACATTAATTCAATTTCATCTGTACGTAAAACTATCAGCAATTTAAAATAGCATTTGCAAGTAAATATTTGTTCTAGATTCCTTGGTTGTCATCGTGAACTTCACGCACATTATTCCTGTCAATGTATACAATAACACATTAGTTTGTACTGCTGTGACGATCATTGACGTCACTTGACACTTGTTCGTGGACGTACTGTATACGAACCGCAGTTGAACCACACAAGGAACGTAGCAGGGGGATTTGATTATGGAATGGGACTGACTTTTCAATTTCTTCGTGGCTATAAATTCAGACAAGTCCTTTTGCAGCTGCTATTCTCCCGAAACTCATTATCCTTTATTTAGATTAAATTTAATTTACGGTAATTTAATGCAATGTTTGACGACAGGTCAATATCCTGAGATCAAACGGCGCTTAAATAACACGCGATTTACATTAGATTGTTCATTTGTCTTTGTGTGTTCATGGAAATGTTGATTTTGAGCGGAGCTGGCACCAAACAGTGGAATTGAATCCCAATTACGATGGTCTGAAAGAGGTTTGTTTTAACGGCCACAGTTTTCAGCATTGGCTGGTTGTCAACAAATCAAAATAAATGATTTTCTTTTTATTATTTTTATTTATAAAAGGCCATCAGAGAACTTAAAGCCCCAGCTCAACATTGGGAAAATAGAAACATATCTTTACAGATGTCTACAAATTTACAAACACCTTACATAATAAAAGATAGTGATGGTTGAAAACTTTCCTTGAAATATTTCTGCCTGAAGTGTTATCGTTTTTTAATAATAAATGGGGAAAAAAAATATAAACATATTAATATTGTGACATGAGACCAGCCTAAAAATGCGTACAAATATGCAGATTGCATTTTTACCGTTTTCTCGCAAATAAAACGACATAATGACCTGCAATTTTGACATGTTGGTTATATTACATATACGCCCTACCGTGATATGTGCAACGAATGGACGCCTATCACATACTTTTTAACAACGTCGACCAAGTAGGCTTAAAAAAAAGTGGTGGGGGGGGTAGAAAGGAAAAGCAAGTTTCCACATAGACACAATTGTGTTGTTTTTAAGACTTACGGATTCGACCCGAAGATTGCAACTGACAATAACTGCTTCTTGTGCTAATATGAAAAGAGAGTTTTAGTGCATTACATCCTCTGGCTAAGGAGCAGTTGTTAGAGCCAAAAGGTTAAGTGTTTGTGTCGGTCATTACTAAAAAAAAAAAAAAAAAAAAAAAAAAAAAAACGATACAAAAAAAAAAAAAAAAAAAAAAAAAAAAATGCAAATACAAATAGAAAAGAATAAAAAACAAAAGCTTAATAGACAATGACAATTTCTGGACGTTGGGCTCTTGAACGTCAAGATCAGTTAGTAATTACTGCCGCTTTATATCTCAAAGTGCCAAGGGTATACAATTCCTTACGGACCATCATCACTATTGCATTAAAATCGCTAAAGTAAAACGTGTATCGTTAACAGGCTGTGGTTACAAAATTGCCTGACCTTTTCAAGAAGACGGTGATGATCAATTGAAAGGGAAATGGTGAAACGATTCCATGTTTGTCTTAAGGTTACATCAAGATCTAGAATTATCTTGTAACGATGTATAAACTCACGATGATGGGGGTACTGGTACCTTAAGCATTACCCTGAAGGGTGTATGATCGATCTGGTTAGTATCATCGTTATTTTTGTCTTTATTGAAAAGTCTGGTAGATTTCAAACGCAAGGCTGTTGCAAAATGTTGGATGTTACATGTTTAACATTAAATGGTTAATGTAGCCCACTATTCCCATATTGGTTCAGATGGATTCTATTTTAACCAGGTTTTATGTAAGGATTTCGAGACGAAGCTCATGTAAATTCTATTTTTACTTTGTGATTATGAAGCAATCAGGTTTCATGTCGAGTGTATTTGTTTGAGTGTATTTGAAAAAAAAAAAATGTTTACTGTATTTATTTTGTTTATTACGTATTTTGTGTTTAATTTAAAGTATTTGATTTAAATACTAAGGGCACAGTAGGCGGCAATTACAACAAATATATATTTTGGTTAAAAATTAACTCTAACCAACACGACTATGACATTATTCTTAAAAAAAACATTTTCTTTCAGATTTACATCTGAAATTATTTGTTATATCAGACCGTTCATCCATGTTTACGCTTTGGAAAAAGTAAATAAAATACACGCACAATTCAACTTTATTTTATGACGTAACTGCCGAGTGAAACTAGCGGACTGTAGCTCACAAAACTATTCCGTGTCAGACGAGTGTTCAGTTCGTTTCTAGAGTCAATTCATGAGTCCGTTGAGATGAACGCCATTGATACGTTCTACTGTACAAATCACCCAGTACTTTTATCATTGCTAGACCGTAAAGTCCTGCCACTCCAAAACATCAACATTCCTCTTTTATTTAGATTAGCTGATAGTTCATATACAAATTATTATCACATAAACACGTCCGAGCTGTCACAGTGTTTATACATCAAGTTCAGACACTTTAAATGAGGACAAGACTGCTTTTGATAAAGATACGTTTCGTTCCTTTCCACAAACATGTGTTTGGGTTCATTTTGAAGTGCAAGTGTGGCGACTTAAAACCCGACGGCTCTTTTCGACTGCATAATTCGGTTGCCCGGCTCAGAAGAATGTTAATAAAGTGCGATCACATTGGACAATTTATTAGTGTCAAAGACAGCCTGGGATTGTATTAAAGCGACCTGTCAGTAGATAGTAGTGATGTAGATTGGGTTACTCACTGTTTTGTTGTCTTTCATGAAGGTTGCAAAACAGAAAGTTGAGACGCAAGGGAAGTAGACCTCCTTAATGCAAAAGATAAACACATGAGGATTATTAAACGCTTGCTAGAAGAAGATGGATGGAATATTGCATTTCCGTTAAACTCAGGAAGATTGCAGGCAAAGGGACCTACCGTCTATGAGGACATATAACCCGGCTGAACTAAAGACTCAAAGTGCAAAGTCGTAACCATTCCAAGCCTTTAAATTTGGATTTTTATTTCAAGGAACTGAAACCTGTTGATGACTTCTTTAAATTTATGATGAAGCGATAACATTGCGTTAAATTAGAAAGCGAAATATCATGACTGATCAGTTTTCAATAAGGGAGAATAATTCTGAGAGGAATGTCACCAGTTGATCAGAAACCTAAGCCTTTAAGTAAAACTAATCATCGTAGTTTTATTCATGGACCTCTCCGGTAACGATGTTTTTATTCACAGCCTAATTTTGACTATTATACACACTTGAGTTGTTACCAGTTCTCGTCAATCAAATAGGCATACATAACGGCGGGGGTCGGCATTTTGAAAATTACACATGCATCATTTACGAGCAGTCGTCTCCATTAATTTGCATAACATTTTAGTCTTAAGAACTGAGCTAGTCTTTTTGCAATACCTTCTTACAAATAAAACATGTATTCTTAACAATGCCCTCCTAGAAACGCTATATTATTGTTTGCTCTTGTCACGTTTTGTTCGGGGGATCAGTGACGTGTACCCCCCCACCACCACCAATGCACAGTTGTTCCTTTAATCGAGGTTGGAGAACAGTTGCCACAAAAACATTTGACCTCCCCAGATAATTAGAACTGCCCAACTATGATTGATATTGTCCACATCGTTAGAAATTGACGAGAAGTAAGTTGGAGGAGTCCGGACTTTGTGTCCGAGGAAATTGAAAACAGATAGAGGGCGATATTGCGCATTAAAGCAAAGTACAACCACAGTACAACGAAAGTCATTCTGATTCTACCAAGTACATTTTCCAAGTTCTATTTTGGGAATAATTACAGCAAGCCTAGATGGCCTTTTAACTCCCCATTTTCCTTTCATTTTCCTGATGCAGGATTTCACATCAAAGATACATGCGGTAACCCTAACGTCGCGGTGACATCATCCCTCGATTTCATCACTAGTTCAGCCCACCTTGGAACTTGTAAAAACGAGTGAGTAAAACAAAAATAGTAATGGGATGGAGCCTCTTTGTTGTCGGTTAACTTCTTGCATTAATTTTAGAATATTTGTTTTCGAGACGTCTCAGACTTATTATACACATATGGACTGGCAATGAGGGAAATAGTGCACGTCTATGCAACCCGAGGGCATGTGAGTGACCGGGAGAGGGTCCTATTCCTGAGGCCAAAGGCCGAGGGAAATAAGACCCTCTCCCGGTCACTCACAGGCCCGAGGGGTGCATAGACGTGCACTATTGCCCGAGTAGTGCCAGTCCATATGTGTTTTATAACACACCGCAGTCCAAAATGTCGGTTAGAAGAGTAAATCGCGGTTTTTTAGCCGGATATTGTTCTCGATCCGCAGACGCCGCCATTTTCGTTCTCTTGAGGGCGCTGTTTACCAGTCAATAGTTTTGGGGTTTTGAAACTATTTCCCGCTTTGCGAACAATTTCCCCCAAATTGAAGCGCGTGCGGTGCGTGTAGTGCAGATTTCATGCACTGGGCTATATTAGTTCACCCCACGCGACCGTGTTTCAGCCAATCAGGATAAAGAACCAGGAAGAGGTGTGTTGTAATTTGAGATATGGATAAGGCCCCTAGGTAATTCGGTCAATATCAACAAACTACACAGTGTGTCTGTACGTCATACATGACGTGTAGCCAGGTGCTCAGTCGGTAAGGCGATGCGTTTTTATTTGTTGACTTATTTATTATCCACAGAAATGTCGGCCATGTCTACATGCTATGCCTTATGTCTTTGCTGTGTGTGTGTACAGGTGTTTGATTGAACCATAATGACCACGCTGGAGCAAGGTTGTTTCTATTGTTCCCATAAAATAGTTGTCACTAACAACCAGCGAAGATGCATGAGAGTAATTAATGTCCAGTGATATAACGTTCACTTTTTTTTTAAATAAACTTATCCCATTCTGTCCTTTTACAGTTCAACGAAACAAACCAGCACTGACAGATTGGGAAGTATCGTGTCGGTAGTTGGTCCAGCTACAAGTAACGCAGCGATATCTGTGGCGAGTCTTTTTGAGTTATTTGAGTTACCAGAGATTAGTTACTCTGCAACCAGTGAGCAACTCAGCCACTCTAGCTTCAGGTAGGCCTATGGAGTTGTACATAAATGATGGATGTCTCTTATTGATGACTTGTCAAGTTGAACCAGCTCGGTTATAATAGATCAACCTGTCATCAAATTATCAATACAACGAGTCTGTTATTACAGCCACAACTAAAATAGCCCATCAAATTGCCAATGTCATACAAGCCTCGGCCATTGTTGATTTTGTTTCGTACACATATAAAATAGAAGAAATTGTCCTTCGCAATTCAGCTTCTCGGCTGCCAGTAAGGATGATTAGCATCCCAAATTATTATTATTATTATTATGAAGACGACAACAACAGCAAAACAACAAAACAACAACATCAACAAACGGTTATATTAATTAGTAAAAGCTGATCCAGCCAGTCTCTGTTCAGTTTAACTGATACTAGAGAAGACAAGCTGGAACGAGTAAAACAGGTCTCGGTAAGTTCGAAATACAATCTAACAATCGCTTATACTAAGATACCAACACGCTGTATCACCAATCACTAAGAAGATGCACCATAATTAGTCTCACGTCACCGAGTTCCTTTGCTAATTGATGCGGTTCAGTCGCGACTGCAAAATGAACAGCACGATGCCGCATAATGTCTTAGCTTTATCATACGTTTTACCCATACACTGATGTGTGTGTTAAGCACTGTACACAGCGCCGTAACTAGGGTAAAATTTTAGGGGGGGGGGCACAAGGGGTGCACCATTTTTCCTAGGGGGGGGGCACTTTTGGCCAATTAAAAATGTAGTTTCCGCGTGTATTGTTCATAGACGAGCCTCTTTTCAGTGTTTTCTGACGTGTTGACGTAAAACAAAATACATTATGTGTGTAAATAAATAAAAATAGTTTAAAAAACATCGAAATTACTACGTAAATGTAAATGCTCATAAAATGTAACATTTTATTCTGGTATTTTTTAATCTCGAAAGTCCAGATTTCAAATGGGGGGGGGGGGGGGCGTGCCCCCCCCCCCCTGTGCACCCCTTAGTTACGCAACTTACTGTACATGTATCTACTCTGTACTTTCGTAAGTGGAAAATCCACAGGCATAGGCCTGTTACTTGGATGGGATTCGAACCTACTAGCTAGATTGTACGAATTTACATTGCCCCGATTCAGTTCCAGCTCATCTCATCTCTTTTTCTGAGTCTATTCATTTTTTTCCATCCTGCAGAGTGTTCAGTCACGTTGGTACTATAATACTACTCTGTTCTACGACATTAGTCTCCAGCCTAGTTCCAACTGTGCTTTTTTTAATGTAACAGCTCAAAAAGATTCAACCCCAAATAACCATTCCGTTTTGTCTTGTTTGTAGCTATTTCACGCGAGTGGTCCCAAGTGATATTTACCAAGCCGCTGCATTGGTCGACATTGTCACGTTTTTCAACTGGTCTGTAGTGGCCACCGTAGCATCAGATGACTTGGCGTACGGTGTTCCAGGATTAGAGAGTTTCCTGGAGAAGTCGAAAGCAAATAATGTGTGTGTCGCGTTGGAAAGTCGCATTGGGAGCAGTACTACCAGTGAAGAACTTCTTGATATCGTCAACGAAATCCGGTTAGTTGAGCTAAACAATGAGGGCGCCCTATCATCGTCTCCACATGCTGGTATAGCCGTGCCCAGCCATTGTATTGAATCTATCATTATTTCGATCGAATAGCGGATTCTTTTACATTCTTACCGAAAGTCCTGAGGGCGGTTTTGTTTTTAACTCAGCAGGTGGCCAGACAAATAAAAAAAAATAGTCCTTTGTGCAAAAAACAATCAAGCTTATCATCAAGTTGCAATATAAATACATCATTATACTCCTCTTGTAAAAACAAAACAAATTAATGAAAAATTGATCTGTTTATGCAAATTGATTTCGAAACGGCACTTTTTATTTTTCATGATTTTTAAAAGCCGCAGAAACTTTCCCCAATCAGAACTTAATGGGACATTATTGTTGTACAAACATATTTTACATTGTTGAATAACTATAGGTTGTGCTGTAATGTACTATTAGGAACTTGTGCTTGTAACGACCAAAAACATAGAACAAAATGTGACTTGCTTTTAACTCTTTTTGATCTCGTTTATTACAGAGCTTTTCCAAAGATCAAAGTGATTGTAGCATTTGCAAATGAAGCTCCTATGCTACGTCTTCTGAACGCCTTCGCAGAACTCAATGCAACTGGTTATACATTTATTGGCACAGATGGTTGGACCGCCTCTCCCGTTCTGACGTCAGATACGAGAATTGCTAGGGTAGCTCGTGGTATGTTGGGGCTGCGTTACCAAGCCAAAGAAGTAGAAGGTTTTATGAATTACCTTCGTCAAATCTCACCGAGTAGCGTTGAATATCGGGATCCATTTTTGAATGAATACTGGCAAGATACCTTTAATTGTTATATCAATGAAGGATCGAATAACTCTAGTTTGTTCACCAGGCAATGTACTGGTCATGAGATTCTACCAAAGGAAGACACTCTCTTTTCAGGAAATTTAGTTTCTTCCATTCTTGATTCTGTGTATGTAGTTGCTTTTGCTCTTCATGATGCTTTGAAGTGCAACGCAACGATGTGTAATACAAGCTCTGATGCTGTCAATGGTAGGGACATATTGTCTCTTATGAAGAATGTCAGTTTTGTTGGTTTTTCTGGATACAGAATAGAACTAACGGCTGGTGGTGATTTAGGATCCAGCGCTTCATATGATGTGTTTAATCTTCAACCTGTTTCGTTATGTTCCAATGAGACAGTTACTCAAAGAATCGGTGGATGGAACTTTAACGAAGCATTTACAATCAATGCTTCTATAACTTGGCCTAGTGAGGATTTATGTCCACAAGAAGCGCCCTCTATCTCCATCTGTAGCGACCCCTGTCAGCCTGGATACCGTCGCATCAGCAGCAGCCAGTCCAACTCAGAGTGTTGCTGGAATTGCGTCCAATGCCCTGATGACCACTACACTTCACATACAAACGCCCTCACGTGTTCAATCTGCCTGAGTGAAGAAGTTGTGAACACAGAGCGCACTGGGTGCGCCCTTCTACCCGCCGTGTACCTTACTCCAGACAGTCCGCTGGGTGTCGTCATTTTAGCTGTATCGGCCCCCGGAATCCTCATTGCTGGCATCTTTGGGACAATTTTCCTCCATAAACGTAACACTCGGGTTGTGGTGTGTGCTCATGCCGGGCACAACATCGCCATTTTAATGTCTGCCGTCCTATGTTTTGTTACGTCATGGATGCCTTTGCTTTCTACTGGTGACATTTCTTGTGTTGTAAAAGCTGGATTGCAACTTTTACCAGTGGCTTTGCTACAAGGAACTTTACTTCTGACTGCCTACGTCACATACAAAGGAAGGCAATATGTGACTGTCAAAAAGCGAGTCTTTATAATATTACTGATTACATCTGTTTATTTTGCATTTATAGCCGTTTGGTTTGTAACTGGGCTTCCTAAATCATCCAGGAAACCAGATAAAACGGCAAGAGTCGTTTATGTGGATTGTCTTGAAGGTGAACTATTTGCCATTGCTCTGTCCTTCAGTTATAGTATTCTACTTGATATCTTTGGCCTCTTCATTGCATACAAGACGAGAAAGAAGGAGGATAACTTTAGAGAAGGGAAGTTCATCTTTTTCTCTTTCATTGTCCATATCATGGTGTGGGTGACAACCATTGGAATCCAGTTCGCCATCGAGGACGGAAAGCACACTCGACCATTTATTCTGGTGGTGGGTATTATTTTCTCTGGGTATGTGCCACTCATGTTACTGTATGTGCCCAAACTGTATGCTTTGAAGACCAAACCGGAGGCTAACAACAAAGTGGATGCCGAGACGAAGAGGAAAATCACGGGAAAGCATCGAGGCAGAGGAGCCAAGAGAAAGTTTATACCTGAGGTATGTAAATAAAGTTAATCAGAACGGTACAAAAAATAATAATGACAACTTATAAAGCGCCGGTATTGGACAAAAAGGCGTCCATGGCGCTATGATAATATCTACAACAAATATATATTAACCAGAGTATATTAAACACAAATACATTCATAATGTCAGATGGGGTCGGATGAGCAAAATGCAAATAGGGAAACAGCATGTCCACCCTCAAGCCTCAGTCGAAAGCTTCCTTAAACAAGAATGTCTTCAACCGAGTCTTGAAAACAGTGGGTGTACGTTAACAGTGTTGTCTCCCTCATAAAAAAGGCACATTGATCCCACAGTGCATTTGGAAAGAGATCATAATTATTGTCATGTTGTTCACAGTGTGTCCACATTGGGCCAAGTCACGGTGTCAATCTTCTACACAGTGCGCGGCGAAGCCACGGGGGGAGGGTGGGTTGGGGGGGGGGGGGGCACATGCTTCAAACTTTCCAGTGCCCCTCCTAGGTGCCCCCCCATGAAAACAAATCCGGATACATGCAAGTCATTACAAGCATGACCCTGGGCCCTCTCACTGAAAAACAATGCCCCCCCCTCCCAGTGAAACCAATCGAGCTACGCCCCTGTGTGTGCACACACTGTGTTGATAGTGCTTACAGCATGATCACACAGTGAACACACGCTGATGCGATCCTTCTCTAAAAAGGCTTCTTCGGCCAAAGACACACCAGCTCTTTGCAAAGCAAACTGTATGGTTTGATGACGCTTTATATCGATGTTTTTGTATTTAAACGAGAATCTTTTAATTAATGGTAGCCGAAAGTCCACGAGAAGTAGAAAGTTGACTGTATTTAGACTCTCCATGTTGGAGTATTATATCATGTAATAATACTCTCTA